>CAMZMU010000052.1:166926955-167599915 GCA_947311845.1 Poa pratensis
TGATGCGCGCCACGTCGTTCGTGCGCTTGGCCGGCGGGGTCGTCGCGACCGCCGTTGCGTGGCCGCCTGCGTGCCGTCCCGCCGGGAAGCTGCGGTGCGGGGCCCGCCGGAACCATACCATCCTTCCGGCACGGACCGAACCGGACCGGAGCTTGGTGTTGCGTCTGTCTGTGCTGCCGGGCGTGGTGGTTGGGCAGTGGTGGTCTGGGTTTGGTGGGGTTGTGAGGATTGGGTCGCGTGTGGACGTGGGCTTTACTATTCTGTTGTCGCGCACCCACGGTCTCGGTCAGTCCGGCCCGTCCGTCTCTGAAAGTTTACACACACTCGGAGATTCAGAAGCAAGCCTGACTGAAAATCATTGCACAAAACGGACTGACTGAATCGACAGTCCAGCTCCTTTCTATCTTCAGAGATTCAGACACTGAACCGTTGTTTTGGATCTCTGAATCCGCTCGCTTGTTGTTTGGGCTGGCATTTCTGGTTAGGTTGCCGCATTCGTTCTGGTTGCCATTGCCTGCCAACTGCAGCCGGACTTGCAAGGAACGCAAAGACGCTTCAGATCATGCATCGCTGTCTTAATTAATTTCCCATTACCCCACATGATAGCTAGGGCAATATCATTTTTTTTCCTTCGGAAAGCAATTGCGAATACAAATAAGTTCGGATATACAAGGTTGATCCTGGTCACGGGCAATCATCATCATCATCAAACCGCGGCTGGATCATGAAGATTGCATGTTACTCGCTCACGGATTGAGGACAGATATATATGAGAGGAAAGAGCTGGTTTAGGGCAGGTGCAAATGCATGATCCGTGTATTGCATAAAACTGATATTTTTTAAAATCCCTCTCTTAATTATTATGCATATGGTGGGTACCGACGAACTCCCATGGTGACCAACTCAACAAACTCGTCGGGTGAACTGAACGTGCTTGGCGACTAAGCTCACGGGAAACAGGTTAACAAATGCAATTTGACCCCTCAAATCAGCTTAAATAAATCCTACCATGTACAGGTCTCTTGCATTCTCTATTAAAGAATGTACTTACCCCCTCCCCTGCCTAAAAATATATGTCTCTTTGCACCAGCATCCAACTTACCTCCTTCGGATCAGAACCTCTGATAGACCATTGACGACCATTTTTATAGATATTATAATATATTTCTGAACTGAAGAAACCTACACGGGACCAGGAGAACAAGGCCCAACGGGCCAAGAAACGATGAAAGCCCGGTGCTAGTTGGAACAGAGAATACATGACATAAATTCAGGGCACACCTTGATATAAAAAATAAATGTTTATTGAGCAAATGGCTCTTTAAAATTTTTAAATGAAAGAGGTATAGCAGGAATTATTATGTAATAAATACCCGCACAATAAAACTCTTGTCAAGTTCAGCCGCAACCGATTGATTCACCATTTGGATGGGAATTATGGCCGTAAAAAACAAGTTCTTTCAAAGAGTTCATTTACCCTTGGTAATGGTCGAAACACTAGGTTTTAGGAAGCTAACCTTCAACAATTCAGTATCCCTCTTTGTTTACCATTGCTCGCCATAAAAATATTTTGATGGCTGATGTGTTAGCAAACAATCCTTTAAACATCGAGTTTAGGAGGAATTTAACTCAGAATAAATGGGCGTCTTGGGTGAGATTAGTAGAACGGTTGATGATGGTTAATCTATCTACTGAAGATGATCATTTCAAGTGGAATTTGACCATTAATGGCGTCTTCACTATATAATCTATGTATGGAGACATTACCATGGTCACACCTCTTTCTCGCGCAAATATCTATGGAAATTGAAAGTTCCGTTAAAGATTAAAAAATATGTGGTTCCTGCGACGGAAAGTAATTCATACTAAGGATAACTTGATTAAAAGAAATTGGACGGGTTGTAAAAGTGTGTTTTCTGTCCAGCCAAAGAGTCGGTTGAGCACCTTTTTATCTCTTGTCCCTTTGTTAAGAGTATTTGGAGACTTATTCATTTTATTTTAGTATCTCTCCGCCATCTAGCGTGGCTAATTTGTTTGGACATTGTTTAGATGGTGTAGATAAGAAAACTAAGACACGTATACACATTGGTGTTTGTGCCTTCCTATGGCCGATTTGGAATAGTCGAAATGACTTGGTGTTTAACAAACAAACAATACTAATTTCTTGCAGACGATTCATCGTGCTATCTACTGGATTCAACTATGCGCCTTCCTCCTACCTGTGGACCAAGGGCCCTTGTGGATGCTGGATGCTCCCGTATTATGGCGGTTGTCTGGGCTATCTGCTGCCAACATGGGTGGCAACATATTAGAAGACTTTTGCTTAGCTTGTTTTCGCTGGCTGATTTTTGCGGCCACGTTGGCTTATCCTTGATTTTTAATAAGCTATTCGCATCTCTTACTACGTTGATACTTTTTGATTAATATAAAATGGATGTGTGCATCATCACGATGGAGTGACCGGGCTACCCTTTTCCAAAAAAAAAACCCTTTTTTAACAATGCATGGGCCTTGAAGGAACGGAAGGTATGCATGCATTCATGGTTGTGTCGTAAGATTTTAAGATACAGTTGCATCTATATTCATATTGTAGACATACGAAAAGCATAGTGCAAACGACTTTAATAAATGGGATAAATCGTGACGCTCATTGCCAACAAGGGGTCTAATCGTTGACGGCTAATGCCACCATGACCAACGAGAGCCCTTCACATCAATGGCAAGTCCCACGCAATATGCTCTGCCTGTCTTGTCGGAGGGCGTTTTGACCTCGATATATAACATCGTCTTGTATTACTGACAATAATGCCGGCTGATATGTCTTCTAAATGTAAGCTTCAAAATTCTTGATGGAGTTTTTAAACTTGTATAGCATCGTCTTATAAGATACATTCTTGATAGTTTGATGTACAGTTCGTGTCAATCAGACATAAGGGTAGAGCAAGACAACCCCAAATGGAGCCACTTTAAAGGAAGATACATTCTTGATGTAGTGGTAAACTTGTATGAAACAATCTATGAATTACACGGGAAAATGTTGAATGATGTGATTTTGAAAAAATTATGACAAAGTCAATTGGCATTTTATGTATCACGTATTTGCAGTGAAGGATTTTCTGAATATGGTGCGCATGGCTTTGAAACATCATACATGGAGGTAGTGTACTAGTTGGCCATAATTCTGAGCATGATGGGCATTATTCCGCCGATTAGCTTTTGTCCAACTGGCGCAAGGACCAGATGAATTCCGTCAGAGTCTACATGAGAGCCGCAAATTCTCGGTAGATTCCATTTACAAAGCATTAGTCCATTATGATGCGGTAGTAATAAAAAAAAAGAATATTGGAAAGTGGACTTGAAAATTTAAATCTTCATGTGGTAACTTTGTAGAGATATTATTCTAACGAAATACAACTTCAAAGTGTAAATGGCAAGGTGGTCCGGAGTGTTGCTTCCGTCATCACGAGGGACAACATATATAAAGTTCTTGTTTATTCAATGTAAGTTCACACATTTCATATGACCAGTCATCCAGGTGGATTCAAAATTTATCCACCTTGTAATGTTACAAATACCATTTTACAAACATTTGCACTGTGGGTCCTTTAACTTGACACAAACAACATAAAAAAACATTTATTTCTTACAAATCGATCTCTCTCCTCACACATCTCATTCTTCCACCGCATGAGAGAGGCTATTGCTTATTCAATCAATGAATTTGGCATCGGCGCACCTCCGCGTTCCTTTTTTGCTTATTTATTTTAGAACTACCACCACAATGCATGGAATTTGTTTCAAAAGCCAAAATACGAAAACAGAACTAGATTTGGCACAACGCTGCCCCTCAGTGAGGGTAAAATCGGGCCATGGCCCGCCCAACCAAGGAGCGACTTTACTGCAGTATGTGAAGCCCAATAAGGCAGCCCACTTCACGTGAGGAAGTTCGTTCGGCTGTTACCGATTCAGTTCGTCGCTTCCAGGTTCCTCCTTGCGAGCGGCGCATCAATGGCGGCAGTTTAGGGCAAGCTGCCGTGCGCTGGTGAGTGGTGACTGATGACTGAGCGGCGGAGGTAGCATCCGGACTGCCGGGAGACTCAAGCCGGCTGGCGGCAACCAGCTAGCAGCGAGTAGCGGCGGCGAGCAGGCGAGGACGCCCAAGCCCAACCCCAAGCCCCAGGCAGCAGCCAGCTGGCGCAGGCGGCAGGAGGCCAGCAGCTAGCTACGGCTAGCAGCGGCGATCCGGCCCAGTCCACTCTCCACCGGATCTCCTCAGTCTTCTCCAATTTCCCGCTGCAAGCCCGGAGATACTCCAGCTTCTCCTAGGCAAAGTGACAGGTATCTCACTTCCCCCAAATCAATTCACGACAGCATCATTGATTCTCTCAGATACCAATTTCCCTATAAGCTATAGCAACTAAATTATTATTTAACAATTTCATAGTATGAATAATTCAATCCATTACTGATTACAGATTGCAGTTTCTTAGGTATTGACTAAGGCCTTGTTGCCACTGAGTATATGGTTGATAATTTGCAATTTTTTGTGCTCTGCTTTAACTTGGCCCTCCATGAATTTTTCTGTAGCTCCGCCACTGAATGGCGGCATAGTCTACGGATTGGCCTACCACATTTGTAGACATCTTGATACCACGTGATTTTTTTAATCTTTTTGGAACTTTATTTCCTTGCGGTTGTGTGCACCTTGTTGTGCAGAGTCCGAGTGTGATCTCCTTATTTGTATTTCCTCAATGAGAAGTCTTGAGTTAATAAAACACCCTTTAAAAGACTGGTAAAATATGATTTTCTTTTGAAATGTACAAGTACAATGGCACAATATTTTGAATCCAAATTCCATCCACACATCGAGAACAAAATCACAAATCCTGTGTGCAGTAGTAAATTCAGTTTTGCACTAAATACTTCCTCCATGTCAAAATATAAGACTTTCTAATCTTTTTTATTTGTCCAAATCCGTTACTAAATTGGTGAATCAACACACTAAAATATGTCTACATACGTACGAACTAGGAAAAACATAAAAAGATAGAAAGTCTTACATTTTCATACAGAGGGAGTAGTAGCTTATCTATATCATCTGTAAAATTACCTTTCTTGTTTTCTTCCCTATGTAAGTGGTATTCAATTGCTTTCAGAATATTCATTACTATTAGAGGCTAATTGAAATCTTTAGTGCACTGGTGCGTCCAATCACATTATTGCAGGCAGTATGTGCCACAAAGTAACTTTTATATATGTATAAGCCAAAGAAAACGCTTAATCCATGAGTAAGTAGTTCTTTCACATTAACCCTGTTTGTCGTGCAATCTATACAGCCTATGTAACCAGTACCAACGTTTTTCGTCACTCTGGAACCTGAAAGTGTTTAACAATGAGCGTGACATAAATAAAAAAACTGTATTTACCTGATTCCGACACTTGTAATTTTCCACAACTTTCCTCGCCTTAGATACCTGACCACACCATGCGCATTACAGGTTATGGCATTGCAACGATACAGATATATGAGAAGAACAAAGAAAAAATAATCATCACCCTAAACCATAGTCTTGGCTCTTGTTTCTTGACTCACTCAGCCTGTCCTATCTTCTAGTCTAGCAGATGGGCAGGGGTTCGCCATTCCACTCTTTGAGGCACTCAAGCAGCGCATCTATGTGCTTGCCTTGGTTGATGGCCATGAGCACCTTGTTAAGCTCCTCGCCGGGAGATCGTGTCTTCTCTCCGGTCAGATATACAGCTCCGAGCTCCTCGCGCACAAACCGGTACAAAGGGTATGAGCGGCACGCGGTGATTCGGTTGGGCATTGCAGCTGTATCGCTCTCTACTGCGGCACGTGCAGCCTCGACCGCTTGGGGAAGCATTTTTCGCAACTCCTCCTCAAACAAGGCAAGCTTTGCAAACACGGAGGTCTCCGCATCAAATTCAGCCATGCCATTGGAGAGGGCACGCTCCACGAGCACACTGCGTAGCTTCTTCATCAATGGATAGTTGGCGCTGCAAGGGTCATCAGCGTACGCAACACCGCCTCACGCTCAATCTCCTGGAGCAGGTCTTTCTCGCAGAAGCGGGCAACATGAAGACCACCAGTGGAATTGGTGCTTAAAGTCTTCTTGGCCACTGTCATGACACAACTCTTGACAGCAGCCTTGACATTCTCCTCAATGTGCCGCAAGTCAATAGCTTGGCAGAGGGCAACCAGAAATGTGGAGGACATCAGCTTGAGGATTTCAATTGCCTCAGCGGTTTTCCTGGAGGAGATCAGACCAAGTGAGTTGACATCCTGGTTGTGCTGTTCAGCGCTCTGGACATGGTTGGTCACTGGGTTTCCCAGGAATTGCAGCTCAGAGCAGTACGATGCCATCGCAATCTCTGCGCCCTTGAAGCCGTAATCCAAGCTTGGGTTGCGCCCACCGGTTAGGTTTGATGGCAAGCCATTATTGTAGAGGTCGTTGACAAGCTCCGAGAACTGAGCAAACATGAGCTTACCAATGGCTGCAATGGCGAGACGAGTGTTGTCCATGGACACGCCGATAGGCGTGCCCTGAAAGTTTCCACCGTGAATCGCCTTGCCACGCGACACATCAATGAGTGGGTTATCATTGACGAATTGATCTCGCACTCAATTGACTTTGTGGCAGCACGGATAACCTCAATTTGGGGTCCAAGCCACTGTGGGGATGTGCGGAGTGCGTACCGGTCTTGCTTTGGCTTCATAAGTGGGTCAAGATCACCAAGCTTCTTGGCAAGCTTCATGTAGGAGCTTCCCTCTAAGATGTGCTCCATGATAGCAGCAGCTTCTATTTGACCGGGATGGTGCTTCAACTTGTGGGTGAGGTGATCGGTGAACTCCGGCTTGCCATTCATGACCTCGCAGAACACTGCGGAAGAGCAAGAATGTTCGCCTCAAAGAGCACGGTTGATGCAAGACCAGAGCCCACAGCTGTGCCATTCACCATGGCAAGACCTTCTTTCGGCTGTAGCTTGAAGAAGCCACCATGGATGCCTGCTATCTTGAATGCCTCAGCAGCATTCACTTTCGTGCCATCTGGTGCGATTGCCCTGGAGTTCTCGCGGCCATGACTAGTCCAGCTATATATGACAGCGGAACCAGGTCACCTGACGCGGTGATCGTGCCTCGAAGGGGTAAGCATGGCGTGACATTGGCATTGAGCAACTTGGCAACCGCCTCGAGGATCTCGAACCGGATACCAGAGTATCCTTGGAGGAGAGTGTTCATGCGGACGAGCATGGCTGCACGTGTTGCCGCAGCCGGTAGAACATGGCCATCAGAGCCGGTGCCGAAGGCCCGGTGTTAAGGAATCTGATGAGCTCTCTTTGGAGAGCACCACCCTCCTTGGTCCTCCGGTGAGATGTGGCACCGAAACCCGTGGTGATGCCGTAGCTGTCGGTGCCATTCATCATGCTGTTCATGACCCAGTCGCTGCTGGCCTTGACGCGCTCGCGAGCCGACTCGTCGAGCTCCACCATCACCTCGCCGGCAGCTGCCACGGCGGCGACCTTGGCAATACTCAAGCTAGCACCCTCGATCGTCACCACAGGCTTTCGGTACTCCGCAACCATCCTCTTCACCTCATCCAAGTGACTCCCCGCCAGCTCCTCCGCGGCCTTCCCCCAGTTAAGCGGGTCAGCGCGCGGCGTCGCCATACAGAGACCAGTGCCGTTGGCACCAACTTGTCCGTTCTCACACTCCATCGCGATTGCAGAGGGAATGCTAACTGAGTGCTAAGCTGAACGATGTGAAGGGAATGTATTGATTCTCGGAACAGAGTTGTGGAGGAGAGCTAGTGTAGCTAGACTGTGAGAAGATGTTGCTGCTCTTCTTGGAGGGGAATGGATGGGGAGGCGGAGTTTAAATAGGGGGCCTGGCATTAGGTGCACGACGAAGTGTGGTGGCCACTGAGGCATAAGCACGCGAGTCTGGTAAGCAGGAGTTTATTCTCTGAGGCGAACGTTGAAAGTTCGTGCAGGCTGCGGTTGCACACACAGGGTTGGTGGCTTGTTGCCTCGTCTGACCTTGCTTGGTCTCGTTTTTCGTTTTCTAGGCACTTGTCAATCTGATTATTTTGCCTCGCATGCATTTCATTAAGAATTAACTTTATACAGTCGATGTCTGGTAGCAGGTCCATCTTCTTTGGGTGGTTGGAAGTCACTGGCATGATAGCGCGTCTGAATGTGTCTTCACGTAGAACCAGCAATGGGATCATGGTCTCCTTCCCTCCAGGAAATAGGTAGTCATTTTTTTTCTGTTTTGCATTTGGGACAATTTTCAACTCCGCATGATGTTTGAACTGTTCAGTTATCATCATATTATTGAATTAACCAACAGTCCGACAGAAGACAACAGTGAACTTCACCGTGTGGTTTCTCCATTTTATTTATATGTAGGTGAAATCAGAAGGGGATGACCATGATGTCAACGTACCATATGGTACCATCATCTTTGAGCGTGAAAGTTCTCCGACCGGGATCTCTCTGTCTTGGTAGCTCTCAAGAACCGATTCAGTACTTCGCCTGGGAAGCACATATGGAGCTGTGGTGACGTACGTTCCACCTCCCACGTAATTCACAGCCTGTGAGAACACGGGGCGCTCGGGTCAAGTCCTAGTCTTACACCCATACCGACTTTGATTCGTCAGCTAAAAAGTCGGGAGTCCAAACGTTGAGTTATCCACGTCTACATTTGAGAACTGACTAGCAAATATCTAAAGACTGAAGACGGATTGCCAGAAAGCTGCTGTCAACATTTGCATCCAATGCAATGACAGAAACTTTACAAGTTGAAGGACCTACAACAACCTTGTCCAGACTGTGTCGTGCATCTAAACGAATCCTGGCGACCTCTACACCCAACTGACGCCACATGAGGCCATGAGAAGACCATGTAGATGCATTTGGCTACATGTGGCCATACGAAGAACTGGCGTACACATATACCATTCGTTAATGCTCGATCATATGTATGGTCCTGGAATCGTACATATACAAGAAGGTGACAACTGACGGTAACTACGAGCACGGGACCGGCAGTTATGGATATAGACGAAAACATTGAAGGCCATATAGCTGATAGCAGATATCAATCAGATATATGGTCCTCTTCTGATCCGTGCTGTGATAATCGCAGTGCAAGATAGTGTGCAAAACGGCAATTATA
Organism: Poa pratensis; assembly: GCA_947311845.1. NCBI lineage: Eukaryota > Viridiplantae > Streptophyta > Magnoliopsida > Poales > Poaceae > Poa > Poa pratensis. The sequence continues at coordinate 166,936,152 of CAMZMU010000052.1, forward strand.
TGTGATGTCTCCATTTCAGGACTTACAGATGTGTTCTTCGCCACATATTTTGTCGAGTGGTCAGGTACTGTGCACGTCTACTGCTACTTATACGTTCCGAAATGGGAGGCTTCTCACTTACACAGACTGGTCCTATGTCGATCTACAATTGTTCCTACAAATTATAACATTTTCCTCTTAAAAAATGCTTACATTTTCTTAGGTGATAAAATTTGTGGTGGTAGTTTGATACCAATGTTCTGCTAGTATAAGAAACCTATTTGATATCATTATTTATGGTGGGGACAATTAGTTTTTTTAATCGGTCTAATTTTTGCATACCTATTATATATGTTTAAAATTTCAGATCTGAGAAAGAATGTGTTGGTGTAACAAAAACCCGCACGTAGAAACAACGGAAAAAATAAGAAATTCTTATGAACATATATTAGTAGTAAGACAAATGCATGAGGGGTTTACTTTAAGGTTACGACAACAACAACAACAACAACAACAACAACAACAACAACAACAACAACAACAACAACAACAAATCTTTCAGTTCCAAACAAGTTGGGGGTAGGGTAGAGTTGAAACACATAAGATGTCGAAACCCGTTAAGGTTATGAACAAACTGGAAATAATAATGAAAAGAACAAAACACATGAGACTTATTTTACCATGGCCCATATATGCGTGCTTCTCATGGTTTCTCGCACGCCTTAAGCATAAGAGTACATGCCACTGGCTGCCTGAAGAGCAATGATATTGACCGACCAAATAACTCAGTGTATTAGTAGTTTTTGGTAATAACTTTGTATGTTCTAACAAATATTGTCATCATTCCCTCAAATAAGATGTGTATTAAATATAAGTGTTTAAAATTGTTTATATATTTTGTAAATTATTTTATTTATTAAAAATACTTAATTTTGCTACTAGTTATAGAATCAAAACACGCTGTCATAGGCATAAGAAGTAATTTTGTTAATAATATTTATGGATAAAAAAATCTCAAGTATGTCTAAAGGGATGTTTATGTATTCGGTTATACATGTTCATCTAAATGAAAATAAAATCCATAACCTTTAACACATGTATTCATATAGCTTCGCCTATTTAAAAAGGTGAAAGTGAAACAATATAAACTAAATAAATAAATTTAAAAAGAAGGTGAAATAAAAAGGTAACATCTAATAAACAAAAAACAAAAAGTCAAAATAAGTAGTAAAACGTATAGAGAGAAGAAAGGAAAAAAAAGGAAAAAAAGGGATAATAAAAATACTAGGAGAAAACTCACTAGTGGGTCGGCCCAATAATAAACACCTTAGGATGGTCGTATGGAGCAACCAAGCCGGAATTAGCCTTTGTGGGTCAAACTTTAGGCCCACATGAAATACTCCTTCCCCTAAAAAAATCATGAAATTCTCCTTTTGTATTGTAGATTCACTTGACACTTCCCTTCAAAAACTAGTCTTGTTACCCCTGGATGAGCGTGCACTTCTTTCCCCACTACGCATGAATCGATGTTATACAACCTTTCTTTCTTCATCAACCATTTTATCTGACACCAAATCATTTTTCATTTATGTATAGGTTTCTTGTGATTTTTTTTTAAAAAATACTGAAACTTTTCATTAGAACCCACACACATACATATCACCGTGCACACACTCAGTCTGTTAAGTCTACATAAGATTGGAGAAGTGGTGAACGAGCCATTATGGAAAGGTATGGCTTTTTTCCATAGCTTAATTTGGTGGAGCAACCATTATAGCGCTGTAGTGTTTCTCGTAGCTTAATTTGGTAACACTTCTTTGTTTGGGTTAAGAATCACTAATTGTAACTCAAAGTTTGCATATCTTTGGTCTATGGTGCCTTACATTTCCCATACCAAATTTTGTGTTCTCCACCGCAACTAGATTATAGTCATGGAGCTTCAAATATTATGAAGTCACGATTCTCTCTCGATGGAAACATTTTGTTTTACGTTATGTCTGATGGAAACATTACTTCCCATTAAAAAAATAGTTTAAAGACAGTAAATCAAAAAATTATCGATTGAGTTACAGCCACCACTTTGACCACCTAGCCACCTAATTAATAGATAATTTCTTGCAGTTTCAAGATAGAACCCGACGCCCATGGTTACCAAACTACCACTAGGATAATCTCTAAATAGTCAAAATAGGAGCTCAGGAGGGCAAACAAATAGAATAATATTCTTATTTTATTTTTGTATATATCGTATTAAGGTTAATTTATTTTATTTTTTATCTATATTGTTACTCTCATTTTTTGGTACGTTTTCATTGCTTGACTAATATTATTCGTCATGTGAGTTCTTGTACACGTAAATCTATTTCGGTTTCTCCTTTCTTTTTTACTAATCATGGATTGATCAAGAATCATATTTTAATCACGGTAAATACTTTTTGAATGATTTAATAAGTTATTATTAATTATATATTGTTTTTTTCACCAGTAATGTTCAAATAAAACGATAATGGTGTCATTTTTTTCCAACTTTCATTTGGTCTCATTTATTATATATTGGTTTCAAACAAAAATGTAGTCAATAAATACATGTTCAGATTTTGGGTGAACTCATTGATGTATGCAAACTCTTTATGGTACTACCACCAAGATTAAAATAGAAACATTGCTCGTCGGCAAGGAATATAATTTTGGTGCTTGTACCATATAGAGTTTGCATACATAGATTACATACGTTGATGAATGGTGTATGCAAATCCTTAGATCTACGACAATGAATATAATTTAGCTGTGCAAATTTCAACTCGAGGACAGAGTCACACAAAGTCATCCAACTTGCTAGTGCCTAGTAACTATAACATGTGTGTCACATCACATGATTCAGGGCACCCCCCTAGAAAAGCAAAATATGAGAAAGCATTCACAGATTACTCGTTTCAATTTAGCTTATTACCTTATTTACCTCGAAAGCAATGATCATAGTATATCCCGTCCTAATCGAGGACTAGAGGTAGTGTCCCCTGCTCTGCAAGTGTTATAAAAAGTCAACTATACCTCAATCCTTTTCCCGGTAAGTGTCGTCTTCAATTAAACTCGGAACGTCACATCAACGCAATATAAGAAAGAGTTCAGAAGAGAAACCAATAGGAAAGATTTTGCGCCCCGACCTATCATGCTCCAGAAATATTCACACCGCCATGAACAGCTCGCGGTTTTCGTCCCGATAAGAATAAACTACGAATTGAGTTTGTGCACACACCCACCTGGAGAAAAAAACAGTTTTTTTTCTATCAACCACCTTGTCACTTTAGATAGCTACCCGCCACGACTAAATCATTCATACAAATGTGTAAGAGTGATTCATTTGTAACCACTTGAACGCTACGAATTTTTCTTCCAGACATAATCATTAGAGATGATCGAATGGTCGGAATTAAGGTATTTTAGGTTTTGTGCTTTCACATAGTAGAGAAGGAAAACATAAACACTATGAAGCGTCACATGCATGTTGGCAACCTGATCACACATGTTGTCCGTGTTTGCCTGTCGTAATGAACAATGTCAACATATATTTCCTTTGGTCGATCCGCCTTTAAGTACAAAATCACGAGATCCCTGTAAAATTAGTTGCCGATAGCCTTTCTATCAGTTCTCGTGCCTTAGCCCAGTGTTGCCGTAACTTTCTCCCCCTTTGGCCGAAGAAGACAGTACTATGGTGCGCCTGATTGTACATCATTACCAGTACTCTTGCTTATAAGTTAGCAGCCATGTATATGTGATAGTTTTGACCAGAAGCCTGCTTGCACATCATTACCAGTACTCTTGCTTATAAGTTAGCTGTTAGCGGCCATGTATTAGTTTTGACCAGAGGCTGTTAAAGAGCGGCATGAACTGCTGTGGCTCACGAAACGTCAGGTAAGATTCCTCTCGACCAGAATCACCTAGCTTGCTTATCAGGGTAAAATTGTTGTTTTGACATTTCAATTATCAAGGATTTACTTGTTAGGCGTCACTTGTACAAAATAGAATCTCTTCCTGTGTACTACACTATGTTCCATACAATCTTGTTTAACTGATTACTTCCAGCTTGCTGATCATATATTTCAGATAGCTCTCACTGCATATAGTATTAGTATTTCAGACATGGCTATAAACTATTTTCTCATCTCTTGTATCCTAACATAAGATGTTCAAACCAAGAAATTCATAGACCACAACAATCCGTTTTATTTACTATCTTATCTGCATTACTGTTCCAGGTTTCAGGATGATCTCGAGGTCCAGCACTTGAAAGCAAGCTCCTTGGAGCAGAGCCCATCCACAAGCAGAAAGCACGTCAAATTACCTCACGATCCAAGGAAATGCAAGATGGGCTCCCGGGGCTGCCCGGAGAAGCCGTGCAAAACCCTTAAGGACAGGGTGCTGTCGCGGGCGTTCTCCGAGGAGCTAGAGTCGCTGATGCACGCCGGCAACCGGCTGCTCTTCGACCCCCGCGGCCGGGTGATCCACCTGTGGAACAAGATCTTCCTCATGGCGTGCCTGCTCTCGCTCTTCGTCGACCCCTTGTTCCTGTACCTGACGGGGACGCAGCAGAACATGTGCATCGAGTTCAAGTACTCGCTGGCGCTCACGCTCTCCATGATACGGACGCTCCTCGACGTGTTCTACGCGGTGCACATCTTCCTCCGCTTCCGGACGGCCTTCATCGCGCCGTCTTCCGGGTGTTTGGCAGAGGGGAGCTCGTGATTCAGCCATACAAGATCGCCCGGAGGTACCTCTCGCGTACCTTCTGGTTCGACCTCATCACCGCACTGCCTCTACCACAGGTAACGTTTTTTGACGGGCAAAACAGTGGGAAAAAAATCCCCACTGCAACTGAATCATCAACTGAGAATTATTCTGCGACAGCTTCTGAATTATGTGTGTTTCTCGCTATCCACAGTTTGTGATCTGGGTTGTGGTGCCTAAGATGAAGGAATCCGCGACGGCAAACCGGAAGGACATCCTTCGGTTCAGCATCATCTTCCAGTACCTCCCTCGGCTTTTCCAAATTTTCCCGCTGACGAGGCAGATCGTCATGGCGACGGGAGCCATGACAGAGAACGCATGGGCCAGCGCCGCCTACAACCTCATACTCTACATGCTCGCAAGCCACGTGAGTCACAGCTCGGTTACGGCAATTCGATCCATTCTTTTCCAGTATGCTCTTTTCCAGTATGCGTAATTCTACTACTACATCACTGAACGTTCATGGGATTGGATGTGCAGGTGCTGGGAGCATTGTGGTATCTCTTCTCGGTGGAGAGGCAGGAAGCGTGCTGGGAGAGGCGTGCAATCTGGAAGGCCCAATGTGTCAGACCGAGTTCTTCGACTGCAATACCGTCAGCAGCAACAGGACGATCTGGTACGAGCTGAGCAACATAACAAGCTTGTGCACACCGAGCAATAGCTTCTACCAGTTTGGGATCTACGCAGAAGCGTTCAACTATAACCTGACGACGTCTGCATTCACGCAGAAGTACTTCTACTGCTTCTGGTGGGGACTGAAAAACCTGAGGTTAGAAATTGAAAAACAAAATGAATTGATCTATGCATGTGAATTCTTCATCAGTTACTAGTACTGTACCACATATCAGCCAATGTTATTACTAGTAACTAATGCAGCAACAACAACAACAAAAAACGGTTTCAGTTGCTTAGGACAGAATCTCGCGACGAGCTTGTACATTGGAGAGATAAGCTTTGCAATCGTCATTGGCATTCTTGGGCTCGTCTTGTTTGCCCTGCTCATTGGCAACATGCAGGTAAGAACTCGTTCCTTCTGCAGTTCTGCTCAATCAATCCTACATGCAGATTGCAGAAAATAAAAAAAAATCAACCTTGTACAACAACTGACACATGTCTTAATTTGCACTTAGTCTTACCTCCAAGCGACGATGATCCGGCTGGAGGAGTGGCGGACGAAGCGGACTGACATGGAACGCTGGATGCACCACCGGCAGATACCTCAGCCGCTGAAGCAGTGCGTGAGAAGGTACCAGCAGTACAAATGGGTGGCTACCCGTGGCGTGGACGAGGAGGGTTTACTCAAGGACCTCCCCATGGACATCCGCCGTGACATCAAGCGCCACCTCTGCCTCGACCTCGTCCGGCGAGTGCCGCTGTTCGACGAGATGGACGAGCGGACGCTGGAGGCCATCTGCGAGCGCCTGCGGCCGGCGCTGTACACCCGGGGCACGTGTCTGGTGCGCGAGCTCGACCCCGTCGACTCCATGCTCTTCATCATCCGGGGGTACCTCGACTCGTACACCACGCAGGGTGGGAGGTCCGGGTTCTTCAACTCGTGTCGCATCGGCGCCGGCGAGTTCTGCGGGGATGAGCTCCTGACGTGGGCGCTGGACCCGCGGCCGTCGGAGCACCTGCCGCGGTCCACGCGCACCGTGCGGGCCGTGTCCGAGGTCGAGGCGTTCGCGCTCGTCGCCGAGGACCTCAGGTTCGTGGCGTCGCAGTTCCGCCGCCTGCACAGCGCGCGCATCCGGCACAGGTTCCGGTTCTACTCGCACCAGTGGCGGACGTGGGCGGCGTGCTTCATCCAGGCCGCGTGGCGCCGGCACAGGCGTCACCGAGCGTCCATGGAGCAGAGGATGCCCGAGGCCGGTGGCGCGCGGACGGGACGGAGCGTGAGGTGCCGTCGCCACAGTTGCGACGGCACGGCACTCAAGAAGCCCATGGAGCCGGACTTCGCGGAAGAGCAAGATGACTGAATTGTTGTTTCCTCAATCTTCATTTAGCTAACTATACTGTGAAATATTTGTTGACGCGTCCTACACTCCTACTACTAAGTCATATGTTGAATTATTATCCTTTTCCATGTCATCTTTTGGTTTTTAAATCGTACGCAAAACATATATATAACTAGGTGTGCATAAAGGAATCGAACCTGAAAATACAAGAAATAATCTAAGAAAAAGATGAGTGAAGTAAAGTTCTTAAAAATTATTTTAATATATTATGCGAAATTAAATAACTTTCAATAATATTATGCTATCATCTTCGACGAGACCGATGTTCAGAACTCTTCTAGTTGAATAGCAAGTTCCATTCCCGTGTTCGATTTTGAGTTTCGTCGACTGTAATTTTCCTCGAACCGATGTTCAAAACTCTTTTAGTTGAATTTGTCAAATTTGCCGCACTCGCTTGACCCGTTTCAAATATCCTTCTGAGAGTAGATTCATCTCAATATTTCACGAAATTTTTATTGTAATTTTTCTGTTTGAAGGTGGTCGCACGCACGTCATCGGCTAGTGCCCGGGAAGGGAAGATGTTACTATATCCCCAACTCGTGACGAAGATCTATTTGTCACTTGGGCCCACAATAGCCTGGGTAGAGGAGGTCGAGCGTGACGTGGATGTGGAGGACCCCGTTCTCCACGACAACGACAATTACCGCCACGAAGGATTATCAAGTGTGTAAATCTGTTTGATCAACAACACATTTTTCTATAAACCAATCAACTTCTTATGGAGTGTAACTCCAACAATCCGTTCACAAATTTCTACAAATTTCCAGTTTTATTATGCCTTTTGGATAGCTATCAAGTGTGTAAATCTGTTTGAACAACAACATTGCCTTTTTTTCTGTTATGGCGTGTAACTCTAACAATTAGTTCACAAAATTCTATGATTTTTTAGTTTTGTTCTGCCTTGTCTGGGATAGCACGCTAGATTTTTTTCATAGCAAAACACGCCACGCTAGATGAAATACGCATGCTAGATGAAATAGCCATGAGGTTCGACGCAACAAAGAGAGTCGCCAAAACAGAACAAACGGGCAAATGAACTATAATCGGGCCTGCTGTCAAAAAAAAAAAAAACTATAGTGGGGAGACTCGGGACAAACCACGAAGTGTTGGGGCGGGGGTATGCGTACACTGGTTGTATTGACGCTGAAAGCGTCAAATAGAAGTTCCCGCAAAACTTGTCGGCAGCCTCACAGGGCAAACGACGGGCGCCGCATAGTGATAGCACCGCCTGAAGACTATTCCCGCGACGCGTTCCTGGGCCGGCCCGTCTGGCGTCTGTTTTCTGTTTCTTTTTCGTTTTTTTGTTTTCTCGACGCAAATGACCTACCCTCACGGCGAGTAGCTGCAACCCAGCGCAGCCAAGAGATACATGAGTAGTGAAAAGAAAGCCCAATCTGAAAATAGCCCAGAAGAAATGGCAAATAGCTATCCACTAAAAAAATCCACTCAAATAAAACATAACACATAGCTTTGACTGCTTCATTTGTTTTTCACCGTGAGCAAAAAAAACGTCAGCTAGCTTAGCTTTGTTAGTCAGTTGAAAAAATCCCGTATGATCTTCACTAGGATTGATAGCATGATTTGTTAGTCAATAAAAAAATCAGTGCTCTCTTTTATTTGTCACGCCAGCAGTATTTCTTTGTAGCTCCACCACTGCCTCCATGTGTGAAGACTTGAAAGCACTGCTAGGATGACACGACGTGACGCGACCGCATAGTGGCTCGACGAGTCTAGAAGAGTAGATCCAAAGGACACACCACACATAAACCCATTGGGAACACTAGAGTGGGTGTCGTCGAGGCGGAGAATGGCTCAGAGGAACTTCTTCCAAAATCTACAATGCTTTCGTCTCTCAAACTCTAGCAAGAGGATATCAAAATTTTGTCATAGACAATAAGTAGCCAGGTCTCATGAGAGAGACTAACATAAGAAAAATAATCAACTCAAGCTAATTAAATAGAGAGCAAGTGGTAACTAGAGGGAGCAAATGTGCTAGGCAATTGGATTTTGTAAGATGCAGTTGTCTTTAATTGAAGCTTGAGAAAAGTCTAGGCTAGGGTGAAGCCATAACTAGGTGCGGTTATATCCATGCCTAATTACATATCTTTTAAAGCAAAATCTCACTAACATGCATTAATGATTTGCAAGTTATACTCATCACACATTGTCTTAGCAAATCAATTTTCTATGTCATATCAACTACTCCCTCCGTCTAGGTTTATAAGTCACTCGCGTATCACTAGGTTGTGAATTTGATCAATATAATATATATTTTATAAAGTAAAAATTATACCATTAGAAAATATAACATCTAAATTTTCTAATGATATGTGTTTCATAATATATTTGTTGTGTTATTTTGGTTAAATTCGCAACCTAGGGATACACGATTGACTTATAAACCTAAACGGAGGGAGTAATATTTATAAATCCCTACATGCAACCTACACATTATCAATTGCTTAAACCACCCAATTGTTCACATTAATAATTTATAATACAAACTCGTGAGATGTCTATTAAATTTAGTATCGCAAATATAATTAATTGAAACTTACATATTCGTTTAGACAACATAACTAGCCTTTTATACCTTTATTTTACACAATATAGATTCTAAAGAGATCCCCGCTGCAACGCGTGGGGTATCCTTCGAGTTAAGACATGAATGTGCACCGGTGCTTTAAGCTTTTGAGGTCCCAGGATTTCCTATGACATGCATCAAGAATAGGGCGACGATTGTATCCTCTCTGGCCACCCCGGGTCCCTTGATCAATCCATAGTACAATCCTTATATGATCGCTTAATGTACACATGCACTCATACATTAGAAGTGATTTTTTTCCTTTACACTTGAAGGGTTTTTACATGTTAAAATCTTGTATTGTTGTGTTGATTTGATCTTCCTTGTTTCTAATGCATATCGGAGTGTGGAGTTTTGTAGCCCTTTTTTTTGAAAATTTCGAAAACAATACTTAAAAGTTTCAAAAACAATCTGACAAAAAATCCACTTGTAGAAAATGATATATATATATATATAGTATCTCTTTGAAAAATTACAACTCGAAACACATTGCATTTCATCCTGTGTTAAAATGACAAAAGTGAAGATTGTAAGTAGTGAATAGTGCACATATCTGAATCTTGTAAAAAATGTCCGATTTGTCTTTTTTGTGTGGCTCAAAATACGAAGGGTTTCAAATCTATATTTTGCATGTTGGAAGAATACATCATTATCATTATATGTACAAAAATCAGATTTTTTTTTAACTAAAAATGGCGTTTTCAAAATTTTCAAAAAACAGGCTACATGTAGCTCGGGATACACTTAGAATTTTCGCCCCATATCGTATCTGTAACACCCACTATAAGCAGCCTAAGATCCACGACATCTTCTCTAATTAACTACAGTCACACATTAGTAGTTTGTCTATTATACTCTGCTAAAAGCCCAGTATTATAAGCGGTCTTACAGGTGGGTGGAACCTTGGCCTGAAGTTTGTTTCTTCCGGTACGTCCAGGGACGAAGCTAGAAAAATGTTCAATGGGGTCAGCTAGTATCCACCAGGGTCAGTGTGTACAAATGAGCACTGTTTAGCACTAAATTAGTAAAGGGATTACAGATTTCATTGGGGTCAGCTGACACCAGTGCAAATAAGCCAGCTCCGTCCCTGGGTACGTCGGTGGACTCGATCCTGCAAGTGATTAAGTGAAACGATTGCACTGACGAATTTTCTTCAGAGTAAGCAGGCATCATTAGATCCCATCAAAGGTACAACAGACGAGTGTGAAATCTCACCGAACGGCCAAAATAATGCCGGTTGCTCTAGGGCTAGCTAGCTCTGCTGTTGGGCCGTTACCTTTGCTTGAATTCCAGAAAGCCTACGCTTTGCTACTACAACCACCTGCCTCATTTGGACATGCGTTCTTTCTTCAACTTTCCATGCATGTCAATTATTGGATTTTAGTGAAAGTTTACATGCATGTTCTTACTTGTCTTAATTTAAGCTAATTAGTGGGTGTATCTTTGTTAGGTTGAAGCATCAGCTTTTGTGATCGATGCAACATTTGGGCCATTTGTATGCAGGCTTTTTAGCAACTTTTATGCTAATACTCCTCAAGCTGAGATTTTCTGGCTTTATTTGTAATTGATTAGCCTTTATCGTGTTTGCTTAACGGAACAACGACATATCCTCGTTGCGATTTTCTGTTCAAACAAGGACGCAAACAAAGATGATTACACCACAGCTATGGTTTGCACCTCACCTACTAAAGTATATCACTAAATAACATTCTAGTTCATGGATTTTTTATGTGTGTCGTCGGCTTTATTATGATGCCACCGCCGAAACTAATCAATCCATTAGTTCATTGATCGTCTGGCCCTCACATCATATGATTGCATACACCAGGCCTTATATCACTTAATTAGTTAAGCAAAGTTCATGTTGCATCAATGCAAATAGGATATGAAACATCTTGTTCACGTCACATGGCCACTCTACTTAATTAAGTACTGAGAAAGAGTGTGCCTTCGATGCTTGTTTGTTAAAGCGAGACTAATCATGGGTTATTAGTGATGAACATAAAATTAGTAGTTGTTGAAACCAATGAAGTGGATGCAAACCTGTGAGCAATCTGAGGCGTAACGCATGCAACTTCAGATAGTACCATGCAAGTAATCTTTTTTACTCACTTTGGTTTAGCAAAATGTGGTCACTAGCTTAATTTAGACAAACAAAGAAGCATATCCTACTCTTTGTAACTCAGTAGATGATTGTCGCTGCCGACGGAGCAAATTACAGGATCCGATTTGGCTTAATGCATGGTCCACCCGATCGAGCAACTTACCCGGCATCATACTGTTTTGACATTATTGGTCTATTCTAACTACATTCGCGTTTGCTAGCCTAAATTACACGTGAATCAGGATCATGGACCCCTGCTTCCAACAATATTGTCATGAGCCATTTTGGGTGTTTGTTAGGCTTAGCATAAGGGAAACCAATCAACATGATAACTTTTTGGCGCTTATTTGCCTGCATGTAGAGGCACCTCACTATGGTTTTAGTTCAATCCCACGCACACCAGTGCCCTATTACTGCACAATCACCAAATTTTTGCCAGTTCATATAACGACACCTTCCCGTTAAACCCACCACTTCCTCGCCTCGCATTGCAGTCCCGCCTCGCACATGTCATGGAGAAGATCCAGTGGGACTAGGGTTTTTGTCCGCCCGAAACGTCCTCATGCCACTTGTGCTTCGTCCGACGATGAGGGGCCAAGGCTAGAGACAACAATCTTTGTCGCGCTTCGCAATATCGGTGTTATGTTCTTATTCCGTTGGTGTGAAAACCCAGAAGGTCGTTCGAAGCATTGACCACGTCCGCTTGGACATGCACCGACATCCTAAGAAAGGGTGTTGTGGCACATCAAGCGTGATATTGAAATGGCCACATTAAAAAAACGCAAGTGTAGGTAAATATAATTTTGAAATACAAAACTATGTGTGACCTGGCATGATATGTAAGTACTGACCATATTAATGTCTCATATACGCCATTCATACCAGTTTACGGTTAGAACCTACTATTCTATTCTACTCTATTTCCACTGGATAAAAGTGGAAATAAAATTGAAACCAACTGGTCGCCGACGCTTGTTTTATGACATGGGCGGGCGAGAAATGCTAAAGGTGATGCTGGCTGATAATTTTAACGATGGTCTTCTCGAAACCGTATCTGGGATTCATTTTGGTAGTCACGCTGGCTGATGTTTGCCCAGTGCGATCATGTTCCATGATGACAAATGTGGGCGTTTGTGGCGGTTTTTGTCCAGTTTTTTTTTGCTAATGAGCAGTTTTATTCTTCTTAATTAATAGGATAATATGGATGCATCCATTCTCAGTGTCTCGTTGCTCGTAGTATTGAGTTGTTATAGAGTCTGGATGTACTTGATATATTTAAATATTATAACATATTGCTCTTTATTGAAAAATAGTTTAAGCTGAATTTTTTGGCTAGAAAAGAACTTTTTCTGCACTGCCAGCATTCCATGCCAGCGGCGTTGACAGAACATTTGGTAACCCGTCGAGTGGGAAGCATCCCAGGGGCAGTAGGTGCACATATTTTCCTTCCCTTTCTGGTAGTAGCACGAGCAATGAAGCAAACATGCGACACCGGTGTAAATATGGGACGTTGATGTCAACGTAAGGAGAACCAAACTGCCCAAGCAAACACGCCACCAGCACCAGCACCTTTTCCCCAGCCCACCAGATAACCTCAACATAAAACTGCGTTCCGCTCTCCCTCCGAACCTTGGACGCCACCACCTAGAATCGGCGCAGCAGCAGTTAGACACCACACTACCATTCCTTCCCCTCTCTCGGGGCCAAGAGCAGAGGAGAGGGAGGCGCTCCCAGGTACACTGCAGCAAGGATTTGGTGAGTGTTACTGAACTTATGATTTGAGCTCACCTTATGTCTCAGGTTTTTCTCCGCCAGACATTGGTTTTTACACATATACTTCTTCAATATGCATGGCTAGAAGTTCAGAGCTAGTGTCTAGATACTGATTGTAATCTGTTTCACCAAATTGGGTCCTAAATTGGTGGGATGGTGTTGGTACATGCCTCAGTTGAGCTTCCCATTTTATCTTCATTTGCTGGGATGGTGGGTTGGGGTTTGCTTGGCTGGGAAAACAAGGCCGCGTGCAAGAAGCCCTCATGCCCGTGTACCAGAAAGGCGTGCATGGAGTGGCTATGATCCAGTAGAAGTTCTGCATAGAGTCTTCTTCGCCCTAGCTTTTAAAATTCTATCATGTTTGCGAAGTGATCGGCCATTCAATGGAAACTCCAGTTACCTTTTGGAATTGGGATCAATGTAGTACTCCCTACCTCCCTGGTACCGTCGGCCGCTGAATAATTAGGACCTCGTGGGTGTTAGTTAGACCAGGCATAACCGCATTACTCAACGCGGCCGTGTTAAGTACAGTTGAGAAAGGTGAGATGGGTGCTTCCCGTTTCAGGAGTGTCGACACCGGCTGATTGTATTAAAGAACACAGTACACAACACCAAGTGATATGTAGCACGGAACCAAGCTTGAGAGGCACAACTACTTCTTTCGGGTCTGTAAATTCCAGCCAAACTCGTGCAATTCTCGCTGGATCTAATCTGGCAAAGCCGTACGTCCAGCAAGGCTATTCCAAGTCTGAACTGGACAGCACTTCTTCGCACTATGCGTCGCACCGTGTGTGTAAAGCGACCTTCTTTTCTGCCGGTGTTCCGTGTGGGCTCGCCATGCTGGTTTGAGGCTAGAAGTCAATGTTTTCCGCACCACAATACCCTTGCATGCATGCTCAAGCCTACAGCTGCAAGAATATATTCTCAGATCAGCTCTCCAAGGCCCAAGCACTGACGGCATGACAAAAGAATTTCTGAAAGCATCCCAAGACAGCGCCGAGCAGAATCTTTCGGCTGTTGGCACTTGGCAGCCAATTGGCATTGGCAGGAACTAAATAACCTCAGTCAGTTTATTCCCGTGAGATGGTGACTCGTTCTGCTTAAACAAGGAGCATGTAGCTTTGTCTCGTTTTAGCTCATGACCTCATTGAAAGAACCACCTGTCTTTTTTTCAGCTAATAGAAGAGAATCTATTACGACCAGTATCATTCATATATACTAGTAGTACCTTGCACTGAGCTTCTTGGTGATATTGCAGCGTCAGGCTAGAAGCGCCATCAGGTGGCCAAGATGGCTGCCGGTTTCCAGCTTAGTGTGATCGGGTCTCTCACGCTATCGGTGGCATCATCGGTGGCCATTGTTATCTGCAATAAAGCCCTAATCAGCACCCTTGGCTTCCCTTTCGGTATGTAATTCAGCTCTGTAGTTTACAAGGATAACAAAACCTGTCTGCTATCATGCAGTTTTCAACATTGCATAGTATATGGATTTTCAGTTCACTACTTACCAGCCATTTATTATCGCTTATGATGTGTTCAATGACTGATGCAGCTACGACATTAACAAGCTGGCATCTCATGGTGACCTTCTGCACCCTCTATGTGGCGCAGCGCATGCGCTTCTTTGAGCCCAAGGCAATTGATGGACATACGGTGGTACTATTCGGTCTGCTGAATGGCACCTCGATTGGCCTTCTCAACCTTAGTTTAGGGTTCAACTCCATTGGATTCTACCAGGTCGGTGCTCATGCTATTCTGATTCTGTCACTGAGAGATGATATGTAGCAGATACTCAAATTTGATTATATGTTCTGCAGATGACAAAGCTGGCCATCATACCTTTCACAGTATTGTTGGAGACGATCTTCCTGAAGAAAAGATTCAGGTAACAAAAATCACATGGAGTATTGTACCACATATTCATATGAAGTCTTTATTTAGGTGTCAGATGCCACAGTATTGATGTGTATCCATTTGTTTTCTTTATTCATCAGTTCAAATGAAAATATAAAAAATCCTAGCCAAACTAGATTTCTGTATTTTGTTTTGTATGCAGTGTGCTACTTATTTTATTTTCAGGGGCTCTATGCCCCATTAAGTGTTATTTATTTTAAGATCCAGCCAGTTCCTTCCATTTCTTGCTATGCTAACACCAATCTGGCTAGCGATGTGCAGTGAAAGTATCAAGTTTTCTCTGCTGGTGTTGCTGCTTGGAGTTGCTATTGCTTCTGTTACTGATCTCAAGCTAAATCTTCTTGGGTCTATTCTTTCTGGCCTCGCCATCGCCACTACTTGTGTTGGACAAATTGTATCCTACATTTGACATAGTTATATTCATCATCCAGGTTTCATAAGCTACATCCTTTCATGCATTATGTATATCAATAATAGGTTCAGGCAATCCCTATATGACCATGAAAGCAAAAAAAATAGAAACAAGGAAATGTACTGGTTCAATAATATATGTTCTCAGCATGTTACTAAAACTATTGAGTTCTAGCATAAACCGGCTAACAAGTGTCGATAGCAGACATGGATGCCTAAGAGAACTATACAACTTCTACACATGTCTTTATTTTTCCTAACATGTTGCACTACCGCCAATTTATCATGTTGTATCCTTGACCTGTTAATTTGAATGAAGCTCACAAATACAATACAGAGGAAGTTGAAAGTCACCTCAACGCAGCTTCTGTACCAATCAGCACCTTACCAAGCAGCAATTTTATTTGCAACTGGCCCCTTTGTGGATCAACTCCTTACAAACCGTAGCGTCTTCGCCCACAAATATACTGTTCCAGTTGTGGTATGCATTCAAGGGTTAATATGTAAACACATGGCTAACATTTTCAGGAGAACAAAAAAATACCCCTAAATAATGCACAAAAATCTGGGTGGGTCAGAACAACGCAGTAATGCTGTTTCATGAACTTTTGCAGGGCTTCATTGTTATGTCTTGTTTGATTGCGGTGTCCGTGAACTTCAGTACATTCCTCGTGATCGGCACAACATCACCGGTGACATACCAGGTTCTTGGGCACCTTAAAACATGCCTGGTTCTATCATTCGGCTACACCCTGTTGTACGATCCCTTCACCATGAGGAACATATTGGGAATTCTCGTCGCCATATTCGGGATGGCACTGTACTCCTGTTTCTCGGTGCTGGAGAGTAAGAAGAAGTCAGCAATCGACACACTTCCAGTGTTGTCACAGGTTTGTTTTCATCAACCACCACATGATCAAGTTGTTTTCCTTATAACCACTAACGGCAGCTTCATCCACTCGAGTTTTATTTCGTTCAACACATGACATTCATTAATTCAATGTTCTTGCAGATACCAGAGAAGGAGACTGAACCACTCCTGGAAACCATAGACGACAGTGATATCAAGAAAGTGAATGGCGTATCCCATGAGTGCTGAATGTATTGTCTTGTTTAGCCTAGCTCTGCGATAGCACCAGTATGGCAGTATGTATGCAGTACGTTGCACGCCTACTATTTTTCCTCTTGCCAACTAGGGATCCATTATCGTTTTCCAGAGGCCAGAGAAGTAGTAAATGTACTGGTTTCTGTGTAGCTGGTGTATAATTCCAAGAGGCAGTTGCATATGACTATATTTAGGCCACACGACTCAATGTGGCCGAACCCAAAATTGTATAGAGCTACCATTGGTTTATCTGGGAGGAAATCAAACTTTAAGAAACTCTGAGCGGTCTTACCAGTGCATATATGTATAAGTCCCCACAATTTTTTTTTGATGAGTAATTCGCCATTAATTTCAGTTCGCCTTATATCCATCACCGTAGGATTTGGGTTCAAACTTTCTCCAGTCCTTTCAATCAATGGACTCAAGACATCTACGACGGACTATGGTTCGTTCGAAAAATTCATATCAACTTTATATCTATCTCTGAGGTATTTAGGTTTTCCAAAGCTCAAAACATAAATGTCACCCGCATCGCAAAGCATTATTTTACAAAACTCTATTGTAAGATTTTCGTTCAGATAACAATTAAGGTGAGGCAAGGTCAGAAACCATATATTTTTATGCTAAACAGACCAATTTTCCAAGTTCCCTAACAAAAGGTATTTAAGTTGTGGAATCCTGCAAGGAAAAATATGTGTTGTGGCTAGCAAAATTGTAGTCTTCGAATAAATCTGCTATGCTAGATGATGAAACAGCTAACTGTGATGAGAATGGACAGTAATCAAGTATTCCGGTGTAGCATTTTGCTAATTTGGCGAAAGAGAAGTGGCACAAACCTTGATCCGGCCCAGCTGCGCTTTGCCTCGTCCCAATTCCCAAGTCCGAATCCCCGACAGGCCGGATAGAGCCCCGGGCAGACGACGACCAGTGGCGATGTGGCCGGCGGTGGCGCAAACTGCAGCGGCCGACCAAACACTTCCAGCGGTCGTCCCGTTCCGATGTGGCGAGTTCGGCGGCATCGCACACCGGCGCGGCGGCGCGGAATAGCTGCTCGCTCTTGGGGTTTTTTCTGGGCCGTGGGCAGACGTGCAAGGCCACCGCAACCGCAGGCCTGCGCGAGCGCGAGTGTATATGTTTGAGCTACTTCTGGCCCAGCCTGCGTGGCTAGCCTGGGCATCCTGGGCTGGGCTCGCCTGGCCGACTCTGGTCGCTCGTTCAGTCCTGCGTGACTGCATGAGTGTCGGATTTGTTTCGAAACAAATGTATTTGGACAAATTTTAGTGTGTAAATTTACTCATTTTAATATGCATCTAGATAACATGTGACACACCTAAAGAGTAAAAGGCTCACGTGGTCTACCAGGTTGCCATACATGAGAAGATTGGTCACTAACTAAAAAATTGCTAACTATCGGTCAGAAAGTTCCGGTAGTTAGAAATTTTAAAAACACAGGGAGTATATTATTTAAAGAAAATCATTTACATGACCAAATACACGTGAAATGAAAAGAAAGATCAGGTAAAAATGCTCCTGGAAATTTTCTAGATACAAAAATACAAAACAATTCCTTTACCATTGCCACATCCAAATAAGCACCATCGCCAATGTGGGATGCAAGTCGATGAACACCTTCGGACCAACATCCTCGCCGCAGAGCATTTGTCTTATCGTGACCACTAAAGCCGTTGCGAATACCAACAAATATCGGCAAAAAAAACGAGAAACTAATCACCCCGGATCTATCTAAATCTATTTGACAACGTCTAACCCTGCTTTAAAGTACGAAAATTCTCTGCAAGCAAACATATTGTTAGAAATATAGGGACTCAAGTGTGTGGCACATAAGGTTTCAGATTTTTTTTTTAAATTTCAAATTCTCACGTGTGGAAAGAGGTGGAGGTGTAAATATTTAGTTCCACCTTCTAGTTGAGTGAGAGTGAGACCACCATATAAGGGAGTCTCGCTGGTGCTCACTAAGTGACTGAGACGAGAATATAAAGGAACTACCACATGCGGGTGCCCGTTCACCTCGTCTAGCCAGGCTCGACACGTCGGGTGAGCGACATACGCGTGGTCTGCTAAAACTCATTTGTTGCTTTGCATGAGCGCAACGTTGTTAAGTCAACCAGTTGGAGACCTAACCAGTTAAGACCGCGACGTGAGACCGTTGGGTTTTACTCTTGTATATACGATCCTAAAACAGCAGCTTGCGCCATCTTCGCAGTCTACTGCAACCCGAGCGCTTATGTGCACCAGCGCAGGGGGAGGATGTCTCTGAAACCACTCGTCTTTTTGTTTTTGTTATGTACGGTAGAGGGGGGTACTAGGGTTTCAGGGAACGTCTCGCGAGTTTTTCTTGCATTTTTCATCACGGGTCGTCTACGGGCCAAGTCAGGCGGTCACACTTACCTTCAGCTCCAGCGCCGTCTAATGCGACCGGTTTTCGCCTATGTTGTCATGAATGGCGTTACTGTTGCACCGAGAGCTACTTCCCTATAAAATATCAGTACGTGTGACGTACTTTTGTCTACATGGTAAACAAGTTTTTTTGATATACGTTGTGTGATATCATGTTGATGTTGCTTTACTGCATCCAGTATATATTCGAGCTCCACGTAACAGTAGTTGCTACCACAACAATAATAACGATGTATGAAACAAAATTCACTCGAAATAGGCTTTCGCCCCGCTATATTAATATAGCAACCACCGATACAAACGATCCGAAGGACAAGCTGGGGCAGCAGCCAACAAGCACCCAAGAAAAGAAAAAAAAAGGAGACATAGGCGGGAAGACTAAACGAAGTTGTCCCGCGACCGCTGCGCCCTCTCCGAAGAAGTACCACCACGCTCCTAGTAGCGAATCACCGAGAGTCAAGCAGCACCTTCAAGAAGGAAAGTAACCGTTGCTGCCCGGACCAACGCGTTGGTCCTAGGGTTTCCCCCGACACTCGGGGGAAGTAGATAGGTAGCCACGATGCCCTCCAGGAAGGTATGATGTCGCCCGAGGGCGGCACCGCGTCGGTGTCGGACGAACCGACAAGGATTTCTCCCGAACACACTCTATCCACAACCCGGACGATCTCTATCACAGGAGCCCCGCAAGGAAAACCTCGCCATCCAGACTCGCCACCCACCACCTTGCGCCATGACGGTCACGAAGCCACCATCGTCGTCTCACCGAAGCAACCGCCACGAGGTCTGCAAATCGGAGGTGAGGAGTAGCTCGATTAGGGGTCACCGATACCGCGACCGCGCGGGAGGGAACTACCTCCACCGCCGAAGGCG
The DNA here is from genome assembly GCA_947311845.1 of Poa pratensis. Taxonomy (NCBI): domain Eukaryota; kingdom Viridiplantae; phylum Streptophyta; class Magnoliopsida; order Poales; family Poaceae; genus Poa; species Poa pratensis. Next base: position 166,956,109 of record CAMZMU010000052.1, read on the forward strand.
GTAGTCGACCGGACGCGACAGCAGGACACACCAGTCCCAGTTAGATCAGGTCGGGCCTAGCAGGCCCGTAAAACCTCCGCAGAGGCACACCAGTCCTAATAGGGTCCGGCCGGGCCCAAATCGGGCCCGTGAAGTCCGCCGTCACGCTGCAACCGGAGCGGCTGCCGTCGTCGCTGCTCCCTGCACGAACACAACCACCTCCACTGCAGACCGGGACGCACAGAAGGCAGGCCAGCCCGCCCAAGCCCAGATCAGGCCCGAATGGGCCAGATCTGGGCCGAGAAGCCCGGCCGGCGCCGCCCCTCTGCACCCCGCCGGCCAGGCATGGGAGCCGCCCCTCCGCACCACTGGACCACCGCCGCGTCGCCACCACTCGGCCTGGACCGAACCACCGCAGCCCCTAGCCGCACTGCCGCCGGAAAGATGGAGCCCCGACACCACCCTTCAGACGCAGGGAAAAGCAGGCCGCCGCCGCCGGCACCGCCCGGGCCAAGCCCGGCGGCCCCTGCCGACAGCGGCGACGGGGGAGCGTAGAGAGGAGGTCGATGGGGAGGGTACAGGAGGAGCGCGCTCCGCCGCCTCTGGGGGGGGCGACGGGAGCGCGGAGGGGCTAAAGTTCGGTCCTTCACTACTGATCTAACATCGCACTGCCTTCTGAATGTTTTTCAGACCGCCTCATGAAACAAAATTCATATACAGTATATATAATTCAATGCATGCCGTTTCCGACAGCAGACTATTGCTTATTCCGGCCGTCCGGGGCAAGTGGGTTTTAGCTAGCCCGAGGGCACTCGTGCACAGACAGCTAGCGTTAACACTACTCTAAAGAAAAACGGAAGGATCCCAATACACATGCATGGCGCTTAACTTGCAGGTTGCAGCTAGCTTTGACTTGTGCCGAAGCACACGCCAACATCGTCATGTGCTGATGTGCATCAACCCCAGCACCGCATTAGCCAGCGCTCCCGAGCTCGATCGCGTCTCTCAACCTCCATCGATCGATCCCACGCGCGAGATTGATTAACAAAGCGGCAGCAAGTCAAAGCAGCTAATAACAGCACGGATCCCCGGCATCGCGTCGATCGGATGCGCTGAGAGGGCGGCACAGGCATGTGGGCGCGACCGGCGAGCCGGCGGCGCCGGGGCCTCTTCGGCTGTGCCGGTGCCGGTCACGTGGGGCAGGCGGCATACACGCATCTGTGCTCTGGACGCCCGGGAATCTTTGTTCCATTTTTCGGTGTCGCCAAGGAGCAGCTGTTGATGCCAAATTGCCAATCGAGTGCATGCGTGCAGATGTCCCCTCTCCTCTAGTCGCGCTGTCCAGGTCGCCGAGTATGAAATTAGGGTTCTGGTCGTCGCGCGCATTGATCGTTTCCCCCGTTGGATCGCGCTGTATTTTTCTTCCCATTTCTTGGTATCTGCAAGTCCACCTTGGTGACCGAACCTGATGGATCGGGATGGTTTTCGTTGCTCCACCGTTCTAGAATTCTTTTTGTGCGTGGTTGATCCCGATGCAGCGGTATTTGCTCCGCGGTTCATGCGATTATAACTCTGGCTCATCCTCCTACTTAACTCTCACCGCTCTAAGCTCTATTTGTTGTAATAAGTCTTCGTGCCGCATCTGTTCTTTACTCTCCCAGCCGGCTAAATTTCAATCGCGTTTCTTCAGTCCATATCCAAAACCTTTGTTTTGAGGGAGGCATCTCGGTTACTTATATAAGCGAGTTCTTCATACTTTGGAGCAAACTTCAAGAGGTGCAACTTATTGAGAACACGGTAGATGGGATATCTTGGAAGCTCACCACCGATGGAAAGTACACGGCGTCCTCCGCCTATTTGGCACAATTTGAAGCTCCTACTACATCCATCATGGAGCCCAAATACAAAATCTTTGCATGGTTGATCCTCCAAAATAAAGTTTGGATGGCTGACCGCTTTGCAAGACGGGGTTGGCCAAATTGTGGAGTGTGTCAACTTTGCAAAAGGGAACCGGAGACCGCGGCGCATCTCATGTTCAATTATAGATATTTCATCTCTGTTTGGGAGGCTCTCAAAGCTTGGGTCGGCTTGGTCAATTTTGACAGCACTCAATGGCAAGCTTATGTTTCAGTGGAGGAATGGTGGTGTGCTATCACGGGGGCTATTGGCACTCGGCGCAAGGGCTTGACCTGTTGGTGCTCCTCACCGCATGAGAAATTTGGAACAAGCGCAATGCACGTGTTTTTAGAAATGAAGCTGCCATGCCTTCCTCGGTTCTTACTTGCATTAAGCGGAATGCCACGTTGTGGGGTGTCGCGGGGCAGCGCATTTGATCTCTCTAATGCCGCGAGAGTAGTAGGCAAGTACGCGGGTGCCAAGCTTCTTGGCTTATGTTGTAACTTCAAAACTCTTCTTCTTAATAACTGAAATAGGCAAAGCTTCTGCCTTGTTTCTAAATAAATAAGCAGGGATACAGTGGGACAGACAAACGCAGCCGAGCTTTGGAAGCAGAATTGAACTATGCTATGTATGTCTGCCTTCTGCAGAATAGGAGGAAAACAAAAACCCAGCAACTGCAAGCTAACCCGTCCAAATCCACAGCGTTGCCGAAGTGGTGCCATCTCTGACGACAGATGCTCTGTGTCTTCTGGTTTGCTAGAGACCTTTCATTTCATATGGACTGTTTGCACCGGTCTTCTGTATAACAACAGCATATGTATGATTCCAAAGCTCTGTTTTAAATAGCCGGCTATAGAAAATAGCCCCGGCCCTAAAAATGGGGCTATAGCCGTAAATTGTACGTGAATTCATTTAGCCCTAAGGTTCTCAAAAGGCTATAGCCGAGTTATAGTCGGGCTATAGCCGGTTATTTAAAACAGAGTTCCAAAGAGAGAAAATGAAAACGAGAACCAAGACCTGAACCTGGAGAGCGAAATGCCAACTAACAACAGAAGCAACGTCAGTGGTTTCGTTACCTTTTTTTCTCTTTGCTCACGAGAGGCACTTCGAATAATGCAGTCCACGGGTTCATTTGGACACGCGGCGGGAAACTGTGATGCTCTTAAGTCACGTCGCTTTCACAAGATGATCTCGTTCAGCGCCCCTGATCATTGTGTCTCTTTGTTAAGCTAGGGTTGAACTAGTGACCGGCGTGTATTAAAATGAGTGGGGGAGATACGCAGGCGTCCAGTATCTTGTATAAATCATAACAATGAGATACATTCCCACACAGGGTTTCATACGTAGCAGGTGGCTTTGCTAGTTCGTTAGCAATTGTTCAACGGTTAGCTAGTTCGTAGCAGGTGTCCCGCTGTGAAGCTGTGAAGTCGGAGCTGCGTGTCTCGGGGCGGACAGGCTGGTAACGATGACACTTTTTCTACCGTGGCCTCGTGGATTCCGTCGATGCAAGGTGTGCAACTTTCTCCGGTGAAGGTCTCCATCGAAGTCGGAGCTGCCTCCTCCTCGACGCTTTGGGTTGACTGTTTGGCATAGGCCGACTTGGTTCACGGCGTCTGCTGCGGCGAGGCTTCGTCTGTGGCCGTCCAAGGTGAAGTCGGAATCGCTTGATCGGGGAGGAGTGACGACGATGACGCTCGGTGTTGGCCTCGATGGTGTTTTTCTCCTAGGCGGCGTGTGTGTCTCGTGTGGGTAGCCAGGTTGGCCGGGTCTGCACAATGTGGTGTTTTCATGACTACATTGGTGCACTTGTAACGGTTTTCGGCTGGTTCCCCGTTAATGAACTGGTCAATTCCCCTCCTACTTTTTTAATAAAATGAGGCAATATTGCCCGTTTTGTTCAAAAAACTAGGGATCCACCCACACCTCGCAAAAAAGACTACCGGCTTGATTCCATGCAATCTAACTGCAGGTTTCTGCATGCAGTTTCCATGGATATGATGAACCTTGCAGCGAATGGTTGGTGCTTACAAAAGTTCAGATCTCATGAGAAAAGGAGAGCGAAAGAGCAGTTCGATCGATCCGAACAGTGAACACCACTAGTCCACTAAACTGGGGTCCTGGTGCATGTACCACCATTTCGCTCCGTATTCGGTCCCCGGCGCAAGCGGGGCCGGGCGAAAGCAGAAGCCAGAAGGCGACGCCGATCGGCGGGCTCGCATCGCCGGCGACAAAATCCCACCGGCACGCGTGACGATCAACAAGAGGCCAGGGCACCACGCCTGCCTTGCCTTGAGTCGGCCCCGTTCCAGCCAGACCCGCGTCAGCGACGTCGACGCTCCCACTACGGCAGGTCCGGGCCGAGTTGTCTGTTTGCTGTCCAGAGTTTACAATCCCAGTCTCTCAATCGCCCGAAGATGGCCAAGATTGGATGTAAAATATTTTGTTATTTACCAACCCAATAAATCGTGCGTCACTAGCCGTCGGCGTATCACGCTGTCGGAGAATTTTGTTAAAAAACATTTCAAAACAAAAAATTTGAATTTTTCCCCAATTTTTTTATTGTTTAGCCACTTAATTGCACTAGACACACATTTATCTCTAAATATTATTAATTGCAACCTTAATTAGTCGTTTCTACTAACATTTCCACATAGGTCACCCATCCTGAAACTACTCCAGCCCCACCACGTCTTAGTATCCTATCAATCATATTAACCCATGGATTATGATGTCACACACCTTTATTTTATGAATCCAAATAATTATTTGAATAAAAAGAAATGAATCATTAATAATAATCTTGAATTAAAATATTCTTGAATTAAAATAATAATTAACTTATTTGCCTTTTTCCATTTAATATTTAATAATTCATATCTACAAATCCGTAAATCAAAATTTGACAAATAATATGTCTAAATCGATTAGAAATTGAGATAAATCCAAATATGACATATATCATCCATAACCCAACTCTTGACAAGTTTTCCTCCGGCTTGTCCAATCAGGGACTATCAGACAATAAGTGCATGTAAACTCCCTAGAGAGAAGTGGATGTCGGGGACTATCACGCAATAAGTGCATGTAAACTCCCTAGCTATAAGTACATGTTATGACACCCCCTAACTTGTGGTGGGAACCCGACACTCCGGATCCCCTCTCTGGTGAAACCGTATCCCCACTGGAGAAAAACCCCCTAGCTTGTGGTGGAATCTTTGACATCTACAACCCAAAACATACTTGTACCCATTTGGTATGGCACCACCTAACTTTTGGTTGGGTTCCGACGCTCCGGAGCCACTCTTCGGCTAAACCCGTTTGAACATGAAAGTTTTGGTCCTTGCTCATGATTTTTTTTAAGAATATAGTTTGAACAATGTGTATGATGATGCAGATCTACTTATCCTCTTCTAAACGAGCTAAAGAACATCAAAATCCGACTTCCAATGCAAAAGTTATGCTCAAAACGTTGAGTAAGTAAAAAACAGAGCTAGGCCGACGGCATGCCGTCGGCGTATCTCAGAAGAAAAAAAAAATATATATATATATAGGCCGAACGGCAATGCCGTCGGCGTATCTAAAAAAACAGAAAATATAGGTCGACGATATTGCCGTCGGCGTATCTCAAATAAATAAATAAATAGAAAATATAGGCCGACGGCATTGCCGTCGGCATAGCTAAAATAAAAAAGGAAAGACCAAGGCTAGCCTGGTCGGGGTCTACGCCGACGGCCCCGATATTTGGCCGTCGGTGTAGGTCCTGGCCGTCGGCGTCTTGTGTCATTCTTGTAGCGCGTTGGTCGTTAAAACGAGTTTTTTTGTCACGAAAGCGAAGAAGGCCGGTTATGTTAAAAAATAGTAAGAGCATCTCCACTCGCACGACCCAAACGGCCGCCCGAAGGGTGTCCGGATGGGTATTTGGGGATTGTCTGAACGAGTAAGCAACAATGGGCGGCCTCGCTCCCCAGTCGCACACCCCAGCCAGCCGTTTTGAACAAACTAATTTATGCATTCTCACAAACAGCTGATGGGAGTGAACGGCCACCACCGGGTCGAGGCCGGCGCCGACGCGCACAACCGTGTGGAACCGGAGCTACTCTTTCTCGAGCTGTACCATCGTGGCGCTGCTCTGCACCACGACGAGGCGCACCCGTAGCAGAGGGACGACGACCACGGAGCTCCGGGACAGGTTGCTCGCAGCTCGAGATCGCCGGGGAAGAGGAGGGCGGCAGGAGCGCGAGCTCGTACTAGTATCAATCGATACTACCAACCAGAACAGTCAGCGGAGGCGCCTAGCTTCGAGGACGTCCGCGTGGAGGCGGTCACGCATCAGTCGGCCGGTCATGGAGCTCTAGCACGACGAGCCCGCGACGGAGACCGACGCCCGGGTTTCACCGGCAGCGCAACAGCAGACGTCGTACGGCCGAGCTGCCGAAGCTCCATCCAGCGACGCCGGGCCGAACAGGCCACGATCATCAGCTTCTTCTCGCCGCCGGCGCCGAGAAGCTCCGTCGATGATCCATCATCATCACCGAGAAGGAAAAAATGTGGGACGGGGAAAATATAGGGATAGAGGGAGAGAGACGTGGAAGCAAACGACTGGATTAAGCGGACACAGAGTTATGTCAGGGCCGCCGCAAGACACCCCAAGCGAAGGGCTTTGTGTGGCGCTGCCGGACAGGCACCGGACAATAATTGGGCTTTGTGAGGCGCGAGTGGGAGCAATTTTTCTCCGAAAAACCCCAATGGACGAAAATTAGTCTTTGGGCGGCCGTGGGCGCCCCGAGTGGAGATGCTCTATACTTAGCGTATTCATAAATTATCTATATTGTTCTTGAAAGTCGGAGTAGAGAGATTTCTTGCTCTATATTGAAAAAATAATATTCAAAAGTCAGATTTATAAATTCTAAAAAAGGAGCCTCCATGTTGATTTGAAATATTTCATATTCTGATCTACACAAAAATGGCAGATGTATAGATCTAAATGTATACACTTTCGATATCCAAAATATAGATGATTTATTTTGTGAACCTTAGTATAAATTATTTCAAAGGGAGATTTTCACTTTTGTGGGATAGATCATTGACAACATGCCGATTGTTTTTACGGATTTCTAGAACTCATAAATATATTTATTTATAAAGAGAGAGCACTGGAGTTAGGGAGCCAAAATGACTTTCCTTTGAGCATCACATTTAATGCGCATTTTCATGAGTTTTATGCACGACTTTGCATGCAAATGTATATTACTCCCTCCATTCCGGTTTATAGGATGCATTTGGCAAATCTGTCTAACCTAGGTGGCTAACTATTGGTGCATTGAATAGCGTAATTGTTGTGCATGCATTGGTTGTTTTCTCTTCTCTCTTATAATTACTCATTAATTGACTAAATTGGTGAGCATGCATTGGTTGCTTTTCATTTGCTCTCTCCTAATTGCTCATTAAATGTCTAAATTGTATCTTATTCTTGGAAAAACTTGATTTTTGGAATTGCATCCTATAAACCGGAATGGAGGGAGTATGTTATAGGGACAAATGGTTATGTGCCCTGGTTCTCTCTAGTTTATCTGTTTGTGCCCTACCCGCGTAGTTTCTCTCGTCCGGCCCTGGCAAACTCGCCGATGGCCCGCGGACGGCCAAGACGGCCGTTTCTGTCTGGTCAACCTCCTTTGACCGTCACTTGGCCTGACTGGTGGGGTCAGCCTGGGGCACCTCGTGAGTTGGAAGTGGGACCGGTCAAGTGGGGACAGGGAGCAAGTTAGGTGGGGACAGGAAGCGAGTTTGGTGGGGACAGGAAGCGAGTGTAAGTGGGGTCAGGAAGCGAGTGTAAGTGGGGTCAGGAAGCGAGGTTTAAGTGGGGTCAGGAAGCGAGGTTTAAGTGGGGTCTCGGCCCCAAGATTAGGAAACAAGTCATTGTTTATTGAGTCATTGTTTAGTGAGTTGATTAGTACATCGTTAACACTGAAATTAAACTGAAATTATGATTCATATTCACTGGAAACTGAAATTACGTCGTTAACACTGAAACTGAACTGAAATTAGAATTCATAATTAGAAATTGAAACTGACATTACGATTAGCAGAAGATTAATATTCCTATTAACATTGACTACAAAAGGCCGGCGGCTTTACAGAAGATTAGCAGTGCTTTATGCACTGCTACTACGCCGGTGGCGGCCTAATACAACTACTAATCAGTAGCAGTGCAACTAATGCACTTCTACTGCTACTACGCCGGCGGCGGGGTTCCTCGGCCTCGGCTCCTACAAACGCCGCCTCTTGGATGGCGGTTCCCCGCCATCGAGTCGTCGGAGTCCTCCTCCTCGTCCTCATCCTCCTCCTCATCGTCGCAGTCGGAGCCGCTGTCGTCCTGTGGCTCCAACTCCTCCTCGTCGTTGTCCTCCTCCTCCTCCTCGTCGGAGTCGGCGCCATTGCCGTCCTCGCCTTGGTCGTCGTCGCCCTCGCCATCATCGTTGGAGTCGAGGTTCTCCTGCCAATGCCCGTGGCCCTCTTCCCACCACGGGATCGGGTTCCACTCGCCGTCGGAGTCGCTCGGGATGGCTTCGTTCTGCTACCACGGATCCGCCATTGCAGAGAAGGGAGGTTGGGGTTTTTGGGATTGGAGAGAAGAGAGAACCGAGTGAACTGCTTTGGAACCGCAACGCAATGGGGTTGGGGTTTTTATGTCTGAGGGGATAGAGACGAATTCACTGCCGCCGACGCGTAGATCGATAACCGCCTGCGCAACCGAACAGGCGGGTCGCTTCGTTTTCTTGCCAATGTAGTGTGAAATGACAACACAATTTACAGATTATATTCGCAATGATGACATCGTGTGATCGCGCTTGACGTCTAGTCGAAATGACATGCTTATAAATGTTCACTATGTCATCTGGTGCCCCTTGACGTGTGGAGTACAAGTGTCAAACAGTTGATGTGCATCATCGTTCTGGTCAAATTTACTGAAGTTGGAGACGTTGTGAGACATCCAGACGTATCAGAAGCATTTTTTGCGAGAACTGACGCGATTAACTTTTTGTTTACGTGCATATCTACGTCGGTGCATCCGTGTCAACACACCAAGCGCGATCTGGATACGAACGAGCACCCACAATGCGCGCTCTCTGTAGGTGCGCGATCTGAATGTGTGCAGACCGTTTATCAACTTCAAATATCGATCAAACTAACTTTGACCAACATTTAAACAAGTTTGAAACATGAAAATGAAAAACTAAGCCTGGTTCCATCTTAGTCACTCTAAAATGAAACTTTGGTGAGGTTTTTGAACTTTCAGAACACCTTTTCTTCAACCTTGAGTTCATACGACATAGTTCGAGAATATCACCTTAGATACATGATTTTTTTCATCTGAATGTGTATAGACCTTGCTTATCAACTTGAATCGTTAGTATATGACATAAGACGACTACCTTTTTATGATTTTTTTGAATATTTGAAGCTCATTTCAAATATCGGTCAAACCTAACTTTGACCAACATTTAAACAAGTTTGAAACATGAAAATGAAAAACTAAGCCTGCTTCCGTCTTAATCACTCTAAAATGAAACTTTGGTGAGGTTTTTGAACATTTCATGTTGCAAATCCAGAACCCATTCTCATCAACCTTGAGTTCATATGACATAGTTCGAGGATATCAACTTAGATACATGAATTTTTCATCTAAATGTGTATAGACCTTGTTTATCAACTTGAATCATTAGTATATAACATAAGACGACTATGTGCACAGGATTTTTTTTTAATATTTGAAGCTCATTTCAAATATCGGTCAAACCTAACTTTGACCAACATTTAAACAAGTTTGAAACATTAAAATGAAAAACTAAGCCTGGTTTCGTCTTAGTCACTCTAAAATGAAACTTTGATGAGGTTTTTGAACATTTCATGTTGCAAATCCAGAACCCCTTCTCATCAACCTTGAGTTCATACGTCATAGTTCGAGGATATCACCTTGATACATGAATTTTTTGTATGAATGTGTATAGACCTTGTTTATCAACTTGAATCATTAGTATATGACATAAGACGACTATGTGCGCAGTATTTTCCCTTTTTTGATTTTTTTGAATATTTGAAGCTCATTTCAAATATCGGTCAAACCTAACTTTGACCAACATTTAATCCAGTTTAAACATGAAATTTGAAAAACGAAGCATCGATCCTTCTTAGTCACTTCAAAATGAAACTTGAACACTTTATCAAACTTTTCAAAACCCCATTGACTGCCTCCAAACCCCGTCCCAAACCTCGCCGAACAATGACCGTCGATCTAACCCTAGCGCTGAACTGCAGTCGCGATCGTTCTTCTAGAAGGAATCTGCGGGCAGACTCTGGGTGATCCGCGAGAAGCTCATTCTGCGACCTGATTGGACGCACGCATAGGACTAGGGATTTTGGCTCGCCCACCCCTATTTGCCTCAGTCACACAAAATGGGGATTTTAGCACACCAAATGGGGATTTTGGCTATAACCCATCATCGTAAGTTAAGGATAGCCATGAGCTTGGTCAAATCTAGCTTGAATCCATATAAATTTTCAAATGAGCTTGGTCATCAATCCGAGGCATTTTGATTAGTCCTGAAAAATGTGTTTTAAATGAGCTCCAAAGGTAGGGTAAACGACCCTATTTGTAAGCAAAAATGGTGGACTCGCTGAAAAATGTGTTTCAAATGAGCTACAAAGGTAGGGTAAACGGCTCCATTTCTAAGCAAAAATGGTGGACTCGCTGAAAAATGTTTTTCAAATGAGCTCCAAAGGTAGGGTAAACGGCCCAATTTCTAAGCAAAATTTGCAAACTGAAGTGGATTTTGGCACATCAAACAGGGATTTTCACACACAATTGGAAACGTCAAGCACAAGGCCTTGCCAAATTTCATGGTAGTACAAAATTATAAAATAGATCAACAACTAATAACTAAATTGGCACTTGCCCTTAATAAAACAACTAATAACTAAATTGGTCCCCTTGGCCTTGCCACCCTTAATAAAGCAACTAATAACTAAAATGGATTACCATTCGTCCTCGTCATCGGAAACCTCCACCGGCTCGGCCTTGCGCTTGCCCCTGCACTTGCCCTTGGCATCGACCTCAATTGGGGCATTGCTGTTCGACAGCGACCACATGTCCTTCGTCTTCCCCTTGCTCTTGGCCTTGCTCTCGGAGTTGATCTTGAGCCGTTGCTGTTCGGCGGCCGAATGCTTGGCCTGCTCCGTGGCTTTATAGTCGACCATGGCCCAGGCCATACCCGGGTCCAGGACCTCCGTGACCTCCTCTTTCTAGGCTATGGTCTAGTCCATACCCGGGTCCGTGACCTCCTCCTCGTCCTCGTCGGACAGATCGATGAAGGGAATGGGATCGGGAGCAATGGCCCTGCCCCTGCCCCTACGCCTGCCCCTTGGAGACTCCCTGGATCGTGTAATCTCCGCGTATGAACGCATCCTGCTCAAACTTGGAGGAGTACACGCACGCCCACGCCCCCTGCCGCTGCCCTCGCTCGACTCAAGAAACCAAGGATAGCTGGGATAGCGGACATGGCGGCGGCGGTTCGAGCTGGGAGTGGAGCTGCCATCACCACGAGCCATGGAGAGATAAGGGACTGCACGAGGGTGTCTAGAAGAGGAAGAGGGGATCTGTGAGCGCAATGGGCAAGGAGATGGCTCCTTTTAAAGCCATCTGCGGTCTGGACGGCGTCGCGGTCTGGACGGCAGTAATGGCGACCGGACATTGATTCGGCTCCAGACTGCTCAGCTTGCGGTAGGACAGAGTAGGCAAGAGAGACGCGAGGACGGCGGAGCAGATGCGCGACCAGGCCGGCAGTGTAGGCGGCGAGGCAGCTTTTTGCCGGTCAGGGGGGCACGTACGGTGCTTGCTACATGAAGGCACACGTTCGTTGGGAGACCCCAAGAGGAAGGTATGATGAGTGTAGCAGCAAGTTTTCCCTCAGTAAGAAACCAAGGTTTAATCGAACCAGTAGGAAATCAAAGAAACTTCTAAAGGTTGTTGGTGAAGGAGTGTAGTGCGGCGCAACACCAGGGATTCCGGTGCCAAGGTGTAACCTGCACAACACAATAAAACTACTTTGCCCTAACTTAACAGTGAGGTTGTCAATCTCACCGGCATGCTGAAAACAAAGGATTAGACGTATAGTGTGGAAAATGATGTTTGTTTGTAGAGAATGAAAGGAAACAGTGTTTACAGTAGGTTTTATTATCAATGTAAAAGAATGGACCAGGTTTCACAGTTTACTAGTGGTGTCTCTCCATAATAAATAACTAACATGTTGGGTAACCAAATTACAGCTGGGCAATTGACAAAATAGAGAAGTGCATAACAATGCATGTACACGTCATGATGTCTACTATGAGATTTACTTGGGCATTACAACATGATTCATAGACCGTAATCCAACTGCATCTATGACTAATAATCTACCTTCAGGTTAGCATCCGCACCCATTTCAGTATTAAGTTGCAAGCAACAGATTATTGCATTAAGTAAAGTGCATAATGTAAGCAATACAATTATCCTTAGACAAAGCATCGTTGTTTTACCCTTAGTGGCAACAGCACATCCACAACCTTAGAGGTTGCTGCTACTCCCCCAGATTAAATGGAAACTGAACCCACTATCTAGCATAAATACTCCCTCTTGGAGTTACAAGCATCAACTTGGCCAGAGCATCTACTAGTAACGGAGAGCATGTAAGATCATAAATAACATACACATGATATTTCAATAATTAACATGACATAGTACTCAATATTCATCGGATCCCAGCAAACACAACATGTAGCATTACAATAATATGATCTTGATCATGATAGGTAGCTCACAAGATCTAAACATGATGACACAAGAGGAGAAGACAACCATCTAGCTACTGATATGGACCCATAGACCAAGGATGAACTACTCACACATCACTCCGGAGGCAGGCATGGCGATGTAGAGTCCTCCGGTGATGATTCTCCTCTCCGGCAGGGTGCCGGGAAGAGCTTCAGAACCCTCCCGAGTTAGGGTTGACGGCGGCGGCGGCTCTGAAACTTTTTGTGGAATATGACTCGGGTATTTAGAATTTTCCCGAACAGATGAATTTATAGGCGAAGGGGCGGCATCGGTGGGCACCCGTGGGCCCCTCACCACGTGGCGGCGCGGCAGAAGGGGGGCCACGCCACCGTATGGTGAGGGCGCCTCGGTGCCCTCTTCGTCTCTCTTTCGGACTCCGTGTACGTGACAGGAAAAATAGGGACTTGACCTTTTGTTTCGTCCAATTCCGAGAATATTTCCAGAACAATTTTTCTGGAATACAAAAACAGCAGAAAACAGGAACTGGCACTGTGGTATCTTGTTAATAGGTTAGTCCCAGAAAATGCATAAAAATGCTATAAAGTGTAAATAAAACATGTAGCAATTGGTATAATATAAGCATGAAACATCAGAAATTATGGATACGTTGGAGACGTATCACACGCCATTGAAGGCGCGCGCAAATTCGGGGACGGCGAGCACATGCATGGACGCGCTCGTACGTATGGCTGCATGCAAGCACTCCTCCGCCGTTGGCCCCACTTGTAAGCTTTAAGTGGGACAGGTGCCTACACTTCGCTGGGCCCACATGTAACAGGTTCGTTAACGGTCAAAGGGTTTGACTGGATGGAAACGGCCGTCTTCGCCAGCCGCAGGCCATCCGCGAGCCAGCCAGGGCACGGACGAGGAAAACCACGCGGGTAGGGCACAAACAGATAAAACAGAGGTAGTCAGGGCACAGAAACGATTGACCCTATAGTATATGAGTTGGGAACGTAAAATTGGCATCGTTGCATTCTTATTTTGAAAATATCTTTCATTTCCAACATCTTTATACTACTCCCTCCATCTTGATTTATTAGGCACAATTCAAAAAACAATTTTTCCCAAAACTTCCCACCTCCTAGGCACAATTTATATTTAATTTCCTTTCACAATTGGCTAGTTGCCTCTCCTACCAATGCATGCAAGTATTTTAGCCCCAATTATGTAGCACCTTGGGCAAAGAGATTTACAAATTATGCCTTATAAATTAGGACGGAGGAAGTAATTTTCTGGGCACACCATAAGCATAAATCATAGTCAAAATTAGTCGTTGACCAACAATAATCAAGAGCGTCTTAAATTTAGGATGGAGAGTGTATGATGGTTATTCTAATTGTCCCTAATTGATGAGGTTATGGGGATACATAAAGTATACGACTCGGCGGATGAGTATGTTTCACCAGTCATGGCCATGGTGATGACAATCCAATAACATTGGGTCATTGGTTTTGATAGAGGAGTTAACCGAGTCGGACTACACACAACGAGCTATTGTCATGGATTAGTCCCAACTGCAGTTTATATGTCATCTCCTTAGACCTAATACTCGAGTATGATCGAGTTGTGTATCCACTAATTAACTTAGGATAGTCCTGGTATTTCCCGATAATACTTAAGAGGGTGTAATAGGCTTGACAGAACTCAATGTTAGCACAAAGAGAGGATTTATACAGCCTGTATAATACAGGCCCTCGGGCCCGGGCAGACAATCATCTTGATTTTGCTTTGGTGGGTTGCGCAAGAATGTTGATGTTGAATGAGAGATGAACAATGAGACTCACCATGTCCCAACCCCATCTTATATACATGGAACATGCATGATTAAATTAGAGATGGTCGAGTGGGTTTATGTGTAGAAGGTGTCGAGTAATTTTACCAACAATAGAAACAGGGGGTGACACACATAGAAGATTCCAATGGCTGCAGTCGGACACATATTTCTACATGGTCGGTCCCCGGAAATAGTCATACAGTAAGACGCTACTATGTATGCTTGCGGTCAATCCAGAGAGGTAAATGGTGAGACCTCAAGGAGCTCTCCCGTGCGTTTGGATTCCTGACCGTCGGATCGAAACAATCTGGAGCGTTCAATTCTCTGCGTACTTTCGTGTTTCCGCGCCTACCCACTGTCACTGGGCCCGAATATGCGCGGTCCCGCCTGGCAGAGGAAGAGAGGGTGCGGTTTTTGGTGTCTAAATGATGTAGAAGGTCCAGTTACTTCGGGCCCTCTTACTTCACTTTTTTGCTCTGCCGTCCTTGAGTGTTTTTCTGGCCCATGGGGTGCTCCGACCGACCGGTCTGCGTACATGTTTAGCCACCGACTTGTGGCCCTGTTTTTGGGCTGGTCCGCCTATCAGCCTCTGTCGTCCATCCACGCCTGGTACACCTTTTTTGGGGTCCACGAGACGGCTAGGCCCACCAAATGCCTGGTCCCGCCCCACAGAGGCGCATGCCTTTGGGTGTGTTCTGGTCCGCGTCATTCGCGACATGGTTGGAAGGGTAAAACGGGTTTTCCCGTCGAAGTGGACCGGGAGACTCTGCGCCTTGCTCGCTGTCGACTCCTCCGTCGCCGGCGGGTACACCTCTACAGGAAACAGGCATGGCGGCAGGCATGGCGGACCCCTATTCTTCGCGCCGATTGGGGAGAGGAGGGCGTGCGTTTCACTTTACTGCCTCGCGTCTCTCACCTCCTCCGCTCAGTCTTCCCAGCGTTGTTTCTCCGGTGGGCTTCCAGATCGACCTCCGGTCGCGCCGCCGCCTCGCCAATCTCCGACCACCTCACTTTTCTGCTTTTCCTCTCTTCGATCTAGCTTTCGCCTCCCCCGCTCCTCCTGCCATCAGCTGTTTCGTGGTCGTATCTTCAGATCCAGCTTTAGATCCACCGGCACAACGCCCTCTCTCTCCCTCTGGATTCCCTTCTTTGTACAGCAGATCGCCAAATTATTAAGGCCTCTCCTCACGATTTAATTTTTGCTTGCTTTGCAGCACGTTGTGTCAGTTCTCGGACCGCAGAGTCGTTCAGGCCGCCGCCGCCGTACTCGCGCTCAGCGTGCGGGCCTCCGCCTCCCTGTGGTCTTGGCCCGCAAAGGAGGAGGCGCTCGGGGAATCTGCTCCGATTCGTTGGGTAGGTCGATGGCCAGCACCAAAGTGACTGGCATCCACCACGTCTTCACCCATAGCAGCGCAAACATTGTTTTTGCAGGTGAGATTCTTTACATTTCTTTTCTTTTCCTCCTCTTCTTTCTCACAGCGCCACTGCAGGAACCCCTCCCTTTTTGATTTAAGCCCCACAATCTTATATCTTTATTTGTCCAGCTTACTTATGCGTACAAGGTGTTCGATGGAAGGCAACTGGGCTGCATGGGAACATTAATCTACGTAATATTCATTCTACTCAATAGCTTCTTTTCTGAAATTTAGCTAGAGCCAGTATATTATATTACGTTTCTCAGTTTTGTGGCTTGCATATAAAATATATTGTTTATCTAAGTTATGCGAATTGACCGTGCAAGCTATTATTTCTAAATATAGCTAAAAGTGATTCGTGGGGAAACATAACTGTGCTAGAATATTTGAGACACACGTCAGCTAATAATTATTTGATTTAGAATCCACGTTGCTGTAAGTTTTGTACAGATTCAGCCTTTGTATGATATCATTCTCAGTGTTGTGAATTTTGTACAGATATACTCAAGAGATAGAAGAGGTCACCAAAGCGGGGAGAGGAGCTGCCGATTCGCCACACGTTTACTGCTAGAGAAGGCACATGAGGGCATGCTGAAGTAAGTGTTGGTGTTGCGGCCATGAGCGTTGAGTGGTCGACGACAAGGTGTCTCACAGTATCCTCTTTAGCCATAGTAATCATTCCAATTTCGCTCAAATTTGTCTACTCAGTTTCTCCTACTACTACTACTCGCTTGAAATATCTATGGAAGTTAATGGTTTATGCACATCTTTTATTTCTAGCCAGTTCAAAGTCATTATTATCATCAAACCACTGAATGATAATTTGTTTAGTGGAATGCATGCACATATTATTTAGACTAACATAAAAACGCCAATTAGTTCTAATATTATAGAAATATAAACAAGGAATCATGCCATTTCTGAATATTTAGTCGATTCCCAGTTTCAGGCAATATTGCATCTCATCATTGATGTGTTCTGGTCTCTCCCCATGTTTCGCTGACATTGGGGATAAACATTTCGGCATGATCATTTGATTGCAAGACAACATGCAGTGTTGTCCGCGCCTACTGGTTTGCCTCTTCACATGAATGGAATTGGTGATATGGATGAGCTGCTCATTTCTTTTATAGGTAAGCTGGTCCATTCGGAAGTCCTAAACTGAATACTACTCACGCTGCTGTTGTGCCTCTCTCCTCGAGGCCAAGGTAAAAGCGGAGGAAGAGTGTTCATGTTTGATTTAGCCCCTAAAACATATCTTTTTTGTCCAGATCCGTTTTTTTCTGGGCATATAAGCTGTTTGATGAAAATCCTGCCTATATAATGTATGTAATATTTATGCTCCACCTAGCTGTTTGCAGTTTTGTTATATTTATGCTCCACCTAGCTGTTTGCAAGTTTGTAGTTTTCCTATTTGTAGGCTAAGTGTTTTAACAAATCTGAACATGGTTGTGTGTTTATGGATGAACCATTGATGTCATTACAGAAGCTTTCCCATGCAAAAAGGAGGATTGTTTGCTATGCCTCGAAGAGGTTCCGAACATGCTTGGCAGAACCTTCTATCAGGACTGTGGCTAAATATTTTTGTTTTTACAAAAGATATATCTTACTGTTGCTTCTTCTGTAGGTTATTTTGGTTTGTGCTAGATGTATGATCAAAGATTTTGATCTAATCACTTATATTACTAGCAATTCTTACTGAAAATAGGGTAACCATTTTTTCTAGCAATGTTAGCAGTTCTGATAACTTCATATACAGGGTACCATTAGTTGTTTTCTGAATTTTCAAATCTGTGGCTAACAATTGTTATGTTTTTAAAAGATATATCTTACTGTTGCTTCTTTCGTTGGTTAGTTTGGTTTGTGCTAGATGTATGACCAATTTTTTTGATCTAATGAATTATATTACTTATGAAAATAACTAAAAATAAAATTATTAAAAGGAAAATAGGTTAACCATTTTTTTCTAGCAATGTTAGCAGTTCTGATAACTTCATATACAGGGTACCATTAGTTGGGTGTCTAAAACATATTCCACTTTTGCTAGGATATTGATCTAATAATTACATTCTGTACGATACTTTAAAATAAATAAAAGGCGAGTTCTTAATGGAAATACATTTAGCATTTTCTTGAAGGAAGAAATGATGAGATGTTAAAATTATTTCTCTTACAGTACTCACCAATTTTGCTACCCTCCATTCTGGATGTCCTGCTAGCTCATATTCTTCTCTGAGTTTGTTTTCTGGCAAACGCTGAGCTATGACTGGAGGCTAATGGTGTGGATTTCATGGTGGTTAGTCAGAACCTCACGCCCCATAGGGTGGATATTCTTGCCCAGAGCACGGTGTCAATGGCGATCGTTTTCTCTGCACCATTCTTAGGTAAACCAGGTTTCCCAAGGCTGATGTGGTCCCTACTTTTATTAATTTAAATTTCACAAATCTATTTCCCTGACATCTAAGGTAGGAGATTTGCTGAATATCATTCAGACGGAGAATCATTTATCCATTTAGCATTACATCAAAGAATTAGCTATCTGGTTCTCTATTGTAAATTGATGTGAATTCCTAGGTTTGCATTTTCACACAATATTAGTTTTAGAATGTTGGCACCTGATTTGTAAAGCATCAACCATTGACTAAATCATAGACTGCCCATAGAAAACTAGAGTGCTTGCCCATGCAGATAATAGTTTGAAAAAACTCTCGAAATAATTTGGTTTTAGAATGTCACATCCATAAATCCCAGTTTTATTCCATGTCTATTTACTACTCTGTTTATGTGCATGTTTTATTGGTTTAATACTACAAGTTTGATTGCATCAAATATTAATGTGTGAACTGTTGATATATTTAATACATTTATTTGTGGTTGTGTATGATTACTCTTTAGGTGTTATGTGTCCCTCCTTGGTATTAATGTGACCTGGTATCCTACATATTTACAACGCCATCGAAGATGTTAAGAATCCATTCCTTCAAAGGGCTCTGTTACAAGATTAGCCTTCTTGGGATGGATCGGGAGATGTAAATAATTGAAAGATAGGTTTATTTTCTCAGCATTGTGTTTACTCAACCTGCTTATTTCCTGGGGTTTTCTTAACTGTCGCATCGGTCATCATCTACGACGGATTCAACATATAAGGCGTATGTTCTTTCTTGCCTGAAACTAGCTCGCATTATCAGTTTGCCCACTGTATCTGCAAACTCCTTTGCTGAACCATGTTCTATGAAAAATGTTTCTAGGTGCAGACAGACATCTCTGCGGACCGTTGGACAGAGAAAGAAGCAACCTAAACCAGGATTAGGCATGAAATCGGGAACTGACATTGCAATTCTTTTTATGTTCAGATTTGAATAATGGTGCATATTTCAGTAAGGAATAGATAGTCAACCAAGTGTGGCTTCTGAGTAAACAGTTGACCTATGGTTGTGATATTCAGTAGACAGTTAGCTTATGCCTTTTGTTATTGGTTTTCTCTATCATTGAGGTAGCGGCCTGTGAGATCCTGGCTCAGGGCTTAATAGGATTGATAGAATACTCATATCAACAAGTTGCAACTTCTTTTCTGAAAGCTCATCTGGAAAGAACTCCGAGGTTAAGCGTGCTTGGCCCGGAGCACTCCAAGGATGGGTGACCGACCGGGAACTGGTTCCCGGGTGCGCACGAGTGAGGACAAAGTGCGCAGAAAAGACCAGTGTTGATCTGTGGGGCCAGTCTAGAGATCCTAGAGAGCTGCCAGGGGTGACAGGCCCGGTTCGGGGGTGGGCCGGGGTGTTACAATTGGTATCAGAGCCGACCCACGCGGTAACTCGGGCGTGTGCGGGTCAGGGGCGCGGACATGTGTGACATGTGCCGGCACTGGACGCACAGACGGGTGCCAAGAGGGGAAGTTCCTGGACTGGGGGTTGACCGACGAGGGCGTCGGTCTTCTAAGGGGGGAGGATGTGAGATCCTGGCTCAGGGCTTAATAGGATTGATAGAATACTCATATCAACAAGTTGCAACTTCTTTTCCGAAAGCTCATCTAGAAAGAACTCCAAGGTTAAGCGTGCTTGGCCCGGAGCACTCCAAGGATGGGTGACCGACCGGGAACTGGTTCCCGGGTGCGCACGAGTGAGGACAAAGTGCGCAGAAAAGACCAGGGCCAGTCTAGAGATCCTAGAGAGCTGCCAGGGGTGACAGGCCCGGTCCGGGGGTGGGCCGCGGTGTTACACGGCCTAAATTATACTTTGCTTTTCTAGGAGTGCCCTTTTGTAGTTTCCCTTGAAAAGCAATTTCTATGTTGTTTGTGTATACTTTATGAGATAGTGTTGCGTCCTTTTGTAGTTTCCCTTGAACTAAGAGTCCATTGTGACGATGCTCCTAAGGTGGATGCTACTTCTACTATTATGTCAGTGCTCGATGTATATAGCTACCTTTTGGATCGTATTGATACCAGTTATTTAGTTAATAACGTGGTTGGACTCTTGGTTCACTAGGATTATTCAGTTAACCGTAGACATGGACTTATGCTTGCCAAATGCAATGTTTTTAGGTCTTCAGTTCTCCTTTCGTGCTGTCATTTTTTGGAAAAAGAATTCTACTTTGCTTCTTCAGATATACAGGAGAAAAACATCCCTTTTGACTGGAATTTTCTTGAGGATCTCTGGTTTGTTGGCATACCAACCTCTGGCATAGATTAATATCGATGAGTGTCATAAAATGTAAGATATGTCAATAATAATAATGTTTCGCACTTGCCCATCCGTTAAGGGAGAGGCGTTTTGGCTCCCGGGCACAGATGCACCCGGTAGATTTCAAAAAAATTTCAAAATTTGAAAACTCGTCAAAAAAATCTGAAAAAAATCATGCACGTACCTGACGCCGGTACGCACCACCGTATTGTTTTTCGCGACGAAATACCATCGTACGCGCACTGTACAAAAATGACAAATTTCCTGTCAGAAAAGTACAGTTCAAAATTTGAAATTCTGACAGGAAATTTGTCATTTTTGTACAGGGCGCGTACGATGGTATTTCGTCGCGAAAAAAAATACGGTGGTGCGTACCGGCGTCAGGTACGTGCATGATTTTTTTCAGATTTTTTTGATGAGTTTTCAAATTTTGAAATTTTTTTGCAGATACCGGGTGCATCTGTGCCCGGGAGCCAACATGAATTTCCGATCCGTTAACAATGTGTAAGGCGTGTAATAGTTTGTAGATGATGTAATAAAATAATTATCTATCATAAAGACCTATATATTCGGAAGACTCTCATGGCTGTAAACTTTATGTATGAATGTTGTGCTTTGCTCTAACATTATACTTATCACTACTATGTATAGTAATTTTTTACTGCCCTGTCATATTAAGAATGTTTATCATAACGTTTTGCAAATCGAATACCAGTGTCAACGCCGGGTGGCGCGCGGCAAGCCGCGCCAGGGGATCTAGTCATATATGATCTCGAGAGGGGCTCTCAATCTTTCTACGGTGGTGTGTTCCTGTGAGGCTATGTAGTGTATCCTATAGAGCCGAGGGATACGTGTCGCCCCTGCCCGCCTTATATATATATATAGACATGGATCTATGATTATAAGGGTCGAGTCTGAATAAATTTGAGAAGATAATCCAAATCCGAGACAACACCAATGTTGTTAGCGTGAAATCGACATAAAGGGAACATGTGAGATGATGTTGGTAAAGTAAAGGGCATGTTCAACGATCGCGTTGGACAGTAACACGAGTCACACGACTCATACCATATTTCTTATTGAACAGGTTTGACCTCAGCTCGCCGGCGAGAAAGGCCTAGTTCCGTTGAGAAACCCATCACTCTAGAACTCTTATCAAATTCATCAATGCCATTGAGGGTCTTCCACCGTAAAATGCAATAAGCGCATCAAAGTATAAAACAAGACTACATGTAAAAAAATTACGTACATAATATAATAGAAACAAAAAGATATATCAAGTATGTTCACCGTTAATTTGCCATAAATCCCTGATCGGGGGTCCTTTTCCCCTTCTTGCACCAAAATTTCTCCTTATTGCGAATTACTGCCAAAATGGGAGGACAATCTAGAAGAACAATATAGTCAAATCTCATTAAGTTTTACATTTATCATAATATGGTTAGAATAAAATGCACATTTCCAAGTACAAACAGTTTGGGGAGTTCACGCTATCTAGAGAATCCCTAGAACGTCGTACGATGATATGATAAGACAAAATGCATCAAACAAGTGAACGATGGGTTCGAAAGATCCAAAGAACATATTTATTTTGGATAAGATACATTGGTGGTGTACTATATATCGTCAAACTTAGAAGGGTTATTTCAGTCTACTTAGTTAGGGGGACGTTGACACGGCCCAATGGGCAAGCTTCACAACGGTTCAGTATTGGTGGTGTTCGATCATCAATGCTGATGCTTGTGGGATTTAGGGAACTAGTGGAGCACTTGTTTTCTTTTGAACATTTTCGCTAAAATATTTGTTTGTCCTTTATAAAGCGAGTTGCCCGACTACGGAGGTACTGGCTGTCCGAGACAAGAGAATGTCCAATTGTCATTTGATCTTGCGTACAGAGATGTGTGATCATTAAAAGTGATGCCAAACATGTGGTGAATCTATGGAACTCAAGTAATTATGACAAAACAGAGTGTACCTGGCAATTTTTTAGGTCGGATCGGGCCTAAAGCTCGGCGATCTAGGCCCAAACTTGGCACGCCCCGACTGTAGGGCCGCACAATCGGGCCTGAGCCCGAAAAAACATGACTAGGCCCAACCGTGGTCCGATAGGAACAATCAGTTGAAGGAGCGGAGCGCGGGCGCACTCACTCTAACGGCGTAACTTTCGCATGATGGGTCAGCGAGGAAATGAGAACAACGGCTTAAGGTGTAGGCTCTTTCCAGAGGTGGAAGATTTACATTGTTCCTATTTGACCCGAAACCGATCGATCTAGCCATGAGTAGGTTGAAGAGAGGTCTAACAGGCCTTGGAGGAGCGGAACCCATGTATGTGGCAAAATACGGGGATGACTTATGGCTAGGGGTGAAAGGCCAACCAAGATTGGATATAGCCGGTTTTTCGCGAAATCTATTTCAATAGATCGTATGATGTCGATGGCCCGAGGTAGAGCCAGACCTGGATTTTCTGGTCGGGTTGGGACGTCCGGGCCATCTTTTTCATGTCATCCAAGAGTTTAGTGGGATTTTTGGTAACTCCCTCTTTGGGTTGCCGGAGTTTTAGAAACAAAGGAATAGGAAAAAGATAGAATTGGGATGCCATGTTTGGTGAATTCCTATAGGATTTGAAAACACGAGAGGTTTCCGGGTGACTAAAACACATGACTTCCACAAGATTCAGAGAGAGTAGGGAGAGATAAAGTCTAAGCGCATTGGTCCTCAAAGGAAAAATAAATAATGTTTGAGCTCATTTTGAGATTTCTATGGAATGACGACATAGGAATTTGGTGAACTCAATCTTTGACCCAAAGGGATTTCATATGAAAAATTACTAGATTAGAATCCTCCTAAATTTTTACTCCCTCCGTTCGGAAAAGGATGTCACAAAAATGAACTATAGATAGACCATTTTTGTGACATCCTTTTCCGAACGGAGGGAGTATTAAATTTCCTACAAACCAAATAGGCCTTTCAAGTTGGTCTTTGTGGGTAGGGAAGCAAATCACTTGATGTCTATGGGTAAATTATATCCCAGACTTCTTAGCTGATTGGATCACCAAGATTGTAATCCCAATGTTTGATTAACTAAGCGCTTGTTATCGCAAAAAAAAAAGAGGTAAATCTTTGAGTTTGTTTGAGAAGAAGAAAAAAACGTCCCCATGGACCTAGCACTGTGCGTCTGTGCAGTGGCAACGCACACTGAAAATCCACAGGTTGTCCCCCAACCCTGTTCCCTACCGTGAACCACAACACACCATGGATCGAGCACACTTGTCTTCCCACTCGCCGCGGGGCCTTGAACGGGCAAATATAACTCGCCGAACTGCCAGGGTTACTGCTTGTTACACTAGGAACGGCACGGTACCACTCGTCGCTCTCCTCTCCATCGCACCACCACCACACCCAGAAAGAAACAGCCCAGATGATCACGTTCTCCGACCTTACCGAGCCGTCGCCGGGCGCCGTTCGGTGCGTCGACCGGCAGCTGTGGCTAGCGTGCGCGAGCAGTGGGCAGCCGTTCGAGGTCGTGTACTCCCCGCGCGCCAGCACGCCGGAGTTCTGCGTGCGAGCTGCGGCAGTGCACACGGCGATGCAGGTTCAGTGGTGCCCCGGGATACGGTTCAAGATGGCGTTCGAGACCGAGGACTCGTCCCGTATCAGCTGGTTCATGGGCACCGTTGCCGGCGTCCAGGTCGCCGACCCCATCCGCTGGCCGCAGTCGCCGTGGAGGCTTCTTCAGGTACCATATTACACAGCACCACCACCACAAACAAATCAAACAGTTGCTTGCTTGTACAGGCATTGCGCAAAGTTCTCAATTTGGCGACTACGCAGGTGAGCTGGGACGAGCCAGACCTCCTTCAGAACGTGAAACGGGTGAGCCCGTGGCTGGTGGAGATCGTGTCGAGCATGCCGGCCATCCACCTCGCCTCGTTCTCGCCGCCGCGCAAGAAGCTGCGGCTGCCGGAGTTCCCATTGGAGGGGCAGCTCCTACATCCAAAGTTTTCCCCAAACTATACGACACACGGCCACCACCACCGTTACCATCACACCCAAAGCTACCATCCGTCCTTCTTCCCCTTCCCGGACTGTAGTGCTCCTGCAGGCATACAGGGAGCCAGGCATGCGCAATTTGGTCCAGCATTACCGGATCTCCACCTCACCCACCACCTGCAGTCGAGCCTCTCGTACCCGAGACTCCGCTGCCATGATCATGTCGACACTGCTCGAGGAATCAGCACTGACCTGACCATCGGCAGTTCACCTTCGTTCAACGGCGTCTCAAGCACTCTGTCCAGCGCCAAGAAGGCCGCCGACGATGTCAAGCGGCCGGGGCTAGTGCTCTTCGGACAGACAATACTGACGGAGCAGCAGATGAGCCGGAACGACTCCGCAGGAGGAGCCACCTCCCCCGCGGCCACCACCGGGACCAGCTCGCTCGACTGGAATGCCGACAAAACCGCGGGCAATGCGTCGGAGGGCTCGGGCTCTGGTGTCATACAGAACAGCAGCAGCCCCTCCGACAGCACATCGCGTTGGTTCAGAGACAACGGCCATATTTCCGAGCTCGGCTTGGATCAGCCGGGGCAATGCAAGGTGTTCGCCGAGTCGGAGACCGTCGGCCGGATCCTCGACCTCTCGGCGATGAGCTCGTTCGAGGAGCTCTACGGCTGCCTGTCCGAGATGTTCTGCATTGATGAGGGTGCGGAGCTGAGGCGGCGCGTGCTGTACCGTGGAGCCGCCGGCGAAGTGAAGAACGCGGGCGACGAGTCCTTCAGGTGAGAGCAAATTCCTGTGCTTGATGCATTTCCATATTGATCGGTCTTTTAACTTGAACTGACGCGCCGTTTATCTTCCTTTTCAGCGAGTTCGTCAAGTCGGCACGGAGGCTTACCATACTGACAGACGCTGGGAGCGACAGCTTAGGGAGCTAGAGATTGCGGCGGCTACCAATCTTGGGCGAGCGTCGTTGCTACTATGTACAGGCAACTCAATGTGTATCATCGTGTTCTTTCTTTTTAGGCATTTCCGAAGTACTCCTCCGCGTGGCTTTCATCAGGAGAGGCTATGCAATGTCAGTCCAATTAGGTATTCTTCGTGTATCCTGTAATGTGTAATCCATGTAAGAGTTGGTGAGGGGATGATCGTATCTTCGTTTTCCTTGAGATGCATGTACTTGGTTCTCTTAACTGAGCACACAACGGTGAGACGGTGGCCGATTGTGCGGCACTGCACAATAAGCAACAAAACAATGATCAAAGAGATGCATGTACTTGGTTTTATTTCCAGTGAACGAGGCAAATCCTGTGACCGTCGGCCCATAGACTTGAATGCCGCTGCATGCTCCCGGGCCATCTATACATCTGAGCGGCGTACTGCCCGTGGGCAAGGGACAAGCTCAGCGGCAGCAAGCAGGCAGGCGCAAGGCTCCAGTGCAGTAATGTGTGCTGCTGCCGTTGGGTATCGTTGCGCTGTCTCTGACCCCGTGTGCGGTGCCTCGCCTCAAGGCATTTCTCTCTGCGAGCCGCATGCCTGCTTCTATGACACTGACAGTGATGAGATCATCGACAAGATCGTAGGAGTAGGAGGAGTATGGTGTTGCGTATCCCGCTGGCATAAATGCTCCAGGCTCCCGCTCCCGTCCTTTTGCTCAAGGTGAAGCCATGTCCTCTTGCCTCTGACTTTGCTTCGCTGCAAATGGATGGTTGCTTGTGGCCGACACCTCGTCTAACACAGCACAGTGCCCGCCGGACTAGCGAGCGACTGCCGCTTTCATTTCACTGCGTGACAATGTCACACGCACATCACCGTTTGGTCCGCAGGTTAAGGCCCCCACTCGGTTGGGGATTTGTTGCTTTCCCCTGATATTTGGCTGCTCTTGGACGCTTGCTCGTCGGTCCTCGTCTTCCTCGCTAGGGTAGCTGCTTCCGCGATGCAGTTGAAAAATCGGATATTCGAGCAAAGCTTCGTCGATGACAGCACAGAGACGCATCGCGTAGCTCAGTGAGTTGCCGAATAGAACGGTGACTGCAACATTGTTTGGCTGCGGTTTGCTTTGTCTGGCTGGGTTGGAGTGCATCAAGGGAAAAAATAGCATGCTATCAAAAATAATGTGACCCACCTCAAAAAGCTATACAAGATATAGCATGATATAACGATGTTACATGTAAAATAGCATGATGAAAAAATGTAAGAAATAGCCCAAATATTAAGGATTTCAGCAATAAAAATTTGTCCTAAAGCAATACATGCATAACTAGCTAACTGTATTCAAATGCCAAGGCTAAATTCATAGCACAAATACAAATATGAGGCTTAAACCATGAAAAATAATAAACTAAAAGATAAACAATTTTAAGCTTTAATCAGAATCATTAACTTTGTCTTCAGAATAATTAGAAGAACCACCGGATTGTTCGCCATCATCATTACCTAACTTTAATTCTAGTCATTTTGTTAGTATAGCTATAACATTACCACGTTTAGTGTCGTTTGACGTGTATAAAAGACAAATAGAGCCATAGCGGTAACTTTAGGCTAAATATAGCGTAGCCCTCCAAATATGCTATATCATGCTATTAACGGGAAAATAGCGTGCTATTTTATTCCACGAGTGCACCACATCACCTGCCTCCGGGGAGTCCGACGATGCAATGCAACCGTGCAACGTATTGTTTCTTCGACAAGCTCTACCACATGGTATAAACACACAACCTGCGCGGGTCATACCTTATGTGCGAAGATGAGCTAAAGATCAAATCATGGACACTACCTCTTACCGTAAACAACGTTGAAAACAGTACAGATTGAAGATAAAGACATGAAGACACTAATATATTCCTTTTACCGGAAAGAAAAAAAGGAGATGAAGTGGTTGAGAGACCTACATATGATGTGCTTGAAAAACTTAAGACACATACTATTTCCTGAAGTTCAGAGCTGAACCAGTGGACGGCTAGGTGTCCTCGTCAAGCATCCCTAGTCTGGACCTACAGCGACAAGCCTGTCAAGATTTGGAGATCACCCCAAAGATCTGTCATCAGATATCATGATCGGGCGAAACGGAATTAGCAGCAAGTAGGTGATGCTCGATGGCTACAGAAACGGAACATAGAGCTGGTGCAAACAGTTTGAACTCCGGCAAACAAAAAAGCGTACTTGTTCTAATCGTCAGCTTGTTAGACTGTTTATTCTTCTCCTTCGTTTAGTTCAATATTTTCCTATCTTGCTATGTTGACATAATTTGCTGCTCTCTACCGCGTAAAGTCAGCCTTTTGCTACCTATATCTTAGCAGTTATTTTTTGAATCTCCTTTTCACCCCCTATAATCGATATTCTTGGTCTTTCATTGGTCCTAATTTTTGGGTATCTCGTAAAATCCCTAGCGATCAATTTTTAAAATTTTGAAATCATTGTTCTAAGGCTAAAGAATATCTGAAATCCGGTATACGAATACATATGCACTTTAGGTTCATAAGCCAGGAGTTTCGTAAGAAAAAACTTCAATATTTTAGGCTACAGAAAAAAACATAAATTTTGGGGAAAACATACTATTTTCTCCTTTATTGTGTCAAGAAAAATTATCTTTCTGTAGCTTGCAATGCAAAACAAAATGCTCCAAAAAATTAGCATACTCAGTACGTAGAAAAGCATATGTATCCAACGGAAAAGATTTGAGTTTCTTATAAACTCAAATTGAAATGTTTCAAGAAAATTGTACCCGCCCGATACGCTCAGCTATGCACAATCAAACGCCGGCCAATAACAAATCCAGAAGATGGGTTCCTTGCTTTCAGTGCACATCGCAAACAAACAGCCATTAACAGGCACCAATCCACACAGCAAAAAGCAGGCACCAGTGATCCCAAGGCTGGCTTGTCACCTCTGTCCGGGTTATCTAGGTGATGTTAGGCGTGGCCTAGATTTGTTTACTCTCCACTATGCGCTTCTGTCTAGAGCTAATTTTGTCATGTTATTTGACCTGATAGCGAAGCTCCGGTCAGTGAAAGCCGCCGGCACTCTCTCCGGTGCCGGCTTTGAGGGTTTTGTGTTCCCGGAGAGGGTCAAAGTTGCCTACGAGCGTCTGATCGGAAAACTCTATTCCAGTGCACGGGTGTCCTTGGGAACTGATGCTCTGGTGTCATGGCCTGATGGGAAGTAGTTGTTCATCAATCCCAAGATTCAAAGGGGAATCCCAGATTTGCTGGTGATGTGTTTGGCGGGGCTGGCCAGTGGCCTATAGAAAATCATTACGAAGGGTCAGTACTGTAGCTGCTATAACTGAAAATACGATCAATAGCCGTAATATCCAGTACATGAGTGATCGCTTGCTTTCTAATCAGGTGAAATTGGTCTTTACTGGATCATTGTGGATTTCGCTGTACTTGCTTTCATGGAAGGGGATCTGAAGCTTGCCGGTGTTACATTGTCAGAATTCAGAACTGGATCCCTCCCTTTTGGCGGCTAGGCAAATTGTCGACGAGGACGAATCTGGTTTTGTAATATCTAAGTGCATTCCTGACAATTTTATGTATGCCATGGACCTCGTCAGACATAAACAAAAAGGAAGAGGCAATGATTCTGAAACTGGACTTCAGTATAGCTTTTGGCACGGTTTCTTGGGATATGCCCTGTTCAAAATCATGAAAGTAAGAGATTTTCATGATAAGTGGATTATGTAGACGCACAACCTCTTGGGGACTGCAAAAACTGCCATTCTTCTTAATGGGACCCTTCGAAATTGGATTGACATTAAAAAGAATCTGCGACATGGGGATCATGTCCCCTGTCATTGTTTATTGTGCTAGTAGATGTGCTGCAACAGGCTATAAAAAATATTGCACTAACCAGAGCTTTGAAACACCCAGTGTTAGAGGATCAACCATGTCCAGTGCTCCAATATGTCGACACACCTTAATAGTTATGCAAGTGAATCTGGAGCAAGTCAAATTTCTGAAGAAAATTTGAGATGATTTTGCAGTATCTACAGTGCTGAAGACCACCTTTCTGAGTGAAACTTTGTGCCAATTAACCTCTCTTCTAATGAAGGGACTGAAATTGCATCAGTACTTGGTTGTGAGGGTGTTACTTTCTCCCAAAATTACTTAGGGCTCACTTTATCGGATTCTAAGCTTCCCGAAGAATTTTCTTGCCATGCATTTCAGTAGTGTAAAATGGATTGGCTTCTCTCTTTATTTGGTCATAGGCGGAGGGGGACTTACCCTAACTGAATCTATTCTGTCAGCACTCCCGGGATGTTGTGTATTAAGCTATGGTGGCTGACTGATAAGATAGAAAGACTGTTGAGAGCCTTCTTTTGGAAACGAAAAAGATCATACAAAGGTAGTGACTGCCTGGTGGCATCGGATTATGTTTGTACGGATTTAAGGAAGGAGGAATGGGCCTAAAAACCTACAGATCCAAAAAAAAAAAAAAACTGCTTGCTGATAAAGTTTCTTCACTGGATCCTCACCGAGCCTACCTCTCCCTGGGCCAAATGGGCTTTGACTGGTCATTTGAAAAGGACGGGCTTTGGAGATCATACCTCGACTCAAACTAGTGGTTGGTCTCAGGTTAGTAATCTGATTGATACGTACCGATAGGTTACATGTCTGCAGCTTGGGAATGGAGCCACTACATCCCTTTGGAAGGAAAAATGGACAAATACTGGTTCACTATGTTGTCAGTTTCCTGCTCTTTATTCCCATTTGCCTCAAGCGACAGAGATAGAAAATTACATGCAGCTCATGGCTCGTCGAACAAAAATGACGTTCAACAGGCCCACAGAAAGAGGTATTCAGCGGAATCAGATTTAAGTATTTAACATGTCATCCTCGTGGTTCGAACGACGACTTCTAGTGATTATTCTTTCCACCTATTTTTCAGAAACAGACCGAAAAGGCCCGACGATAAATTAATAGCCCAAACAGCGAGTAAGATACAAGGTGCTGAACCTTGCATACAACACAACCCGGCACACACACAAGGAATATAAACTACTAGGCGATTACAAGTAAACACCGAAGACCACCGCCACCGTCCACACAAGTAGACAGGTTCAACAAGGATGCCTCAAAGGGACGTCGAGGAGACAAGAGGTGACCACCGCCGCTACTGACCACAAAGCTACGGATAGGCTCAACAAGGGGGGCACAAAGAGAGACGCCGAGGAGATAAGGTGAGCGCCAACGACCGCCACTGGCCACACAAACTGCAGGGCACCAAGAAACCCTAAACAAGAAACGCTGATGTGCAAAGGAAATTGTGGACTTTGCCGGAAAGAGCTTGGCGAGAGGTTGTCACCACAGCCAACACCTCCCAACCTCCGAGAAGCGACCGTTTGTGAGCTCCAGAGCGGCGTCTTCAAGAAGAGCACGATGCTAAAGCGCCGGCGCCGCCCTATCCGAGGATCTTAGGTTTTCACCCGAAGCACGTGACGAGGACTGAGAAAGACGCAACGATGCCTTCAGAAAGGGAACATCGTCCATGGACGTCGCCTCCGCGGTCCGAGAGGGACCAGGACAAAAGTTTCCCTTCGACATGACTCGGGGCCTCCCACCCAGGACTTGGAGTGTCGCTGAGGACGACATCCGCACCACTGTCACGAGTAGTCGCGTGTAAATCACCACACCGCCGTACGGCCACGGTCACTGACCAGGACGAGAACCGTCGGCACGCCCGTCAACAGATGCGATTCCCACCGTCCAAGGTCACCACTCTGGCCTCCAAACTCCTCGCACCACCCAACAAAGGAGGAAACCGAGCACCACCGCGGCGGCAAGGACTGAAATCTGACCTAGGTAGACGGCCTCACTGGCATCCTTAGCCACGCCACCACGCAAGACCCATGGGCCCGTCCCAAGAGATTGGCCCAACAACAACCCCCATGGCTATTACCGGCGCCAGATTTGGAGGGTGCCACCACGACTACAGAGAGCAACCACGACTACATGGATCAAGCGCATCTGAGGAGGGAAGATGGGATCTGGCCCCTGCCCTGGACCGTGGCCACAAAGCCAGAGCTCGTGCCCACAGCCGAGCCGCTTGTCCTCATCTTCATTCCTCCCGGCGAAATTAGCAAACGTGGCCACAAACACACTATTTGGACAGAACCATATTACAATTCCTCTAATTATGGTGCTAAATAAGAAAATTATGCCAAAATGGAACCATATTTCACTATTTTGATTTAACACTTCAATCCCTCTAAATATGTACTCACGTTTACAAAAATGTTTGATTAGATGACAATGCCTGCAAAAATAAAAGCATTATACAAACACCGTCACCATTTCTATTCAAAAAAATATTACGCAATAAAAAAATATTTACAGAAATATCCACTAAGGGCGCGGCGTGCCGCCGCGCTAAAATTCAACTAGTAATTCAAATATGGTAGGATTAATTAATTCACTAGAAATTAATCTAAACAACATGAGCACAAGAGACATCAGACACATGATAAACAAGATATATATAAGTTCAAACTTGAAGATGATCACAAGGAAATAAATTCAGATATAGAGATAATCGAGACCACGTAGACGAGATGTACTTTGATGTTTATTTCCATGAAGGAAACAACTCACCATTGGAAAGGTGAGGGTTTCCACGAAGGACACTCGAGCCGCCGTCTTGAGCATTTTATGAAACTAGTGCGTGGCTCGCTTTTCGCTCCATTCCGGACATGGAAAGATCCACTACCAATTTGCGATCCCCATGAAGGAGAAATCCGGGCATCTTCACAATCCTCCTCTATTTATCGACTTGGGAAATACTCCTCAGTCATCCAATCAGTTCCCCTTTGATCCATAAGATTTTGGGCACCTATAGTACCTTCACAGGCCTTTTTTATGTGTCGACGAGTCCATAGGGTGGTCAAATCCATCAAGTATGGCAAGAGTTTGAGTCAATCCCGTCATCCACTTTCTCAATCTCGTAAATCTCTACAAATACTAAACTCTCTAGGATTCTTCCCTTCTCCTTGCTTCACATGTCAACATCAAGCTGGGTCCCACTTAAATATTATTTAATAAAATACTAAGTTACATACTACACCATGGTGGCACATTGAACCCATCTATATTGCACATCTATACATAAATATGTTGGATAGATACACATATTTGTATATATTTGCTAAATTTTCGGTGAAAAACTGGTGTTCCCAGCTATATAAAAAACGAAAATTGTGACCGTGAAAAAGAAAATAGTTATATTTCCTCTTAAAATTTCTCGTTTTTACAAATACTAATCTCACTAAGATTTTTGCCTTCTTCTTGCTTCACATATCCCAATCAAGATGGACACGGTTAAATATTATTTAGTTAAATACTAAGTTTTTAGACTACACCATGGTGGACCATGGACCCCATCTATAGGTCTACAAAAAATTTGATACATACATATGTTTTTTTAATATATTTTTTAAATCTTCGATGAAAAATTGGTATTACTAGCTACACAAAAAAGAAATTGTGATTGTGAAAAAAGAAAAATAGCTATATTTCCCCTTAAAATTTCTCCTTTTTATGTAGCCCAAAATACAAAATGCTTACAAAAATTTAAGAGCACGTACAATACATACACGTAGTTGTATTATTCATTGGCCAAATACTGAAAACTAAACATTTCGTTTCAATTTTTGTAATAAAAGAAAATGTTGTGAGCACAAAGCTATATGCATTTACGTCAACTCTCTCCCTTATATATCCTTTCTCTGTCGCCAGCGCCCACCATAGCGTCGCGCCGATTAAGCCACACAAAATCATTTCTCCTCTTCCGCTTTACTCTATCTGTATTTTCCCAAAACATTCGTTCCGCTGTAAATTTTGCCCATCTCTCCAAGCATAGATTTGGCTCCATTAAGCCTCTTGGAATACTGGGCACCTCCATCTCCGATGTCGCCTCTCAAGTCCAAAGGTAACTTGCAAGTCCACGTGTGGTCCCCCTCGATGCAGACTTTTGTGGCCACCCAATGCCAGTGAGGTGAAGGACTTACTACATATGTCACATTAGTTGCACGTGAATACTCACATCAGCTCTCGCATCAGCCATTGATATCGTCGTTGCTGTTAGTGGTGCTCGATTTGGTGATGGTCACAGCTGCGGTTGATACCGTGAGCAACAATTCGATGGTGAATGGGGGTGGTATGATGAGTTAGACGCATTTTGTTTGATGCCACCTAATTATTGATAAAAGATCATTTTTATCTTTATTTGTGAACCTTTTCTCTACATTTTGTTTGCTTATATATTTGTCACTTATATTAAGAGAACATATTGTGTAAGCAAGTGCATGTGTGTATTTGGTAGATGGTTGGATACATACACTGAAAAGGAGCTATGTGTGTCTAGCCTCACCTGATGTCGTTAGAGTGTAGAAAAGTCATGACGCATGAGCGTACAATGCTAAAATGACATGTGACGTGTGGTGAAGATGACTAACTATATGTTTTGAGATAGTCATTCCTGCAATTAGATATATACTAAAAAAACTATTGGTGGTATTCATGCCATTTATTTTAGTTTTATATTTTATTTTATGTAATATGGATCCGATTCTCAGATTAAAATGTCATGCAAACCATTTAAGATCTCACGTTGCTCTTCTTTTTGGTGCATTATTTAGTGTTTATCG
This sequence comes from Poa pratensis, assembly GCA_947311845.1. Taxonomy (NCBI): domain Eukaryota; kingdom Viridiplantae; phylum Streptophyta; class Magnoliopsida; order Poales; family Poaceae; genus Poa; species Poa pratensis. The sequence continues at coordinate 166,990,364 of CAMZMU010000052.1, forward strand.
GTATAATATTCTTCCATTTACATAGTATCGATTGTACTCGATCGAATTGATTGAATTTTATAGGACATAATTATACCAACTACTACCGATTGTGAGATAATTACTGTCAGAAAATTCTACTTGCTTTTATTACAATAAATCAATGACCTTGAGTATTTTGATGTATAATCAAGTCGTGAATAATTAGCTCATGAGTCTGCAATGTTCATCTTATATATCGTACATTGTATACAGATTGTCGCAAATTTGTTCAATTATTTTGTTGGAATCTTCATAGAACCATGTACACAATTTAACTTTCATGACATTTCATAATTATGGTCGTATTTTGATTTTCTATCTGAGTATCTGAGAGCTTAAGCTTTTCTATAGTGTCATGTGTTTTATTTATTGAGTGATGTAGGTCTATTATTTCTATAACTCACACAACTATGTTCTTTTCCTTTCTTTCCTATGTTTATGTGAGGATGTTTGAGTGATCGTGTTGCAAGAGAGTGAACGAGTGATACTATTTTTCATTATTACTACTCTATATATGCTTTGCTAAAAATACATCGATTATAGTAGACCGGACGCGGCAACGCGCGTCTTTTCCTTCTAGTAGTACTAGACGTTAGATAAAATGGGAGTTTCGCTCGCATTCGGACTCCATTCAGAACGTGCTACATATGATACAATCAAACCAACACTTTTTACAACTTGCAAGTTGTAATTGTTTTTCATTTCTGGTCATATTCATACCACAACGAAGTGTTCCTTTGTGATTTTTTCAATATCCAAGTAATTATTACAAACTAAAATAAAAAATCAGAATTTTGTGCAGTTCTGCAACTATTAGTAAGCTAACATAAGTAAATATATTACAATTACCAAATAGCATAGTAATATAATAATAAACTGCAAAGTTCGCTGATACGTTTCCAAAGTACCACCCACTCGCACGAATCAACATGCAGAGCTAGTCACTGAAATAAATGCAAACCTAGAACACTAAGCATAATTGCATTACTTATATCTTCCTTATTCATAGTCAAACCGATTTTGACCCAAATATTTCACTCTCATTTTTTCCAAAGTAACAAATTTAGGGAGGAGTGTGAGGAAAGAACAATGGAAGAGATCAACCAATGAGGCCAAGATTATAACACCAAAATCTTACCTTCACTATAAGAGAGATTGATTGATCTAAATAGATATATTAATTTCCTGTCTCTTTTGCTTAAAAGTATGCATAAATCATTGATAAATTGTGGGAGGAAATAAGCTCTTAATTGATCAAATATGGTGGGGAAAGTTACACTGAATCTGTAGAAAAGAAATCAGGAAGAAGCCCCCCATTCTTAGTTCAAAAGAAAATATTCCTATTATGAAGTTTTCAGCCTTATTTGGATTCAGTTCGGAATTTCAGGCAGAATTCTGGACGATTCAAAGCATACACACATGAAAGACGTGATTTTTTTTCATACGAGTTTCATTTCTGATGAATTTAGGCTTACTTTGAAGAATAAGCACCATATGTTCACACATAGAAACATCAAAGACAGACAAACGATCACATAACGACATGTAGAACGGTTTGAACTCTCTATAAATTAAGACGAATTGGCAAAATCTTGAAAAAAATGCGATAAGTTTTCATACGACGAAGTTAAACTTGTCATGAAGGTTTTTTTTCTAAGATGGAGGTTGTGACCCCCAGCCTCTGCATCTAAACCAAGCACACAATCTTTTTTAATAAATTATTCAACAAAGCCTTATGAGATAATATAAAGATCAACTCAAAGCCATGATCCTAGCTACAGCTCACTACGATGAGGTCTTGTTTACTCGAAGTGTTTTTAGGGGATGGGAAGAGTGGGGATGGGAGGAGATTTGGTGAACAACCAATCCCCACAAATCACCACAAATACTCTACCTCTAAAATACACTAGCATCAAGCATGGACTAGAATTTTTGTGTTAGGCAAAAATGAGGTGGTTGGTAGGGGATATTTGGGGATTATCCTCTCCCATCTCCTAAAATACACTAGAAGTAAACGGACCAGTGGGGATTTTCCGGAATCCGGGATAATCCCCTCTCATCCCCTAAAATACACTAGAGCTAAACAAGGCCTGAAGGGGCTGACCATGAACAAGGCCGTGTGCCCTGAAGGTAACAACAAGATCTAAAACCTCACAAATTGAAAATCCAAATTTTAACCAATAATTTCGGTTCCAAGAACGTAAATGTTTTGAGCTTTTTACGAACTATGTGATCAATCATTTCCCTCACTTTTTTCAATCCAACAACTCATGTGAGCACGATTTTGGTTGTTCTACGGGATAGATTCTCAATAGGAAAAAAAAATACTAGGTACTCCAGAAGGAGCGTGAGAAAATGCTCTATATACAAAGCATGTATCCTAGGACGCATGGTACCATGAGTAAAATGGTTTAAAAGCTGATAATTCATTATGCTGCCTAACTGAAAAGACAGGGGTGTGACCGCGGGCCGGATAACAAATCATTCATTATAGTGTTGTACACGCCAAGAACGTACTGCACCGATCAGAAATTTCGCTGATCCGCCATTATTGGCCTGACTTTTTTGGACAGCGTATTGCTTTGCTCCTACTAATAACATATCAACTGACAGTTGTTTTGTCAAATCGGTTGGCGCAGCACCGTTCTCTCTTGGCATATTCGCCTGTGCTGTCGGTGAAAACTGGCGATCACCGATGATGGCCGTGCTGATGCTGCAGATAGGGACAACGCACTCGGAGAAAAAGTCACTTATTGATCAACTTCGCGACAAATCACTTTGCCGTCGTAAGCACAATTAATGGCTAGCACATAATTGACCCCTAGCGTGTGCAGTACAAAAATTTGGCACACAGAGTACTTCTCTAGCTGCTGCACATAGCACCGATGAACAGACCAAGAACAATGATCATTCGGTAATCAGTATCCTTTCCACTCCTCTCTCTTCTGCCACACCGTGTTAAAAAAGCTCCGTCAAAAACACCAACTGTTACTAGCTATGAGTAGTAACTTAATCCCGATCGATCTGTCAAATTAAACAGAACAAGCTAGCAGCAGCGATGACGCCGGGTCAGGCCTGGAACCCGGTCTTCTTCCAGACCGCGTCGCGGACCTTGAGCATCCTGCCGACATCCATCCCGTCGTTCACCGACAGCGACGCGGCCCGGCGCCGCCACGCCAGCTCGTGGGGCGGCACCACGGGAGCGCCCTCGACGACGTCCTCGTCGTCGCCGTCGTCCAGCTCCCACTCGCCGGCCTGGTGCGCCGCCTGGTACGCGTCCCCGAGGATCTTGGACCAGTCCGGTATGGCCACGGGCAGCGACCCGTGCGCCGCCGCCTTCCTCCCGGGCCGACCGGCCGGGACCGTGCTGCGGACCCGGGGCAGCTCGGCCGCCGCCCTGGTCGCAGGTTGCTCGGCCTCCTCCGCGGGGTTGAACGATCCCCAGACGTCCGACTCGTCAAACTCGTCGAACGTGCTCGCCGGTGGCTGGTACCCCGTGACAAGAAGGCCGCGCGTCGAGGACGGCGCGAAGTGGCGGTACGCGCGCTCTGTCGCCGCCGACCGCGTGCTCCTCGCCATTGCTGGCTGTCACACCGTATATTCGCGTACGTGGGCAGTTAGATCGCGCAAGGAAGCTGAAGATCGACCTGCGAGCGAAACCGCGGCGGGGGAGAAGGAAGAAGGAGAAGGTGGGTGGGAAGGCTTTTGCATTGCTGGCTTGGCTGGGATTTATACGAGCCGGAAGGACGAGAGCAGAAAGCGGGAGAAGCCGGATAAGGCCGTTTATGGAGTGACCGTTCTACCCCCGACGTGTACCGGGCCGCTACGTGTACAATATCTACGCTCCTCTCGCTGTCATCGGGGCCCCTCAAGCAACCTCGCGGTGTCAGACCGCCACGTACCGTGCGTCCTTGTGTGGTTCGCGGTGGCATTGCGATCTTTCGTGTGGCGCTGGCGCGTTGCTATTGGCGGCTGCCACTGTGGTTTTGTTTCTGGATAAGAAAAGCAGCCATGATCAACAAAGTCTTATCCGTGCCGCGCCCGGAATTAAGAGAAGAAGTTTCTTGTGCAATCTGCTCTCTAATCTGGGGCTTATGGAGCATGGAGCTATTAATAGAAAGTGTTTTCTTTTCGACCAAGCACAACAAAGTGGAGTACCATGGAAGAAGATGTCCTAGTCACACGCGGTTAGATGGCTTATCCGGACTGTAAAAATTATTTTTTACGTGTTATACCATCCGGTGTTGTTTTTCCTGACGATCAATAGTACCACGGTATATTTATAGTCCTCCCGCTATAAATGAAAGATGTTTTAGATTTTTTTTCTCCACACGTTTTTAGTCATGTTTTAGACTTTTAGTACATAGTTCACATGATGGAGTGGTACCGAAAAGTGGTAGACACACATGAGCTGACTACAATGACTGCAGAATATAGTTTGAAAAACGAAAAAAGATTTTCCGTATCTTCAAACTTCTTATGACACAATCTTATATTGTACTAGGCAGCCATAGAAACATGAGATATATATCAAACCATACACATGTAATACTAACAAGGGTTCTCACATAATTCTAATATTGAACGACAATGCCAAAAGCTCAAAACTGCGTGCACGCACGGAGACCAACATCCGCGATTCAGGTAAAAGCAACTCAATAATACAAACAATACACGATCTAGAGGATGAATCACCATTGTCGAGAACGTAGCAGCCGAAACAAATATTGCAAGCACAATCCTCCTCTCGTGACAACCATGAGAAAATATCCAAAATCAATCTCGCAAAGCAATATCTAAAGGACCATACTTAGACAAATTAAATCTTCCAACGCCACAGTTCATGTCGGGAAGAAAATCTCGCCGTCAAACGGTAGGCCAAACATCACCTATTGCGGACTGTCATCTCCACTAACGAAGACAACAACTAACAAAACAGTAAAATCCAAACTAATCTATTAAAAACGCTAGTCTCACTGAAACCTCAACTCATAAATCGGATCCCCCACCCATTCGGATGCCGGTAAGGCCGGCTAGAGGAGTTGGAGGAGGAGACTAAACTGGAGGACGTGGCTCTTTTCTTCCGCGGCAGGAAAGGAAGACCTCTCGTCGTCCAGGACTGTTATGTTATCCAGGGTGTTAGTTCTCCCTCCTTTACACAATACTCGCTCCGTTACTGAATGTAGGGTGTATAGTTTTCTGAACGGATATTAAGACATGAGTATTTTACATACAATAGACTTTTTTCTGGAAAAAATGGGAGAGATGAGTTCTTAATATGCAAAAAATGAATACAATCCCTTAAATTCCTGTTTTGAGACTAGATTTCATTTTTTTATCGGTCAAATTGTGCATAAATAGCAAATAGTACACTTATATTATAGTTTTTTCTTCAAAAAACTATGCACCTTAAATAAACAACAACAACAACAACAACAAGATCGAGGTGGGAGAAGCCAGCCCGGCTTATCATTAACATATAAGTGTGACTCGAACCCGCGACCTCGCGCTTGGCGCTTCAGCCTGTCGACCATCTGTTGCGGAAGAGTTCACCTCCTTAAATCAAGAAACGGATCGAGTATAAGGCTTCTTACTCTTTTTGTATTTATCCTGATTCATTGTTTTTATTAGACGATTCGTTGTTAAATGAGTGAATCAATATATTAAAATAAAAGCATGTTTACATACATATGGACCGGAACAAAAACCAGAAAGGCTACGAAGTCTTATATTGTGGGACTGGGGACTAATACTTGTTTTGTTCCAAATTATACTGCTTTTTGGATTTAGTCAAAGTCAATATTTGTAAACTTTGACTAAATATATAAGAAATATATCTATATTTATAACGTGAAATAAATTTTATTGGAAACACCATAAAATATATAATCGTATAATATATATTTTGTACTATAGATGTTTGTAATTTTATCTACATGTTTGATCAAACTTTAAAAGGTTTGATCAGGTAAATAAAAAAGAGGGAGTACTTACGGGACATAGGACAGGATTGCTTTTCACGACTGACTAGATGGGGCGAGATGTACGTACGGAGTACTACATCTGTTCAGATCAAGATTTGCACCGGCTGGCTTTCGTTTCTCCGCGACAAAACTAAAGCTCGCTACCTAGCCAAATGTCGACCATAATTGATGTTTCCAGGGCACGGGTCCCAAACCCAGGTGTATGGTGTATCGGACTGTCAGTCAATCAACCGCACGCACGTGCTCCGTGCTGGATCGTTATCTGCTTCTGACCATGGCCCCGCTCTGCATGCATGTAATCGAGGATATCGCATGCATGCGACGAGAGCGGTGCATGGTAGGCCCAGCCGCCACGCGGACGCGGGAGTACGTGTCTGGTCCTGGGAGCTGGCCGGGCCCGCACGGCCACATGGGCGTGTGTGCGTGGCAGGGCGCACGAAGATTAACACGGACAGCGCTCCTTGGAGCTTTGCGGATCTGTCTTTGCATGCGTTTGCCAAAGGGAGCAAAGAGACGTAGAGGGTGCTGGGCCTCTCATTTGTAATGTGGAGTAATATGATAGTCCTGGCATTTCAGTCGTTAAGTGGCTGCTGGCATTTGCAGGCCCACACGCGAGGCGAGGTCTGCTCATTGGGTGCTCTCGAACGCTCGGAGTAATCTTTTGGGCACGTGCACGTCGGCATGCACTGCGGGGCAAGCAGCTTTGTTTGCTTCTTATCCATTCATCTGATGCGCTGGAATGGAAACAGAGGTGGAGCCGTAGAGTGACGTGGTCACATTACCAGTCTCGTATTCGGCCTTTTTTTTTTAGGCTTCATGCTCGGCCTACTGGGTCACTTGACTCGCATGCTGAATACATGTGGCGTCTAACCAAAATGCACGGACCGGCCCAACAAGCTACGCCTTGGTTTGTTGGTCTCTACTCCGTTGGCGCACTTGGTAAGGCCCAATCATGCCATTTTTGTTGTTCAATGAGGCCATGGTCCACTTCATATCATCAACTTGCTCTTTCCAATTATGTGGGTACTATGCCCTCTTTTTTTTTTGGGTTAATTGGATGCCACTCCCCAATTCACAAGTTGGATTTATGCCATTACAAAAACTGAAGTTGGAAATATGCCACTCAAACTTCTCAATACTTTTATCTATGCCATTTTGTTCATTACCCAAACTTATACGACAGTTATACATTTGTACATGTACTTTATACGAGCCGGAGCACGTATTGTACCCACACACGCACATAAAAGAATCGATCGACAGAAGAGCGCTCAGTCCCAGAATCGCATCTCTCCCGCGCTCGTCTCTGGCTCGACGAATACTAGTTGAGGAGCGCGTCGCAGGCTAGACAGCGGCGGGAGGCGCCGACGGTAGGCACAACGGCGGGAGGCGCCAGCGGCGGCATACCCCCGCGCGACAATCTTGCCCGCAGGCTGGGTCTCGTCTTGAGGCTGCTGATGGAGGCGGGGTCTCGTCTTGAGTCGTCAGACATGTGAGCGGTGAGCGCAACAGTCCCCAACATCCTATTCTCTCCATGAACTGTACAGAAGATGTGCTCGTGGATGGTTTAATTTCGATTTTGTTTCGTAATTTGTAGGCTCGAATTTAGCATAGACCTTGCTGTTCAAGGATTTGTGCTGAAGCAAGCAAACGGTAGGAAATCATACGTGAAGGGGAAATCAATTAAGTGGAATGTCAACTCTGATGCTTTCTGCATGGATGTGCTCATGGATGGGTTGGCAAGGATCAGCGTGTGGTACTTTAATGTGATAATGGCCCAAGATGTTAGACTAACTGGAAGTGACAATTTTCGTGTGATGTTTGATATGTACATAACTTAAAATCTCAGTTTAATGGTCCATATGCGCCCAGAATTGGTTCGTTTTTTAACAGTAGGCTCACATTACTGTTTTTGATTTTCTTTAAAAAAATTAGATTTTTCTGAGAAAGTCAAGACAAATTTTGATGTTTTTTGAATTTTTGGGCGCCAGGACACCGCTAAAGTGCTGCCAAAAAGTTGGGCACAGGGGTAGTATGGTAAATACAGCACTATACAGTCAAAGACATGTATTTTTTAAACCTTTATTCTATTTAGTGGAGACAGTGACATAGGTAGAGGTATTGAGAAGTTTGATTGGCATATTTTCAACTTCAGTTCTTGTAATGGCATAAATCCAACTTGTGAATTGTGAATTGGGGAGTGGCATAGATCCAATTAACCCCAAAAAAAAATACGTGGATACTCATGAGTCATGAGATGCCCAATGTTTGTTCTAACAAAATTAGACGCTCAATGTCTGTTCTAAGAAAATGAGATGCTGACCTGCATGTTGCGCCTATGTGGGTGTTCGGTTCTTTGGGTCTTCTGGAAATCCGGTTCTGCGAATAAGGTGACCGATCGGTCATTCAAAAAACTTGTAATGGAGGAGTTCGGTCCACCAGAAATTCGCTTGGGTACTCGACATTAGATAATTAAACCTATGGAAGCAAAACTTCTGGAACTGATTTGAAAATAAACATTCTAAACACGGCGGAAAATAATTAAAACCAGACTCGACATTGAAAAACACAACGTGAACTCATCATATCTCATATTGTCAAGAATCCACAATCACAAGATGTGAAGAAGTTACTTGCAAGGGTCAGGAGAAGAAGCCGCGAAGCTAGAAAATCTCATCATTGGGTTGACCACATTGTACAAATCTACAGATGGATTCAAATTAGTAATTTCAAGCAAGTTACTAGCAATTATAAAGGGATTAGCGCGATTTGATCGGGTTCAGAGAAGGAGCGTCACTTGCAGACCACCGCGACCATTGTCGGTCGGAATGGAGAGGAGTATCCTCTGCAGGGTGCCCCGCAGAGGAGGATCATCTATAGGGATAACATACACAATGCGCATGAGCACACATACATTTTTCATTCTAAATCGTCAAGAAAAATCACTTAACTCATGTGTAGGGCTGTCAGCAAAATAGTCTTGATATAGCAACAAATGACCCATAGACTATCATGTTTGGGAGGGCCATTCAGCTCCTCTTGCGTAGCTAAAGTAATAATGATGGCTTTGACATTATGTTTCATCATTTGGCAAAATATGGACTCATTATCGCTATCCATAACTGAAGAAATAGGATTTCGCCCCACTATATAAATATAGCAACCACACCGAACAATTTTGAGTCCACTGCTGGGGCCAAACAGCACATCTAAGCCCAAAAGAAACGAAAGAGAAAAAAAAAGAGAAAACAAGGCCAACATCGGCGGATCAACGAAAACGAAAATGAATCGCAGCCGCTGCGTCCACTCCGAAGTATTCCCACCACGATCCTAGCACTTCGAATCGCCACGTACCAAGCAATACCTCCAAGAAGGAAGGCGACGACGACGATGACGACGCTGCTGCCTGGACTGGTCCTAGGGTTTCCCCCGGTACGCTCTGAGGTGTGGAGAAGAGGTATACACGACGCCCTCCAGGAAGGAAGGGTGACACTCTCAAGCATCACCGCGTCGATGCCAAATGGCAAAGATTTCTCCCAACCTCCAAAAAACCACATCCCGACAATCTGTAGCGCTCCACCAATCTTGCCATCTACCAACACACGCACCACGGTCTTGAAGTCACCAACGTCGTCTCACCATGAAAAACGTAGCATCGCCGGCTCGCCGAGACGAAGCAGTCGTAAACAAGATCCGATAGGATAACAACCACGCGGGAGGGTACAACCTCCACCATCAGAGACGGTAGCCGACCGGACATAGCGATAAGAGCACACCAGGCCATTGGAGCCAGAGGGCGGCAACAGTAGAGCCACCCGGAGGACGTCCTCCACCGCCATCGGCGAGTGCCGACCCGACACGGCAGCAGGGACACACCAGGCCAAGCAGGCCCGGCCGAGCCCTGAGAGGCTCGTAAAGTCCCCGCCGTCATGATGCTACACGGAGGCCACCACCGCCGCTACCCTCATCAGCCCCATAGGCTCGGCCGGACCTAGACAGGCCCGTGAAGATCTTGTAGCCATGCTATAGCAGGTGTGGCATCATCGCTGTCATCCCCGCCACGAGCCGCTCATCATACAAACCGGAGGCAGGAAGGTCGCCCAGGCCCGCACCGGCCCAGATTGGGCCTGAAGGGCCTAGATCTGGGCTTGCAGGGCCGGCAGAGCTGCACCGCTGCCTGCGCCACCAACGGTGGCGCCACCACCACGTCCGACACCCACGCTGCACCAGGGGAATCCCGCTGCCGCGCCGGACCTACGCCGCGGAGGAGCACCGCCGCCATGCAGGGGAGCCCCGCGTCTACCTTCCACGGCGCGGGGATGGACACACCGCCGCCGCCGGCGACGCCCAGGCCACGCCCGGCCGCCCCTGCCAGCGGCGGCGATGCGGGACGTTGAAGAGAAGGGGCCGAGAAAGACAGGCGCGACGGCACGCGCCGCCGCCACGGGGGCGGCGGTCGCGCGCGAGGAGGGAGGAGGAGGGGCCGGCCACGGCGGCGGCCGCGCGCGAGGAAGGAGCGAGGAGAGGGAGGGGCCGGCCGCGCTGGCGGCGGCGGCGGAAAATCCTAGCTAGGTTGTCGGGGAGGAGAGAGAGCGAGCCTCCTTGGTTTGAGCAACTATCCATAACTTATAGATCAAACTATTGAAGAAATGAAACTACTAACCATTTCAGCATATTTATCTTGGGCAAAAATTTCAGTGAAATTGCCTATTAAAAATAACCTAACACTTAATATGCAGGGCGGGAAAGAGGCTAATTTTTTTAAAATAATACACGAAAATTAATTAATTCTGGAATTATTACGCAATTTTTTTTTCAAAAATAGAATCCAGTCGGTGTCGCCGAAGCCGACAGGAGCTAGTCGGTTTCGGTGAAACCGACTACCCCTTGTCGTTGTTCGCGACACCGACAGGGTCTGTATGCAGTACGAGCGTGCTCGTCTGTATGCTCGTACTCGGTGTTGCCGACGACGATTAGCTTCACTCTTGCTGATCCGAATTTGTTTCGCGCTCCCGGGTTTTATTCCGCCCTTCCTCTCCCCTCTCCCGCCATATTTCTCCCGCCATAGTTCTCGCGCCATTTTGTTCCCGCCATTTTTCTGCCGTGCCTAATTTTCCCGCCAAACTTGTTCCCGCCTTGTATTTTCCCGCCAAACTTGCTCCCGCCTTGTATTTTCCCGCCAGACTTGCTCCCGCCTATTTCTCCCGCCAATTGGTATGTGCTCGTCCTATAAAAACCACGGGAGGAGATGTCGAGTTGGTAAGCATAGTCCAATTGGCGGGAGAAATAGGCGAGAGCAAGTCTGGTGGGAAAATACAAGGCGGGAGCAAGTTTGGCGGGAAAATACAAGGCGGGAACAAGTTTGGCGGGAAAATTAGGCACGGCAGAAAAATGGCGGGAACAAAATGGCGCGAGAACTATGGCGGGAGAAATATGGCGGGAGAGGGGAGAGGAAGGGCGGAATAAAACCCGGGAGCGCGAAACAAATTCGGATCAGGCAGGAGTGAAGCTAATCGTCGTCGGCAACACCGAGTACGAGCATACAGACGAGCACGCTCGTACTGCATACAGACCCTGTCGGTGTCGCGAACAACGACAAGGGGTAGTCGGTTTCGCCGAAACCGATTAGCTCCTGTCGGCTTCGGCAACACCGACTGGATTCTATTTTTGAAAAAAATAAATTTTGCGTAATATTTCCAGAATTAATTAATTTTCGTGTATTATTTAAAAAAATTAGCGGGAAAGAGTGTCGGCAAACCGGTTGAACGAAGTGTGGAGAGCGGGGCTCGCAAGTCGCAAATGGACATACGGATTCCGGGGCTGTCACTTTACGCCGGTTCTTACAACAGATTTACAGGGTGCAAACAAGCTCGTGTCCGGTGTTATGTGTTAAATGTACAAGCAAATGTCGCATCAGTGCTGTATCTATACTTCTATAGCCAGGATGAGGAGGAGCATCTGGAAATCTGAATGATTGGGGCCGTGATTGTGACCCGAGCCGCCCGGTTCATTCCAGCCACGGGATCGTAGGTGGCAGCGCAGCGCCGGATTGGCAGGTCGCTCAAGACGGTTCCGGATATCGTAAATCTGACTGTCAGCGTTCGCCCACGTGTCCCGTAGGTTTCGTATGGACGCATGAGAATGCATCTCGACGGCGGGAAACAGAGTTGGAGCGGAAAGAAATTTAAAACGAATGAGACGTCATCGATGGAGGAAATCGTATAGAAATATTCGCAGACAGGGGAACGTTCTGCGCCTATCTGTTTAGTCGTTATACTTGTCTTGATCAGAGAAAACGATTTCGCTCGTAAGCTTCTTTTTTTTTTTTTTTGCGGGGAAAGAAGGCAGACTTACACCATCGTTCTTATAGAAAAACCCAGAAGAAACACAAAATAACAACGCAACTCTACTTCTAGGTTCCGACACGGACGACGACCTTGGACCGTCGGTGGCGCGCCGCTGCCGCTGCTCCGTCTTCGACCTTGGAAAAGAGCCAGCCCCGTGGCAGCCGGGAAGTCGCCGATCGCCGGATCCGTAGATCCTATCCGCTGGAGCGCCATCTTCGTCGCGATGGAGCTCATCTTCACCTTCTCCTTCAACTTCGAACTCCGGATCCAACACCACTCCAGATCCGGCTGGGGCACGAAGAACTCGACAGATCCACAGTCCGCCGAGCTCGGGGAAGTCGACCGCCGCGCGGAGAAGCTCCTGGAAGCGCCACCGCGAGAGGAGAGACAAGCCGACACCAAAACCCGCACCACCGCCGCCTCCACCTCCATGGCGCCGCTGGCTCGGGACCTACCAGACCCTACGCTATATACAAGCCGAGATCTATGGATTCCTCCACCTCCCGCCGCCGGAGCGGCCGACGGAGGCGAAGAAATCCGCAGATGGCCGGCGAGTGAGGTGGGCTGACAGGCGACTCTCAAAATATCGCCTCTCCTGCTACAGTGGTAAGGGAGAGGGGAGCGTCCAAGTCGCCACTAAGTTGATCTATTTCGCTCGTAAGCTAAAAGGGAGAGAGATGCCTAATGCCCGCTAATGGCTACAGACAAGATATCACAAATTATAAGGACAACTCGCTAATTTTCGGCCACGGGAAATGCCTCTGTTCACCAGTCGCTGCATTCAGTTAGCGCTAATTGGGAGAGTGACGACGCATGAGGTTATGATTTTTTTAGCGAAAAAGGGCAGGAGCTCTGTCTATTCATTATAAAGAAGAGAAAAGTAGGACATTACAACCCTACACAAAAAACAAGAACCTCAGCATGCGGATTACTCCCCGCGGAGTAAAACACATGCCGACCCCGAAGGGTGCAACACACTCAACACCTGACGAAACTCCTCAAAAGCCAGGAAAGCCACCTCAAGATATGTTTGGCGCGTCGCGGTGAAGATATGTCGGTTTCTCTCCTTCCAGACATTCCACATGACATAGATGATTCTGCCACTTCTTTCCCGAGCTCTAATGGAGGAGGTGCTCGAGATGGTCTTGCACCATGCCGTGTCAACGGAGTTGTGAAACCCGGAGAAAGGGCCAAGCTTGTCCACGAACCAAGCATCGATGGTGTTCCACACCGCCACCGTGAAAGGGCACTCCATGCAGAGGTGGGAAGCCGTTTCAGGGTGGGAGAGACAAAGCTGACACGTAGGATTATGAGGCCAACCCTTAGTGGCAAGCAGATCGGCCGTGAGGATGCGCTTGTGAAGGACCAACCAGGCAAAGAACTTGGCCTTTGGTTCGGCAAAAGCCCTCCAGATTTTGGAGGACTCAAACTTTGGGAGGGAGCCTTCGAATTGAGCAGCATAGGCCGAGGAGGCAGAGTAACTTCCATCCGCCGTCCAACGCAACCTGATGGAGTCGGCCTGGTCCAACACCAGGTGGGTGTCATGGATGATGGTGGCTAAGTCCAGGAACTCGGCAAGCTGTGTGAGGTTGGAAAGACGTGCGACCGACTGGATCCATGTATCATTATGAAGCTCGGCACTGACAGTTCTGTTCTTCCGTGTAGCAATCTTGAAAAGATTAGGGGCTCTGATGGAGAGGGGGCCGCCCGGCGCCCAAGAATCATGCCAGAAGAGGGTGGTTTGACCATTTCCAAGGGTGATCACAGTGGATACTCTGAAAAGAGCCATGTCAGAAGCATCGCAGGGGAGGGGATCCCACCTAGGGCCTACGTTGCACGGATACGGCTCAAAACCCACGTATCCTGTGTCGGATACGCGCGGATACCCGGATACACGGATACTTCACCGGATACGTATCCAGCCGTATCAAGCGATTTTTTGTTCTAAAAAATTAATAAAACAACTCGAATATGGGTTACCGGTACAAAAATACCCTAATCCTTCCCGTATAAAGCCACCAACACCTAAGTTAGATGGAAACGTGACCAAGATAGAGCTGCGTCGCTGCCGTTATGAAGCTTTTTTGACGAGCAGCCATATAAAGGTACTCCTATATATCCTGATCCGTGTTTTAAAATTAGAAATTAGTAATTTTTATATATATTAATTTTAATTATACATATCTAGACGTATCCCCGTATCCGTGTTTTCAAAAAATCGACGTATCGCGGTATCGCCGTATCTGTATCTGTATCCGTATCGCCGTATCCGGGCATCCTAGCCCAGGGCCGATGTGGTTCCGTCCACTGTAACCAAGGCCAACGTAGACGCAGCGTTTAGGGTTTAGGGTTTGTGGTTCAGATCAGAAGACCGAGCATTAGGTTATTAGGCGCCTACGTTTGGGACTGAGACTGAACAAGAAGTCGGGCTTGAGATTTCAGGAGCACGTTTTCCTCTCGGGGAAAAGACGATCGAGGACAGCTAGCTAATATGCTGTCACCTCATACAGCTTGCATAGGTTGCAACTAATCGAGCTAGTGACGAGAATGTCGATCAATTTGTAAGTAGCTCGATCAGCAAGCTGTCTGTCTTAGCAATGATTCGCTGTCTTCGTTTTGTTATTTGTACTGAACCGAGTTTCTGAGCATCTCCGTTGGTGGATACGTATTGTATATACTGAACCTGTTTTTATATATAGAAAGATAATGACACTATCTTCACTGAATTGTTTCCTAATATGTAGGAGCATAGGAGTGGCGCCGAACTGTTGGGAGTAACCTACCCTAAATAATGTTTGGATGTGTAGAGAATTTGTTTAGCAGTATGCAATTATGCATGTGCTTAGTAGTGGAGTGCCTATCATCGATGTGCTGCTATTAGCCGCATGCATGCAGTATGCATTCTGAACGGACTTAAAGCTGATTGCTCCGAGACAATCGCAAGACTTAACCCATACCGAACCCGCTCCCTACTAACTCTTCTCTTGCTACCATCACCGTTGTGACCAAGCTAGATTAGAAGCAGCAATCAGTGATGTGCTTTCTGACCTTTCTGCATATTGTATTATTTTGTCGAGAGCAGTAAAATAGCAACAGTACGTAAGCGCACATACCCTTAGAAAATAGCCCCTCCAATTGATCACCAGCCATCAGTTCGATCATTAGGCTCCGAAATGACCTGTCGATGATGGCATAGTCGGTTGTGGGCGGCAAACTATAACCCAAAACCTCCCCTAAATTAAGCACACAACCTTATCCTTCAATAATTATCAATCAGCCTGGCCTTAACAAGCCAAAACCGAAGCTGATGATGAGCTCGTCCTGGCTCCCCATATATACCTGACCACTCTCCTATCGCTCACACCACACAACTGCAGCAAACACAATTCGAGCTAGCTATAGCCACGGTGGAGGGTCACTGATTAGTTAAGGTAGCAATGGCGAAGGACATTGAGGCGGCACCTGAGGGGGGCGAGTTCTCGGCCAAGGACTACTCGGACCCGCCCCCGGCGCCGATCGTGGACTTCGAGGAGCTCACCAAGTGGTCGTTGTACCGCGCGGTGATCGCCGAATTCGTCGCCACTCTCCTCTTCCTCTACATCACCGTGGCCACCGTCATCGGGTACAAGCACCAGTCCGACCCCGCCGTCAACACCACCGACGCGGCATGCAGCGGCGTCGGCATCCTCGGCATCGCATGGGCCTTCGGCGGCATGATCTTCGTCCTCGTCTACTGCACCGCCGGCGTCTCAGGTAACTAACTCGTCGTCCATCCATCACCAACTGCAATTCCGTGCTAGATATTCATGCAATAGTGTGATTACTGACCGTTCTGCTCACTGTGCATGGATGCAGGCGGACACATCAACCCGGCGGTGACGTTCGGGCTGTTCCTGGCGAGGAAGGTGTCGCTCATCCGGGCGCTGCTGTACATCATCGCGCAGTGCCTCGGCGCCATCTGCGGCGTGGGGCTCGTCAAGGGATTCCAGAGCTCATACTATGTGCGGTACGGCGGCGGTGCCAACGAACTCAGCGCCGGCTACTCCAAGGGCACTGGGCTCGCCGCCGAGATCATCGGCACCTTCGTCCTCGTCTACACAGTCTTCTCCGCCACCGACCCCAAGCGCAACGCCCGTGACTCCCACATCCCGGTGAGTTACATATGCATGTTTCACTTGCTGCACCATGCCACCATCCACAGCTATTTCAAAGCTAGACTAGAGTATATACTACAGGGTACATTTATGATAACAGAATTGATGCTTCTTGGTTAGATATGGCCAGTGATAGAACTGAATGCACGCTCAAAGTGTTGAAGAGGTCGTTGACCATGCCCTTGCTCTGTTTTTGACTTAGCAACTTACTTTAATTCTACAAGGAAAACATTCTGACAACTTTGCAAAGAACCTTCAGAAATAGACCGTTCATGGTCGATCCTGACAAACATAAATTTGAACTTTTCAATTGCACCGTAGCGCTTTTCATGCACCGATTGATGCAGGATTTAGCTGCAGTTGATTAAATCCTAGCAAGTTAACTCAGATTACTTACATTGCTGGTTTTAGAAAAGGAGTTCACCTGAAATTGCTGGTTACGCAATTTGAATATCTGATAATATTTCCTACTACTGGTGCTATAGAAGCAAAGTACTTTTGGGAGGCAGCTCTCGAAGTACCTGTTCACGCAAAATGCATATACATTAGTAGGCCAAACAAGTTCATGAATCCTAACAAATTAAGCATTTTTAGTGTACCTAAAGGCAATACTTATGGTCCAAATTATTCAAATCACTCTACATCAGGCACATGTATCCATGTGCAAATGTTTCTTCTGGTTCGATACACTGCGTGCCAATGGGCAGATAAGAAGATTCTCTGACTCGATCAGGCAGCAGTAGTCCCTGTCATGCTTCATCGGTTACAGAAAATTTGAGGTGGCGAAAGGCAAATTATCGCCATCAATTAATGAAGATATGTATTCCATGAGATAGGAACATATTGGAAAAATCCAAGAGAGAAATTTCTGTCAAAACGATGGCTGCATGGACGTATCTTGTCCTTCAGATTCGGTGAACCATACCTTTCTAGGACCGCAAATTTTAACGAACAATGCACTCACTGGCCTTCTTTTTGGCTTGCGATGCATATTCAATTCAGAACAAAATTTACTTCTCTTATCCTTAATTAGATATATCATATAGACCAAGAAGCTAGCTAGCGTTACTTTCTTGATGTAACTGCTCAGCGTGCATATTTGACATATGTATGATGATTTGATCTGAATGTTCTGAACTCATCCGTCTACTCAGGTGCTGGCTCCTCTTCCAATCGGATTCGCCGTGTTCATGGTCCACCTGGCCACTATCCCCATCACCGGCACCGGCATCAACCCGGCGAGAAGCTTGGGAGCTGCGGTCATCTACAACCAGGACAAGGCCTGGGATGACCAAGTACGTGTACACATTACCATACGTGTTATTTGCTACTAGTAGAGTTGATAAGAAGTTGCATAACATATTTGCTACTACTACTTCTCTTTGTTCACAGTTTGCAGTAGACTGGTAGTACTTGATAAACTTTAGGTATAGCGTGCAAGACTGAATTAGCAATCACACGGGATATCGTATGATAAGGCTGGCAATTATTAAGGCATGAATAGTCTATCGCAAACAAACTCCGGGATAATGCTGGACAAATTAAATAGCTAGTTCACCCGAAAATTCAATCCATCATCATTCGAACGGCCTGCTGAAAGCACTTGTTTAGGTTATGCATGACATACTCGTCCACTGACTTAAGGCAATAAGTAACCTAATACTTCCCACTCCCTCATATCTTAGTTAACGAAGGCACACCTAAAAGATGCCCCGTGCAACGTAATGAGATGTTTATTTTCTGATCTTCTGCACTGTCACCATCGCCCAAATGATTTAACTATGTTTAGTTCTTCGGTTCTTCTAACGTAGCTAATCAAATTGTTAGAAGATAAGGATTAAAGTTTGCCCGGATATCTTACATTATGCAAAAAACGTTTATAATTAGTGAAAGCGTCGCTGATGCTGACACGCTGATCTACCACGTACTGATTGTTGTTTGTTCCGTGCAGTGGATCTTTTGGGTGGGGCCACTGATCGGCGCCGCCATCGCCGCCGCTTACCACCAATACGTGCTGAGGGCCAGCGCCGCCAAGCTCGGGTCCTACCGGAGCAACTAAGTCATCCGCCGTTCCGGCCAAATGCGCGAGGGGGGCGCAGAAGTGTAGATATATGCTAAGAAGAAGGCCACACCTCCAGCATATGCGCTAAGCTGCTCTATCCAAGATATGTCGATGTGTTTGGAATGTTTGCTTGCTGCTGTTTTTGTTCCAACAAGTGTGTTTTCTTTGTTGTACCTGTATGCATGCATTTGGAGGATCTGGAAATAACACAATTGTTATTTTGTGTTGTTTATGATTAAAGTACTACATGCATGTTTACAGAGTGTTGTTAAGTTGTACCCTATATCTTGGCGCGGATTCTTTCACTTCCCGTGTCAATATAGTTGAACAGTGCCTCTACCTTTGCTCAGTTTTTGTCCAACAAATTGTAAACCGATGCCAAGATCGGACGCTGCAGTAGTAGCAAATTGTGCTTGCTACAACCATTTGAAGAGTGAACTTCTGTTAACAGTCATTCCAAACAGTAATTGGCCTAATCTACACCGTTGATAATTAATTCTATGAAAAAGTTAGAGGTGACTTTGCCATAACAAGTAAGACAATCCCGTTGCCTATATTTAGATGCACCCTTCTCTGCCCAATTTGTGTCTACAACTAGGAGAAACTTGTTTTAACCCCCAAGTTTTTAGGCCTTTCACCTAAAACGATGCGGTTATACTACTCCTACAAAAATAATATCAGTAAATATTATACTCTGGGTTGATAATAATTAGTCTCTACCAAAGACATGGAAGTTTTTCCCTTTATTGTTTTCAGGAAAAGGGACATAGCTCATAGAAAACATGAAATGAACCAAAAGTCATTTTTTGCTCTGAGCTATAGTGCTCGCTCTATTTTTTATTTCAAAAATCATAGTTCTAGGTTTTAGAAAAATCTAAGAAAAATATGCATATTTTCAATGATGTATCCAACAAACTTGTAAACTCGCGATTTGAAATCCCTTATATGCTGAACTACACAAAAATGAAGAAATTGTAGATTTAGATATGTACATACTAAAAAAGTGGAAAAAACAACTTGGGCCTATGTAGGTCCAATAAGGAGAACTGATTCCATGCACAGTGTATAGTGGGCTGCCTTCCCGGCCACTTTTCCCAGCTCAATAAAGCCATCGTGCAAATTTCTCCTCCCGTTCTGGCTCGGGACTGAATCAGGAATCTGAAGATTTCGGCTAAATCGCGAGCCTGCGCTCGAATGCAGACCCGCGGCGGCGCCGTCCCAATGCGACGGAGGAGCCATCGGGCATCGGGAAGGACTAATCCAGCCGCCCGCCGCCCGCCGCCCGCGACCGTCCTCCTCCGCCTTCGCGGATGACATACGAGGAGTCCGCAGCCAGCGCGCCGCTCTCTCAGAGTCCAAGTCCAGATGAGTAGGAGACCGGCAACCGCAACTCGGTCGGCCTTGGCGTGCGTGGATAGACCATGACGTCCAAGGCCGGGGAAAGCGACGACCCATCGACAGCGCAGTCCACTGCCGTGGCGGTGCGGGGGGGGGGGGGGACGGGGAAGTGCGCTCACCGGTTTGGAGGGCGAACCTATCCTACGGAATGCCAGAGCCAAGGACTACGGACAGCCTACCAGGTATGTATCATACTCAGATTTGCTTCCTGCTTTTCTATAAAATGTACCTGAGTTAATCAAAAAGAGTGGAAACGAATTTCTGACTGCAACGATTAACCAGAAGGCTGGAAACTCACAAGCCATAACTAACGCAAACAGATATCGACGCCTGCTTTTGATTTGTAATCATTTATCTCAGACACTAGTGAAAAAATTAACTGAAGATTGCAATGGTGATGATAAGGTACAGTTTCGTACACAGCTCTAACAATTTATTTGCGTACCTTTCATATTCATGTAATTAGTCATCTTGACTTTATTGTACTCATTTAATGTCTAATTCTTGTTAACCCAAAACAATATGACTCTACAAAAAAAACATGACACATACTTTAAGTTGGCTAAGGTGATAAAAAACTTGGGTAACAGGTATGGTGATAAAAAAACATGTACTATCAACTGTGTACAAACCTAATTAAAGAACAAAATAGTTATGTCCTTCCTCAGAATATCTCCCATGACTTGTACAAGAAATTCGAACAAGGGCACAAAAAAGAAGCACAGAGCATTTGCTTCAGCTATTACAAAAACTCATTCACATACGGCATAACAGAGGTTCCCATGAAGCGTGTCTTATCTTGTATGAAAAAAATCGTTCATTATCTTACATCCTTCACTGTGATAAAATCATTTGACGGAAAAACTGAGTACAGGTATTTCTGCGAAGGTCACTGTTATTGAACTTTACTTCAGTTTGTTGCTTCACTGCTATCAAAATGTTGTCAAGCCATAGAACTAATTCATGGGTTAATGGTCTCAGTTTAGGTGAGTCACTGATGCACAGACAAGCAATATCAATCATCTTCATCATTTGCATCTCAAATTTCTTGTCATACATTGCACGGTCCAGTACGTCGGCTTCACGGTGTTCTCCTTTCATGTGTATAACCCATGAGACCAATTCCCTAGCTCCCTTCCGCTTGCACATATCAACTGGCCTTTTTCCTGTTAATAACTCCAGAAGAACAATGCCAAAACTATACACGTCACCTTTGAAAGTGGCTACCGAAGAGTGACCATACTCAGGGGGGATGTAGCCTAGTGTGCCAACTAGGTCAGTTGTCACATGAGTATCATAGGGACAAATTAGCCGAGCAAGCCCAAAATCAGCCAACTGAGCTTCAAAATTCTCATCCAGAAGTATGTTGCTTGACTTGATATCACGGTGTAGTATGTGGGGTTCGCATGACAAGTGCAGATATGCCAAACCTCGTGCTGCTCCTTTGGCTATCTGAAGCCTTCTTTGCCAGCTTAATCTAGATGGGCCATCAGGCTTTTCATGAAGCCAATGGTCTAGGCTGCCATTCTCCATGTAAGAGTAATCAGGAGCCTGTCACTGCCATTCCTGCAGTAACCTTGTAGAAGCACGAGATTAGGATGCTTAGCTTTTGATAAAGTCTCCACCTCTGCTTTGAACTCCCGCTCCATCTGGCCAAAATCACCCGATAGTCTTTTGATGGCGATCTTTGCTCCATCTGGCAGTGTTCCCTTGTACACTAGACCAAAGCCACCACAACCAATGATGTTAGCCTGATCAAAGTTGTTCGTAGATTTCAAGATATCACTGATAGTCAATGCCTTGTCATCATCCTTGTTCTGAAACAGAAGTACCAGTGAGGCTGGTGCCAACTCTAGTGCTGCATTTGTATCTGCAACAGCCTTTACTGTATGATCATGCCTTCTGAAGTTTCTCCTCAACACAAGTACAACAGCAACAGACACAACCAATGCTGCTCCAAGTGCAATACCAATTACTATTCCTAATATGAGACCCTTGTTCTTTCCATTTCTGTTGCAGACATGATGGGAGCATGGCTGGAATTGCATTGGATAAGCCAAAGCGGTGCCACAGAGGTTGGGGTTCCCCTCGTAATCAGAACTTTTGAATGTTGAGAATTGGCCTCTTGACGGAATTGTGCCCATCAGATTATTGTATGCCACACTGAAGCTTGATAGAAAATTCAGCATTGTTAATGAAGGGGGTATGCTTCCAGTAAGATTGTTATGTGACAAATCCAAGGATTCCAAGCTAGCCATGCCTGATAGCTCATCAGGAATGATACCAGAAATATTGTTGAAACTGAGGTCCAAGACATACAGGTTCTTGAGGTTTCCAAAGCTCGGCAATATGAGACCACTGAGCTTGTTATGGCTGAGAACTAGAGAGGGGGGAAGCTGCTGACCTGATTGTACTGCAACCCTTTGCTTGTTTTGTTCCTTTTAATGAAGAAAGGAAAATAATCACTCTCCGTGGATTGCTGTGAGCTGTTGTATGCAACAAGGCCCTTCATGCTCGACACACTGTTCGGTATTCCTCCAGTAAGTGAATTGTTAGAAAGATCCACATAGAACAGAAACTCAAGATCACCAATCCATGCAGGAATATTCCCAGACAGTTGATTCCATGATAAATCTAGCACCTTCAATTCTGTGAATTTAGCCAGCCATGGTGGTATTTCTCCTGAAAGATGGCTATTAGCAATGACAAACACTTGGATGTTATGGAAGCCATTTATTCCATTCATCGGCAAGGCCTTCCCATCGCGGAAGTTCTTTGTCAACACAAGGCTTGTTAGGCTTGGACAGTCTTGAAGCACAGATAATGCCGAGGAAACATTTGTGAAGCTATTGTTTGAAAGTGAGATGTAGGACAAAAAATGAAGCTTTCTGAAATCAGCTGGGATCTCGCCACTGAGGTTGTTTGTGCCAAGATTCAGGCTTCTGAGATGTTGGCAATCTGACAAGCTATCAATTGTGCCAGTGAACTTGTTTGCCCCAAGGTCAAGTGAGATCAGCTGTGTCATCTCGGAGCAATTGAGATTGATCTTCCATTGAGTGAATTGTTCCTCAAGTAAACCATCTTCAACGATGGTGACTGAGACAAAGAGGAAGGCAATGGGCCCCTGAAGAGGTTGGACTGCGCAGAGAAGTACTCTAACTTGCCAAGCCTACCAAAAATATCTGGAAGGTGTCCAGAGAGCGAATTGAAAGAAATGTCCAGCTGAGCAAGGCTGGACATATTGCCAAACCACGGGCTCATCCTATCAGTGAGCTGATTCTCCTGCAGAGACAAGTTCTTCAGGAATTGCAGCTTGAATAGGTCGTCTGGCAACCTCCCAGAGATGCTGTTGAGCTCCACATGTAGCTCCTCGAGCTTTGTGCAGTTTCCGAAACCTGATGGTAACTCCCAGCAAAAGATTTGACGTGAATCGGATCACACGGATCACTCTGGACGACTCACAGATGCCTGAATCAATTCTCCCAGTAAACATATTGAACCCTGCGTCGAACACCGTGAGCTGTGGTGAACCATGGAGTGTGGGATGGGCACCGCTGAACAGGTTGAAGGATATGTTGAAGACCTCAATCACCGGGAGGACATGTTGCCGGGAATGCGCCGGAGAGGTCGTTGTCACTGATGTCGAGCCGCTGCAGCCTGTGGAGCTGAAAGGGGTTCCGGAATGGCACCATGGAGGTTGTTGTCGGAGAGGTTGAGCCACTGGAGATGGTCCAGCTGTGCGAGAGAGAGCGCCAGCTCGCCCTTCAGTTCTTGCCGTGGAGGTCCAGCCCGGTGACCCGGCCACCGGAGTCGCATGTGACACCCGACCATGCACAGCAGTTAGCCACTTCCGAGGACGTGTTTGAGAGCGTCCAGCCGCTGATGCCTCGGTGAGACCTTTCAAGAAGCCTTCCAGCGCAGCATAATCACCGGGTTGCAGGAGCTTTGGTTGAGGGGTAGACCGGAGACAAGAAGAGAAGCTGCACGGACAACCATATGATGAAACAGCTTGGCCATCTGGTGGCGCGCTGGATCAAGAAATGCCCCATTGAAGCAAGAAGAGCTATAGTGATGGTGTTGGGCAGGGAAGAATGGTTCTTGTTTTTCTTTTCAGCAGCAGCTATATGATATCTAGTGCCATTTGATGCGTAAAGCTGGACTCCGAGCGCTTGCACCCGAAGCAACAATGGTGGCGGCAGTGAAGAGTGAGGGAGAGAGGTGGGTTGTGAGACGATCGTAGTTGGGGTGAGGTGCGCGCTTCGGTTTTGACTTGTGATTGTGTAGGCACTCGGCCGTGGGAGACCCGAATTTTCTTCAGGAAATTGATTGTCCCTGTCAACTTGCTAGAAAAACCCATGGTCGGAAATCTTTTGACTTCTGTTCAAAGTTGGCCTAACCGTCCTTTTCATCCTCGCTTTCCTTCCTTTTGGCTGTTTTGATGGAAATGAATCTAATAAGTAGCATGAAAGCACACCGGTGCCTGGATAGAGCCTACATACTAAATGTATAGCAATACTAGATAAGTACTCGTAGTATTATGGAGAACAATATTAATTCTTCTTCTTCATGTGTGCCTATTTCCCGGAATTAGCAGGTAATAGCAACTGTTGAAGATACTGAGCAAGGAGTGCTCAAAGGAGAGGTCTAGAAAATTAACAGGCAAACAATATGGGCCTGATATTGTCGCAAAATTCTAGGGACTACTTTATTTTCCGTATAGGTTGCTATACTTGGGCAGACTTTTATATCCAGAAAACTGAGCATATACATTGTACTAGGTATTAGGTAAGGATGGCGGGTCATGGCATGAGAGTCAGCGGCCAGCGGCAAGCTACGCATGTGCGGCCGCCGCTTTCGGCCGCGCCGGCCAACGCCCTGCCGTGCCCGCTAGTGAACAAACACGGCATCGCATTCGCATGGCTCCAAAACTAGGCGCGTATACGGGAAAATGGCTGGAGAAAATTCGACTCGTACTGCAGGTTGTAGCAACTCTGCAGTTTGGTTTATCAGGCTCGAGGACGAGGAGCCGACGGCTGACAAAATCTGTTGGTGATGCAATCGCCGGCGGCTGCACTGCATAGATAACATGATCCATTGAGTTGATACATAGTATACTGTATTTTGGGTGGGAGCTGGATCATCGGTTTAATATTATCGGCATCAGTGTCATCCCTAAAGAAATTCTCCTGGGGAAAGGAAGAGACGTAGTTGACCTTGAATACTTTTTTTTTGCGGGGGATTGAGTTGAACTTGAATACTTGATAGATACATCTGCGAGTCCATTGAATTACCTAGTTTACTCTACTGCAGCATGTGAATTCCTCTAAACGTTATGGAACTTTTAACCGCGTGTTGTGACTATGGGCCTGTTTGTTTCAGCTTATAGATTATATAATCTGGACTTTTGGAATAAGCTGGAATAAACATCTCTTGGCCAGCTTATTGGATTATCATAATCTGGCCTCCAGATTATATAATCTGGATTATATAATCTGGACATGATTATATAATCCAGATTATATAATCTGCTGGATTATAAGCTGAAACAAACAGGCCCATGTTAACTCGCGAGTTCGGTTTCGTGTTTTACCGGTCTGACACGTCCCTTTCTTGACAATTGCTTAACTGACGGGCCTCTTGACAATCTCTTCAGAGAGGAACATAATCTTGGTAAAATACGGTGCAAGTGCGCATTTCGTGTAGCACTTGGACAGACAGGACAGGAGTGGCCAATCACCTCGCGGAAATGCTACGCCACTCGCACGCCCACTATCCGGTAACTTTCGTCTTTTTCATTTGCTTTCTTGTGCACTAATTAATTTGGTCTTGGAAAGATTTTTAATTTGGCGTGCGTGTGCAAGATCACTAATAACTAATAACCGACTGCTCTGTCTGACGCTTAGAGCATCTAGCCGACCCCTTAAAACGTGAAACCTTAAATGCATTTTAAGGTTCACGAAACTCGCGTTTTTTCTCGAAAGACGCGACATGCTGTTTCAAGATTCCGCTTTACAGGTTCTGCTATGCCGCGACTATTCCGAAACCTTAAGCCACACAGTTTTCCAGCATTTCAATAAAGATGAGTCATTTGACATAAAAATTAAATAACGAATATATTATAAAAATATATTGTAAATTAATTGATCAAACAATAATCCATATTATTACAATAATAGTTCCAATCACACAATAATTCAATACAAGAATAGTTTCAATCACACAATAATTAAATATAAGAATAGTGCCGAATCGAAAACAATTGTTTCAAGCCCACATGAATGAAATGAAATGTAAAAAAATAGATAATTACTGCCTATGTAACTGTCAGATGTGATCAACCAGGTCTAGCTGCAACTGGTTGTGTGTCTTCTCATCCTCAATCTCCCGACAAGTCTGAAGAAATGCTTCAACTGTATCTGGATTTCTAGATGGCTTCACACAGCTACCAACATTGTCATATGACAGCTTCAAGTTCAAGTCCATTTCATCCTCTATGATCATGTTGTGAAGAATGACACAACATGTCATGATATTTTTCAGAATTTTCTTGTCCCAAAAACGGGCAGGTACTCGAACAATTGCAACCCCAAATTGCAAAACACTAAATGCTATCTCTATGTCCTTTCGGCAGGCCTCTTGTGCCCTTGCTGAAAGTGCATGTGTTGCCCCATGCGTGGTTTTGGTAATTAATGACAATCCTTATGGACTAATGTTTGCATTGAGATATTCTTATAGATCTTGTCCATAGGAAAGATGGGAGTTCATGTGTTGGACTCTAGAAGCTTATAAGATGACCAAGATCTTATTCAAAGGTTTATATGAAGAATGGTCATATGTAGAGTTGAGCATATTGCAAGTGTGTCTTGAAGAATAGAATACCGTGGATATTCATGCTCATCTTCAAGACATCATCATTGATCAAGAAAGAAGAAAAGATACAAAGTTGATCAAGGCTAAGTGGAAAGGATGGATTCAAGTGATCAACACACAAAGCTACATGTTGTACCATGTGGGATCTTGTGATCTATTGGTATGGTAAGAAATCGTGTATATAGCTTTGTGAACTATCCCATATATATATGTGTGTGGAGTATCTATGCGGGGTTAGGTATCTTCCCATGGGCGTGCATCAAAAGGAAGTTCCATATAACCCATGGCGGATGACGTCAAGCGGTGGTCGTCATCAAGATAATGGCCAAGTGAAGATGTTCCTAAAAGTGGCTCTCCCATATTGTGTATGGGGGAGCATTTCACAAGACTTCACCAAGCGGAGCGCAATCAAGAAAGGTGATCCAACTTGAGGTGATCAAGATCGTCATCATCTAGCTCAAGTGGATTGCGCAAGGCAAAGGTATGACCTTGATAGGGTTTCTATTTTACCGGTCTCATGGTGTTAGTGAGAGACCGGATTATAGGATAGATGCCACACTTTCAAGAGGGGCTCTCGAATGAGTAACTTGATCGTATCGTTCGGAGAGAGCTCAAACATTTGCATTCTTGGCATCATCTTTCTTGGTTCTTATTGGCTTTTATCTTTGTGAGGTTTTGGTGCTTGTCGTGTTCGTCATGACAAGACCAAGTTCTTCGAAAACGGTTTTTGGTTTGAAAACTTGTTGCGTTCTCGGTGTTGGAAATATTACCGGTCCTCCTCAAGATAAGGTCCACACCTTCCATGTGTGGTATCTCCTCTATATTTGTGACCCTCGAGAAAGGTAACGACAAGGATAAGGCCTTCTCCTTGTCGTTACCTTTCCAATAAAATTGGTTTCACCTAATTTGAAGCTTCCATGCAAAAGTTGTTGCCGTTTTGGTGTTCGCTCTTTTTGCTGTTTTACCTGGCGGCGGTAGTACCGCTGGAACAAGCGGTAGTACCGCCAGAGGGTACCGCCAGCGGGTACCGCCGCGGGTACCGCCGTCTGGGATGTTCTGCCCGCAGTTCCGGTACCTCCAGCGGTACCTCCGGCGGTACCAACTGGTACCGGGGATGTGGGTTCGGAGTTGCTTTGACCAGTCGCTGACTGGCCCGGAGGCTGCGTTGTAAGAACCCAGCGGTAGTACTGCCTATCCCAGCGGTACTACCGCTGGGCTCGAGAACTGCAGCCAACGGTTGGATTCGTGGGGAATCTATTTAAGGGGTCTTCTTCCCCAATGGTTCTCCAACTCTTCTTGCAAGTTTGCTCTCCATTGTTGTTCTCCAAAAGCTTGCTTTCTCTCAATCCCTCCAATGATTCTTGCTCATTCTTGAGGGAAACAAGAGAGGAGATCTAGATCTACATCTCCACCAATCAATCTCTCCTCTAAGTGAGGGGAGCATATTGGATCTAGATATTGGGATTCATTTGTTGCTTCCTTGCACTTCCTCTCATCTTCCTCCATAGCATTAGTTGCTTTGGTGGGATTTGAGAGTGAATTGCTTTGAGCACTTCTTGTGTTCTTGCCATTGCATTAGGTGCATCGGTTTGAGTTCTCCACGGTGATTCGTGGAGGTGAAGTTTGAGAAGCTCATTACTCTTTGTGGTTCTCGTTGCCTCGTGGGTTAGTTGTAACCCTAGGAGGCCTTTGTGAGTTTCAGAGCTTTATCTTGTTGCTAAGCTCCGGGACATTGTTGGGAGGCTCCAACTCATTGTGGAGTTCCTCAACCTTGGTGTATCGGTTTGGTCAACGCCTTCAAGTTGACCTCATAGTGGAACGAGCCAATCCCTCACGGGTGAAGCTCACGGAGAATAGGGTGAGCACATCGGTGCTATTGGAGTGCCTAGGAGGCTCCACACCCCTCCAACGTAGACGTACTTCCATTGGGAAGGAACTACGGGAAACATCTCCTCGTGTCCACTTTGCGGTTACTTCTATACCCAAACCTTTACTTATGCATTTACCTTTGTGATAGCCATCGAGCTTGAAGTTATCTATATTGCTATCACATAGTTGTTAATCTTGCTTAGCATAAGTTGTTGGTGCACATAGGTGAACCTAGCTTGTTTAGGTTTTGTGCTTGATAAATTAAACGCTAGTTTTATTCCGCATTTATTCAAGCCTAAACCGTAATTATTTTAAAACGCCTATTCACCCCCCCCCCCCTAGGCGACATCCTCGTTCTTTAACTTGCAAATTCATATTTTTATTTGTAGGCTTTGAGATGGTCTTCACAAATGTAGAGCAAGTAGGGTAAATACCATCGGCAAGATAGTATCCCTTTGTGTATCCATGGCCATTAACATTATAGTGAAGTTGCAAGCCGGAGCATCACCATTGGCTAGCCTACCAAGTAGATGAGACCTATGCAACACATTTATATCATTGAGCGTGCCTGGCAAACCAAAGAAACAATGTCATATCCATAAGTTCTCAGATGCAACGGCCACAAGCACAATTGTTGTATCACCGCCCTTGCCACAATACTGCCCGTGCTAGGCCTTTGGATAGTTTTTCCAAGTCCAGTGCATACAATCTATGCTACCTAGCATGCCGGGCCAACCTCTCTTCTCATTGGATATTGGATACCATCAACCTCACCATGTCTTCTTCATTTGGTGATCGAAGGTAGACCTTGCCAAAGACATGAATGATGACTTTGGCAAACCTACGAACCGACTTGATTGTACAATCCTCAGCAATGCGAAGATACTCGTCGGTGTAGTCAGCTGGAGCGGCATATGCAATCACTCTCATTGCGGCCGATATATTTTGATATGCGTTAAATCCCAACAAACCTGAAGCATTCATTCATAGGGTAAAATAATGGCAATTCGCCTCGCAAGGTTCTACTATCTTCACGAAAATAGAACGACGTATACGGTACCTTATCCGGAAGATATGAGCTGGATACGTCGGTATCGCGACGAAGTAGTCTAGCATGAGAAGCTCATGGCTGTAGAAGCAGTTCCAAGGTATGCAAAGGCGGCCAGCTTTAGATCCTTGACGCGTTCTTGCAAACCGGTCGTCGAACTCCTTGATGGGGAGGACCGTGACCACCATCTGCCGTTGGCGGCTCTCGAACATGGTCTCTATGTTGGATTCGTCGGAAGAGGATGAATCCGACATAAGAAACTCGGCGCACGGGCTCAACTCCATCTGGAATTCGTACCGAAACGTAAGCATCACGTAATTTGACGAAAAACAAAGTAAAATCGACCGGAGAAACGCTTACCGACAGATCGGACGCGGCGACGACGATTTGGCCGGACAACACTCTCCACTTGGGCCGGCGGGTCAAAAACAACCGGCGAGGTAGATGCGGGTTGGGGGGAGAAGACGCTTACGGTCGAGCTAAAATGTCCCTCCCGCCAACCGCTATTGCCATATGCAGAGCCCTGATGGTTCGCTGGCAAAACCTGCGAATTCAACATTCCGGTGACCGATTTCACGGGCGCCCTAAAAAAGTTTTACGGATTCGCGGCTTTTAAACTTTCTATTATGTCCATTTATAAGGGTCTGAAACCTTATAAGACGGTTATTTTGAAGTTTCGTGACTTTTGAGAGTGCTAGAGATGCTCTTAAAACTGCAATCTGCCATCGACCTATTCCTATCCTATCGCCTTGGACTAATGGCACGGGCATGATCATAGGGTACCGTATGCTCTGGCAAAAAAAATTACGTCAGTGCGTATCGATCTCGCGTTTTTCCTTTGCAAATGCTAGCTTTAAGGAAGAACAGATCCGCATGCACGATTGATTAACAATGATATATAGCGCATACTGTTAGTGTTAGTAGCCTGGATTAACTAGTTAATTGTAGGCTTGGAACCGGATTCTCGATGGTGGCTAATGGTGCGCCTTATCTCCCTACACAGTCCACTATCAGGACCTAGCTAACAACAAAACATAACATGGTGGTGGATCAATCAGTCGATCGATTCCTTTCGGATCGATATATTGCTCGACGCCTCGACACGACAGCGCCGGTGACGACGTGTGCGCTCGCACTCACGCTCGCAGTCGCCGCCGAATCGAGCGCTCGGGCGTGCAAAGCCGGCAGCGTGACGACGTCGACTTGTACCACCGCCACTAAACTAGCAGACCACCACCACCGACGGCCGTGGGAGTGCGACGCGACCCCACCACTAATCTTCTCCGGCGGTTTTGTGGGCGGTGGGCCGGCGGCAGGGGGCGTCGTCGTCGTTCTATCGTCAGCGTCGTGACCCAACCATCGTGACTGGGCGTCGAACGTCAAAGCGGCCCATCCAAGGCAGCGTAGAAACTTAGTTGGATATAGCAAACCTTAAAGATTGTATACTCCTGAAAGATGAAAGATGAATGGAACTTTGAATTCTGGAATTTGGCTCCCTGAGCTATCAAATCTATATTTTCACCTAGACATGTTTGACCACGGTGAAACCAACGAACCATTTCATGTTACTCTCGGTGACAATACGGCCCCACCCGTCGGGGATTTGTTCTATATGAACCGGGATTTCCCTCGTCTTCTACCTCGGTTCAACGGGAGACTCCGTGAATGTACTCACCGCCGGCGATAGGCGGCGCCGTGAGGTAGGACAACAAGCGAGGCGACATCCCCGAGACCCTTCCCTATCTCCCCCCCCCCCCAATCTATATGAAACCTTATAAGACGGTTATTTTGAAGTTTCGTGACTTTTGAGAGTGCTAGAGATGCTCTTAAAACTGCAATCTGCCATCGACCTATTCCTATCCTATCGCCTTGGACTAATGGCACGGGCATGATCATAGGGTACCGTATGCTCTGGCAAAAAAAATTACGTCAGTGCGTATCGATCTCGCGTTTTTCCTTTGCAAATGCTAGCTTTAAGGAAGAACAGATCCGCATGCACGATTGATTAACAATGATATATAGCGCATACTGTTAGTGTTAGTAGCCTGGATTAACTAGTTAATTGTAGGCTTGGAACCGGATTCTCGATGGTGGCTAATGGTGCGCCTTATCTCCCTACACAGTCCACTATCAGGACCTAGCTAACAACAAAACATAACATGGTGGTGGATCAATCAGTCGATCGATTCCTTTCGGATCGATATATTGCTCGACGCCTCGACACGACAGCGCCGGTGACGACGTGTGCGCTCGCACTCACGCTCGCAGTCGCCGCCGAATCGAGCGCTCGGGCGTGCAAAGCCGGCAGCGTGACGACGTCGACTTGTACCACCGCCACTAAACTAGCAGACCACCACCACCGACGGCCGTGGGAGTGCGACGCGACCCCACCACTAATCTTCTCCGGCGGTTTTGTGGGCGGTGGGCCGGCGGCAGGGGGCGTCGTCGTCGTTCTATCGTCAGCGTCGTGACCCAACCATCGTGACTGGGCGTCGAACGTCAAAGCGGCCCATCCAAGGCAGCGTAGAAACTTAGTTGGATATAGCAAACCTTAAAGATTGTATACTCCTGAAAGATGAAAGATGAATGGAACTTTGAATTCTGGAATTTGGCTCCCTGAGCTATCAAATCTATATTTTCACCTAGACATGTTTGACCACGGTGAAACCAACGAACCATTTCATGTTACTCTCGGTGACAATACGGACCCACCCGTCGGGGATTTGTTCTATATGAACCGGGATTTCCCTCGTCTTCTACCTCGGTTCAACGGGAGACTCCGTGAATGTACTCACCGCCGGCGATAGGCGGCGCCGTGAGGTAGGACAACAAGCGAGGCGACATCCCCGAGACCCTTCCCTATCTCCCCCCCCCCCCCCCCCCCCCCCCCCCCCAATCTCATGTGCTCTCCTAACACCCGGAAACCAGCGTCGCTTGGCACTGTTCCCATCCTCTCTCATGTCCTCTATCGTTGCCGCGCTATGCCTCCGTCGTGGAACTGCACACTAGCGAGCCCCTTCCCCGCAAGAGTCTGTAGCGCCACCCGTTTTAGACTCATCAACGTCTGGTGTCTAACGCGTGACGCGCATCGGCCGCACGCCTCTAATCACAGTTGTTGCGCCAGCCGACGACAGAAACCGACTTGTCCGTACGAGTTTAGAGAGAGATTGACTCGGGAGAGAGACCGGATGTGGAAAATGTACATGACAGGTGCGCCATATACATAGAGCAACGATTTATTTAATTTATAATTATTTATTTTTCTCGCGTCAAACATGTCTAGGGTTAAACATATAGCAATATTTGATGGTTCAGGGTGTCATTTCCGGTTGAAAGTGTAGAGTTCGAGTTAGAGTAGAGATTTCTTGTTCCCGGTCTACAGTGACCTCTCTACTTTAAATTTTTAAATGAAATATCATGTTTATAAGTTTCAAAAGGTCTAAAAAAAGTACTGCATATTGTCACACATATATACCACAAATGTCCAAAATCTCGATTTGAATACTTACTATTCGGATCTACACAAAATAACAAATGTGTTAATCTAAATATACACACTTTCAAATCTTTAAAAAATAAAACATTTGTCTTTTTGTGTAACTCATAATATAAAGTATTTCAAATAAATAAGTCACGATTACGGGGTACATCATGAGCCATATGCAGGATTTTTTTTCAGAATCGTTTAAACTTACAAATATGATTTTTAAATTTGTTTTGCACTTTTTCCATCATAAAAAGCACCAAAAATGCCTTGCACGGTTTCGCACCGTCGGAAAGCGCGGTCGGAAGGCAAAGGCTTTGCATCTTTGGGTGGCTTGGCAAAGAGGACGAATGTGAATCTCGCGACATGGGCACGCCTCGTGTATCGGTGTATGTATGCCTTTGGTTCGAGCCTCGAGGGCACCAACACGCACGCCATCGGCATAGACTCGCCACCTGCTCCGATCTACCGGAATGAATCGAACTGGGATTTGCTTGCTTGGAGGCTTCCCCGCCCACGCGTCCTCCATCATGCCTCCATGTTTCTCCATCGATGTTGCCTGCACGCGCATTATTAAAAAGGAAAAAATCTAGCCCATGACTGCTGGGAGATCCAACTGTCATGTACTGTAGGAGTACTTATCATGAATATTCATGAGGATTGTCTTTTTTAAGGGAGATGGGATATTCATGAATCGCGTGCTACTGCTTGTACGACAGGAATGTTACACATGCTAGGTTGTTGAAGGTCTTTGCGGCGTGTTGTTCGCGGCTGTAGTAGGTTGGATTCTTGAGGTGTTCATCTCCGTGTTGTTGCTTGTCGGTGTTGTTGTATGGTTTTCGCCTGGCTTCTCCCGCTAATAAACCGGGCACCTTCTTCTTAATTAATACATAAGGCAAAACTTTTGCCTTCGTTTAAAAAAAAATCACTTCCGTTACTCAGCAATACCTTATATACATTATGATGATCTTGTTGCACTTCTTCACTAGGAGGCAGATGCAGCAGCTTGAAGGGCTCTTGGCTCTTTAGGGGACGATAGTTAGCGATCGCCCCCAAAACCCTAACCAATTTCCCTCCAGGTTCGCGGTCATCTTCCCCGCCACGGCTTTCGGATGGTTGACGCGGCGTCGAAGGGAAGTGTTCCGGATTTCTTTCATAATTTGAAGATGTTCGGACGAAAAAAATTGATTTTATTTGAATATGATTCAAATTAAAAAATATTCACAGTTGAAATAATTCAGACCTGTAAATTAGTCAAATTAAAACCTTCATATTTGAATACTGACAAATTTAAAAATGCTCAAATTGAAAATTATCCAATTCTAAACACTTTAGGGACCGGTGAGAAGGAGGACGTAGAGGCACCAACGGTTCTGTAGTCATGCATTGGGCATGGCAGAAGGCGTCGTGGTCGTCGCCTCGTCGAATGCCATCTCGATTATGATGACGACAAGCTCAAATGTATTTTAGTTGGGGGCATGTTTGGCCAACTCGGTCCGAGCTCATTGTTGTTGTTGTTGTCAGGAGATCAGTTGTGAAGTTTCGGATATTCGAGGCTTAATTTGAGAAAAACAAATTGCTAGATGCACGCTTAGGTGCAGATCTTCCCAAGATTGAGGAATCAAGCACGATTTAAAATCGAATGATTGACTACAAACAGATTCAGGGATACAGAATGTTACAGTATTCATAACATTCAACACCATTTTAATTTTTTATTTTGAACAATTTTCAAATCTGAATATTTTTGAAAAAATGAATTTTAAATTGGAACAAGTTTTGAATTTTTACATTTTCAAAATAAAAAGAATAAAGGAAAACAGAAAATTTGGATAATCAAAATAATATTGAAATGAAAAGGACCTAAACTTCGGATGAACCAAAAAAAGTAGATCGATGGGTCAAAAAATCATTCATTGGTCAATATACATATTCAACAATTTTTTTAAAATGTTCCAGAGTCCAATAATTGTGCTACCAAAAAATATAAAATTAGGAGGAAAATGAAAAATAAAATAGAAAGGAATAGAAAAATGAGAAAATAAAAATAGTGCAGAAAAAACATATAAAAAGAAAATATAAAACATAAAAGAAGCAAAAAAAACTGAAAAAATGAAGGAAAAAAGAAAGCAAAAGAGGACCACCAGCAAGAATCAGAACATACAGAGACTGCCTAAGCCCATAAGTACATTCTTGACGGGTTTTTTTATTCATCATTTCTCTGACATGTATTTTTCTATGTTTTTTCTGGTTAGTTTATTTGCAAGTTTTCTGTTTTCTTTTATTTTACTTATTTTAATTATTTTTAATGTTCAAACTCAGATTATTAAAAATTATTCAGATTTAAAAAAAATCAAATATGGTTCAGATTTAAAAGAAAATCTAAATTAAGAAATGGTTCAGATTTGAAAAATATTCAAAATAGTTATATTTAAAAATGTTCAAAGTTCAAAAATGGTTTAGATTTCAGAAAAATCAAAGTTTAAAATGGTCAAACACTAAAATT
Source organism: Poa pratensis (assembly GCA_947311845.1). NCBI lineage: Eukaryota > Viridiplantae > Streptophyta > Magnoliopsida > Poales > Poaceae > Poa > Poa pratensis. The sequence goes on from CAMZMU010000052.1 coordinate 167,026,107, forward strand.
TTACAAAATTAAATGTTTCAGTTTAAAAAAGTTTAAAATTCAAAAGGTTCGTACTTTAAAAATGTTCAAAATACAAAATTATATTATGGTGACCTTTAAAGTCTGGGAAAATATTTTATTTTAGCAATTGTTTTCAAATTACTAGACAAACAGTTTGTGAACAAGTAGAGGTAACCGGAACGAAAAAATATAGGACCTCTCTAGCGCTCCATCGAATAAGAATTAGCTTAGTTCTAATTCGCATTCCGTTATGAATCACACTTGCAAGTCAAGTTGCAACTCATGATTAACACGAATCACGTGCAAGTGCAACTCAGTCGAATGAGAATTAGCTTAGCTAGTCGTCAACCCGTGCATCCGCACGGGCTTTTTCCTAATATTGACTTTTGACAATTTAATGTAATATAACTTCTACTTCAAATCCAATAGTTCTATAAATTTTGTATTTTAAATTTTACTTCTCCATGCAAGTGCCAAAATTTGGGATAATTCATGTCTGTCTCAGTTGTTCTTCAAACAATTTAAATACTTAATGCACGTGTATATGCTCTAATCTCTTGTAGTATGAATTTTTAGAAGGAAACTTTAGAGGAATGTCTACCTTAGATCTTCTTAGAGTATGATAGTTTAAATCTTGCCTTAGGTTAAGTTGACCGTACTATCATTCATTTGGTACTGCATGCCATTTCATGATGAATAGAGTCAGAGGCCAAAACACAGGTTTGTGATCTCAGGACAACTTTTGGGAAGTTTGTGAAAGCAGAAAGATACGGGATATATAGTATATCAGCATTATGTTTTTCCTAACCTTGGTTGCTTGATTAAATTTTGTTACAATAACTAAGTAGTGATTCTACTTATCCCTTTGGCGTTCTTTAGGCCATCCACTATGTGGCATCGGCTCAACCAAAAAAGATTTTTTTTTTTTTTTTGAGAAGAAAGGAACATGTTCATAGAAGATCAAAGTACAAGAACCAACACGCCCAACACACGAACTCTGCCCAGAACAAACTGGCAACCAGAGAAACAGCTAATACAGGAGCGACAAACACAACAGGGCCTGACGAAAACCTCCACCGCCGCCGCCGAAGCACCAGGAAGGAACGAAGAGGACAGGCAACCACCACCGAAGCTCCGAGCCAGCACCAAGATTTGGAGGACCTCAAGCGACACCCACCGCGCACGAGGCCGATGGGATGAAGACAGTTGAAGAACGTCGGCCGGGGACGAACCCCGCACTCCTCAGAGCTGAGCACCGCCGCCCTCTGTCGCCGGAGAGCAACCGCAACTCCCACCAACTTCCACGAGCCCTGCTCCCGACTAGCTGCAACCTTGGCCGATGGGAAGATCTGAGCACCAACTCCTATACAAGCAGCAGCAAAGGCCGACGACCAGCGCCAACCACCACCACCGCACCCCCAGCACCTCCATCGCAAGGCCAGGAGAAGCCCTGCGAAGACGAAGAAGAGGGCAGAGGACAAAAGCTCCCACGGCCGACCGTCGCCTTCGCACCAACGGCCGCACCAGGAACACCACCCCTCACCAGATCGACAGATCCGGAGGGACGAAACCTCCGAGAGCTCCCCGACGCCACCCCGCAGGCCGCCGTCGAGAAGGGGCTGGAGCTCCGGAAACCTAACAGGAAGCAACGCCGCCGCCACCCACCAAACGACGAAGCCCCACACCCTAGACCTAACTATGAACACTACCGACGAGATCTCGGGGCTCCCCTCCACCTCACGGTGCCAAAACGGCGACCGGAGGCGAAGGGGAGCGGCGGATTCGCCGACGAGGACCAGGAGCCCGAGTCGCCCCTGAGTCGCCGCTCTCAAACAGTAGATGTGGATAACGCTTGGGAGAGTAGAAAACCTTGCTCAACCAAAAAAGTTGTCAGTGAAGGATTCGCTTCCAATTTTCTGCTATGTGTGAACCGCATCAAACAATGAGGATGGGCCCGACAGAAATAAAAGAATGGTTCTTTTTGCCCCTTTCCTACCCCTTCCCGTGAGCAGCCTTCGTCTCTCTCACTTGTCTCGGTAGAAAATGCATTAGAAATTCGCTTTGGAGCTCGGGCTCATATGCTCCCGTTATTTTCGACAAAATTTAGCAAATTGAAAACTCATCAAAAAATTCCGAAAAAAATCATGCATGTACCTGACCATGTTGCGCACCACCATGATTTTTTTCGCGCCGAAATGACATCGTATGCGCCCTGTACAAAAATGACAAATTTCGTGTCAGATTTGAGATATCTGACACGAAATTTGTCATTTTTGTCAGGGCGCGTACGATGTCATTTCAGCGCGAAAAAAATCATGGTGGTGCGCAATATGGTCAGGTACATGCATGATTTTTTTCGGAATTTTTTGATGAGTTTTCAATTTGCTAAATTTTGTCGACAATAACAGGAGCATATGAGCCCGGGAGCCAAAACGCTGCTCTCTTTTTTATAGCTTATGAGCCGAACCAAGTATACGGTTCGCTTCTTCTGTCAGAGTGCATGCATCGATCGATGCTCTACTATGTATGGAGAACCATACACAACTTTGGTTCGCTTGTAGAGCACATAGTGGATGGTCTTAGATAGATCTGCCGTTGACCACAGTTTATGAATCGAATAAATTAATGGATCAGCGACAGAAAATGAGAAACTGCAGATTCTATCTTCCCAGATGAAAAATATTGCTCCAACAAATAGATCTTCAGACATCGATCCAAACACATAACTCCCAATGCAAACCGTCACATAAATATGAAGAGATTCTTTTCATTGCCGTACACCAATGATAGATTAAGAACACTGCTATGTTTATCTTCACAAAAACTGATTCCTGCTATCGGTAACATCTCTACGCCGCCCCATAATGCCGATCAGATATGCAACTCAGAATTGATGTTATACAAAGATTTTTTTATGTTGTATTCAAACTGCAAATGGAAACTAGAATGAATGCAGTCATGCCATTCATGCTGATGGAAAATACTCTCTCCGTTCGGAAAAGGATGTTTGCTCATTTTTGTGACATCCTTTTCCGAACGGAGGGAGTAGAACATTGACACCGTACTGATCACCAACGCGTGCAGAAATTTGGAGAATAGTGTATGCACAAAAATATTATAATACGGACATGTTGTTTCATCTTGCTAGTCCTATGCAGACTTATGTGCTGCAGAAATGCAGAATCCACAAAACAAAAATCAATCGGTTGGACTATATATGTTTCTCTAGAAGCATCACGGATCACTGGATTAGATGGTTATATCTGACCAAACTGAATTTACTGGTCCCAGAAATAAGGAAGTACTTACAGTGCATCTCCAGACTATGCATCCAGTATCTCTAGCATAGACTATTTCCACCCGTTCGTGTCACACAAAAAATGAATACATATGGGGATTCAGCTACCGTTTGTATCTCGCAAAAGGAATACATACATGGATTCAGCTACGTAGAAGATGGCCATTGACCAAACCTGAGTCTGCATGGGCTAGATATGTAGCAATATGGCCATCCCACGTAGGAAGCTTCAATATGCCCAGATCAAATTAAGTCGTTGCCGATAGGTGAAGAAGTTGTGCCCTGCAACAGAAAGCGGCGTTCAAGGAGACGGCAACAGAACAGAAAGCGGCGTTCGAGGAGACGGCTGATGCGGCGCCAGGGATTGGAAACTTTAGAGGCCGGGCGAGGCTTCGTTAAAACTTGCAGATGGCTAACTACGATGGGGACCCTGACCTGCATAACGCACTTGAGTCTAGGTTACAAAGATAGCATTACGGGATTTTTTTAATAGCATGACTGGGTTTTTTTTTTTTTTTTTTGAGAACACATGACTGGGTTGAAGAAGGAGACAAATTAAGGAGATTTTTTTTTTTTGAAGGAGGGTAGTACAGAACTGCGTACAATCACAAGATACAGAAAAGAAATACAAACGCAGAACCATACATACATCGCTCAGCTTGAAGCACTACAGAAGCAGAGAGGCTCCTGAACCACCGCAGCTCGACGTCGCCGGAGAACGCCGGAGAAGAAGAGCACGAACTGCCAGCCGCCTGGAAGAGGGGAAACCTCCAACTTTGAAGACCGCAAAGCTCACTTGCCGCAAGCAGCAAGATCTCAACGATGAAAGAGTACGGCCAAGCCACCCCAACGACCAGCTCCAGCACCTCCTTCCGCCGGGGCGACAAGGCCGTGCCAGAAGAACCACCACCGCTGCCACCAACCCAGCGCCAAAGCTGAGCAACAAAGCCCTCCGCCCGGACGAAGCACCACCAGAAAGCCTCTCCCCTCGCCTCCACGGCCGGCCAGAGAAGCCTCGAAGCAGCAATCGCCAGAGCAGCTGGATGCAAGCACGTCACCACGGCAGCTCCCCCCCCCCCCCCCCCCCCCCCCCCCCCCGCCTCCACGGCCGTCCAGGGGAACCCATGGCAAACGTCCTCAGCGCTTGCTCCAGAAGACCCCGAGAAACTCCACGGTGCGGGCATACCACACCGCCGCGGAGCCGGAGACCGGGGACCAAAAGCCGAGCAAAGATCGTCACCTCCGCCGCCACGATCTCGCCCAAGGCACCAAAAACCGCCAGATTCGTAGATCGGCGGGCACCCAAAGCCGGACGCCCACCTACGACGCCCAAGAGGACCTCGCCGGGAGGAGGAAGAAGCATCCGGGACGAAAACTCCTATCAGTGTCAATTTCCCCTCAAAATCAACACCGAGGAGACCTACAACTAACCTATCTACACGCCAGGAGACCGAGGGCACGACCCCCACCACCCCCCGCCGCCACAGCGACGAGAGACGGCGAGGATCTGCTCCGGCTCCGGCGGAAGGAAGGGGAAGAACGGACCTCGCCCTGGTCGCCTCTCTCGTCTACTGTAGAAGGAGGGGAAAGGGGAAGGACGGTTTGACTTGGTTGTTAAATTAAGGAGATATATTTATTCTGCTGCCTTCACGGTTCGAACTCTGCATCGATGATTTCGTGAACAGATAATACCGACGGAGTCGCGTGGAGTTTGATCGTGATCTGACGGTTATTATCATGCGTTATGAAAAAAAAATCTAATGGTTGATATTCTTTTACCTTGAGAGTTTTTTTTTGAATTTTCCACGTATATTAAACCAACACAGAGTACACGATTATATCGATTATAAAAACAAATCTAAAATAGACTAGCAAATCTATGAGATCTCCAAGCCCTTTCTTCATCCATAATATAATCTTGTACTTTTTTGAAGGCGGCCGTAGAACAACGCAAAAATCACCAAACCACAGACCTGTGAATACCATCGAAGGTTCTCCCACACAACCATTAAATTAATCAAGCAACATCGGCAGTTGCACTACCACTGATATTTCAGGGACAAATAACCGAACCACGTTGTCGACGTCATCGGGAGCCGAGAGAACGAATCACTACTGTCAAAAACGTAGTAGCCGGGATAGATATTGCGAGGACAAACCTCATCGCGACATAGAAATAATCCAAGATTGATCTGATGAAGCAAGATCTGATGAACCATACCTAGATGATCTTCCAAAGCCACCATTGACGTCGGGAAGAATATCTCGTCGTCGAACGAACCGTGGAAGATCACTTATTCTGACAGCGGAGAGTAGCCGCCGCTTCACCATCCGGATGGAGACACAAAAACTAGATGAAACAGGAAACGTAAACCGTGCCGCCGGCGAGAGGCCGCGATCCGCCGGCCCTCCAAGGCCTAGAAGGCCATCAGAGTTGCGGAAGACCGGCCACGTCGCGCGTACAGGTTTGGTCTGTAAAAGTACACATCTTAATATGTCTCTTTTACCTTGAGAGTTAACGTGGAGGCTTCTACGCTGCCTCCAATTAGTAAATATAAGATTTTTTTATCATATGACGTTATCAAATTCAGTTGCAAGTTGAGTTACAACTGATACACGAATAGCAAATCGAGATCCAAGTTACAAGTCAGGAAGGGATGCGCGTGCGAGTAGACTGGGCCGGCCTACTGGCGCGTAGCGAATGAAGGGTGCGCGTCCGCTCGCGAACCGATCGCCTGAAGGCTGAATAAGAAGCTCCCGTTCGTCTGGCCACTGGACACTCGGCCTGATTCTTTTTCTGAGTGGTAAATCGTCCTGATATGGGCACTGGGCCGGCTACTCCTCGCGAGGAGGACCCCCAAATTGCTAGAGGAAAGTAAGGCCCAACTATAACGTTTTCTTCCTTCCTTCTTCTCTGCGAAAAGCCAGGCGACGCCGCAACAATCTCTCTCCGCGCCCCAAGTTTGCAGTCGACAAATCTCTCTCTCTGGATTCCACGGCTGCTTCTGTTCTGATCCAAGAATTGCACGGATCAGTGACTCTGACAGCGGTGCCGACTGATCGAGCAGTTCTCGAGTTGTCGACGACCTATACATGTCTGAGACATGCATATCTACATATGCTTTGCAGCTGAGGAGGAATCACCTTTGTGAGCCAGCGATAATAGATAGTTTGAAACACTGAACTGAAACTACTTGCATGACCCAAAGCTAGATGCTCAGCCACGTGCGTGCTGTAGCTCCGAATCGACCGGTGCAACCCAGGAGGAAACAACGCCATGCCCTGGCTAAGCATCATCATCAGTTCATCGCTGTCCATGGAGAAAATGCCCTATGAGTGACTGCCCAGAAGACACATGCACAGGACACAAGCACGAGACTTGATTCTCTTTTTGAGAGATCACACGAGACTTGATTCTAAAGGATTTTCTTAGAGGCTAGCTATCTCGGGGAATGGCGAAATAACCAAAAGTGGCAATGCTTCTACAATCTCATCGAGGAAGGAGTTGTTCCACCGCACGCACATAGGAAGGTTTTGGTAATTACTGGTGCTTCCAAAATGGACCGGTGTCATGTTCGATGACACATGGCTGGGCCCGAGCCCACATTCGAAACCGCTTGCCTTACTGAGCATCTTCCCTAGCTGGACAAATTTTTATCTATCCGCATATACAATCCGGACGTGTCAGTGGACAGGATGTGAACGCCACTCAAAATTTATGTGACGTGATCCTTAAAACTAGGTTACTTTGTGCAGACATAAAACATACAAGAATTCAACCTTGTGCATATAGATAATCATACTCCCTCCGTTCGGAAAAGGATGTCACAAAAATGAACTATAGATAGACCATTTTTGTGACATCCTTTTCCGAACGGAGGGAGTACCTAGCAAGTAGATTCACGACCAGCATACCGTGGTGTCAATGGATAGTGGAGACACAGATTTTTTTTCATATTTAGTCGAGTTGCATCTATCTTAATCTTGTAGTCATCGACAGTATCATCAGGACACAAGTCTATTTCCATCTTCTTTTTTTAAGTTTCCTCTTATGTTTTTCTATCCTCATCTTCTCTTATTCCACCCTATTCAGGTGTTTTTCTATCATCCTCTTCACCTTTTCAATCCTCTTCATTGGTGGTAACCCACAAGTATAAAATTTTTGCTATAGCCTTTTTTGATAGGTAAGCATATCAAACACAACGAGTAGACAAAGGTAGAATTAGTATTCTCTAAATTTTTATTAACCAAAATGATATAACTCTACGCACATAAAACGTTTGCTCTATTTAGAAAATAAAAGCTAGAAGTATTTGGCATGAATAAAATGATAGATTTGCAGATAATAAACAAACAAGAAAATAAAACTTAGTTGCTGGAGTAATATAAAACCATAAAGTAAGAGATCATGAGTGTGAAATTATGGTTAAAAGTATGGCAAAATTCTACATGATAAATTACTCAAATTACTGGGTTGATTGTTCTCATTATTGAAGTTTTATATGTGGGAGAGGCTACTACTAACATGCTCTTAATTACTTGTGACTACATGGTTGGTACTCTAGCAAAGTAGCAAGCATCCGCAACTAATAGAAGATACATTAAGATAAAAAAAACCCAAACATTGCAATAATATAATTGGTCCTGCTTCAGACCCATACTTATCAATTGCTAAATTCAGGAGCATGTTTCTGTCACTCACCCTCCTACCAATGTAGCTTTCTCTACTACTAAAATTATAGCGGTACTCTCCATGTGTGATAAACACATGATGGGCACCATAGGGCAATAACATGATAAAATAAAACTCAAATCAACCATAGAGATATCACCAATTATTCATATGACTAAAATAAACTACACAAACATATCATAGATGTCATAGATCATCTGTAAATAATTTATAACATCAAACACTATGTTCACATAGGGGATTACAGGACAACATGTTCCTTATTGTTTGGGATCTCACACCATATGGGGGCATTTTTCTATAAAGTCTATGTACTTGGATATAAGAATGATTATACTCCTTTTTACGTAAATACATTTGGAAAATTAAGGTTCTGTGAAGAATAGGATGTTCTTGTGGTTCCTGAATCAGAAAATTTCATAAACTAAATATAATCTTGCCAAACGTAAATTGGGACGAGTGAAAAGTGTTGCTTTTGTGATAAAGATGAATCAATTCAACACCTTTTTATATCTTTTCACTTTGCCAAGTTGATATGGCGTATCGTTCACTTGACTTTCAGCTTATCAACACCAACCAATATAACGAATTTATTCGGACATTGGTTAAATGCCTTTTTGCATATTTTCCCATTTGGCTACTCATCGGATTCGTTTGTGATCTTATCTCCAAGAAGAGGAGAAGGACATGTTCTTTGGGTGCAACCAGCTAGAATTGGTTGCACATGATTTTTTCATCTGGGCCACCGTGCAGTTTCCTAGGTGTATCATGAGTTGATTCTTACCTTCACAATGTTACTCCTTATTAGATGGTCATCCGTGTTTTGATTCAACGTTGTAAACGCTTGTGTACTCTTGTATAAACAAATACGTAAAACCATATTCATCACTTTGACGCAGAGGGCGAGAATGTCCCCATTTCAAAAAGAAAAAAAAAACAGCAAAGCAGATGATGGATCATATGACCCGCAAGCTTATAGAAACTAAAAGTGGTCTTGCAATTAACAAAAGGGGTTGCAACAAAAACAACAACAAATACAAAATGTGAAAGCCACAGACAATTTGAGCCACAAAATGTGGCGGGCTGAAAGCCATGTTCTTACTCATATGAAAAGGCATGCAGGGTGTCCAAATTCCTCCATGACCGAGGCGAAAGAGACCGGCGAGTGAGCCACCGCCGGGGAGAGCCCTCGCCCGCAACGGAGCAGGGAATGTGGCTGGCTGAAAGCCATGTCGTGAGAACCTTGTCGTCGAAAGGCATGGAAAACGCAATTTAGGCGTTTGCCCATGAAAACTAAACGGATTTCTCTCTTCGAGACGATCTACGAAACATAGAGAAGGCGAGGAGTGGGCCGACACTTGATGTTCTTCCTAATGCAAAAAGGCATGCATGGTGTCCTAATTCCATGCATGACCGATGCGAAAGAGACCAGCGAGTGAGCCGCCACCGCAACGGAGCAGGGGCGGCACTCCATACATACACGTACATGTTGAGAGCACACTTGTGATTGGGTACTAGAACGAGAGATCGTTAACCGACCTACGTCCCCCTAGAAGGCATATATAGCTTTGGGACATCGGCCTCAGAAAAGCAATCGCTATTGAGTGTTGACGTTAACTGTGACACCCTCATTTTGGGAGGAAAAGGCCGGGACCAACAGCATATGCAAGTGTGAGTGACCAAGTCCCTTTTAGCCTTAGCCTTTGCTCTCCTAATCCAGATCGAGCCACACATAGAGAAAAGGAAAGGGGGTTTCAGAGGCCGCGCTCCCTCTGCCGCCACCACAAAAACTCACAACACGGCGCACACTGTTCCATCAGATCGCGAAAGGAGAGCGATCGAAAAGAAGCATTGCATTGCCGCCCGGGCGGTGACGGTGGGCTTTCGCTACCTGCAACGTCGATCTCCACGCTGTTGTTCTCCAGGCCGGAAGCTGAAGCGCCACATCGCAAGCGTTTTGCCGACCTAAAATGAAGAGAAAAGGGGCGTATCCTTGACTTTAAACTCCTGCCGGCCGATCATCAATTTCTTTATTTAGGATTAAGTCTCCGAGTGACAGGTGAAATAACAGGCCACTTAATTATACAGCACGCTCGAGGCCGCTAAATGCCGACGGTGTAAAACATAGGGCGAGGAACATCGTCGATTTCTTAAACTGTATAAATAACACACCACTCCAACAAAGTTTTGTATTGTACTGGTAGATCTGTCAAGATACAGCTGCTTTAACAATATTGTAAGAAGGGAAAGCTGACTTTACCATGAACACGCAAGAAAACAACAATCGAGCAGTGTACGGAGGACCTTGTTGGAGATGATCGAGGAAACAATGCAATATGGCATGCTGCTGGCAGACGAGATCAACAATGCTCTTCCAGCTCCTTCTAGCTCCGCGTTTATTTTATCTATAGACGATCGAGAATAATGGCCGGGTCGAGTAGTGTAGTACTCCCTCCGTATCAAAATATAAATCGCACTACCAACTTATCACACACATGTATCTAGACATGTTTTAGTGAAAGATTCATGTGAACCTTGTACTAAAACATGTCTAGATACATGTGTGTGGTAAGTTGGTAGTGCGACTTATATTTTGATAAGGAGGGAGTAGTACGTAGCTGAGGAAACCCGGCCAGCAGCTGAGCGATCAAGTAGAATATGCGTGGCCTGCGTCTGCGCGTGATCCAATGCGTGTGAAACGGTTGAAATCTCGCGCGCTCTCGATCTCTGTTTTAAAAGGAAAGAACCATTCGAAAAATCATTTGAACCAATGCAATATTCGGCTAAACAACAGAGATACAGGTTTAAAATACTTTGGGTTCGGTCAGAGTATTAAACAAGCCGCTGTTAGGGGAAGTTTTGTCTGCTCTAGTGGATGAGCTAGGGAACAAACTGCCGCCCTCGACAGTTTGCTTTATTCTCTTCATCGTTGATGGATGGAGCATGTTCCTTAATTTAACATGTTTAGTTGGCAGCGGCGGACCGGGCGAGTATTTTATGAGATTTTTAAAATAAAACTGTATTGACTAACCAGCAGTAAGTATGTAACGAGTATATATGGTCATGGATGCTTACAAAGTAGCAGATACTTGTATAAAAATATAGTGATGGATGAGTTGACAATTGTCTCTCCTTTTCTGCTCAACGGAATGCAATGCCCATAGCATCATAGATTAGGGTATCAGTATGCACCGCTTTGCATCAAACATTGAACTCCTTCTGTTTACGATATCACTAATTCACTGCTTTGAATCAAAACATTGAACTACTTCTGTTTTAAATCAAGATTCCGTACTCTTTATTGCATAAATTAACCATGCAAACTTATATTCCATTCTATGTCGACAAATTATTAGCAGACGAGCATAGCAATATGTTGGTTTGCCGTTTTGGCAGGCGGATATCATTGTATAGAAGCAAGCATATTCGGTAGCAAAAATATTCAGCCTAGTTCACATGATTAATTTAATGGCATCGATCAGTTATATATATATATAGCAAGGCTAGCTCCGTTCTTTTAGAACTCTTGAAACAGGCTTTCGCCCCGTTTTATAAATAAGGCAACATGCCAAGAAGTTCATACACTCTTACAAACATAAGAGCGGTAAAGCCGCTTGCTGGGGCGCAGCACAAGTAAGCCCACATCCGCTGGTTTTGTGCCTTTTCTGACGTGGAGATGGTCAGAACCAACTCAGTCTGCAGGTGCGAACAAACAAGTTTAGCTCCAAACTGCAGACACACACCCATATGCCCCACGCCCCCCACCTAGCCAAAGGAACATCATGAAGCAACAAGGCATGCAATCTTATCCATGAGAGGGCAGGAGAAAGATCAATCAATGTAATTCGTCAACTACCCACGGACAATGCACTTTAGATTTTTTTTTACCATGCTTCAGTAGAATTTACTGTTTTCATGAGCTAATCAGTTCTTTTGCGACATTGTAAATATGCAGTTTACAACCCATATTATTGAGTTGTTGTCGAGATTGTGTGTACCTGATATCATCTTTAAATTAATTTTAGTACCCAATTTTTGAAAAAAAAGGTTCACCCATCTCTTTATAGCAAGTGGCAGCATCGTCAGTCCGGATAAAATGCTTAATTTTACAAACAATTGCTTTCAACTATTTTTGGTCCCGGCTTTCAAAATTTGGGACTGGATGCGTGTTGAGAAACTTAAGATAAAATACAATTATAGAATTTTGAGGAAGTTTATACATATTTTTTACACAAATTCTCAAAACATTAGGGGACAGGTGATTTTTGAAGCATGTGGAGAGCGGGGATGACGGTCTAAAAATTTGAGGAATAGTTCGTAAATTTGATGGATACATGAGCTTTCTTATGTTTGTATGAGGGGTTAGAAATATCGGGTATTAAGTGCATGCACTTTTAAATGGGAGGGGTGTGTAGAGGAACTTTCAGTCCCTGGGTGTTTTTGTAGTATTTCAATAACCCATAGTGGCTGTCAATGTATGGCACTAACTGAGTAGTAATCCGCGGTTAGTCGTGTCACATTACAAAATGAGCCATGTGGGCCAGAGTTGGCCGTGATGGTGCAGGAGAGAAGAGGCACTGATAAGGAGTGGGGGAGCATTGCACAAAGTTCCTCCCCTTATCTGTGGAAGTCCCAACAAATATGTGGGATGTGTATGTCATGTTTAGCTTCTAACCTAAGGGCGATTCTAGCAAATGCATCCCCCCACCCAACAGCGAAAATAGGGAATGAACCCACTGTAGTAGATCTCCGAACCATATCCCACCCAAAGAAATTACGGAGGATTCCCCCCGGAATGAACCTACTAGTAGATCATCCACGAGCCGGGTGGGAGATGTTGGGATTTTCCCTCATTCCTCACCACACAAGCGTCCATGTCATACTAGGCACACCGTCCTTGACTTGTCTCTTCCTCCGACAAACTTCAGTGCCCCGCTGACAATTCGTGGAGCCCGACGAGCCCCCACCACCCCATGTCCGCAATTCGGCCTCAAATGCTCACATTGAGGTACATCGACATCGGCTGATGGCGACCATGCTCAACCGAACTTGCACTGTTTGGAACACATGCCAACCTCCCCACGATGATCCTGCTACATAGGTGATGTCCATTGCAATCTAGATAGGTGGGCTAAGAATCTGGTCCCGTTAGTTGCTGATGAGCCTTCTGTCATGCGTGGAGCTACTCCTCCTCTTATATGAGTCCCGGTGTCGAACAATGTCTCTGCAGCATCGTGAAAGGAGGCCATGACCGGTTTGAGGCAATGCTCTTAAGATGTGTTTTCTTTTAATTTTTGTTCTTGTATTTCCTTTGTTAAATCACATATGCATTGATATATATATATATATATATTCGTGCTGTGTGATAATATATATGCAAGTTTAATCATGCAACTTAGTAGGGTTATTTTGATAATGCCATATGTATGCCAGATTTTTAAGAGCACCAATTTTGATGATTGCTTATTTTCGTTGCTAGTGATCAAGTAGTTAAGAATTAGAAATCCTACCTTGACATGATGGATGAATCCTTGATAACCGATGAATGCATTCATCGGTTCTCAAGGAGTAGATGGAAATAGGGTCGCCTGCACCGTTGCTTGCATCGACAACAACGGCATTGAATCCCTCGCGAACGAGGACGAGGAAGCGGGTTTTTAAGTTTTGGTATCAATTTTTATTTAGTTTGGTAGACACCATTGGACAACACCCTCACTATACCAGACATGTGTCTGACACCCCTACAAACCGGACACTCACTCCATTCATAAAAGGATGTCTCAACCTAACTCAAATTTGAATGTATATAAACATGAAATCGTGTCTAGATAAATTTAAATTTGAGCTACATTAAGACATTCTTCTGTGAATGGAATTAAGACATTCTTATGTGAATGGAGGGAGTATATATTTTAAGATGCCTCACGAAATTCTGAGCGTGCCGGTGGACATGCACATCTAGGGCGCGTTTGGTGGCCTGCAGCAACCCCAAACAGGCCCGTGGGCTACAGAGCCACCCTGTTTGTTTGTTTGCCTGAAGCCCGTTTTCTGGCTGGCACGCTGTTTAAAGCTCTCCCGGGCTTATAGGCCCGATAGGTAATGCCTAATCGGCCATTTCCGTGGAGCCAGGCCACGGGGCTGCAAAAACTGGAGACGAGCATGCACACGGGGAACGGTGGGAAACGGCGAAATCCTTCCCCTGTTTCACGCCATACGTGATTCTTTCCCCCTCTCTTGCCCGGTCACCTCCGCACTTTCCCCAAACCACACCGGCGGCTCCTTCCAGGTGACCAGATCGGCGACCGGACCGGCGACCACACCGGCGGCTCCTTCAGCTGCACTTACGACGGCTGGCCCGCGGTTGGGGCACCGGAGCGGCTGCAGACAAGGATCCGCGCCGTCGTCTCCACGGGTGGCAAGCCCTGCACTTCTTCATCGCCGAAAGCGCCGACGTCTTCATCATCACCAATGGCGGGAGCCAAGGTAAAACTCTTCCCTACTAGTGTTAGAACAGAACGGTACAATAGATCTACAACGGACTCATGTCAGATCCATTCGATTAGGAGGACGGAATGGCGTTGACCAAGCAGACGGCATCACTGGTTGCCATCATTCAACCCTGGATGATGATTATTCACAAGATCTTAGTTAAGCGGTATGCTTTTGCTAGACTCCCATATGGTCCTATGTTAGCTTGATATCGTGAGAGGATGGTAAATCTGAACTTCATCTACAACACTTGTGAGATAGAGTCTATTCAAATGATTAGGATGGGTAGAGGACCCTTCTATGAACTTGTCAAGAGGTTTAGGGAGGGGGGTCTGCTCAAGGATAGCATCCACACGTCTATCGAAGAGCAAGTTTGCATCTTCCTTCATATCGTAGGCCATAATCAGAGGTTCAGAGTCATCCATAGCACCTTCAGAAGATCAATTGAGACAATCTTCCAGTACTTCAAACAAGTACTGTACGCTGTCGGTGAGCTAAGGCATGAGATGATCAAGCCACCCACAGGCCAAACGCCGGCGAAGATTAGAGATAGCTTCAGATGGTACCCGTACTTCAAGGTAACCATAGCTCTGTTTGTGCAATCAGTGTTGCCATTTGTAGGACTGCATTCACTCATAGTTCTTGCCATTTGCAGGACTGTATTGGCGCCATTGATGGTACCCACATCACAGCTAGAGTGCCGAAAAAATAATCCAAAGCTTTCAGAGGAAGGAAGCACTACACCAGCCAGAATGTGCTTGCAGCTGTGGATTTTGATCTGAAGTTCACCTATGTGCTGGCAGGCTGGGAAGGATCAGCACATGATGCAACCATTCTTGCTGACAGCATGTCAAGAGCTGACGGGATCACTATACCTGATGGTAAGTTTTACCTTGGTGATGCTGGTTATGCTTGTCGCCCTGGAGTTCTACCCCCCTTTCGAAGCACCAGGTACCATCTGAACGAGTTCAGTTCAAGATTCGCTCCTGCGACAGCCAAGGAATTGTTCAACCTGAGACACTTGAGTCTTAGAGTGACTGTGGAGAGAGCTTTTGCTGCACTGAAGAATCGATTCAAGATACTGGACCAGAAGCCATTTCACACCTTCGAGACCCAGATGAAGCTTGTCCTTGCATGCTGCATCCTACACAACTAGATCCTGGGGTGAGGTTTTGATGAGCATGTCCCAGATGAGGAGGATGTGACACCGGATGACATTGATCAAGACCACGGTGTCGCCGTTGATGACAATGAAGCTTGGAAGAGCAAGCGGGAGGAGTGGGCTGAAGCAATGTGGGCAGACAAAGGCAACAGCAGGTTCTGAAGATGAAGCACCACCGTGAAGAAGAAGAGGACCATGAAGAAGATGCTGATGAACTATTGCACCCCCTCCCCCACAAACTATGTATCGGTCTGTAATATCAGTACTGCTAATTGATTCGTACTAGTTAGGGCCATGGTATGGATGAACTGGAAGTGCCATTCGTAGTAGTTAGGGCTGAAGTATGGATGAACTGAAATTGTCATTCGAGCTAGCTAGGACTGAATTATGTGATGAACTGCATTTGCGTCCTACGGTTGTTTTGCTTGCAACCAAACAAACGGCCCTGCAGCCAGCAAGCCGTTTGGCCGTAGCTGCAGGCTACCAAATGATGAGCACCAAAGTTGCTCA
Source organism: Poa pratensis (assembly GCA_947311845.1). Lineage (NCBI taxonomy): Eukaryota > Viridiplantae > Streptophyta > Magnoliopsida > Poales > Poaceae > Poa > Poa pratensis. The sequence goes on from CAMZMU010000052.1 coordinate 167,042,259, forward strand.
CTGCTGCGATGCAGGCAACCAAACAAGATGAACAACACGTATTTAGGGGTGGCTACACTCAGCACTGCCCCTGGAGTCTGCCCCCAAGGTGCCGCAGGAGAGCAGCGGCATGCCCGCATAGTGCTCGCGTTGAAAACAGGCGTACAGCGACGTGCAGCCGAATAGCCGATGGATCAAGGCGGGGCCCTGCGCGGAATTAACTCCAGGAAGATCTCACTGCTGAGTCGCCCTGCTGTGGCCTGTGGGCAAGCTATAGAGAAAAACTGACGAGAAGAGGTTTAGGGTGTGTTTGGTTGGTGCCCACATTTGCCCTACCAAATATTGGCTAGAGTTGGCTCGCCAATTTTTTGGTTAGGAAATCCTCTGCCCACGTTTGGCCAATTTTTTGGCAAGAATCTGTGAAGGGGAGGAGGTGACAGCCATTGGCAACCAAAATTTTGGCTACAGACCAAACAGTGACCAAACATTGAGTGGCAGCCAATATTTTGGCAGGGCTAACTGGGGCACCAAACCAAACATGCCCTTAAACCGTCCGCATCGCCATCGCCATGCACGCTCTCTAATCAAGCTATGACAGCCACCGCTCGCTCGCTGGCCCAGACAAATAACGCGGACCACCCCACGCTGCCCGCGTCGCCCCTGCCGCCTCCAAGTGTCATGTCGTCCGGTGCCGCGCTGTTACCAGCCCGGCCGATTTGATCGCTCGCTTACTTTTTAAACTCAAAATCGCGGGCCACTTTTTTTTTTTTGCGGAGAAAGATCAGATATATTAAACCAGAGTTCTTACAAGGAGCTTGATCGCTCGCTTGCTGCCCACGAGTGCGCGTCATCACAGGCCCAAATTCTACCGCCCCGCCGGTGGCGCTCTCTATATAAGCTCAATGGCCATGCTCGCATCCAAGAACAAGACACACACACAGTCACACAGCTCTCTCTCGATCGGTCTGCCCAAAGCCGCCTCCGCGTGCACACGTACGCCTGCCAAGCTATTCCCAGCTCCCGCGTCGCCAATTATTTTGAACAGCTAGCTTCTGTGAACTAGCCATGCCAGCCTTCGCCGAGAGCGCGGCCGAGCCGCCGCTGGCCGACAGCTACTACTCCCTGCTACGCCGTGACGGCGACGACCGCAGCAAAGACGGCTGCTGCCAGGCGGTTCAGGTTCCAGTGTCGGAGTGCGAGCTCCCAATGATCGACGTCGGGTGCCTGGCGACCGGCGGCGGGACCCCCGAGGAGCGGGCGGCCTGCACGGAGGCGATCGCGGCAGCGGCCGCGGAGTGGGGGTTCTTCCAGGTCGTCAACCACGGCGTCGGGCAGGAGCTACTGGACGCGATGCGGCGGGAGCAGGTGCGACTGTTCCGCCTGCCGTTCGAGGCCAAGACCACGGCCGGGCTCCTCAACGACTCCTACCGCTGGGGCACCCCGACGGCCACGTCGTCTAAGCAGCTGTCCTGGTCCGAGGCCTTCCACGTCCCGCTCGCCGGCGTCTCCGGCGACCGCTGCAGCTACGGCGAGCTTACCACCATCAGGTACGTACTGTGCTGTGTTGATGTGTTCATCCAACCAGTGTCATGTTAGGAGAGTGGCTATCTCGCTCATATAGAGCTAGCAAGAATGTTTTAGGCTGCTTAATTAGTTGACCACTCCTGATTCTAATTAGTTTTCTCCAGTGAAGTGCCGGTGCTTCTCAAGTACCGGGAATAATATCGAAAAGGCGAGTAGTCTATAAATACATTCCGTCATGCACTCATGCTAATATGATGGCGACACTGATTCGCGTGGCCGAATATGTATCGGGTAGAAAAGAAGGTCTGGAGTAGTTACACTTGCAGCGAGTAAGCTTGCCTAGTAGTAGCATCGATCACCTTTGGAATGTTATGCTGTGAACGAGTAGTAGATCCAAATTCGTGTGTGTCTGATGTGAAAAATAACTAGCTCTAGCTTAGTCTACATGAGCTAAGGTGGATACGCAATTAGTCCGTGTATGATGTCTCGATCAACTTCATATCAACTATACATGTATCTCTTTATCTAAAAAAAACTATACATGTATCTATCAAGTGGCTGACAATTAGATCATAAGAGTGTCCTATCAATCGCGCAGTGTGGTGACCGCGTACGCTACTGTTAACTAAACATTCGTGTGTACGTACATGCATGTATTAAACTTATTTGGGTTCGATCCAGGCAAGAAAGAAGCCACTAGTTAATCTAGTAATTAGGACATAAATTAGTGAAACTTTCAAGATCATCAGGAACTAAGACAAGTTTGTGTGGGTGGATGATATTACAGGGATGTGACGCAGCAGGTGGCGAACGCGATGTCAAAGCTGGCCAACACCCTGGCGCGCGTGCTGGCGGAGAGCCTCGGGCACACGGCCGGCGAGAAGTTCCCGGAGGGGTGCGACGCGAGGACATGTTTCCTCCGGCTGAACAGGTACCCGCCGTGCCCGTTCTCGCCGGACGCCTTCGGGCTGGTGCCGCACACGGACAGCGACTTCCTCACCGTGCTCTGCCAGGACCAAGTCGGCGGCTTGCAGCTGATGAAGGGCTCCCGGTGGGTCGCCGTCAAGCCCATCCCCAACGCTCTCATCGTCAACATTGGAGACCTCTTCCAGGTACATTCCAGGTACCCATAGCTAGTAGCTCTATAATCTTTCACCATAGTTAGGTTGCACTGCCCTAGCGCCAGAGCATACACTTGTCAAGGAAGGTACAGACCTGGGCCGGGCCGGCCTCCACTACCCTCGATGGGTCAAAACCTGCCTGTGTACGCACCAGTAGCATGCATGCTGGGCTGGCGGCGTACAAGTGAGGCACCTGTGAACATATGCCGGGTGGTGTGTACCCTAAAGGCAAGAGCTGCACCGTCATACATATCCACTCTTTTCGTCCTTGTATGCGCTGTGCTGTGCCTCTGTGTACCGCCGCTGCAAAGTTCTCGGGGACAGCAAAATATTGCACGTACAAAAGCCTCCTCACATGGTGCATTGCAACTTTAGCTAGGCAACGCTGATACGGGGCACCACATAGTACTTCTACTTTTCCTTCTTCTATATGGAGCATTTAGTCATACCCTAGATTAGTCATCGTACTTGAGCAAGCATGCAACAAGTAAACATCTTAACAGGAAAATGTGAACAAGTTAAATTAATTTCAGATTTTGTTAAGAAGGTCGGTTCTTGATGTTCTCTTTCGCTTTGCTTGTATTATATCTTGGAAGGCATGGAGCAACGACAGATACAGGAGCGTGGAGCACAAAGTGGTAACCAATGCGACGACGGAGAGGTACTCCGTGGCCTACTTCCTTTGCCCATCCTACGACTCGCCCATCGGCGCGTGCGAGGAGCCTTCGCCTTACAGGACATTCACCTTCGGTGAGTATCGGAGAAGGGTGCAAGAAGACGTCAAGAAGACGGGGAGAAAGATTGGACTCCCCAATTTTCTGATGTAGATTGCTGATGCATATGGTGTTATGTATAAACTTGCACCAGCCATGAGAATTAGTACTGTAAATTTTGGTCCATGTCAATATGTACTTGTTTCTTCCTATGTACGCCGTCTGTCCGTACGAGTGCATATATATTTATTTATTTTTAACCAAGTGTGCGTGCATGCATCATCGTTTATTACTTTTATTTCCAAATGGTGCGGGACTATACATAAATCGATGCACGCAGCTCTTTTATTTCTTACTTCATCACCCAAACCAAAGACAAATAACGCGTCACACAAAGTTGATTTTTTTTAAGATGAGAACATAACACACAAAATCGATATGGCGGCGAAGCATAATAAGCATGAATCCATCAATTATTTAGCCTATAGTGTGCCGCCATCCAGCGTGGCTGGATATATCCTGCACATGCGAAAGCAGGCGGTTCAGTCCAGCAATCATAAACTTCTATTGGTCCGGGTGGGATTAATAAAAAACCATAGCTAAATCCAGTGGAAAGCAATATGACGAACCTGTAAAAACCATAGGAGGTCCAATGTTATCCCTATATCATTGTTTATTAATTAGTATTGTGTATTTGTTTTTTTTCAAAACATAGTACAACGCTGACGCTAACATACACGTGCACACACTCATCCCTATGAACGCACACACATCCTACCCTATGAGAACCTCTATGAACGCACGCACACCATACCTATGAAAACCCCCGAAAGACTGAGTCGGCGGTCATGTCTTGAGATTGACGAAGTCACCACAGTCGCCTCGTTGTCGACGGGAACGTCGCCTCCCACTGAAGAATATTTCGTCTAAATGAGAAACAACAATATCAAATCTAGGATTTAAAATCTGGTGGGATGTGGATGCAACCACCCTCCTAACTATCTTACCACATGCAAGTTCTCGTACTGTGTACTTATTGATTACTTTGGTATATGGTGTATAAGAAAGTTGTAGGAGAGCGTGCACCTAGGAAGGGGGTACTCATGGATCTGGTACTCGCCAGCACCGCTCACCTCCCCACATATTCAACCACCGGTGTACTTGTTTGTCGCCGTGATTCCTCGAAACACTGAGCTCCAAGTCGTCGCTCAATTTTAAGGAGATAGGCGTCGACCCTCTATGTACCTAGGCCTCTTAGAAATATTTGGTCCATGTCAATATATACATGTTTCTTCCTGTTTGTATCCCTGGAATCACCGAGCTTTGGCCCAAATAACGTGTCGCTCACTTTTTTGCTGTTGAATTAGGTTTGGACTCTTTATGTACTTACGACGTAGCCCCTCCGTTAGCCGAGTGTAATCTTCCGCCACAGACTAGCTGACAGCCTGACACCTCATCATAACTGTATATACTCAATCTGATTTGTGTTGATTTAGTACAAAAACGGAGGTGGTAGCTAGCTAGGCTACCTCGCGCTCGCCAACTCCAAGCATGTACGTAGCTAGGCCCCAAACTACATGAGCTATGGTCTTTGACGTGACAACGTGACCATCCGGCCATGGGTAGGTAAATACCATTGCCGGGTATTGTTCTGAGGTTGGTCCGGGGATGGGGCTCATTCCTAGCTACTTACTCCAAGATTGTATATGTGCGCCATCTTGAATCAAATGCGCCATTCCATGTTGGACCACACAAACCCTCGGACATGCATCAAGAGTTGCCACGACACGAAATTCAGACACCAAACATCGTCGTCTCTGATCTCACTGTCCTCTTTTGTACGACCGACTTCATGTTGTACCTTCATACCATACTTTATATGTCTCACCTGTGCCAAACTTGCCCGTGCAACCATAATCCACCTCACGCGGTATTAGTCCAGCACCACTGTGCATTGCTCGACACCATATAAAAACATGATTCATACACGTCGCACTCCAGTTCCTCGAGCATTAAGTTTTTGACCGTTAATTCCAATCCGAATGTTCCTGCCGATTAACAACGTTGCATGAGGCTTTCATAATTTCTGGGAGAGAAGGAACCCTAGCCGCCTCCGGGTCGCTCCCGGGCGACTCCGAGGCGACCCCGCGCCGCCGCCACAGAAACCCAAGAAAACCTAGCCTCCAGCCCTCGCCGCCGCCGGAGGAGGCCGTTCCACGGCGGACGGCGGCGGCGGGGGCTCTCCACCGGTCGTTTCCCCCAAAAAATCCAACTCCCCATCAAAAAATCCCCACCGTGCAGCTCCAGATCCGGCCATGGCGTCTGCGCATCTACCTTCTTGGTCTCTACCCCGGCGGCGCCACGCCGTGCCCCGCTTCGGCCACCTTGGCCTCCGCGCCGGCGGACGCGTTGTTCTGCTACGCCACAAGCCCACAACACCTGATGTCCTCCTGGCCGGCAGCTCCAGCTTGTGGGCCTGCGGCGCCTGGACGCCATCCGAGCCGGCGACGCTCCGTCTCGTCCCCATCTGCTGCCCCCCGGCGACATGGAGTCTGAGCGGGCGCTGCTCCCCAGATTCGGCCTTCTCTCCGCCACGGACAACCGCGCCGGCGCCACTCCGACGCGGCAAGCGGACCTCGGGCCTGTGGGTGCGTGGCTCGACCACCAGAGGCTCCACGGCGTCCACGCACGGCAGTGCTCTCTGCTGCCCCTCTCTGGCGTGCCTGGAGGGCTCCTGGCTACGGCAACGGCGCCGTGTCTCCGCGCAGCTCCGCCACCATGGCCTCTGTGCGGCCGGCTTTTGTGTAAGCAGACCACGGCGGCGCGTTTCTGGTGTCGCTAACCTCGCTGGAGGCGTGGTTCTGAAGCAGCTCCGGTGCTCCCAATATGGCTCTCCGTGGATGTACAGGTGATGCCCGAGCGAAAGCTCTGCGACGACGGCGCCCATGGGCGTCGTCCACCTTCTTGAAGGCATCGCGAGGGACCCCTGTTCTTGCCATCGACACTGGTCGTTGTGCCTGGCTGGTCATGAGAGGTTGCCGTGATGGTCTTGCTGTTCCTGGGGTGTATCCGGCGGCGAGGCATTGGCCCTTGCAGTACTGCCATGTGGTGCATTTGACTCCCCGTTCTTGTTCTGCTGTGAAAGCTCCCACGCCAGCGATTGACTTCCCTGGCAAGTTTGGATCCGAAGACGATGGTCACTGCCCTTGTGCTGCTTTACTTGCTGTGCTTGCTCAAGATCCTCCCATGGCCGGTACTGTGTTGAGGAAGCTTCGGGCTTGTGGTGTCGTCCAGGCTCAGCTTTCCTCAATGATGACGCAATGAGGCCTCCCCAACCTGTTAATCGTCTCGACCTCCCGTGGCGGAGCTACCAGTCAAGGTTCGTGCTCAGTGCTAGGCTTGGCACTCGTTGATCGGGTTTGCTCCTCAGTTGTGCCTGGGATTCGATACGCACGCAGGTGCGGCACGCTAGGCTGTTTGCTAAGTCTTGGTATTGTGATCCTCGACAGCACCCCTTATCTACGTGTGCCTCTCATGATGATGGACCTTCTGCCTGCTAGCTTTCTTAGATAACGGGCTCATGTTTTTGTTTGTTCAGTAGTGTATAAACATTAGATGGCCGCCTCTCGCAGGCGAGACCCATCTTTCCCTCTGTAATTCCTTATGTATCCTGACCGATGTCAACCCGCAGGGGTGGACAGGAGCCTGGTCTTGTAACCTATTTTTGAAGCAATAATATTCAGGTGGGGATTCTCTCCCCCCCGGTGACCGCTTCAAAAAAAAAACGTTGCATGTGACTTCCTTAACTACTCCCTCCATTCCTTGATATAAGGTGTCTAAGGTTTTGGCACGGATATTAATACGCTCGTAATTTGCATGTGGTGGACTAATTTTGTCCTCATAAAAATCAAGAGAAAGGAGTCCCTATTAGGGATAAAGTGAATATAATCATTCAAATTCATCTATTCTAGATCGTGACTCTTTTTTTATAAGTAAAATTGTCCATAAATCGCAATACACCTTATATTTTGATTTTTTTTAAAAAAATTAGAGTATCAAGGAACGCAGGCAGTATTATTTTTGTTCTTCTTAAAACCAAGCCATGACAGGCAGCAAATTTGATGCACACGCTGCATGCAATCCAAAGGACCAGTCCTATTATATTTTTCAAAACAAATCTCGCCCAGCCCTCTCCGTTTGGGGAGATCCTTTTTTTTTTAGGATTTAACATATTTAGTCCCACATCTTGCACTCTTGAAACTTTTTAGTCCCACTTCTTGCAAATTGAATGTCATTAGTACCACAACTTGTTTAGTCTGAACTTTTTAGTCATGGCCGCCTCTGATGACGACACGTGGACGCCATGTCTGCACGCTAATTTTACAGATAACCCCCTCGAATTTTTAATATTCACCGATAGGTACACCGCATCCTCCTCCTCCTCAAATCGAGTTGACCAAATCCTCCACGGCGGCGGCTGAGCCCCCCAATGGCGTAGTACGGAGAGGCGATGTCGGAGGACTCACTGGATAGTACGGACAGGTACCCTACGCCTAGCCGCGCTCCGGTGGTCGCGCGCCGTTGCGTCGGGCAGGGGAGGCTGTGGTGGCTTCGGCGGCCTCCCGTCGCGCAGCGGCAGTTGCGGTCTCTCCGGCGCCCTCCCGTCGGGTAGCGGAGGATGCGGGGGATGCTCGTGGTCACCTAGGTTCAGCCGGATGGCGGTCGGGTGCGGCGGAGGCGTCAGGCAGCAGAGGAGGCGCCCTTGCATCAGGCAGCAGAGGAGACGGCAGCAGAAACTTTACAACAAGGTGATGCTTCTGCATTACCAACCGCTGATGAGGAGACGAAGAAGGCGATGCAAGAGCCCATGGGTTGGAGGCCAGAGCTTCCAATGAATTTCACCTTGGAGACTCAAATTTACATTCTGCAGGGACGTCTGAATGCCAGGAAGTAGAAGAGAAGAAGAAGAAGCAGTGAAGAAGAAAATGCAGAGAAGAAGAAGAGGCAAAGCTGCAGTTTGTGTATTCAAGAGTTCAGTACAAGAAGAAGAAGTAGCTGAATAAGAGTTCTTGTTGCTAGTTTCATGTGCTATGTTTGTGTTGGTTCCAGCTTTAGCAACAGTATCTGGTTTCAAGAGTTTTGTACTAGAAGAAGTAGTTGAATTCTAGTTCGTGTTGCTAGTTTCATAAGCAGCAGTATGTGGTTCCTTCCGTTGTATCCATGTATACTATCAATATGAAATATGTGTTCATGTCACATTTTTTAGTTCAGTTCAGATGTGAGAGCTTGTTTCTTCTAGCTGTAGCATTTTCTTGTTTTCTCTAGTTTGCAATTTCAGATATGATCTTAGTTGTCACTATAGGAAAGACTACCAGGCAGTGCATATGGTTTAAAATTTCAGTTCAGTTTCCTCTATTTGAGTTAGATGCTAAATTCAGTTCAGTTTCCTCTATTTGAGATAGATGCTAATTTCAGGTTCAGCCAACACGCAATTAGCTATCTTGCCATCTGTTAATAGATAGCCTTTTGAGAGTCTTACCTTAATTATTAAACCTAGCCTATATGCCCATGTACCTTCTTAGATCTCCTATACTACTTGTATACTTCCTATCCATGTGAGAAATTGGATTTGTACAACCTCTAAATATTTCTTTCAAAGCCAGTTTGGAGGCTACTCAAAACAGTAACCATAACTAAATAATTCTGAAACAGTGATGCAAAACTATGTGATATCATGATAATGATGAAAAAATCTGAACCACTGTCATGAGGAAATTGCAGTATTGTTTCAGTAGCGGGAAATGAAAACAACATATAGAACCAATTGAAAATATGTCTAGGAAATGAAAATAGCATCTTGTCTAAAATCCACTCGTGTATCTCACAGGATCAATTTATTACAGGGCTTTTTGTCTAGTTGTTGAGGTTGTTGCTGGTGCACTCTGACTTAGAGGTACTTCTTGTGCTACTTCATGTAGAACGAATGCATCATTCAGATCTGGGATGAATGTTTCTGCTTGTGTTCTTGCTGGTCTTGGTGTAGTGAACTTTGTTGTCTTGCTGCCTTTTTTTTTTTGCCTCTAATGCTTGTACCTTCTTCTGCTGATTCATCACATGTTCTTGCTTCTCTAGGTGCACTGGACCTTCCTCTACCCCTTCGAATCAAATTACCTCTAGAAGATGCAGGGGTCACTCTGTTTCTAGGCTGTGGGATGCTATCTCTAGCTGCAACCACAAATGCATTTTCAGGCAGAGGACCAAGCACTCTCTCCATTGGCACATTTTATTTTTGCTGCAAAATTGAAGAGAAGTGTGTGAGAATTATAAGACTTAGGTTTTTTATTTTCTCTCTGCCATTAGTAATAATTTTTACCTGTTGCTGCATTATATGGACCATGCTGTTTACTACAAGTGTAGGATCAAGCCTTGGGTCAGGAGTGTGCGGTATGACATGCTGAAAACATATTTGAGCAAGATTTAGTGCAGTTGTGATAAATAATAAAGGTAAAAAATATTGTTCAGGTAAATAATCTACCTGAAACCTGCTCTGGAATATCCATTTGTTCATCCTCCCCAATAATATGGCTCTGTTTTTGCTGTTGCAGGCTTGCAAGATATTTTTCATGACCTTTTCTATTGTGACCAACTACTCCACATACTGAGCAGTGAATTAAAACCCCTGCCTTTGTAAGTACCTTCACTCCCTTCTTAATTTTCTCTTCAGGTGCCTTCTTCCTACTCTTTTTAGGTCTGCCCGTCACTTTGGTGTACAAAGGTGGGTAGATATGCACAACATTGGGTTTTCCCAGAACACTCTACCTCTAAGTGGTGCCAAATTGTATGCATAAGCATTGCTGAATGTGTCAATAGTATAAGAAGTAGGAAAAAACCTGTGCGTTGCAACGGGAGACAAAAGTTTTTTTTTCAAGTTTTTTATATCTTGCGTGAGCTTGTCTTCATATCAAAGGGAGCCGTCACCAAACATGCAATCATTTTCTATAAATGTTACGACCCTTCTAAATATCCCAAACCCATTATTTTAGTTTTCAGAAAATAATAAAATAAAAGTGTACAAAATATCCCAAGGGGCAGCTAGGACACCATGCCCCAATCCAGTCCAATTACCTCAGCTCACCTATGCCCACGCAGGCGAGACAGCAACACCACAGAATCATATGATTAAAGAACAACATTTAATAGCGAGCAAAACACAACAAAATAAAATAGACATCGGCTTTTAGCAAGTGTTTAGTTTGTTTAGAAGGTTTTTGATATGCAATGGTTCGTTGCTTAAGCGAGGACGTCACGGACTCGGGTACCGGTAGCCCTACAATGTGCCGCTGGCATGGTATCACATATAAAATATGCGAGCCAAAATTTATACTGGAAAAATATAAAACCTATACCATTTCATAGATCTCGCAAAGATAGGAATTTAGGAATCTGAACCAACACAAACATACTTGTGGTTTGGGAGAAAACGGTCACTGAAAATTAGCTATCTGCTGCATAGAAAGCAGACAACCAGTTTTCGTTGACGGGGATGGACAGGGTTGTGTATTCCACCTGAATATGCTTTCAATTCTGCAAAACTGTTTTATGTCTAATATGTTGCCGATACGGGAAAGCGCAAATCTAGGATTACGCGTTTAGCTAGCTCTAATGGACTAATTGGTTCATTGTAGTCTTCCTCTACCTTGCGCACGGGAGGCACCGTGGTCGCCGGTGCCTGGCCACTGGGTGCACGGGAGGCCGACCAAATGCGGTGACGGGACGGCGGCAGCAGACCGCGGCCTGGGGAGGCGAGGACGGCGGCGGGGACGTCTCCTGCGCGTCGGCCACAAGCTTAACTCGCTAGGCCATGGCCGGAGGATGCGGGTGGATGACGGCAGCGTCGTTGCACTACAGCAGACCACGAACTGAAGCTGGGGATGCTTGATACGTCTCCAACGTATCTATAATTTCTTATGTTCCATGCTTGTTTTATACCAATTGCTACATGTTTTATTCACACTTCAAGGCATTTTTATGCATTTTCTGGGACTAACTATTAACAAGATGCCACAGTGCTAGTTCCTGTTTTCTGCTGTTTTTGGTATTAGAAAAGTTGTTCTGCAAACATCCTCGAAATTGGACGAAACAAAATCCCAGATGCCTATTTTTCTGACACGTTCACGAAGTCCGAAGGAGAGACGAAGGGGGTCACCGAGGTGCCCTCCCCATACCACGGCGTGGGTGGGCCCCCTGCCGCGCCACCCTATGGGGAGCGAGCCTCGGGCCTCCACCGATATCGCCCCTTCCACTATAAATTCCTCCTGAGGCGTAAACCCTAAAGGAGAGAGCCATATTTCCAGAAAACATCCGCTGCCGCCGCCGCCGTCAACCCTAACTCGAGAGGGTTCTGAAGCTCTCCCCGACACCCTGCCGGAGAGGGGAATCATCACCGGAAGGCTCTACATCGCCATGCCTGCCTCCGGAGTGATGTGTGAGTAGTTCATCTTTGGACTATGGGTCCATAGCAGTAGCTAGATGGTTGTCTTCCTCTCTTGTGCCATCATGTTTAGATCTTGTGAGCTGCCTATCATGATCAAGATCATCTTATTGTAATGCTATATGTTGTGTTTGCTGGGATCCGATGAGTATTGAATACTATGTCAAGTTGATTATTGATCTATCTTATATATGTTGTTTATGATCTTGCATGCTCTCCGTTGCTAGTGTAGGCTTTGGCCAAGTTTATGCTTGTAACTCCAAGAGGGAGTTTTTATGCTAGATAGTAGGTTCATACCTCTATTGAATCTGGGGGAGTGACAGCAACCCCTAAGGTTGTAGATGTGCTGTTGCTACTAGGGGTAAAACAACAATATTTTGTCTAAACATATTTGTATTGTTTAGATTATGCACCATACTTAATGCAATTGTCTGTTGCTTGCAACTTAATACTGGAAGGGGTGCGGATGCTAACCTGAAGGTGAACTATTTAGGCACAGATGCATGCTGGATAGCGGTCTGTGTACTTTGTCGTAATGCCCAAGTAAATCTCATAGTGATTGATATGTCTCCAACGTATCCATAATTTCTGCTGTTCCATGCTTATATTATACCATTTGCTACATGTTTTATATACACTTCATATCACTTTTATGCATTTTCTAGGACTAACCTATTAACAATATGCCACAGTGACAGTTCCCTGTTTTCTGCTGTTTTTGGTTTCAGAAAGTTACTTCTGGAAATATTCTCGGAATTGCACGAAACAAAAGGCCAAGTCCCTATTTTTCCAACACGTACACGGAGTCCGAAGGAGAGACGAAGGGGAGCCACGAGGTGGCCAAACCAAAGGCCGGCGCGGCAGTGGGCCCCACCGCGCCGCCTGGTGGTTTGGGCCCCTCGGGGGTCCGCCGACGTCGCCCCTTCGCCTATTTATTCCCCGAGACGTGAAAACCCTAAGGCACCGAGCCTTTCATCCAGAACATATTCGCTGCCGCCGCCGTCGTCAACCCTAACTCAGGGGGTTCTGAAGCTCTTCCCGGCACCCTGCCGGAGAGGGGAATCATCACCGGAGGGCTCTACATCGCCATGCCCGCCTCCGGAGTGATGCGTGAGTAGTTCATCCTTGGACTATGGGTCCATAGCAGTAGCTAGATGGTTGTCTTCTCCACTTGTGCCATCATGTTTAGATCTTGTGAGCTGCCTATCATGATCAAGATCATCTTATTGTAATGCTACATGTTGTGTTTGCTGGGATCTGACTTATATTGATACCTATGTGGAGCTGAATATTATATTATCATGTCTATGTCATTTGTGATCTTGCATGCTCTCCGTTACTTGTTGAAGCCTTGGCCAAGTGAATACTTGTGACTCCAAGAGGGGGTATTTATGCATGATAGTTGGGTTCAACCTCTATTTAACCTGGGATAGTGACAGCAAGTTCTAAGGTTGTAGATGTGTTGTTGCCACTAGGGGTAAAACAGCAATGCTTTATTCAAGGATGAATGTATTGTTTATATTACGCACATTACTTAATGCAATTGTCTGTTGCTTGCAACTTAATACTGGAAGGGGTACGGATGTTAACTGGAAAGTGGACTATTTAGGCATAGATGCATGCTGGATAGCGGTCTATGTACTTTGTCGTAATGCCCAAATGAATCTCATAGTAGACACCACAACTCACACATGCATGTTATATGCACTTATCAATTGTCAATTGCCCAGCTGTAATTTGTTTACCCAGCATGTTAGTTATCTTATTGGAGAGACACCACTAGTGAACTGTGGACCCCGGTCCATTCTTTTACATCTGAAATACAATCTACTGCAATCATTGTTCTCTACTATTTTATGCAAACAAACATCATCTTCCATACGATACGTTTAACCCTTTGTTTTCTGCAAGCCGGTGAGATTGACAACCTCACTGTTAAGTTGGGACAAAGTAAGTTGATTGTGTTGTACAGGTTCCACGTTGGCACCGGAATCCCTGGTGTTGCGCCGCACTACACTCCTTCACCAACACCTTCGAAGCAACCTCGTTTTCCTACTGGTTCGATAAACCTTGGTTTCATACTGAGGGAAAACTTGCTGCTGCACTCATCATACCTTCCTCTTGGGGTTCCCAACTGACGTGTGACGTACAAGCATTGTTTCTGGTGCTGTTGCCGGGGAGATATTCCCTCGTCAACTTAGCGCTAGCAACACGTTTTCTGGCGCCGTTGCCGGGGAAAACCGAATTGCTTCTGCAAGGGGAGTCTCTCACACTCAATCTCTTTACTTTGTTATTTGGCTTGCTTAGTTTATTTTTATTTAGTCTTGTTTGCTCTCTTTATCAAAAACACAAAAAAATTAGTTACTTGTTTAATTCGGTTTGATTTGTTTTTCAAAATGTATGCTCCTGAAGTTGAAGTTCGTTCTTTTAGGCAACTAGGAGGTGAAAATTTGAAAGATGCTTGGTATAGAATTAGTGATACTCATCATAGATGTACTAAGAAACACTATACCACTATCCTCCTTAGGAACTTTTATGTTGGTATCTCTAGTTGGTATATGTATGTTCTAGACACTCTTACAGGTGGAAATTTCTTGGGTACTCCTGCTTTAGAAGCCTGTAATATTATTGAAAGTTTGGTAGGAACACCACCCACTAAAGATATTAAAATTGAGATCACCTTGGAGGATGTTATAAATAAGTTAGACTCTATGGAGAAAAAAATTTCAAATTTTCTTGATTGTATTGGTAAGACTAATGAATCAATAGCCACCATCAATGAAAGAATCACTGTTCTTGAGGATAATATTATCCATGACACCCAAAATCATAGAATTGATGAGTTAGAGGAAGCTATTGAAACCTTAAGTTCAACCTTTACTTCTCTTAAGTCTAAAAAGGAGAAAGTTTATGTGGGTAGAGAGCAAAAGTTTATGTATGTTCCTAAAGTGCCAAAACCAAAGACTCATTATGAGCTTAAAATTGATAAAACTTTTACTACGGTTAAAGATAATGAAACACCTCCAGGAACATCTAAGATACCCATTGTTACAAGCGTGTGTTGGAAGAAGCTTTTGATGATTTAAATGATTTGCCACCTTTGGAACATTGTTATTTGGATGTTTTTCTCGCTGATAATGCTATGAAGAAACCTTTGGGGCGAGTTAATGATGTTTTTATTACAGTAAACAATAACCTTGTCCCCGTTGATTTTATTGTTATGGATATTGAATGCAATGCATCTTGTCCTATTGTTTTGGGAAGACCTTTTCTTCGAACTGTTGGTGCCATCATTGATATGAAAGAAGGTAATATAAGGTACCAATTTCCTCTCAAGAAAGGTATGGAACACTTCCCTAGGAAGAGAATGAAGTTACCTTTTGACTCTATTGTTAGAGCAAGTTATGATGTTGATGCTTCTTCTCTTGACAACACTTGATTTTCACTTTCTGCGCCTAGCTGAAAGGCGTTAAAGAAAAGCGCTTATGGGAGACAACCCATCGTTTTTATTTGCTGTTATTTTTGTTTTCTTTGAGTCAAGGAGTTTTGTTACTTCTGTAGCAACTCCTTTGTATCTTTATTTTATCGCAATGTTGTGCCAAGTAAAGTTCTATATTGAAAGTTGATGCAAGATTTGGATTTCTGCGCAGTGACAGATTTTTAGCTGTCACGGATTTGAGCTTATCTCCCTGTAGAAAATTCAAAAAATTCTGAAAAAATCACGCATATTCCTGAGATATGTACGCAACTTTCATTATTTTAGGCCAGATCCATCTGAGCAACTTAAGTGCCTCGAAAAAATTCGTCATTCCAGACTGTTCTGTTTTTGACAGATTCTGCCTTTTGTTTTGCATTCGCTCTTTTACTGTGTTTGTGTGGATTTCTTTGCTCCACAAAGCATTGGTGGCTGTAGCTAATGTCCAGAAGCTTTGGGATTGATTGTATCATTACAGAATATGAGAATTTTTGATTATGCACTAACCCTCTAATGAGAACTGTCTTGAGTTTGGTGTGAAGGAAGTTTTCAAGGATCAAGCGAGAAGGGTGATATTATGTGATCAAGAAGAGTGAAAAGCCTAAGCTTGGGGATGCCCCCGTGGTTCATCCCAACCATATTCAGAGAGACTCAAGCGTCTAAGCTTGGGGATGCCCAAGGCATCCCCTTCTTCATCAACAAACTTATCAGGTCATCTCTAGTGAAACTATATTTTAATTCTTTCACATCTTATGCGCTTTACTTGGAGCGTCTGTGTGTTTTTATTTTTGTTTTTGTTTGAATAAATTCGGATCCTAGCAATCCTTGTGTGGGAGAGAGACACGCTCCGCTTTTTCATGTGAATACTCATGTTCTTCACTTATATTTGTTGAGTATTCTTAACTAGCTACTGCAGTGCTTTTAGCTCCTGTTTTTCATGCATCTCTTCGAGCTGTTAGCACTTGTTTATAAATACTCTCTTGCTGCATTATATTATCATTTGGAGAGTTTATGTTTAAATAAATTATTGGTGTTTGTTTGGAAGAAAGAAAATGCTACATGTAGTAGTTGGTATTGGAAAAGACATATGCATTCTTGTAGATCATTGTCTTGTTTCGATTTGATGCTTTGCAATTGTTTTGAGCTCTCAAGTAGATCATGTTTAAGCTCTTGCATCATGTAGTTAAAGCCTAGTAGTGGAGAACTACCGTAGAGCTTGTTGAGACTTGGGATGCATATTTGTTCTCTCTAAGGTCTAGATATTTTCTGGTAAAATGTTTGAGCAACAAGGAAGACAGTGTAGAGTCTTATAATACTTGCAATATGTTTTTATGTGATTCTTGCTGTACCGGTTTATACTTGTGTTTGCTTCAAACAACCTTGCTAGCCTAAACTCTGTACTGAGAGGGAATGCTTCTCGTGCATCCAAAACTTGAGCCAAAACCCATGCCATTTGTGTCCACCATACCTACCTACTATGTGGTATTTCCTGCCATTCCAAGTAAATATTTCATGTGCTACCTTTAAACTATTCAAAACTTTATTACTCCTTATTTGTGTCAATGTTTTATAGCTCATGAGGAAGTATGTGGTGTTTTATCTTTCAATCTTGTCATTTACTTCTGACAGACTTTCACCAATGGACTAGTGGCATATACATCCGCTTATCCAATAATTTGCAAAAAGAGCTGGCAACGGGGTGCCCAGCCCCAATTAATTACAACTTTCATTAATAATTCTCTTCACATGTTTTGCCCTGATTTATCAGTAAGCAACTTAATTTGCAAATAGACACTCCTCCATGGTATGTGAATGTTGGAAGGCACCCGAGGATTCGGTTAGCCATGGCTTGTGTAAGCAAAAGGTTGGGAGGAGTGTCATCTATAAAGAAACTAAAATACATGTGTAAACAAAAGAGAAGAGGGATGATCTACCTTGCTGGTAGAGATAACGTCCTTCATGGGAGCCGCTCTTGAAAGTCTGGTTGACAAGGGGGTTAGAGTGCCCACTACCATTCGTTGACAACAACAAACACCTCTCAAATACTTATTTTGTGCTCTCTATATGCTTTCGAAAACTTAAAAAGCTCTAGCACATGATTTAATCCCTGCTTCCCTCTGCGAAGGGCCTATCTTTTACTTTATGTTGAGTCAGTTTACCTACTCCTTTCTATCTTAGAAGCAAACACTTGTGTCAACTTTGTGTGCATTGATTCTTACATGTTTACTTATTGCACTTGTTATATTGCTTTATGTTGACAACTATCCATGAGATATACATGTTACAAGTTGAAAGCTTAATCATCCTTTGTGTTGCTTCAATGCCTTTTACTTTGAATCTATTGCTTTATGAGTTACCTCTTATGCAAAACTTTTTGATGCTTGTCTTGAAAGTACTATTCATGAAAAGTTTTTGCTTATATGATTCATTGTTTACTCTTTATCTATTTGTTAGCAAACTATAGATCATTGCTTTGAGTCACTTCATTCATGACATGAGCCTTGCAATATATTGATCAAGATTGTGTGAAAGCATGTCTCCTCAGAAATTATTTGTTGTTATCGTTTTACCTACTCGAGGACGAGTAGAACTAAGCTTGGGGATGCTTGATACGTCTCCAACGTATCCATAATTTCTGCTGTTCCATGCTTATATTATACCATTTGCTACATGTTTTATATACACTTCATATCACTTTTATGCATTTTCTGGGACTAACCTATTAACAAGATGCCACAGTGCCAGTTCCCTGTTTTCTGCTGTTTTTGGTTTCAGAAAGTTACTTCTGGAAATATTCTCGGAATTGCACGAAACAAAAGGCCAAGTCCCTATTTTTCCAGCACGTACACGGAGTCCGAAGGAGAGACGAAGGAGCCACGAGGTGGCCAAACCACAGGCGGCGCGGCAGTGGGCCCACCGCGCCGCCTGGTGGTTTGGGCCCCTCGGGGGTCCGCCGACATCGCCCCTTCGCCTATTTATTCCCCGAGACGTGAAAACCCTAAAACACCGAGCCTTTCATCCAGAACATATTCGCTGCCGCCGCCGTCGTCAACCCTAACTCGGGGGGTTCTGAAGCTCTTCCCGGCACCCTGCCGGAGAGGGGAATCATCACCGGAGGGCTCTACATCGCCATGCCCGCCTCCGGAGTGATGCGTGAGTAGTTCATCCTTGGACTATGGGTCCATAGCAGTAGCTAGATGGTTGTCTTCTCCACTTGTGCCATCATGTTTAGATCTTGTGAGCTGCCTATCATGATCAAGATCATCTTATTGTAATGCTACATGTTGTGTTTGCTGGGATCTGACTTATATTGATACCTATGTGGAGCTGAATATTATATTATCATGTCTATGTCATTTGTGATCTTGCATGCTCTCCGTTACTTGTTGAAGCCTTGGCCAAGTGAATACTTGTAACTCCAAGAGGGGGTATTTATGCATGATAGTTGGGTTCAACCTCTATTTAACCTGGGATAGTGACAGCAAGTTCTAAGGTTGTAGATGTGTTGTTGCCACTAGGGGTAAAACAGCAATGCTTTATTCAAGGATGAATGTATTGTTTACATTACGCACATTACTTAATGCAATTGTCTGTTGCTTGCAACTTAATACTGGAAGGGGTACGGATGTTAACCGGAAAGTGGACTATTTAGGCATAGATGCATGCTGGATAGCGGTCTATGTACTTTGTCGTAATGCCCAAATGAATCTCATAGTAGACACCACAACTCACACATGCATGTTATATGCACTTATCAATTGTCAATTGCCCAGCTGTAATTTGTTTACCCAGCATGTTAGTTATCTTATTGGAGAGACACCACTAGTGAACTGTGGACCCCGGTCCATTCTTTTACATCTGAAATACAATCTACTGCAATCATTGTTCTCTACTGTTTTATGCAAACAAACATCATCTTCCATTCGATACGTTTAACCCTTTGTTTTCAGCAAGCCGGTGAGATTGACAACCTCACTGTTAAGTTGGGGCAAAGTAATTTGATTGTGTTGTGCAGGTTCCACGTTGGCACCGGAATCCCTGGTGTTGCGCCGCACTACACTCCTTCACCAACACCTTCGAAGCAACCTCGTTTTCCTACTGGTTCGATTAAACCTTGGTTTCATACTGAGGGAAAACTTGCTGCTGCACTCATCATACCTTCCTCTTGGGGTTCCCAACTGACGTGTGACGTACAAGCATTGTTTCTGTGCTGTTGCCGGGGAGATATTCCCTCGTCAACTTAGCGCTAGCAGTGATCATCATGACTTGTATATGCATTGTTATGCACCTCTTTATTTTGTCAATTGTCCAACTGTAATTTGTTCACCCAGCATGTTAGTATTTTATTATGGAGAGACACCACTAGTGAAATGTGCACCCCAGTCCATTCTTTTACATCTGAAATACAACCTACTGCAATCATTGTTCTTTTTCATTCTCTGCAAGCAAACATCATTCTACAGACTATACGTCTAATCCTTTGTTTTCAGCAAGCCGGTGAGATTGACACTCTCACTGTTTCATTGGGGCAAAATAGTTTGATTGTGTTGTGCAGGTTCCACGTTGGCACCGGAATCCCTGGTGTTGCGCCGCACTACACTCCTTCACCAACACCTTCAGAGCATCGCCGACTTCCTACTGGTTCGATAAACTTTGGTTTCATACTAAGGGAAGACTTGCTGCTACACTCATCAAACCTTACACTTGAGGTCTCCTAACGAACGTGTGCTTTACACGCATCAAGCAAGTTTTCTGGCGCCGTTGCCGGGGAGGTCGAGTTGCTTCTGCAAGGGGAGTCTCTCACTTCCAATCTCTTTACTTTGTTTTTGTCTTGCTTATTTTATTTTTTTTTGTCTTGTTTTCTTTCTTTATAAAAAAACACAAAAAATAGATACTTTCATTCATCTTTATTTTTCGGCCACTTGTTTTTATTTTCATCATGCTGCTCCCTAAGTTTGCTTTAAAAGATGTACTGGTAGGAAGTGGGTCTATCATTGGAAGAGATAACATTGAAGAATTTTTTAGTCATGTTAGCAAGCTGAAAGATTTTGAAGATAGATCCTTGGTAGAACTTGCCCCTAATTATGAAATTGTTGTTGCCTCTTTAGTCCACATGCTTGAAGCTAGGTTTGTTAACCTTAACCCTATAATGCAGCAAATGTTTCTTAAACTTCATGATATGGAAGAGGGCGAAAAGAAGGATTTTGTTTTAGAAACCCTTCTCAAAGAATTTGGTGATGTCGCTGGTGAAGCTAGAAAAGTTTTATGCGATATAGAATGCTTGGTTATTACATTGATATTGCTAATATACTTGAAAAATTAGAGAAGGAAAGATTCAAGTACACTAATGAAACTAGTTATGAGGGAGAGGGTAAAATACCAATTCCTTTTAAGCTTGTAGGAATGCATGAGGCACTAGAAACGAACTTTAATTGGATTGTGCCTGAAAATTTATTTGATGAGGATAGTTTGCCTAAAAGTAATGAAAGGGAGTTTCTGAAACTTACATAGATAAAATACAATGCATCGTTGAGAAAACTTCTAATCTTTCTGTTGATGCTTCTTCTCTTGAGAACACTTGATTTTCACTTTCTGCGCCTAGCTGAAAGGCGTTAAAGAAAAGCGCTTATGGGAGACAACCCATCTTTTTATTTTCTGTCATTTTATTTTATTTTGAGTCAAGGTGTTGCTTACTTCTGTAACAACTCCTTTGTATCTTTATTTTATTGCATTGTTGTGCCAAGTAAAGTCTCTAGTTGAAAGTTGATGCTAGATTTGATTTCTGCGCTGGATAGATTTTTGCTGTTCACGGTTTTGAGCTTTATTCACTTCAGAAAAATTGAAAATTCTGAAATAAATCACTCATGATCCTTATATATGTACGCAACTTTCATTAGTTTTGATTTTTCGCATCTGAGCAAGTTAAGTGCCTCGAAAAAATTCGTCTTTCCAGACTGTCTATTTTTGACAGATTCTGCTTTTTATTTTGTATTGCCTCTTTTACTATGTTTGATTGGATTTCTTTGCTCCATAAAACATCAGTGGCTGTAGTTAATGTCCAGAAGCTTGGGTAATGATTGTGTCACAGTAGAATATGTGAATTTTTTATTATGCACTAACCCTCTAATGAGAACTGTTTTGAGTTTGGTGTGGCGGAAGTTTTCAAGGATCAAGCGAGAAGGATGATATGATGTGATCAAGAAGAGTGAAAAGCCTAAGCTTGGGGATGCCCCCGTGGGTCATCCCAGCAATATTCAAGAAGACTCGATCATCTAAGCTTGGGGATGACCAAGGCATCCCCTTCTTCATCAACAATTTATCAGGTCATCTCTAGTGAAACTATATTTTAATTCTTCCACATCTTATGCATTTTGCTTGGAGCGTCTGTGTGCTTTTATTTTTGCTTTGTTGTTTTTATTTTCTGAATAAGTTGGATCCTAGCATTCTTGTGTGGGAGAGAGACACGCTCCGCTTTTTCATGTGAATACTCATATTCTTCACTTATATCTTTTGAGTATTCTTATCTAGCTACTGCTATGCTTTTAGCTCCTATTTTTCATGCATCTCTTTTAGAGCTGTTAATTCTCGAGTAGTAGTACTCTCTTGTTTCATTTGTATAAATCACTTGGAGAGTTTTTGTTTAGATAGTTGCTTGGTTGATGTGTTGGTTCAGAAAATGTTGCATGTGGTAGTGGTATAATGAAAAGTTTGCATAATCTTGTAGATCATTGAACTTTGATAACCTGATTCTTTGCAAATGTTTTGAGGTATTTAGATGGTAAACCTTGCTGGTTAATTAAGTTAAAATCATTAGTGGATTGTTGTCTTTAAGCTTGTACCGTACTACAAACTCTACTAAAATTGTTGAAGGTGTAGTAGGACTTGATAGCTTTCCATGTCTAAAAGTGATTCGTAATAACTAAGTTGTGCTGAAGGTCGAGGGATCTAGCGGGGTACTTGTGCCGCCATGAACGACCCTTCTTGGAGTGAATTTTAATCATGCTCTTAATGTTGAACCTGCTAGTTGTTTGCAATAAGCTTGTGAGTTCTTTTTGACTAATGTTAAGCTACGGTTTTTGGCACTTCCACCATCCAAATTTGCTAGCCTCTTCGGTGATGTGCATTGCCTTCTGCTCACATTGAGAGTTGTGCATACTTCGCCAGTACATCCAAACCCGTGGGAGGATTTCTCTTGTTCTCCTACACATAAGCCCATACATCTTCCTCAAAACAGCCACCATACCTACCTACCACAGCATTTCCATAGCCGTTCCAAGATATATTGCCATGCAACTTCCATCTTACATTACATGACTTGTTGTCATTTATCATTTATATATTGTTTTGCATGATTCTATACAGCTGATGTGTGGTTTTGCCCATGTTACGCTAGATCATTGCACATCCTGCTACACTGGCAGAGGCACAGTTTCATATACCATGTTTTGTTCATTGTGAGTTATTTGTACCAAAAAGTGTGTTGTCATATTAGGATGTTGCCCCTAAAAGTGAAAAGATCCATGGAGGCTATCGAAAAGAGAAACATAAAAAGAAAAATGGAAAAAAGAAAAAGAAAAGAAAAAAAAATAAAGAAAAAGGGGGAACCGTACTATCCTTTATCCACACTTGTGATCATGTTTAGCACCTGCATTTTTCATAGTCATCATTTGTGCTCATGTTTAGCACCTATACTCCATGTGAGAGAGTTTTCATGTTTTACTAGTATAACTATGTGGGGAATTTACACTATAGAACTTGGGTTGTATATTCCAATGATGAGCCACCTCAAAAGTGCTCTAGGTCTTCATGAGCAACCAAGTTGGATGCACCCCCACTAGTTCCATTGGAGAGCTTTCATACACATATAGCTCTATGTGCATCCGTTGCATGGCAATCACTACTCCTTACATAGCTTCGATTATAAGACTTCCTCTTGTCTAATGATCACTTATAGCTTTGTGAGACATTCTTCCTTTGACCTTCCAAACCCCCATTAATGTTCTTTTAACCATAACATCCTGGTGCCAATACCAAATGCTTGCGCTCACCGGTTGAGTAGACTTCGAAACAGTTAATTCATGATGTTCATGTTTATGTTTACTTAACTGAATCCTTCTATGTTGTGAAAAATTACTTGATGCTTGGAATTGAAGGATAGAACTCCTACACTTGATACTTAAAACATCTTTATTGAACCTTGTACGGTTTCATGTCTTTGAAGCAATAGTTCATGAAAACTTTTAGCTTGTTTAACTATCTTGTTTTGTTATCTCTTATTGAATATCAATTATAGACATTTGCTTTGAATGATTTGATCTTAGCGCACATACTTTACAATATTATTTGATCAAGATTGTGTGGTAGCATGTCACTTCAGAAATTATTTGTTGTTATCGTTTTACCTACTCGAGGACGAGTAGAACTAAGCTTGGGGATGCTTGATACGTCTCCAACGTATCTATAATTTCTTATGTTCCATGCTTGTTTTATACCATTGCTACATGTTTTATTCACACTTCATGGCATTTTTATGCATTTTCTGGGACTAACCTATTAACAAGATGCCACGGTGCCAGTTCCTGTTTTCTGATATTTTTGGTTTCAGAAAAGTTGTTCTGCAAACATCCTCGGAATTGGACGAAACAAAATCCTAGATGCCTATTTTTCTAACACGTTCACGAAGTCCGAAGGAGAGACGAAGGGGGGCACCGAGGCGCCCTCCCCATACCACGGCGCGGGTGGGCCCCCTGTCGCGCCACCCTATGGGGAGCGAGCCTCGGGGCTCCACCGACATCGCCCCTTCACCTATAAATTCCCCCCTCCGAGGCATAAACCCTAAAGGAGAGAGCCATATTTCCAGAAAACATCCGCTGCCACCGCCGCCGTCAACCCTAACTCGGGAGTGTTCTGAATCTCTCCCCGGCACCCTGCCGGGAGGGGAATCATCACCAGAAGGCTCTACATCGTGTTTGGACTATGGGCCTGCCTCCGGAGTGATATGTGAGTAGTTAATCTTTGGACTATGTGTCCATAGCAGTAGCTAGATGGTTGTCTTCTCCTCTTGTGCCATCATGTTTAGATCTTGTGATCTGCCTATCATGATCAAGATCATCTTATTGTAATGATATATATTGTGTTTGCTAGGATCCGATGAGTATTGAATACTATGTCAAGTTGATTATTGATCTATCTTATATATGTTGTTTATGATCTTGCATGCTCTTCGTTGCTAGTGTAGGCTTTGGCCAAGTTTATGCTTGTAACTCCAAGAGGGAGTATTTATGCTAGATAGTAGGTTCATGCCTCTATTAAATCTGGAGGAGTGACAGCAACCCCTAAGGTTATAGATGTGATGTTGCTACTTGGGGTAAAACATCAATGCTTTGTCTAAGGATATTTGTATTGTTTACATTACGCACCATACTTAATGCAATTGTCTATTGCTTGCAACTTAATACTGGAAGGGGTGCGGATACTAACCTGAAGGTGGACTATTTAGGCCCAGATGCATGCTGGATAGCGGTTTGTGTACTTTGTCGTAATGCCCAAGTAAATCTCATAGTGATCATCATGATTTGTATATGCATTGTTATGCACCTCTTTATTTTGTCAATTGCCCAGCTGTAATTTGTTCACCCAGCATGTTAGTATTTTTATTATGGAGAGACATCACTAGTGAACTGTGGACCCCGGTCCATTCTTTTACATCTGAAATACAACCTACTGCAATCATTGTTCTTTTTCATTCTCTGCAAGTAAACATCATTCTCCACACTATACGTCTAATCCTTTGTTTTCAGCAAGCCGGTGAGATTGACACCCTCACTGTTTCGTTGGGGCAAAGTAGTTTGATTGTGTTGTGCAGGTTCCACGTTGGCACCGGAATCCCTGGTGTTGCGCCGCACTACACTACTTCACCAACACCTTCAGAGTATCGCCGACTTCCTACTGGTTCGATAAACCTTGGTTTCATACTGAGGGAAGACTTGCTGCTACACTCATCAAACCTTACACTTGAGGTCTCCTAACGAACGTGTGCTTTACACGCATCAAGGTGGCTCGGCTAGCTCCGGCGGGCCGCCGTCTCGAGCGCCTCGGCCTCCCGCTGCAGCGTCATCGGCGAGATCCTCCTATGCTCGATTCGAGCGGTCTGTTCCGTCATCGACACCGGATGCAGCACGTCGTGCGCCAGCTACCCGTGCCCTTCTGGGGCGCCCAAATCCGCCGATGCAAGCTGCCTTGTGATGCCGTCGGTGAAGAGGTCGCGCTTGATAGAGCCGTCGTCAGGTGGCACTCGAGGCTCAGCGGCGTTGGGCGAACATAGCGCAGGTTCGGAGGGGAATTTCTCGATCTGTTTGACTTCCGGTGGCAGTTCCCGTAAATAGGTGAAACGAAACGGCATCACCTGAATCCATATTATATAGTAGAGATTGTGCAGTAGATTCTTTGGATTTATTCTATCTAGGCTGCAACATGCTATGACATGGTGACATGGTATTCCACTTAGCTGCCACCTCTTGCAATCACATGTTCTAGCTTTCATATCCACAACATAATCTTTCTCCCACTCATGGCTCTTCACACCATATGTGAAGTTGTCTGCAGGTGACACTTCACAGTTTTTACTCCATTCTAGAAATTTGTCCAACTTCTTCTTACTCTTAGGGCAAATTCTTCCTGGCCACTTCTCACATTCTTTCTGCTTTGATTGAATTCTTTGCATAAGCTTGTAGAATATGGTTTCAAGCATAGATACAAAGGTATCTCCCTTGCATCTAGAATATAACTTTTTTCCCGAGTAAAAAATTATATCAGAATATAAATGGACAGCAATAATAGAGTATATGACACTACTTATTTAAATGAGGGTAAATATACATGTTGAACACCTCTGAATGATTATTCAACGGAACATCACATTTTGGAAATTCACTGAAAAAGCCTTTATCCAAGTGCTTTATGTTTCCAGCATTCTCACTGGAATATCTGGTCTAATTCTCCCGAAAAAGTCATTGTGATCCACAAATAGCACAAGTGTTTTATGTTTCCAGCTTACTTTGATCATTTGATAAATTACAGATTGGTCTTCCACCAGAACTAAGCCATTCCAAATTTCCTTGTCTGGCAAACACCAATACACATGGAGTTTTCCATCACGCTTCTCTCCCAGATTTCTCAATATTTCATCAATTCAGAAAAGAGACCAAGTATTTGTAGTGCAATTATCAAAATGTGTTGTTGTAGAAGACACATACTCCAAATTATCTCTCAAACCACAAAAGAAGCCATTGTAGGCAACTTCAACTGTGAACATGCATGTTTCTTCTCCTGCATTATTCAAAATTGTACCAAATATTATGATTATGTCCAAAAATTCTGAATTTTATATTTACAATGAAATAATAGTTCATATCCACACTAGATCAACATGAAACAGCAACATCTCAACAAAACTGCACTAGGTTCACTCAACAGAAAACAACTACTGCATAATTGCTGAAACTTCAATGATATGTCGAAACAACAGCAGGTTCAGTTAACATAGTACAGTGCAGTGTATGTCAAAACTACAGTAGGTTCAGTTAACTTAGTAGACTGCAGTTCGTCACAACTACAGTCTATTCGGCCTACCAACTACTGCAATGAGACAATGTAACAACAACAAGCAAATCAATGTTGATGCACAACATATTCAGACATAACAACAGCTAGCAAACCAAAGGCATAAATTCAATTCATATTCAGACTGCAGTACGAACAGAACTGAAACAGACCAAAACTGAAACAACAGGGCGATTAATCTGGGCAAAAAGCGAACAATTTCATGAATTGAAGCGTCTACAACATCGTTCCTGTTCTAAACTACCGCACTGATTTTTACAAGCACAAATCCCTAACTTCTTCCAGATCGTACACGCACTAAACCACGAGCAAGGGCCACAACGACCAACATGGCCTGCCGATCAGTTATTTCTCAATCCGTCGATCGACCGGAGTGCCCGGCAACCCTCCGCCATTGCCGAACCTCCACCGGAGCCTCACGGCGAGCCGACCGCGGAGGATCATCGAAGACACGGGGAGACCTAATTCGATTTACTGTACGCCAGAGGATCATCGCCAAACTCGCGGTATCTCATATCCGCGTCTTCGTTCGACGAATGGGCCAGCCGCCGACGTGCTCGTCGTCGCCTCGCACTGGAGTTGCTCTGCCTCGACTAGAAAAGGAAGGACAGAAATCCCTGTAATTGTGTATCGCTAACTGTCACCAGTGGGGAGGACCTAAAAAGAATTTCTGCAGATGCTGGGGGGTTCTCTGTAAAAAAGCGTGCTGACATGGCGTCCACGTGTCGTCATCAGAGGTGGCCAGGACTAAAAAGTTCAGACTAAACAAGTTGTGGTATTCAATTTGCAAGAAGTGGGACTAAAAAGTTCCAAGAGTGCAAGATGTGGGACTAAATATATTAAATCCTCTTTTTTTTTAAATAGTTTGGGGAGATCCTATTCAGCCCGTTGCGTCCGTTACAAACGCAACACCTGAAACGTGAGCCTTCCAGGGCGAGCCCATTAACTCGCATCATGCCAATCTGCTCGTTCCGGCCTTTTTTCGTGTTTCTCTGATCGCTGATGGCAGGAAAAACATCCTGTTATTCTGGATTTTTTGCGAAAGGTTATTTCAGTTAATTTTGAAACATACTATGAAATAAAAATATTTAAAAAATTAGTCACCAAATTATTAATATAAAAATAAAAAGTGAATTATTTTCTTTTCAAGGTTTGAAAAATATTCATGAACAAGAAAAAATGTTCACATGTATGAAAAGTGATGGCAAATTTAAAAATTCTTCACCAACTTTAAAATTTTATGAACTAAAAAATATTAATAAATCTAAAAAGCACATTTTTTCGTACATCTATTTTTATGCTATGATTTTTTAATTATGAACAAATCTAAAAAACTGAATATTTCTAAAATCTCAAATATTTTTAAGCTTGAACATTTTCAATTATGTACCAGTTTTTTGAATTCATTTTTTTCCAAATCTGAACTTTCTCAAACTCCAATAATTTTGAAATTTGAATAACTTTTTTTGAAATATGGAAAGATTTCAATATCTCAACATGTTTTTTTTCTTCTATTTTGAATATTTTCAAATATGGATATTTTCAAAATCTAAAAATGTCTTCGATAAACTGAACAATTTATAAAATAAAAATAAATGAAAAGGAAAAGTAGGAAAACAAAACAAACAGAGTAATAGCACCACGCTTTGCGCAAATCAGTGATGAGCGGGTGATTCCATCCAGCGCTAAACGCGTAAGTTGGAGAGCAGGCCCAGTAATGCAGTATGTATGCTTCAGACGGTGATCGTTGTGACTATTTTTTCACTTGGCCAATGTCGTAGTCTGTATGCAAGATAAGAAAGAAACATTCTGCTAATTTTGAGTTTTTTAAATGGTTACGAAAAAATGCTAATGAATTTCAAAATGGTTCATGAATTTTGGAAAAATCGAATTTCAAAATGGTTCTTAAATTTCAAAATGGTTCACGGATTTGAAAATGGTTTGTGAATTTAAAATGTCACTAATTTCAAATAATCAAAAATATTCATGAATTTTAAAGTGATTCAGTAATTTAAAAATAGTTTATGAACTTTTTAAAATCTGAGCATTGTAAATTTATTTGTTTCAATTGTTCGTTAATTTGAAAAATTGTTTAGGAATTTAAAAAATGTTCATAAATAAAATGTCCTAAAATTTTAAAAAGTTATGATTTCTTCATTGATTTGTAAAATGGTTAATGAACTTGAAAATATGTTTTTGTGAATCAGCAGAAAAATGTGTGAAAAAACCGAACTGGAAAAATACCGCTACAAAAAAACTTGGAAGAAAGCAAAGAACAAGTAAACTAGGAAAAGCTCGCTCGCCTCGCCCACTGATTTAGATTGATGCAAAGAAGGGGTGTGGAATTCTATACTAACCTTTGGTTGGAGCATCAAATAGGATTCACCGTAATGAGCGGTATATATGATTTGACATGTACACCACAACGGTGTTCCCGGAATCATCTCTTCTTGTGTGCCCACGAAGATGTCGGTCTAGCCCATCAGGCTCTAAATTGCCGGCCCAGGTTGGGATGACCGTTGGACTCGAGATTTGAGCCTCGAGGGGAAAATCCTTATATCGCCTTACGGCGACGCGATTTTGGAGGGCGAGAGCTGCTGGGCCGGCTTTTTTCGTTTTCCTTTTTTTCTTAGTTTATTTTTTCTGATTTCTCTGTTTCTTTCTCATTTTTTTATTTCTTTATTAAGGTTTCGAAACAATTTTTAGAGTTTAAAAATGTTTTTATTCCGAATTGTATTTTAAAAATAGAATTGTTCTGATTTGAAATTTGTTCAAATTTGAATATTGTTTAAATTGTTCCAATTCGAAATTTGTTCAACTACAAAATTGTTTCAATTTGAATTATCTTCAAATTCGAAATTTGTTCAAATTTGTTCCAATTCCAAATTTGTTCAAATTCTAAATTTCGATTCAAAATTTGTTCAAATTCAAATTTTTATTGCGATTTAAAATTATTCGTATTTGAAATTTGTTCCGATTCGAATTTTGTTCAGATTTAAAAGTTGTTCCAATTCATATTTTGTTCAAATTAAAAAAAGTAGTAAACTGAAAAAACAATTCGAAATAGTCCACTTTGTTCAAATGGGGCAAGTCCATTAAGGGTTACTAGTAGGCGACGCACGTTCGACGCTCGCCTTGAGGCGACGTACAAGGACCTCCCGCCACAAGGTCGTGTTAGATCCGTGATCCACTTTCATCTCGATTTCAGACTAGCTTCTCACTTGTTTCGGATGATTTGCGACAAGACAAAAAAAAACTAGCTCTTTTCTATTTATTTTTAGAAAAGAGAATTTTATTAATCCCAGACTCTGCATCGAGTAATGCACACAGCCGATTATTACAGAGTTTGATAGTGTGTTATTCAAATTTACATCTCAAGAATCACGAAAGATTGAGACACACCTCAACTGACACTGACAATTTAGAGCACAACTACAAAAGTCGACTAATATGTTGCGACGTATGCCGGGAGAAAAAATCTTGTGCCACCCGTAGTAGTCGTGTGCACCCAGCCACTATAAGTTTCCGCTGGTCCGAATGTAGGAGGAAAGCTCATAACTGGATCCAGTGTACTGCCGTATGGATAACTTGTAAGACATGAAAATTATTTTTCCTATTACAAACAAGATTGTTCCTACAATTCTAAATAGACCAACAAGGAATGTCATATGTTAGTTCCGAGTGATAACCAAGAGTCTATGTTGCTTCACAGTTTGGCTCTTATTAGATGTACCAGAAGCATTTGAACTCACATTACATAAATTAGGCATTTTATCTATCATAAGAATTAAATGATCGTGGTTAAACTATTTTATCTTGCATCCTATGGCATAACTTGTTTGATTGGATTAGTATATTAGCTACATTTACGATTAATTACGATGGCTCGAGCCCACATATAGAGCAAGTTGGGTTGGCTTCATTTCTTTATGACATCGATGTGCCTCTACTACTATTGTGGTTTCTGGTGCTCCCCCAATCCCTACTCCCCAATCTCCATAGTCTCTCCTATCTAAAATAAAATTTTGGTTCCTCTCATACGTCGTTTATGTCGTCCACTCTTTGTCACACCTTCCTTCGACAACGGGAAAGTGATACTCCTACGCATTTTCCTCGCGTCTACTCCTCTCCGCAATCACCGGCTGTTCTGCCGAGAACATCTCCTTGCCCCGTCTCATCTACGAGCCGCACGATAAAAAAGCGTCCTATTGTTTCTTTCAACAAGACCCTAGCAGTTTCTAGGTCGCCCCCAGGCCACTCAAGGCACCCGCGCCGCCGCGCAGAAACCTCCCACATATCCCTGGAGGAGGTTGATGCGTGTGAAGTACACATTCGTCGGGAGACCTCAAGTGTAAGGTTTGATGAGTGTAGCATCAAGTCTTCCCTCAGTAAAAAACCGAGGTTTATCAAACCAGTAGGAAGTCGGCGATGCTCTGAAGGTTGTTGGTGAAGGAGTGTAGTGCGGCGCAACACCAGGGATTCCGGTGCCAACGTGGAACCGGCACAACACAATCAAACTACTTTGCCCCGACGAGTCACTGAGGGTGTCAATCTCACCGGCTTGCTGAAAACAAATGATTAGACGTATAGTGTGGAAAATGATGTTTGCTTGCAGAGAATGAAAGAGAACAATGGTTGCAGTAGGTTGTATTTCAGATGTAAAAGAATGGACCGGAGTCCACAGTTCACTAGTGGTGTCTCTCCATAATAAAATACTAACATGCTGGGTAAACAAATTACAGCTGGTCAATTGACAAAATAAAGAGGTGCATAACAATGCATATACAAGACATGATGATCACTATGAGATTTACTTGGGCATTACGACAAAGTACACAGACCGCTATCCAGCATGCATCTGTGCCTAAATAGTCCACCTTCAGGTTAGCATCCGCACCCCTTCCAGTATTAAGTTGCAACCAACAGACAATTGCATTAAGTATGGTGCATAATGTAAACAACACTAATATCCTTAGACAAAGCATTGCTGTTTTACCCCCAGTAGCAACAACACATCCACAACCTTAGAACTTTCTTTCACTGTCCCAGATTAAATGGAAGCATGAACCTACTATCTAGTATAAATACTCCTTCTTGGAGTTATAAGCATAAACTTGGCCAGAGCCTACACAAATAACGGAGAGAATGCAAGATCATAAACAACATATATATGATAGATCAATAATCAACTTGACATATTATTCAATATTCAACGGATCCCAGCAAACACAACATGTAGCATTACAATAAGATGATCTTGATCATGATAGGCTGCTCACAAGATCTAAACATGACGGCACAAGTGGAGAAGACAACAACCTAGCTACTGCTATGGACCCCTAGTCCAAAGATGAACTGCTCACACATCACTCCGGAGGCAGGCATGGCGATGTAGAGCCCTCCGGTGATGATTCCCCTCTCTGGCAGGGTGCCGGGAAGAGCTTCAGAACCCTCCCGAGTTAGGGTTGACGGCGGCGGCGGCGGCGGATGTTTTCTGGAAATATGGCTCGGTATTTTAGGGTTTTCGCCTCGGGGGGAATAAATAGGCGAAGGGGCGATGTCGGTGGAGGCCCGAGGCCCGCTCCCCACATGGCGGCGCGGCAAGGGGCCCACCCGCGCCATGGGGTGGGGACGGCGCCTCGGTGTCCCCCTTCGTCTCTCCTTCGGACTTCGTGTACGTGTCGGAAAAATAGGAACGTGGCAATTTGTGTCGTCCAATTCCGAGGATGTTTGCAGAACAACTTTTTTGAAACCAAAAACAGCAGAAAACAGGAACTGGTACTGCGCATCTTGTTAATAGGTTAGTCACAGAAAATGTATAAAAATGGCATCAAGTGTGAATAAAACATGTAGCAATTGATATAATATAAGCATGGAACATAATAAATTATAGATACGTTGGAGACGTATCAAGCATCCCCAAGCTTAGTTATACTCGTCCTCGAGTAGGTAAAACGATAACAACAAATAATTTCTTAGGTGACATGCTACCACATAAACTCGATGAAATAATATTGTAAAGCATATGTCATAAATGAAGTGACTCAAGGCAATAGTCTATAGTTTGCTAACAAGTAGATAATGAGTAAACACTGAATCATATAAGCAAAAGCTTTTCATAAATAGTACTTTCAAGACAAGCATCAGAAAGTTTTGCATAAGAGTTAACTCATAAAGCAATAGATTCTAAGTAAAAGACATTGAAGCAACACAAAGGAAGATTAAGTTTCAGCAATTGCTTTCAACTTGTAACTTGTATATCTAATGGATAATTGTCAACACAAAGCAATATAATAAGTGCAATAAGTAAACATATAAGAATTGATGTGCACAAAGTTGACACAAGTGTTTGCTTCAGGGATAGAAAGAAGTAGGTAAACTGACTCAACAATAAAGTAAAAGATAGGCCCTTCGCAGAGGGAAGCAGGGATTAAATCATGTGCTAGAGCTTTTTAAGTTTTGAAACCATATAGAGAGTAAAAAATAAAGTTTTGAGAGGTGTTTGTTGTTGTGAACGAATGGTAGTGGGCACTCTACCCCCCTTGTCAACCAGACTTTCAAGAGCGGCTCCCATGAAGGACGTTATTTCTACCCAACGGTAGATTATCCCTCTTCTCTT
The DNA here is from genome assembly GCA_947311845.1 of Poa pratensis. NCBI lineage: Eukaryota > Viridiplantae > Streptophyta > Magnoliopsida > Poales > Poaceae > Poa > Poa pratensis. Next base: position 167,075,803 of record CAMZMU010000052.1, read on the forward strand.
TTGTTTACACATGTATTTTAATTTGGTTGACACTCTCCCAACCTTTGCTTACACAAGCCATGGCTAACCGAATCCTCGGGTGCCTTCCAACAATCACATACCATGTGAAGAGAATTAAAAGGTGAAAGTTGTAATTAAGTGGGACTGGGCACCCCGTTGCCAGCTCTTTTTGCAAAATTATTGGATAAGCGGATGTATATGTCACTAGTCCATTGGTGAAAGTCTGTCAGAAGTAAATGACAAGGTTGAAAGATAAAACACCACATACTTCCTCATGAGCAATAAAACATTGACACAAATAAGGAGTAATAGCTTTTGAATAGTTTAAAGGTAGCACATGAAGTATTTACTTGGAATGGCAGAAAATACCACATAATAGGTAGATATGGTGGACACAAATGGCATGGGTTTTAGCTCAAGGTTTTGGATGCACGAGAAGTATTCCCTCTCAGTACAGAGTTTAGGCTAGCAAGGTTGGTTGATGCAAACACAAGTATAAATCGGTACAGAAAGACTCACATGAAAACATATTGCAAGCATTATAAGACTCTACACTGTCTTTCCTTGTTGCTCAAACACTTTTACCAGAAAATATCTAGACCTTAGGGATACCAATCATGCAAACCAAATTTCAACAAGCTCTACGGTAGGTCTTTACTAATAGGCTTTTCACTACATGATGCAAAAGCTTAAACATGAAATACTTGAGAGCTCAAAACAATTGCCAAGTGTCAAATAAAACAAGACAGTGATCTATAGATGTGTCTTTTCGATATACCATCTACCACATGTTGCATTTTATGTTTCCAACCAAACACCAATCAACTTATTTTAACAGAAACTCTCCAAGTAATTTACAAATGAAACAAGAGAGTACTACTCCACAAGAATTAATAGCTCTAAAAGAGATGCATGAAAAAAGGAGATAAAAGCATAGCAGTAGCTAGATAAGAATACTCAAAAGATATAAGTGAAGAATATGAGTATTCACATGAAAAAGCGGAGCGTGTCTCTCTCCCACACAAGAATGCTTGGATCCAACTTATTCAGAAAATAAAAACAACAAAGCAAAAATAAAAGCACACAGACGCTCCAAGTAAAGTGCATAAGATGTGGAAGAATTAAAATATAGTTTCACTAGAGATGACCTGATAAGTTGTTGATCAAGAAGGGGATGCCTTGGACATCCCCAAGCTTAGACGATTGAGTCTTCTTGAATATTGCTGGGATGACCCACGGGGGCATCCCCAAGTTTAGGCTTTTCACTCTTCTTGATCATATCATATCATCCTTCTCGCTTGATCCTTGAAAACTTCCGCCACACCAAACTCAAAATAGTTCTCATTAGAGGGTTAGTGCATAATCAAAAATTCACATATTCTACTGTGACACAATCATTACCAATGCTTCTGGACATTAGCTACAGCCACTAATGTTTCATGGAGCAAAGAAATCCAATCAAACACAGTAAAAGAGGCAATGCAAAATAAAAGGCAGAATCTGTAAAAAACAGAACAGTCTGGAAAGACGAATTTTTTCGAGGCACTTAACTTGCTCAGATAGAGGAACTCTAAACTAATGAAAGTTGCGTACATATATGAGGATCACGCATGATTTTGTTCAGAATTTTTCAATTTTTCTGCTATGAATAAAGCTCAAAACAATGGACAGCAAAAATCTGTCCCAACGCAGAAATCCAAATCTAGCATCTACTTGCAACTAGAGACTTTACTTGGCACAAATGTAATAAAATAAAGATACAAAGGAGTTGTTACAGAAGTAAACAACACCTTGACTCAAAATAAAATAAAATGACAGAAAATAAAAAGGGGGGTTGTCTCCAATAAGCGTTTTTCTTTAACGGCTTTCAGCTAGACGCAGAAAGTGAAAATCAAGTGTTCTCAAGAGAAGAAGCATCAACATCATAGTTTTTTCTAATAATAGAATCAAAAGGCATCTTCATTCTCTTTCTAGGGAAGTGTTCAATACCTTTCTTGAGAGGGAATTGATACTTGATGCGTGTAAAGTCACACGACTAATAATATTCCCGAATTTGATTATAGCCTTCCTTTAAACAAGAAATATGTGTCTCAAGAGTGTTTAATCTAGCATGAATGCTTACAAGATCCGAATCAAATTTTTAGTTGAGCTAGAAGTTGCAATCAACTTTTTTATGGCATTAAAAGCTTGATCCCCATCACAGTGAAGGAAATCTCCTCCAACAACAGCATCCAAAGCATATCTATAACCAAGAACTAGACCAAAGTAGAAACTACTAAGAAGCAAGCTCATAGTCATTTTAGGCTCAGTTTTACCATAAAAATAAAAAATTCTAAACCATGCTTCTTTAAAGCTCTCCTCACTTCCTTGTTTAAAAGTGAAGATTAATTCCTCATGTGACAAAGTGACAGGCATGGGACTAGACATGATGACAATCAGTAATAAAGCAAAACCGAAATAACAAAAAATAAAACAAGTAACTAATTTTTTTTGTATTTTTGACATAAAGAAAGCAAACAAGACAAAATAAAAATAAAGCAAGACAAAAACAAAGTAAAGAGATTGGGTGTGAGAGACTCCCCTTGCAGGAGCAATTCGGCCTCCTCGCAACGGCGCCAGAAAAAGTGCTTGATGCGTGTAAAGTCACACGTCCGTTGGGAACCCCAAGAGGAAGGTATGATGAGTGCAGCAACAAGTTTTCCCTCAGTATGAAACCAAGGTGATCGAACCAGTAGGAGATCGAAGTTGCTTCGAAGGTGTCAACGGCGTCAGAAAAAGTGTGGTGTTGAAGGGGAGGTCTGACTCGTCGACTTGGAACCTGCACACAACAATCAAACTACTTTGCCCCAACGAAACAGTGAGGGTGTCAATCTCACCGGCTTGCTGAAAACAAAGGATTAGACGTATAGTGTGGAAAATGATGTTTGCTTGCAGAGAATGTAAAAGAAAAATGATTGCAGTAGGTTGTATTTCAGATGTAAAAGAATGGACCGGGGTCCACAGTTCACTAGTGGTGTCTCTCCATAATAAAATACTAACATGCTGGGTAAACAAATTACAGCTGGGCAATTGACAAAATAAATAGGTGCATAACAATGCATATACAAGACATGATGATCACTATGAGATTTACTTGGGCATTACGACAAAGTACACAGACCGCTATCCAGCATGCATCTGTGCCTAAATAGTCCACCTTCAGGTTAGCATCCGCACCCCTTCCAGTATTAAGTTGCAACCAACAGACAATTGCATTAAGTATGGTGCATAATGTAAACAACACTAATATCCTTAGACAAAGCATTGCTGTTTTACCCCCAGTAGCAACAACACATCCACAACCTTAGAACTTTCTTTCACTGTCCCAGATTAAATGGAAGCATGAACCTACTATCTAGTATAAATACTCCTTCTTGGAGTTATAAGCATAAACTTGGCCAGAGCCTACACAAATAGAGAGGTCATAACAATGCAAAGACATGTCATGATGATCACTATGAGATTTACTTGGGCATTACGACAGAGTACACAGACCGCCATCCAGCATGCATCTGTGTCTAAATAGTCCACCTTCAGGTTAGCATCCGCACCCCTTCCAGTATTAAGTTGCAAGCAACAGACAATTGCATTAAGTATGGTGCATAATGTAAACAACATTAATATCCTTAGACAAAGCATTGTTGTTTTACCCCTAGTAGCAACAGCACATCCACAACCTTAGAACTTTCTGTCACTGTCCCAGATTAAATGGAGTCATGAACCTACTATCTAGCATAAATACTCCCTCTTGGAGTTACAAGCATAAACATGGCCAGAGCCTACACTAATAACGGAGAGCATGCAAGATCATAAACAACACATATATGATAGATCAATAATCAACTTGACATAGTATTCAATATCCATCGGATCCCAACAAACACAACATGTAGCATTACAATAAGATGATCTTGATCATGATAGGCAGCTCACAAGATCTAAACATGATGGCACAAAAGGAGAAGACAACCATCTAGCTACTATATGGACCCGTAGTCCAGGGATGAACTACTCACGCATCACTCCGGAGGCAGGCATGGCGATGTAGAGCCCTCCGGTGATGATTCCCCTCTCCGGCAGGGTGCCGGAGGAGAACTTCTGAACCCCCTGAGTTAAGGTTGACGGCGGCGGCGGCAGAGGATGTTTCCTGGAATAATGGCTCGGTGTTTTAGGGTTTTCGCGTCTGGGGGAATTTATAGGCGAAGGGGCAACGTCGGTGGAGGCGCGGGGACCGCTCGCCATAGGGTGGCGTGGCAGGGGCCCACCCGCGCCGCCGTGTGGGGATGCTGTCCTGCTGCCCCCTTCGTCTCTCCTTCGAACTTCGTGTACGTGTCAGAAAAATAGGCATCTAGGATTTTGTTTCGTCCGATTCCGAGGATATTTCCAGAACAACTTTTCTGAAACCAAAAACAGCAGAAAACAGGAACTGACACTGTGGCATCTTGTTAATAGGTTAGTCCCAGAAAATGCATAAAAATGCTATGAAGTGTGAATAAAACATGTAGCTATTGGTATAAAACTAGCATGGAACATAAGAAATTATAGATACGTTGGAGACGTATCAATACTTAATATTCCCCTCTTTCATATCAATAACAGCACCAACGGTTCGAAGAAAGGGTCTTCCCAAAACAATAGGACAAGATGCATTGCATTCAATATCCAAAACAACAAAATCAACGGGGACAAGGTTATTGTTAACCATAATATGAACATTTCAATCCTCCCCAAAGGTTTCTTCATAGAGTTATCAGCAAGATGAACATCCAAATAACAGTGTTCCAAAAGTGGCAAGTCAAGCATATCATAAAGTTTCTTAGGCATAACAGAAATACTTGCACCAAGATCACATAAAGCATTACAATCAAAATCATTCACTTTCATTTTAATGATGGGCTCCCAACCATCTTCCAATTTCCTAGGGATAGAAGCTTCATGTTTTAATTTCTCTTCCCTAATTTTCATGAGAGTATTTGTAATATGTTTTGTAAAAGCCATGTTTATAGCACTAGCATTAGGACTTCTAGCTAGCTTTTGCAAGAACATAATAACTTCAGTAATGCTACAACCATCAAAATCAAAATCATTATGATCAAAAGTAATGGGACCATTGTCTCCCATACTTCGAAAAATTTCAGCACTTTTATCAGAAACAGTTTCAGCAGTTTTAGGCAATTTTGCACGCTTTGTAGTGGAAGTGGAAACATTGCCAACACCAATAACATTACCATTGATAGTAGGAGGTTTACTAACATGTGATGCTTCAGCATTACTAGTGGTGGTAATAGTACAAACTCGAGCTATACTATTCTTTCTATCAATTTCAGCTTCTCTTTCCCACCTAGCATGCAATTCAGCCAACATCCTAATATTGTTGTCAATTTTAACTTGGATAGCATTGGCTGTAGCAAAAGGCTTACTATCTTTAACCTCATTAGGCATAACTTTCAGTTTCAAAAGATCAACATCAAGAGCAAGACTATCAACTTGGAAGCAAGAACATCAATTTTACCAAACTTTTCCTCAACAGATTTGTTAAAAGCAGTTTGTGTATTGATAAATTCTTTAAGCATGACTTCAAGATCAGAGGGTACACTCCTACTATTGTTGTAAGAATTACCATAACCACTACCATTATTAGAAGGATATGGCTTATATTGTTGTTACCAAAATTATTCCTATAAGCATTGTTGTTGAAATTGTTATTTTTAATGAAGTTCACATCAACATGCTCTTCTTGAGCAACCAATGAAGCTAAAGGAACATTATTAGGATCAACATGAGATTTACCACTCACAAGCATAGACATAATGACATCAATCTTTTCACTCAAGGAAGAGGTTTCTTCAACGGAATTTACCTTCTTACCTTGAGGAGCCTTTCAGTGTGCCATTCGGAGTAGTTGATCATCATATCATCAAGAAGCTTTGTTGCTGCACCCAAAGTGATGGACATAAAGGTCCCTCCAGCAGCCGAATCCAACAAATTCCTTGAAGAAAAATTTAATCCTGCATAAAAGGTTTGGATGATCATCCAAGCAGTCAGTCCATGGGTGGGACAATTCTTTACCAAAGATTTCATTCTCTCCCATGCTTGGGCAACATGTTCATTATCAAATTGCTTGAAGTTCATAATGCTACTTCTTAAAGATATAATCTTAGCAGGAGGATAATATTTTCCAATGAAAGCATCTTTGCATTTTGTCCAAGAATCAATACTATTTCTAGGCAAAGATAGCAACCATTCTTTAGCTCTTCCTCTCAAAGAGAAAGGAAATAATTTCAGTTTTATAATATCCCCATCTATATCCTTATACTTTTGCATCTCACAAAGTTCAACAAAATTATTAAGGTGGGCAGCAGCATCATCAGTACTAACACCAGAAAATTGCTCTTTCATAACAAGATTTAATAGAGCAGGTTTAATTTCATAAAAGTCTGCTTTAGAAGCAGGTGGAGCAATAGGAGTGCATATGAAATCATTATTATTTGTGCTAGTGAAGTCACACAACTTGGTGTTCTCAGGAGTACTCATTTTAGTAAAAACAACTCTAGGCCGAAATACAAAAATAAATGCAAGTAACTAATTTTTTTGTGTTTTTGATATAAAGAAAGCAAACAAGACAAAGTAAAAATAAAATAAGCAAGACAAAAACAAAGTAAAGAGATTGAAAGTGAGAGACTCCCCTTGCGGAAGCAACTCGACCTCCCCGGCAACGGTGCCAGAAAACTTGCTTGATGTGTGTGAAGTACACGTTCGTCAGGAGACCTCAAGTGTAAGGTTTGATGAGTGTAGCAGCAAGTCTTCCCTCAGTAAGAAACCGAGGTTTATCGAACCAGTAGGAAGTCGGCGATACTCTGAAGGTTGTTGGTGAAGGAGTGTAGTGCGGCGCAACACCAGGGATTCTGGTGCCAACGTGGAACCTGCACAACACAATCAAACTACTTTGCCCCGACGAGTCAGTGAGGGTGTCAATCTCACTGGCTTGCTGAAAACAAAGGATTAGACGTATAGTGTGGAAAATGATGTTTGCTTGCAGAGAATGAAAGAGAACAATGGTTGCAGTAGGTTGTATTTCAGATGTAAAAGAATGGACCGGGGTCCACAGTTCACTAGTGGTGTCTCTCCATAATAAAATACTAACATGTTGGGTAAACAAATTACAGCTGGCAATTGACAAAATAGAGAGGTGCATAACAATGCATATAAAAGACATGATGATCACTATGAGATTTACTTGTCCATTACGACAAAGTACACAGACCGCTATCCAGCATGCATCTGTGCCTAAATAGTCCACCTTCAGGTTAGCATCCGCACCCCTTCCAGTATTAAGTTGTAAGCAACAGACAATTGCATTAAGTATGGTGCATAATGTAAACAACACTAATATCCTTAGACAAAGCATTGATGTTTTTCCCCTAGTAGCAACAGCACATCCACGCCCTTAGAACTTTCTGTCAATGTCCCAGATTAAATGGTGGCATGAAGCTACTATCTAGCATAAATACTCCATCTTGGAGTTACAAGCATAAACTTGGCCAGAGCCTACACTAATAACGGAGAGCATGCAAGATCATAAACAACATATATATGATAGATCAATAATCAACTTGACATAGTATTTAATATTCATCAGATCCTAGCAAACACAACATGTAGCATTACAATAAGATGATCTTGATCATGATAGGCAGCTCACAAGATCTAAACATGATGGCACACGAGGAGAAGACAACCATCTAGCTACTGCTATGGACCCATAGTCCAAAGATGAACTACTCACACATCACTCCGGAGGCAGGCATGGCGATGTAGAGCCTTCCGGTGATGATTCCCCTCTCCGGCAGGGTGTCGGGGAGAGCTTCAGAACCCTCTCGAGTTAGGGTTGACGGCGGCGGCGGCAGCGGATGTTTTCTGGAAATATGGCCCGGTATTTTAGGGTTTTCGCCTCGGGGGAATAAATAGGCGAAGGGGCGATGTCGGTGGAGGCCCGAGGCCCGCTCCCCACATGGCGCGCGGGGTGGGGACGGTGCCTCGGTGCCCCCCTTCGTCTCTCCTTCGAACTTCGTGTACGTGTCGGAAAAATAGGAACGTGGCAATTTGTTTCGTCCAATTCCGAGGATGTTTGCATAAAAACTTTTCTGAAACCAAAAATAGCAGAAAACAGGAAGTGGCACTGTGGCATCTTGTAATGTACCTGCACTTAGAAAATGGCAAGGTACCTGTGTATAGTGCAAACCCCTGGATCATTTCATTTGCACACACAGTTTTAGATGAATATCACAACATTGTATCAATTATTACACAAATGATCCAGACTTGGAAAAATAAATGGTTCGATACATCTTTGCATAGCTTAAAGCTAGCTTAAAACAATAAAGCAGCCGAATTAAATCTTCAAAGAGCCTCCATCTTCATGATGCGCCACAGGCGAAAACATGTTGGTTGTAGACTCGAAACCCAAACGTAGTCCTTACTCATCGTCAGAAAATTCTGCAACAATTAATAATTTGCAACAGAGTGGGTCAGATACCATTAAAATGGATCTGGCAAGTGACACTATGTGGACACTTAATGGAATAACTCTATAGCCTATATGCATATTTGGCTGGTGGAGTTCAAGGCTATTTTGCATAAAAGCTAATTTTGCCTAACACTTTGTAAAACTTTTTCTTCAAATGTTCGAGACAGTATGGCATGAAATCCATAGTCTCTTCTACCCTTGTTCACCCATCAAAATTTTACTTAGAGAAATAAGATGTTGGGAGCCTCCGTTGCCATCCTTGATCAGCTGCTTCAAATTGTCCGTAACCGGGGACACGGCTAAGTACTTAGTTTTTAACTCTGCCGAGGTTGTGCACTTTCACCATTAGACCCAACAAACCCAAACTATCCTCAAGCACTCAATTTGTGCTAAGGAAAAGGAGAGAGTTGAGACGAGACTTTTCAGAAGCATTTTCCCATCCTATGTCGCCTTGACGCGCTCCCAACTAACCTTCTACCACCACCTGTCAAGTCGGGATGAGTCCACGCAACTTAATCCATCTAGCCAGAGCCCATATGACTAATGGCTGCACGGTAAGCAACTTCACTTAGAGAAACATTGGTCCCTTTAATCCTGGGTGGCAATCCACAAGTGAATAAACACTCAACTCTGGCAGCCATGCAATCCCAAATCCACCCAGGTGATAAATTAACTTAGTAGAATTTAAGCTTTGAATAAAACAAATTTGCATAGCATCAATAATTCTACCAAGTTATCAATAGGATTCTAGACACAACTAGTGTAAAGGAGATAGTATTTTTAGCATAGCAATACTATCCTACACATGCATATAAGGAAATACACTAAGTCATGCATAGGAAAAATACATAGGAAATTTATGGGGGTGTGCCACTTGCCTTGGCAACAAGCAGAATAGCAACAACAGCTGCAACAATCCTCGTTTCCCTCCGGAGATTCTAACACAACAAACAATACATAATGAACAAACAATTTTCATAAAACTTCTAAGGAAAATATGTCATGCATGATGTGCAAAATATTTCTAAGGACTAGAGATGCATGCATGCCATGCCATGGAATAATTCTAAGTTAAAACAAGACAATCAAGAAGGTCCAAAAATGACTAAGGACCAAGGTCTTAACACTTGGGTAGAAATTTAACTAAGGACTAAAGCTAACACATCATGTCCAAAATAAATTCTAAGGAAAGTAAACAAAATATGAAGTATTAAAATTTTCTAAGGAAAAAGGTATGAAAGCAATAGTTGATAAATTTTTCTAAGGACCAACATTTGTTATAGCAAGTACTTAGAATAATCTCTAAGGAATCAACTAAGTTTTCTAGATACTAAAATTTCTAAGGACAAGTTTAGCACTTTTAATGTGTTGAAATTTTCTAAGGAAAAATTCTAAGTAAAAGTGTTCTCAAAATTTTATTACCCAAAATTTTCTAAGGAAGAAATAATCACTTTGGTGGGTGAGGTGAAATATTTCTAAGTTATTTTGCATCTAACATGATCATCATGACTTAGCTAAAATTCCTATTCGAAAATAATGTGGAGAACAATTTTAATATAATTTACTTATTAAAATAACGCTTAAAAAGCAAATAAAACAAATTACATGCAAAAACACATAAAAACACTTCTACAAAAATACAGAGCAATGCTACGGCCACTACTTATACAAACAAAAATATAGCAAAATATTTTGCTTAATTATCAATTTTTATAATTAAATTATAGCCAAAATATCAATTAAACCATTTTTAAAATTTATCTAAATGAATTTCGTCCAAACCTCAAATTAAGCATATAGAAAGTTTCTACACATTATTAGCTTTCCAAAAATATAAATTTCATAAATTTTGGATAAAGGAATAAAAATTAATAATAGATCTAATTGCAGGGACTAATCTGTGATGCGCAGGGGCTAAAACGTAAAGAAAACTGAAAAGATCTTCGCGCTGGAGTCCTCCGTCGACGTGTCCTTCTCTGATTGGTGCGGAACTCCCGTTGACTGGTCTTCTGCAGGTCGCGGGTGACGCGGACGCGGACGGGTTGCGGACGGACGCGGACGGATGCGGCGCGGCTTCGCGGACGATGTGACGACGTGGCTTCTCCCCATTGGCTGGTACCGCTTCGCGACGTGAATCAGATCTGGAGCGCCCATCTACGATCTAACGGCCTACAGCTAACGAACCATAAACGGGGGCGCGACTGAACGGAAACATGCTGGAAGACTAAATCCACGGTGGCGCCATGGCCGGAGCTTCGCCGGAGTTTGATCTAGGCCTAACTACGGATCATGGGGTGTACCGCGGCATTCAGGGCGACGAGGCGGAGTCAATGTCGTTGATGGCGTGGTTGCGGGCGTCCTTCTCCTTCCTGGATCGATCGCCGAAGTTGGTGTGGCGGCTGGAGCTTCGGTCGAAGATGGATCTCTCGATCTGCTGCGCGAGAAAATACGGCGAGGTGTCAGGGAGGAGCGCACGGTCGCGGCGAAGCGAAGGGGAGGGTTGCGAGGGGCAATGCACGCAAGGGCTCACCAGAATCTGGCGAGGTCGTCGACGGCAGTGGCGGCACGGCGGCGACTCGTGCGGGCAGCCTGGGGGCTCTCGTCTCGATTTGTTTGGGCAAAAAGACGGCGGTGTCGTGGGGTTTATATAGGAGTCAAAACGCGTGCGATTGCGTGCGAATCAAGCCAGATTCAGTTAGGATTTGGTTAGGGTTTCGTCGGTGGGGAATCCGTGTTCGTCACGTTGAAAGAACGGGGATGACAAGTGGGTCCCGCATGTCAGCGAGAGGAAGAGAGAGATGGGCTGGGCCGGGATGGTCTGCTACGTGCTGCGCGGCGCGAGAGAAAGAAGATGGACTCAGCCCAAACAGCTCATTTCGCATTTTTTTTCTGAAACTGATTTTCTGTTCTGTTTTTAAACAACTTCAAATAACTTTTGATTTATAAAACCAAAACCACTCGAACCAAATTCTATAATTTTGTAAAAAACATGCCCCCACATGTTTAGCATGTATTGGAGATAAAATATTCAGAAACTTTATTTAAAATTTGAAATAGGTTTGAAAAACATTTGCAGTTAAAAATGCAAATATTGTTTTTGAGACAAATTTTCTCTAAATTTCATAATTTGAAATCAATCACAATGCAAACAATGATGCAATGACATGATGCATGATGCAGATGAAAAGTTTTAAATTTTTGTGAAAATTGGGATGTTACACATCTTGTTAATAGGTTAGTCCTAGAAAATGCATAAAAATGCCATGAAGTGTGAATAAAACATGTAGCAATTGATATAATATAAGCATGGAACATAAGAAATTATAGATACGTTGGAGACGTATCAGAGGTCGTCCCACGGCATACGTCGGTGACCAGGCTTCGTCGTTCAATCCTAAAAATCGGCCCTCCGTATAGCGAGCTAGCATGTGCCGCCCAAAATTCGGACGGAGGCCATGTGTGCATGCCTTGGCTACCATGATCTCCACCCCGACCGAGAAAGCTTGCAGCCCTGCTCCACCGCGGAGCTACCTGTCAATGATGCTCCACCTCGGCGGGTGTGTGCGTGCGGCTCGGCCACCATGTCCTCCGCGCGCCGTTGTGCTCCTCTACGCAGGGCATACTGCTCCCCTCTGGCGCGCGTGGCCTTCGTCCTTGACATGGTGCGTGAAGAGACCGAGAACTCCGACTGCTTCCAAGGTATGTTAACACGCTGCTATGTCCCTCTGTACTCTGATCACTGTTTTGCTTACTTGATTTAATAATTATGCACGATTTTGACACAGACATGACACATGGATAGAAGCATTATATATGTAGGACCTCTGAAGATCAAATTCCCATAGCTTCTGCATCCCTTATTGGACATTGATTAGACCATTTTTTATTCAGAATTGTACACACTGTATTGTTGTTCAGTTAACGGGGTTGTACCCACGTTGTTCTGGTTTTAACAACTGTTGCTAATTTATCCCTTTGCTTTAACAATTCAATCTCTCCTAACTTTTCTGGGAAGTGCTAATTTTGCATCTGCGATCTTATCTACTAGAGAGTACTCATACTCAGTGTATTTTGAAGTCTCAGGTTTCTCCGTTAGCAGCACAAAGCATAAAATAGATGTATATGTGTTGGATCATGTTAAGTCCATGTAAGGCCCATTGTGGCCCATGTAACCGAAACTCTAATCTGGTGATATATATGTGTGTGAGGGGTCTTGAGAGGATAACCCTAGCCACCATTTCACCATTTCAAAAACTCTACATGGTATCAGAGCTTAGGTTTTCTAACTAGCAGCCGCCACCCGTTCTCCGCCGCCCACCACAACCACCAGCGGACTAGTTTCTTGCCGGCTACAACAACCAGGCAAGTTGTAGACGCTCCGGCGGCGGGAGGCCACATCCCTTGCTCTGCGTGGGTGTGGCTGCTACTTTGCGCAGGGGAGGAAGATGGAGTAGGATAGGGTAGATTCAGAGGTGAAGGGGATGAGAAAGAAGATGTTCTAGTGGTGAACTTGGTAGTGGCGCTAGAGGAGGTTCAGGGGCGAATATGCAGGAGGAGACATTGTGGTGTGGGCCTAATTTGAGCCCGTGTGATGTGCATCGGGCAGGAGCTGCTGCTACGACGGGGCGGCCCCAATCTGGGTTGTGCTGGCCGGATCTGATGTGTGGGTTGGCTGCTCCGTCTTGGTGCAGTGAGCGTGGAGTGGAGGAGTAGAGGATCTGGGGAGCTTGGAGCTGGGTCATTCATGCTAGAAAAGCTCGTGGAGGAGGATGACGTCCTGAAGGCAGGCGATGGTTGGTTAGCTCGCGCTCGCTGGCGTGAGCACAAGGCATCCATGGCTCTGTTGTCCGTGCTCGGGACAGGTGAAGGCTGCTGGAGGAGGATGTGTTGCTGCTGTGCGTGAGAGGAAGCTGGAGGTGGAGCAGCGGCAATTCAGATGAGGAAGAAGAGCATGTGGTGAGGCATGGTCGTGCACAGCTTCAGGAAGTGGAGCTGACAGCTGAAGCTGGAAAAAAAAGGCGGCAACAGTCAGATTGCAAGTGGGAGAACAAGTCCAGCTGAACAAGATGTTGCTGCTCCTTGTCTTGGTTCGCTGTTGGGACCAAGGAGCAGAGGGGGAGAGAAATTAAGAAAGAGGTCGAGCTACCTTCCTGATGTGTTCAACAGTGAGAGAGGAAGCCTCCTGCCTGTTGCTCCCTGGGAGAAGGTCATGCTGAACTGCAGATGGCGCTGATGTGTGCTAGCCAGGAGAGAAGCAGAGAGTGAGCTGAGTGAGAAGAGAGGAGACAAGGGGAGACGGAGCCTGAGCTGTAGGGGGAGAAGAAGGTGCTCTACCTGCTGCATGTGGCTGCCTGGGAGGAAGATGCGCAGAGGAAGAAATAGAGGTGAGACTGTCGTGTGAGGCACAACAACGAGATGTTGCTGCTCCTGTGCCCCGGCTTGGTGCAAGGAGCAGAGGGGAGAAAAATGAAGAAGAGCAAGTTGTTCCTGCTGTGAAGGGTGGCCGTGGAAGGAGTTCAAGCTGCCATGTTGTTGTTGCTTGACCAGGGAGAATAAGAAACAGTTCCTGCTGCTACATGTTGCTCGCTAGGAGAAGAAGCTCGGGCTGAACTGCACTGCAGTGCTGTTATGCTAGGCAGGGAAGAAGAAGAGACCTTGCTGCTACGTGTAGCTGGTCAGGAAGACGGGGAAACAAAATATGGTTGTGGCTGACTGAAGAGGACAAGGGTGCTGCGGTTGGGTGTTGTTGCTGCTGGAGAGGTGAAGTTGGTTTTGCTTTAGAGGGAGAGAAGGAAGGTTGACGTTGAGGACTGATGTCACACGGTGATCGTGGCCGTGGTTGGCAAAGGTGGAGGCAATGTGTTGGAGCGGCTGAGCAGCAGCGCAGTTCGAGGAGGCCGATGTATTTGGCAGAAGGTTGTGCATGCTTGCGCTGCTTGGTTCTTGGCCGTGTGTGAGGAGAAGCTGCTCGAGGCGAAGGAAAATAAAAGAGGATAGTCTTCTGCTGGTGTGTGCTTGTGTGGAAGGGTAGTACTGAACCATGAGCTGTAGCTATGTAGCATTTTCTTTTAGGGGGAGAGAAGTGGTGAACTGGGAGAGAGAAGAGAGGAGTTGCAGCAAGGGGGAGAATGTGCTTATGTGAGGTTGCTGCAGTGCTCATGAGGATGATGTCTGGTGCTGTTGATGAAGGTGTGATGACTACTGCTGCTGATAGAGATGATGAGGCTACTGGTTTTGTGGTGATGGTTGTAGAGGTGTCCGTGGGAGATGCATACGTTGCTTGAGGTGGAGATGGTTGAGGCCATGGTGACCGAGGAGAGGCATGCGTTGCCTGAGGTGGAGATGGTTGAGGCCGGAGTTGGCCGGGGGTTGTGAGAAGGATGCAGGAGGTCAATGGCATGGAGTGTGGAGGAGAGATTGAGGACACAAAGTTGACGGTTGAGGAGGAAATGGATGAGAGAAGCTGAGGAGAGATGGTTGAGGCAGTAGGATCACACCATAGTGTTGAGACACAGATGATGCTCGAGATCAAAGACCGAGAGAGAGCCAGGGATGTTGGCGCTCTCATGTATCCTATGTGTTATGTATGTGTTCATTACTGGTAGTTGTAGTCTATGTTATGTATGGTAGCAAGATGACCATGGTAGATTATCCATGATCATCTTGAGGGGAGTGTTGGATCATGTTAAGTCCATGTAAGGCCCATTGTGGCCCATGTAACCGAAACTCTAATCTGGTGATATATATGTGTGTGAGGGGTCCTGAGAGGATAACCCTAGCCACCATTTCACCATTTCAGAAACTCTACAATATGGTTATATACTCCCTCCTTTCATGAAAAGATGTCTCAACCAAGCTCAAATTTGCATGTATCTACACACTAAATCATGTCTAGATACATGCAAATTTAAAGTTGGTTATGACATCCTTTTGTGAACGGAGGGGTATGTGCTATCACAAGCTGAATTAACTGCTTCTCAGTAGATTATATTTTTAGTAGCTGCTGCTTAATATGTTCTTGTGTTTTAGATTCTTCAGATGGATGCATATAGATACCATGGCCATTCTATGTAGATCTAGACACTAGAGATGAGATTGCAGAAATACGAGATGTCACGATGACTGTTAACTATCTGCTTGAATTAAACAACCAAGTGAATAAGCTGTTGTCATGATGCAATAGGACCGTGATCCAAGTGAGCGGGTCAGAAAGCTGATATTGGCCCATGACTTTGCAACAGCCCAGGAGTTTAAGGTACTCATGGTAACTAAAAAATTGTGTCTGAAAACATTAAGATCGTAAATTTGAAAGAATTAGCCCATATTCCAAATCCCTGTAGCAATACTGTAAGATATCTCTTGATAATCCATATCCTCAACCCCTGTGAGAGTTTTCCAAACATGATCGAGAATCATCCGTTGGGCGCCATCATCCAGTACACCCATGCCGCGAGTACGAGTTCCAAATCTCGCAAGGTGAGTTCCATAATTGATGTGACAATAAATCTTCATGACAAACATCTGTATGTGTGTTTGGGTTTGCCATAGTAGAATTTTAGCTAAGCTAATAAAATTGGGAACTAAGGTAGCTAGAACCTATTTTCTGATCAGCTGATCAAATCTTCCAGCCTGTAATAGTGCAGCCTCAGTTTTGGGTGGCTTGTTGTGCATGTGTATGCACAACCAAAATTTATGAGCTGCTAATGTATGCAATATTCCTAATTCCTAAGGATATATTGTACATCATTTGAGCTCATGCTTCTTTGTGTATTGTCAAGCACTTTGCCTGCATGCATACAGTCTTCATTGACAAGCAATTCTCACCATGTGGTACATATTATGAGGTCCATATGTTTATTTGTGTTGCTTGATGATGTATCAGGAGAAATTAGGGTCAACTACATGGAACGTGGGACCTTGAAGAAGAGGGGAGGCAAAAAATCAACGTGTAATGCGCCTAAAGTGAAGGAAGGATGTGCGTCGTGTGGCGCATGAATTAGAGAATAGACAATAGCTGATTGAGCATTCTGTACAACAGGGCATAATTTCTTGATTGGTTTAAGGGTAGATATGTTACAACATGGGTGCTTCTGTTGTATTAGGTAGAGTCGGAGAGAGAGAAACACAGATGAGCAGCATTTACCGAAGAGGCAGACTAGCAAAATGATAAATATACATCAATGTTTACTGCATAATCGGAAACCTCATGCAGGTGTCTTTGTCCGAAGTGCTTATTCACTTGGTTGTTTAATTCAGTTGGATGAGTTTTTATTTGCTTACAACATAATCGATTCGCTTCGTTGTCCATATTAAACCTCCATCCATCCAAGAGCGAATAGGAACCGCCTCTAGAGTTCATCGGATTGGACTTCAACCGTAAGATTTCTGGATTACAAAAATGTAAGCAACCAAGGAAGCAACGAATACAGAATGAGATGCTGGTTGAAAATAAGAATCCACTGGCCATGTTACCAAGAGTTTGATATATGATAGGGGGCAGAAGGAAAATAGCTAAATGGGAGGAGGAAAAAATACCATTAATTTTAATGGTTCATACGTCATATTGTTTTTCCGTTGCAACACACGGGCATATTACCTAGTCTAGTATCAAAGTGGATTCAAAAGAAGGCTAGTAGCAGGCATGCAGCTAATAGGCCGCAGCCAGTCCTGATTACTTAGCTTGTGGCCACATTTGCAACATGCAGGCAAGCTAACAGGCCGCAACCAGTCCAGATTTGTTTTTTGAAACGTGGGCAAAAACTTTGCCTTTTTGATTAATTAAGAAAGGAGTTTATAAGAAAATAAAAGGTTTACAACCGGTTATTAATCTCCCGGCAACATATCTCTCAAAGGTTTCGCTCCCGTGATCGCCCACAAACAGGCTTCTTTCTTAATATTATCTAAGAGAACGGTTGGTGGAGCGAACTTGTTACGGAACACTCTCACATTGCGCTCGTTCCAAAACTCCCAACAAACAAGCATGAAGAGAAAAGGGAAGCCTTTGCAGTTAGGAGAAGGAGCATTCGTCATCGTTTCCATCCAACGCTTGAGACTAAGGGTCGGCCAAGCCACCAAATCAAGATCATGGAGGCCAATCCAATCCTTGACGGGACTCCAAAAACACAAAGTATACCGACAATTGATGAGTAGATGGTCGATGGTTTCCGGAGTCTACTTGCATAGGGGACACACTCCACAATTTGCCCACCCTATTCTGCCAAACGGTCCACCGTCCAAATCCTATTTTGGAGAGCAGTCCATGCGAAAAAATTGACTTCTGGAGGAGACCATGTGATCTCGTATTCCACCTCCTCCTCAAGGGTAACACCGGAGAGGAGAACCAAAGGTCTATGGATTGCACGGCGTGGCCGAAGGAGATGTTTTCGTACATTATGATTTTTTCAACCCAAACGTTGGTCTTTAAAGCCGTTTTGATGTTCCACTTTTTTTTATCTAGAGGCTGCAAAAATGAGAGGGCCGATGTTCTTTGGCTTCTTTGCATTGCATCCAACCAAGGGGCCTCCAAAAATAAAGTTAAAGAACCATTGCCGACCACGGTGGAAGTAGAGGCATAGAACAAGTCCATGGGTGACTTCTTTTGGGCTTATGATTATGCATAAGCTTGCTTATAGATTCCGGTGGGTAGAAACTACGGTGGGCAGAAACTCCAGAAACTCCTCAGGAGACTTCTTTTGGGCTTTTACTATTTTGGCTTGTTTGCTATGATGTGTTGTAAGATGTCTCTTTTGCCCCTAAATTTGATATGTTCATTAAATAATGCGTTGTATAGGATACATATGCTAATTTTTAGTACAAAATGAGGTAGAAATAAAATAAAAACATGGTGGCATAATTATAATTCATTACATGCCAAAATAAAAGAAATGTCATAATGATTTCAAAATTACAATAACAAGAGGCTATGAACACAATTATCCACCAATTTTGTACTGTACATGAACTTTGGACACCACCATAGAACATTATATTTGAACAGTACATGATTTTTTGGACAACAACACAATCTATTAACAGTACATGATAGATGCACAACAACACAATCAGTACTATAAAATCATTAGTACTACTCTACTAGCATCAAATAGCAAGCATCATCTACTGACCACAAGTTTCTCTACACAAATAGCCATCATAAAAATTGGTTGCGGACGGCAGAGTGGACCAGAGCAGGACGAGCTCGACGTCGAACGGAGAAGCGGAAGGTGGGGCGGAGAAGAGCACCACGCAACGGGGCGGCGAAGAACTTCGGGAGGAGCAGCTAGCGGCGGGAATCGGGCCGGGCGAGTTGGATCCGGCACCGGAGGGCAGGGATCTGGTTGTTTCGGTGGTGGGAGAGCGGCAGCGGGGCGTGGAGTTGCGGCGGCCAGGTGTGGGAAGCGGCGGACGGCGGTGCGTGAGGTGCGGCCTGGGTGGGTGAGGTTGGGGTCGAGTGCGTTCCTTTTTCTAATTTTCCTGGCGATTCCTGTTTGACCAGGAAGAGAGAGAGAGGGCAGGCCACGCGGGTGGCAGTTTGGGTGTAATTTCGATGAACGATATGTCCCTTCTCGCTGAACGGTTCGAAGGCGCAGCGCAGAAGCTCGGGAAACTGGTCTCCACCAGTTTCTTCCCACCGTGTGTAAATTAGCTTTTTGGGAGTTTCTCGGTGGGGAGAATCTGTAGACTTCTTTTCAGCTTATCTGGTTTGATACCTAGAAGCAAGTTGAGAAGCCCAAAGGAAGTCAGCCCATATCTTCTTTGGTACATGCATGGGTTTTCGAGCCAACCGAAATCTTGGTCTTGTCCTTCCATTCAAGCCATGGCCACCTAAATTAGTCAGAGAGCTCTTGTGAATGTTTCGATATTGAGAACTCCAAGGCCACCGAGCTCCTTTGGCCTACACACGGTCTCCCAATTAACCTTGCACTTCCTATTGGTAGTTTTATCTTTACCCACCCAAAAAAAAGCCCTCTCAATTTTGTTCATGTATTCTAAGATGGTCGGAGAGATAATGAGGGGCGGCCAGTCCAGATTTGAGTCTCGAGGTTTTTGATTCAGTTGTATGCGCCTGTACCAACATACAGAAAAGATGCATGCACATCAACAATTACCGACTTCACTTTATTATAAGAGGAACACACGAACAAGTGACGGACGATGAGCTACAAGATGATCTTTCTAACACGGACGAACAAATCTGACAGTCGGCATGGGAGGAGTAGCGTAAGGACGACGAGCTACAGCTACAAGATGGTCTTATTTCTAACACGGACGAACAGATCTGACGGTCGGCATGGCATGGAAGGAGTAGCATAGCATTGGACGCTAATGGCTGGCCGGCCAGCCGGCTAGCAGACCCTCTTGCAGAAGCACTTGCGGGTGAAACCCTGGGCGGTGCACTCGCCGTCGGGGAAGTTCTCCGACTTGCAGACGTTGGCGCAGTTGTTGCTGCTGACGCAGGTGCCCTTGAACTTGTGGCTCTGCGACAGGCAGTGCCTCGCCTCCGCCACCTTCGTCGTCCCCATCTCTGCACGCACAAGCAAAACAAGCATCGATCAGCAACCATTAACCATGCAAAAGAAAGGAACGGTTCTGCAGTTGTTGCTTTGCAAAGCTGATCTGCTGGAAGGAAGAAGCACCTGTGGCGACGAGGAGGACGAGGAGGAGGAGGAGGGCGGAGGCGGTCATGCGACGAGAGAGTGCCATCTTCTTCACCGGGGACTGGATGTCTGGATCACACTAATCGAGCTAGCTACTGCTGCTGCTACGGTCTGTCTTAAGCTACGAAAGGATACTGGAGTGATGAATGAGCTTGGGTAGAGTTTATATAGCCAGAGGGGAGGCAAGGTTAGTGGTTGTTTAGAGTTATGGCCATTTACTTGCTGCTAACTCTACAGTACTGGAGCAGAGCACAGTGGCCCATTCCATGTCGATACCCAGGTCCAATAATTCGACGCACAGTACTATCTGGAGTAGTCACACTTCACGGGCGAGATTTTACCGACGGCAAGTTCTTGGAGCTTAGCGTGTCATGGCGGGGCAGGGATTGCCACGCGCGGCATTATGGTCTGGCCGGATTCCGATCGAGCGGCCAGGGAGCTCGTAGGAGCTCGTCGGCGAGAGCTGCTCACGAGCAAACTTCGCCAGCTACGTGGTTTTCTGCCATTTCTTGCCAGAGCCTCAGCCACACCCATGTCGACGATAGGCAAGATGATAAAATTGATGAGATTCCTGAGTCACCGTGGCCCCAGTGTGGGCAGATCGCACTACCTTGCCTGCCATCGCGCATTGTGTTACTGTGGTTCAACGTGTTCATTGTCCTCCTTAGTCTCCTTGCTATCCGGTATCGGAATGGATTTTGCCTCTACCGTATCTTTCACCACACATTTTCATCGAATGTGGATCGGAGCAGATAATGATCCGATGTGGATTCGGAGTCGGATATATGTGTTCGCGGATTCGGATTCAGATATATGTGTTCGCGGATTCGGACCGGAAACAAAATTAATCGGATATATACTCGCATAAGCAAATTGCCAAACCATACAACAAAAAATAATTCTTTAGTAACGTAATAACTAATAAAATTGCAGTCCATACTTTTTACAATGACCGTTTAATTGAGTTGATGTTCAACGGACAAACTCGACAACTCACTAAGTGTAAATTATGTTCTATCAGGTTCAACATTTTGGTAAAAATCGGATTATTAGGATTAAATCCGTCGGATTATCCGATTTAATTTTCGTATAATCTATATTTTGGGCTATTTAACATATCATATCCTATACCGTATCCGGATGTCAAATTCGGAATCGGACTTATCCACCAGATTCATTAAAATCAGGTATAAATTATTCAAAACGGTTTCGAAATCGAATACGGTGCGAAAATTATTCTACCATATACACCCCTAAGTCTTCCATGGACCATCGTCCACGGACTAAACAGTGAAGTCCGGAGTGTTTACAGGATAGAAAGAATAGAGCCCATCCAAGAAAAAGGAAAAGAGCGCCCAGCCCAAAATACATTCATAGCCCATCCTCTCACTCAGGAAAGGGAAACCTGCCTCATATAGTCACATACCTGGGTGAAGCCCGTGCTCTTGCCTGCCATTTAAGGCCTAGTAGGATGTGTTCTGGTAATCTCAAAAAAAAAAAGAGGATGTGTTCTGGTAAGGATTGGGCAGCATCAAGGTGGAGTAATCCCCTAAAAATAAATAAGGTGGAGAAAATACAGTTGGTGCTTTGTTATCCCCGGAGATAACAGAGTCGCTCATTCTCTCCCCATTGTGGGAAATGCTTCAGAACAGTATACATTATGATGTGTTCTCTACCGTTGGCTCCAAATCACTTGAGCCTACACGTCACTGTGGATTTGGGGTCACGTACGCTGCCCATCTATGTACAATCCTTCTTTTTTTGGCTGCATTACTAGGCATTTTCAGAAGCTCAAACATTGATTCGTAAATGGAATGCTTGTGCGCTTACTTTTTTTTTTACAAATTGCCGAAGCGCAGGTTACTGAGGCAGTAAGTCACTGTGTTTACTAGGCAGACATGAAACCGTGTCCACCATTTGACTGAATTGTTGGGCGCTTTTTCACTCACTCAGATCGATTCTTTGCGGCACTAACCAAACTTCTAGTCGTATTGTCGGCCTCCTCTACCAGCGAATGCCTTTCCTTTTAGCTAGGGTATCCCAAATTTCAATGTTTTGATCCACTCTAATAGGCAGGTGTTAGTCTTTTTTTTTTTTTGAAACGAGGTGTTAGTCTATTTTCTCTTTGCTTGAAAGTTGAAACCGTCTAGCTTACTTGTTACTTTGTTAGTGCTTGGAAGCTGGTAATTTTTTTTGAATGTTGGGCTAATGTTCTAGTAAACGCTGGTCACTTTTACTAACATGCTCCATCTGGTCATTGAGTGAACACATGCGAGAAAGCTAACAAACGAAATCAGATAAACTTCAAATATAGACCCAGCAGCTTGCTGAAGCTCTGATGTTGCACCGAAGAGTTAATAGCACCAGCGGTCACACAACTCGTCGTCGATGTGCACTTAAGTCACACATCTGGATAACTGAATTTTTTGGTCACACAACTCGTCATCTGGTGCACTTAAGTCACTGACGCCACCTGTCAGTCCGTTTTCCGTTGAAGTTGATGCTGACTGGACACGTAATTTTGCAAAAAACCCCTTGTATTTTTGTACATTTGCAAAAAAAAACCCTGTATTTTTGGACATTTCAAAAATTCAGGGGTTTTTTGAAAAAAATACAAGGGGGTTTTGCAAATGTACAAAAATACAGGGTTTTTTTTTGCAAAATTACGTGTCCAGTCAGCATCAACTTCAACGGAAAACGGACTGACAGGTGGGGTCAGTGACTTAAGTGCACCAGATGACGAGTTGTGTGATCAAAAAATTCAGTTATCCAGATGTATGACTTAAGTGCACATCGACGACGAGTTGTGTGACCACCGGTGCAAATAACTCTGCACCGAAAGCATGAACTGGAAGTCCACAACAAAAGGTGCGGTCACGTAGCGGCAAAATCAGAACGGGCAACGCACAGCTCGGGAGGCCCAACATCAATCCGCGGCCGTGGGCCATCGCCCACCCTGGCACGATATTGGGCCGGCCCACTAACTATTCTATTGTTGAGAAAAAGTAGCAAAACTGGAGTGCAAGCGTGGGATTCGAACTCGTGATCAATACGCAGAGGACGAGCGTGCGCAGCCACTGCGCTGGACAATCGTTTGAGATAATAATTATTCATCGTCTCTTTTATTGTTTCCAGTTTCCCGTTTTCACTAATATTTCCGTTTTATTTTTTATTTTTTTCGTTGAACGAATTTTAAAAGTAAAAAAAGTCTATGAACGGTAATTATATTTGATTTTTTTAACTGAACCAGAAATATTCTTTGAACGAAAGTTATTTTTGAACGATTTTGGAAAAGTGAACAAAAAAGTATTTGAACGAAAATTATTTTTAAACGATTTTAAAAGGGGAACATAAAAAGTTTGTGAACGAACATTATTTTTGAATGATTTTCAAAAAAGTGAACAAAATAGGTATTTGAACGGAAATTATTTTTGAACGATTTTCAAAAGGTGAACAAAAAAGATATTTGAACGGAAACTATTTTTGAACTATTTTAATACATGAACAATTTTCGAATATGAACAATTTTAAAATTTTGAAAATCAAAATTCAAAAAATAATATCTAGTAAGAAAACTGAAAAAATAAATCGAAACAGCCAAAGAAAAGGAAAATGAAAAATTTAAATAATATATAATTAGAAAACCTAAAAGAAGAAAGAAGAACAAAACAAACTAAAAAGAAAAGGAAAATAAGGAGGAAAAATGAAAAAAAAGAAAGAATAAAGAATAAACAAATAAAAAGAAACAGAAAAAGAAATGAAACCCGAAACCCAAAAACCGACGAAAAGAAACAACAAAAAGCGCGATACGCTCATACTGACATGAAAGTCACCATGGCGCAGTGGTTTTCCTCTCGGTTGTCCTACGTAGAGGTGGTAGGATTGAATCCCACTCCCACACCTAATTCTCTATTTCTGCTGTTTTGCGCAGTGATATTGGGCCAGCCCAATGGCGCGGGGGGTGGGCGATGGCTCCCTATCATCGACCTGGTCGATAAATAGGGACTAGGCGTCCCCCGGGGATCTCGGGCAAAAATCTCCCGGTCCCCCTGCCAACACGTGTCACCCTTTTTCTGCCCAAATCCCGTTTTTGCTACCATGTAGCAAATAATCAGCCGATTTTGCTCCTGTGTAGCAAAAACGGTTCATCCAGAAAAACAGAAAAAAGAAAAGACCGACTTCACCGGAGACCTCGCCGGAGATTTCATAGCTACAAAAATGTGCTACTGTAGCAAAATTGAGATCGCCGGAGACATGGACGAAGACCTCGCCGGAGACATCCTAGCAAAATTTTTGTTCTATTGTAGCAAAACCACATAACAATAATAGCAAAAAAAATATTATATTGCAACATCGTAGCCAAAAAATCCGGCAATGCTCTCTGGCGAGGTTCTCCTATGATGCAAAAAAAATTCAGACATGTTCAAAACCTCGTAGCAAAAGCATTGTGCTATTTTAGCAAAACCACGAAACTATTACAGCAAGAAAAATGTAAATATTACAGTATCGTAGAGCAGAAGCAGCAGCGATGATGTCGACTGCCTGCAACTACACCTGAAGCACCGGCGCATAGCCACGGGAGCACCGCCGCCCTCCCATGGGAGCACCACCGAGCACCTTTCGCAGTGCCGCCTCCATACAGACCGAGCACCTTAGACAGCGCCTCCTCGTACCCATGGGAGCAACACCGAGCACTTTCGGCAGCACATCATCCTAAAGTATGCAGCTCCACGCCCCCGGCTCGCCTGACGCCCACGTCATCTTCATCCCCAACGAGGCGGGCGCACCGCTGCAGCAGAGGTGGAGCACGGCGGAGGGCCGCCCGATGGCAGAGGAGCAGCGAGCAAAGAGGCGGCCGCGGGAGCTCCGCCATGGCCGCATTAGCCTCCCGCGGGCGAAGGAGAGGGAGGTGGCGGGGCGGTGACGCCGGAGGAGACCGAGGTGGAGGAGGAGGGGCAGCGGACGACTCGGGAGGTCGAGGACTACGACGGGGAGCTCGAGCGGCCGGGAGCACCAACAGACGGCGAAAAGCTCAAAGCAGCGGCGGGTATTCGGCTGCGGCGCGTGGTTAGGTTGGAGAGGAACGGCGGCGGCGTTCGAGCGGGGACGAGCTCGTGCGTCGGTGCGTGGCGGCGCAGAGGATGCTGCGAAGAAGCGGCGCTTGCGGTTGGGGAAAATGAGAGAAACGGGATGGGAGGAAAAAAAAGACGGCACGATCGGAAAAAAAAAAGACATTTTTCCTGGTCGCGGTCGATCGGCACCGTTGGTTGTCGAACGAATCCGTAACGGGCACACGGCAGGGCACGAGTTGGTTCGTTCCACAGGCCCGGGTGGACGCGTAGTACGTTCCATTCCTCTACTCGATCGTGACTTTCTCCCCCAGTCGGACGCCGAAAAAGTTAGTGCTGGGAGGAGTTCTCTCGTCTCGAGAGGGCCAGCAGCGCGTTCGTTCGGAGGCCAGGCCACCGTCGCGTCGCGTCGCGTGGCGCCCCACCACCTGACCCCGGATCCCGCGCCGCGCAGATCCACCCGCCAATGGCTTCCCCGCGGGCGCAGGGCTCGCCGGCGGAAGGGAAGGGGAAGGAGGAGGAGCAGAATACGAAGAGGACGCCGGGGGTGCTGGGGCGGATGTGGCGGGGGCTCTTCGGCGGCCGCGAGGACTACGAGAAGCGGCTGCAGTACCTCTCCAAGGAGGAGGCCTCCGTGCACGCGCGGATGCGCCGCCGGACCCAGTTCTCGCGACGCGCCGTGCGCAACATCATCGTCGTCTCCGTCCTCGCCGAGGTACACCAAACCGAATCCCCTTCCCTCCCAGCACCCTCCCTCTCGGTTCTCCTCCACGCCGCGCGTATGCTGTCTGAGACGATCTGGCGTAGCGTCTGTAGACGTGCCTATGCTTGGATTCGTGGCGATTCGATTTGTTAACGCTCGGAGATTTCGCTGTTGGTGCGTGCGTCCTTCCGATCATAGTGTTTATTTTTCTCGGAGGGTAAAAGGGAAACAACTTTATTGTGATGAAGTGAACATACTGGCAACGAAAAAGAGAGGAATGAAGTGAACATAGTGTTCTCAGATTCTCAAAAGCAAAAACATAACCACGCTGGATTATTGGACGTGTGTCTAGTCCAACGCTCCACCCACGGTGATTGGGCATGGGTTGTTGGACTGCGTTTCCAGTCCTTGGACTCTAGAGTTAATCTTCTCAGTGGAAACCGACCAACAAAGGTTGTTCCCTCGGATGTTCGAGTTCAGTATCCAATGCTATTTGCGATTTCCTTTCGTATTTACTAATTGGTGCCATACAAATATAGTGTACAGAAAAATCTATGAGGTTTATGTAGGTTTATTTGAGATTTTGATTGGAAGAACAGTAAGCAGGATTGCCGAGGAGGTTTATTTGTTGAGTGTCAAAGGAAACCATTTTTTTTCTATCAAGCTGTTGCGGGAGCCTGTTCCGGGTCTCTTTAGGGGATTCCAAGTTTGTCTATGTTGCTCCTGTAGCTATGTCAATTATTGAGTTCTGCACTTTTTGGGGTTACTGTCGTCTTAGAACAGTAATGGCTATTTTTGCAATACATATACCCAGCAAGCAATTTGTGGCTTGTCCAACGCTCCACCCACGGTGATTAGGCATGGGTTGTTACACTGCATTTCCAGTCTTTAGACTCTAGAGTTAATCTTCTCAATGGAAATCGACCTACAAAGGTTGGCCTCCCTCAGATGTTCGTGTTCAGTATCCAATGCTGTTTGTGATTTCCTTTCGTATTTACTAATTAGAAGCATGCAAATATAGTATACAGAGAATCATGAGGTTTATGTAGGCCTTTTGTACACTTTCGCAAAATGTTCAGTTCTGTACCATTGATTTCAAAGTGGAACTTATGGTATGTCTGTTTACATGCTTATGTATTTGGATGAAGCAACCTGGTGTCTACAGGAGCGCTATGCTATAATCTAGTCGCACCTTGGTTTATTTGAGATTTTGATTGGAGGAACAGAACCTAGTATTGCTGTGAAGGTTTATTTATTGAGTGTCAAGTATCAATCAAAAAGGAAAACATTATTTTTCTGTCAAGCTGTTGCGAGAGCCTGTTTTGGGGCTCTTTAAGGGATTCCAAGTTTGTCTATGTTGCTCTCTAGCTATGTCCATTAAAGAGTTCTGCACTTTTTGGGTTACAGTCGTCTTAGAACAGTAATGGCTATTTTTGCACTTCATATATCCAGCAAGCAATTTGTGCATGAGATTAATAGTTCGATCCTGTTCTCAGGCCGTGGCTGTTGCTTATGCTATCGTGATGACAAGATATGAGGATCTAGATTGGCAAATGAGGGCAATTCGAGTGTTGCCTATGTTTGTTTTGCCAGCCGTATCTTCTATGCTGTATTCAGCAGTTGTGAAATTCACAAGGATGCGTAAGTATCTTGAAACTCTTGTCAGACCAATTTCATAGTTAGTAATCCAGATACTTGAACTGTTTCTCTAATTGTTAAATTATTTTTAGTGAGTCCTGCATTACTTCTATCATGGTAATGTAATATGACTTTTGTAAACTACTCCCTCCGTTACATAATATATGGCATTTTAGCAATTTCCATATTCACATGTGCACACATGTATCTAGACACGTTTTAATGAACATGTCCACTCATTTTAGTGTGAATTTAGACAACATGTGAAACATCTAAAACATCTTATATTGTGGAACGGAGGGAGTATATCTTTGCGTGTAATTTATTTATGTACAAAGCACTGTGTTGGTTTCTTTCTGCCAATCAACAGCATGTTCATTTCTGGCAGAGCATCGTACTAATCCCCAGATGCTGGGGTCAGTTTTATACTTTTAGTGTTAGTTTCTGGCTTGAATTTGAAATAATTCAACTAATAAACTAACATCCATTATTTTCATTACTGATCTTATTCATAATATATGTACATACTGGCATACATAGTTATTTCACTGTTTTGCACATCTTTTGTATTTGTGGCGCTTCTAGTTTGGTTCCTTCAATACCAGTTTTTTACACTTTTCCTTGTATGCAATCTTATCGACGGCGTTAGGTTTATTGTTATTTTACATGTCTTTCCTAAAGGATTGTTGTGGAGTCTGACTTTAGACATAGTAATATGTGGCTTATCTTTCAAGAATTTGTGTTTATACTTTACTAGTGAAGGTGCACGTGCAACGCACGTCTCCTAATTTATTAGAACTACCTAAAAATCCGGGTCTCTTTTTTTAATCAGATTTTGCTACTGTCCGTAATGACATATTCTTTTGGCGGTCATCTCACCGCAGCAAATATTTCTGTCGAATGAGCCAAACTTTTGTACTCATGGTAAAACAAAGGAGAAGCCATACAATAAGGCACTACATGCTCCTGATCCCGACGGGTCAAATTCTTTTGCCAATTTTTTCCAATTAAATTACGCTAATAATCGTGCAGGTGCGTTGCACGTCTCATTAATCAAGTAATGCATTTGAAATTTGGACCGACTAAGAATTAGCCTAGCTAACTAAAGTATGTCTTAGAGTATCTGCCAAATATCTATCTATTGTCTCAACAGGTATACTGCACAAACTATTGTTCTGGGCAAAGTGAGTAATCACCATTGGAAGTAGTTCCAACAATATACATATTAATTCAACCAATATGCAGAGATTAGAGACCTTGACACGAATATGTGAGAATAATTAAAGATGGATACCTGATGCGCTTTGCATACATGCCTGATAGATCGGATGAACAGCAACTCAATAATCAATTGGATGGAACTGATCGATGAATGATCAGACCTGCAGTTAATTGATGAGCCGCTGGTCTGCGTCGCCCGTGGCAACCTGACCGAGGTTGTCGTGCCCGTCGCCCTACGCAACCTGACCGAGATTATTGCAACGAAATTGTGTACGCTTATGTGCCTTCTTCTTTTTAGGAGAGGGTAAGTGGACAGCAGGGTGGCCGGCCGGCGCGTGCGGCAGGGCGTCGGCGGACAGGGGGGCATCCGCGAGCAGGGTCACAAGGGAAAGGCGGCGCGCTGGTCGTGGGTCGTCGTGGCTGAGAAGCTCGGACGGCGGCGGCCTCGCGTGGATTCGGGGCGGCGCGAGCCGAGCCTAGCTTGCACGGACGCCTTAATCCCTGCTTAGCTAGCTAGCAGCGCACGCAGCGCACGCATAGCTCCAATCCCAGCTAGCTAACACGCGTAGCGAACGCGGCGTGTCGAGCAGGGCGGTGGGAACACACCGCCGTTGCGAGCAGCTGTGGCCGGCGAACGGCGCGGACTTAGCGTAGGGATTTGGGAGAGGAGAAATAGAATAACGAACCGGTACGGTGGCAGTTTTGTTGTATTATGTGGTTTGGTGGGAGGGTAAAACGGTCTAAAACGGACAATGTTGAGTTGTCAAACATTGGAGCGATCTGGAGCGTCGATCAGATATTTGAATGGTACAGATTTAAAGTATCTCAACAAGACAAGTTTGCTCTTTTAATAGTAGTATAGATAATATGAAGTTTGCATTTTTTTAATGGAATGCTGATATGTTAATTGTTCTCTATCAACATTCTGAAATTTGATGGCAGCCAAAGTGTGTCTTGAATTGCTTGGAACTTTTATAAATAAGTTCTCCACGAAGGAGGTTACTGGTCCCCTGGTTCCTTTATTGAAGATGGAAACACGAGTTTGTGTTATAACCAGCCCCATGGTATACAATATAAATGTTGAAAATGGAAGGGAGAATTATTCCTTGGCTTTGTTGCCAAGTTTGTTAAAGTCTTAGCACTGTATTTGGCATAACTAATGTATCGTCAACAAAGGATCAATAAGCCGACAAAAGAAGAAGGGGTCAACCAATAATGATAGTTGCATGATTGCTTGACATGTTTTGTTGGAGATTCATATATTTTCTTGTAGAATCTGCACGTGTGTTCTGAGGCACATGAATAATATTCTTTTTTCCAGGAAGGACCTTCACACCTATAATATCTTGCCATATGTAGTACCATGGCCATCTTATCCAGCACTATCATATATGATTTAGCATCTTATCAGTACACTTTATTAGTATCACTGAATTACTTCCCTGTGTTTGCAGTTGAGCGGAAAGATGAGAAAACACTTGAAAAGTTGAGAGCTGAGAGGAAATCCAAGATTGATGAGCTGAAAGAGCGGACAAATTATTACCTTACCCAACAGCTTATCCAGGTCAGTGTCCAACTGTCCATTGCTCAAGCTATTGAGTTCATTTTTTGGAATAGAATTTTATCATGGCATTGCCACACCGATTCTCAATGATGACAAAGTGTATCCTAACCTGAAACATGTGCAGAAATATGATCTTGATCCAGCTGCAAAAGCTGCCGCAGCTTCAGTTTTGGCATCTAAGCTGGGGGCGGATTCTGGCTTAAAAGTACATCTCGGGGAAGAACCAAATTTGGATGCAGCAGTGGTTATGAGCAACAATGCTGAGATATTACCATCAGATGGGCTGAGGAACAGGAAGCAACCCAATGTAAGAGGCAGCAGGACTGGAAGCACAATAGCACAAGGGGCTGAATCTAGTGCAAATCATGGTGCTGGCCAGGAAAACGTACAGCCCCCAAGGGTTGTAGAACACTATCAAGGCTCAGGGGCAAGTGATGGTGGATGGATTGCAAAAATCGCCGCATTACTTGTAGGGGAGGACCCATCACAGTCGTACGCTTTGATCTGTGGCAATTGCCATATGCATAATGGTGTGTATGATAAACTAAACTCTGATCTTTTCAGCTATTGCGTTAGAAAGAATGAATGTGTTACCTACTAATAATATACTAACGTGCAGGCTTAGCCCGGAAGGAAGATTACCCGCACATTACATACTACTGCCCACATTGTAACGCGCTAAATGCATGGAAGCACTCCGCGGGGCAATACCCAGGCTCCAGCTCAGGCCCATCGACGCCAGTTGCTCATGCTGATGGAATGTCTGCTACCAACTCAGCAGTGGAGAGTGAACTAATTAAGATGGCTACAGCACAAGAATTACCAAAGGAAGAACATGCAGAGAAGCAGGAAGTGGAGGCAAGTTGATGGTTCGAGCTATTCCAGTTGATCTTTGTTCAGATTCTTGGCATATATGGTCGTGTTTGAACTGTGCCCGAGCCGCAGATGCAGCACTGTTGTAAAATATGAAGTAGTAACCGATATGATCCACAGCACAATATATTTTTTAGCCAGTGTGTCCATCCTTTGGTGGGCGAATTTTGTATGCAACGGGGCGACTGGAGACCTGACTACCTGCTGCCTGACAAGATGAGGTTGGACCCATGAGACATGGAGGCGAACAGGTCGGTTGGGTAATGTTGAGAAAATGGTGGTGGTGTAAAAACATAGATATTGGTCGATGCCTCTATTGTACCTATATTTATTTGCAGTCTGTCGGACAGAGACTAAGAAGATTGAGAAATTTTGACAGTTGTTTGGAAAGTTAACAGTCGCAGCCTGGTCATCATGTTTGTAACATTTATTTTATGGTGTTTTGAACTCTGATGTTTTCATTTTGTCTCAGCCGATGGAGTAATCTTCTTACGCGTGGCAGTTTGCTGGGACTTCCTAGCCGGCATCGACGTGGCATCAGAGCAGTGAGCATGGACTCGCTGGTTTGCCTGGGCGGGGGTCCTGATGATTGATGGTGGCCGGGCAGGACCGTTGTGTGGAGAGCAGGAGAAGCGGCGACGGGTTTAGACCGCCGTACTCGTAGAGTTTGGCTGAGTCCAAGTAGTCGATGAGACTTTGAGTGATTCTACGAAGAAGAATACGAGACGCTGACTCCGACTAACAGCCAGTAATGGGATTTTGCTAGGCAGACTGGGCTACCGCGACCGACAGACTGAGAATCTGGTATGGTTGACGCGGCTGGTCAGGGCTCCGTCCCAGGTGGCGCGGCGTGACCTCGACACCGGGTCCCTCGACACCAAACCGGCATTGCCCAGGCTTTGCATCGCAATCTCTCAGATAATCAATCCTAGAGACTGCTCGGCTGTCGAGCAAGGACTAGGAGTAGCTAGGGTGTATAAAACTCGGGCCAAACATAAGCTCGGCCGGGTAGAATATAGATCGTGGTCTCTCTCGGGGCAGTATTCGTGCCTAGGAGACCGCGCAAGAACTCTCTCCCTGCTCTGCTCCTCCTCTTTTACCGACGCCGTCGTTGAGGTAACCATCGTCAGGTACGCTACGAGGAACACACACTCCCTGTTAGTTTTCTCTGCTGCTGCTGCTTGTTCGCTCTGTTTCAGATTAACATTAAGCCTGGATTAATCGATTGCTGTAAGCTGGAATAGCCAGTTTCCTGTGCCCCATTTAACCTTGATTATTAATGAATGTATCGGCGCTCGAGCGTTTTGAGGGGCGAAGTGGTTTTTTATTTACTTTTGATTTGAGCCGTCTCTCCTCAAGAACTGCCAGCTTCCTCGCTTGGTTTCCCCTTCATCGATGGAAGATCTTCTGGAGATAATTTCCCCCTTACCAAGATCCTTTGTCTTTCCTGTGGGGCCCCGACTCTCGGCTATAGGTTCTTAACCCTGTCTCTTGTCTTCTAGTATCGGGGAAGGGGAGAGAGAGAGAGGAAGCAGAGAAGAGCCTGATTTGGGTCGTGGTAAGTTGTAGTGGAATAGTACCCAATGTTGGGGGGAATCTTTGTTGGTTCGCTTCTAATGTGGTTGGTTTCTCTCTCGCCGTGATCTGGACCCCGATCGGCCGATCTTGTTTGATCAGACTCGATCGGGTTCAGTTCAACAGGAGGATTTTCTTTCTACTTGAATCGGGAGAAATGCGGGCTTGTACATTGCATCCTGCTTCGTTTTGTTTTCTGGCTCTCCTTCTTAACGAACCATCCTTCTCGCTAAACAAGCTTTCTCAGCAAGAAAGATCGTAGCAATCTCCAATTGTTATTAGTCAACTTTGCTTGCTTTTCTGAAAAGGTTCAGTTGGATGAAGATGTTTTGATGAGAAATAGGGCGAGGTTCAGAACAAATCTGGCCTGATCCTACATCCGTTTGATCCTTCAGTTCCTCTGTCACTTCAAGCTGGGTTAAGGAAATCTTTAGTTGGGTACAGTCTTTCCTGTTTATATTCTAGCAGTTAAATCACTTTACCTTTCTGTGGCCCCTCTTGCTTACATCGTTGAGCTCCTCCTTTTGACTACTCAACATCACTTCGTGATGGAAATCTGTTTATTGGTCAATGATGATGGCCTAATAAGCATTTCCAACATATTACTCTGCAAATCTTTCCAGTTAAATGTTACTGTCAAGTTCATGCGAAACTACCTTTTGAGTAAAGATTTGTGCTTTCGGGCTATGTTCCACATTTGATAAGCAGGTGAAACTGTCATTCTCATGAGGTCAGTGGCCGAGCTAGAACTAAAACTCCGTGGGGCCAACTCGTATAAACTTTATGGCGTTTTATGTATTTCTTGTACAAATATTAACAAAAATAGTAGTATCGAATTGCAAGACCCTAGGAGCCACGTTCAAACCTGTCAGTCATTTAAGTATCGGTCAAAGAGTGAAGATTGGAGAAACATCCTTCCGTACAACTTTGTTCAGAGTATAATAAACATAGTAAGTTGATTGTAAATATGACACATGAAAATTTCTTAATTCGCATGCAACTTAACAATCATGTTGGAATTTTAAATGGAGAAGCCTGCTATTACCATACATTCTTTGAGAGTAATGTTCTTTGGAGTTTGGAGTTTCTTTCTTTCATATTCTATTTTGGCTTTTCCTTGCCCTCCGAATTATTATGGTTGCAAAGTGTAACGGTTGTAACCATCTCTCATAAATTATACATGTTTTGTTGCAAAAAAAAAAAAGATATCTGAAGAGAGGCAAGGTAGCCAAATTCGGCTTTCCCTTTTCTTCTTTTCACTTTGTCTTAATATGCCCAGCAACATTCAGAAAGGTCTCATCCTTAACCAACCTTGTAGTGTTCTGCACTGACGACTTTGCCCCTTGCTGCATCACACGGCCTCTTTCCTCTGATGCACATGCTGACATCTGTTGCTTCTAGACATGCTCCAAGAATCAGTTTATTTTTGCCTTTCCATAAATACATCCACATCATTGGTGCTGATATGTTTTTGTATGCAAGTAGGGGGAAAGGAACTACACAGGGCAGCAATGGATGAAGGGATGGAACTTAAGGGGTGCGTCTGCAGGATCAAGAACTGTGCCGGCCAATTTCTGTCGATGGAGGAGGATCTGGTGACTGATCTGGACGATGACTCATGGGACTTGGTCTTGAGGGACCTCCGGCTGAAGGCCACCTTCTTGTACATTGATCTGAGCCGTGTGATCTCCCGGAGCGAGAACGATGAGCGCAGGAAGGCCCTCACCATTCTCGCCAACAAATTCTTCTACTGCACGGATGAGGTGATTGATCGTTGTTTTCTCTCAGTATCATCATTAG
The DNA here is from genome assembly GCA_947311845.1 of Poa pratensis. NCBI lineage: Eukaryota > Viridiplantae > Streptophyta > Magnoliopsida > Poales > Poaceae > Poa > Poa pratensis. The sequence continues at coordinate 167,110,469 of CAMZMU010000052.1, forward strand.
ATTTTCATGCAAAAAAGCAAGATGATTTACCTGCAAGAAAAAGATAGCACATAGCAATTATTTTACAGAATTCTTAGCCGATAGGTGTGCGCTTAAAATCTATGATATCAGGCCCACCTATGAGTCAATCTTAGAAAAAAAGAAAGACCATATCTATTTTTCACCACATAAATGATAATGCTCAGTGAACAATGTCCATTGTTTAAACTCGCAAAAAAAAGGTCCATTGTTTACGATTTGCCTTCATATCATGTAGCGAATCTAAACAATTTCCCTCTGTTTTCGCGTGTTAAAGTTGTATTTATGGACCACTAGTTACACTGTTAGTAAATTCAACTGTGAGTAGTAGTACTATTAGTACATGCGAAAGTACTCTTGAGAGCTGAGAACCTTCCCAGCCTCGATTGCCCACAGCGTCAGGTAAACAAAGACCATATAAATCTTCGAGATGTCTCTTATTGCAGATCAATGCTTCTGCCCCTTTAGCAAGTTGCTAGGGTTCTTTTGACTCGGATCACCCAATAAATAGATATCAAATGCATTTTGTTCACATTACTTTACTAGCAATGCAATAAACTATTCATGGTCAAACATGAAAGTCTCAGACTTTGGTAATCGAATCCTTGTTGTGCGCAATAAACTAAATTGATAAACGGCGCAAATTCGGTCTACTCGGAGCTTGTTTGCTTGTGGATGCATTTGATGCTTTGATTAAAACTGCTCCTGGAAAAATGGCAGCTAGGCGATGCGGTGACGAGCCGAAGCGTCTCTGTCATGAAGATGTGCTACAACGACACCGCTCAGGCTCTCCGCGAGGTGGTCGCGGCCCTTGCTCCGCCTCAGTAGCATGTTGGGCTCTCATTCCAAGATGCCCGTGTGCCGCTGCATCGCGCTGCACTGCCGTGTAATGTTATGAAGCAAGATGGATCAGGGATAACATTGTAACATCCTATGCCAAGGAAATGATGGATGCGTGCATGAAATTCTAGCGAAAGGACGAGCCTGTTGTGACTCTTATGTAAGCAACGTATGTGCCTGAAACACACATGGGCCTATCTCATGAGCAGTACTGAGAGCAGCTGTGTACATACATGATCCGAGTATCTCTGGTTGAAGCAAAGGAAGAGAAATACTAGCTAGCGTGTTGTTATTCCCAGCAAAATTTCTTCTGTTTTATTCTTATTTTGAATTATATGGAACTTAGGCAGTAGCAAAAATAATTGTTTGATCGTAGCAGAAGTAATGTCAGGTTGCTGAAGTTCGTACTGCAGTACAGTCAGTTTAACCTCGTCGAGTACCACATGCCAAGAGAGATGAATGGGGACAGCGTACATTAGAAATGAACAATATAACAAAGGTTCCATTAAATCAGGAAATTGGATTCTTTGTCTTTTATCCTTATGAATTTGGCATCGATTTTGATACACACAATGTAAGGCGTTTTAACGATCAAGAAGCTATTAAAAGTCGGACATCAATCAAAATGCTTAAATACGCCACCTTTGTGATGTTTCATATATCACGCTACATAAATACCATACTCAAATCATTCAGAGATAAAACAAATAGGACCCCAAAGTACTGGCAAAAACCCGAATCTGCACCTCAGCATTTCAGCTCTATACATGTCATGCAATTCAATTCAATATGCCTCAATGATAAAATAGTAACCGTGCTTAACTTAAGCATGAAAAAGCAATATGTTCGATCCTCTTCAAGTTATAATACGTAAATATGGCCACTCAGTGAATGAATTCTGTAGAAGCATTTCAGAAATCTAGGCTGGCACACAATGGTGTGCTTAATCTTCGAAGGTTCTCCAGTATCTGACCTGATTTCTGCTTCAATTGTCCTGGTTTTACCATACTCGGCACATCCAGTGAAGATTACAAAGGGGGAGCTTGCATTGCACACAAAGGGTTAACATGCAAGTGACAAAAAGGCTTTTCCTGCTAATTATTCGTATCAAGTTCCTATGCTACACCTCTGTTAAGAACTTAAGATCATCATCTGGAGCCAAAGACATCAGCGGAGAAAAGCAAAAAGAATCAATATGTGCAACAACATGAGGAAAACTGCAATTGCGAAAACCCTCCCTACTTTCAATCACTAATATTATATACTTCCATAGAGAGCACATTGGAACGTTGTACATTGTACTTGAAGGCACCCGGCGCAGTATGGTTGCCATTATTTCCTCCAGATTTCCGGTAGGAAAAGAAGGGTGTTTCTTTCACCTCTTGCTTTTCCCTGCAGACACCGAGGAAAATGGCTCCCCAAATATTTCATCTATTTCTGAAAATTGAGCAGCCACCTTGCAGTGGCTTACCTTTTACCATCCTCTTGGCTCCTCTTTCAGATAGCTTCCAAAAACTTGGGCCTTCAAATGAAAATAACAAGGACATCAAGTGGGAATTTTCAGTATACAGTATGGTACGAAGGAGAGTAATAATATTTCTCTCACTGAAGAACACTTAGTACTCACAGGAAGAAATTAGTCACTTTAATTTTGCAACTGACATGAATAATCTTGGAGTAAAGGATCCGGTAACAAACTACTATCAGCAGCCAAGTAATTTTTTCAGTGTATACAAGGACAGTGTCTATTGGTAAGTTTGGATACACATTTAATGCTACCAATACACTAAATTTTCATGCAGGTATTTGGATTCATGAGTCTACTTCAGAGGCTAAGGTATCCATCAGTCAAAACTTAACAGTCTAAACAGTACCAGACTACTGATTGTTGCCAAAGGTTGTAGCAGAAGAAGAAGAATAAGATTTACCAAATTAACACCAGGGAGCAGGTAACTAGCAAGCTTTTCATCCACTGAAACAGGCAACCTAGGCATCTTGCTCATTATTCCAGGTATTTGGCTCATGCTGTTCAATGATAACATCACATTAGAATAGCATGGGTACTAATATTAGCTCTAATTTAGCATTATATAGTGACTTATACCTTTGTAGAAGATTATCGATGTTCCTTCTTGTGCGATGGAAAAGATCAATGTTGTTATGAGCCTGTAAGGGATCATAAATTTATAACGAGTTTTACTCCTGTACAACCAATGCTACCGTGCACAACAACAAGATTACTCCAACATATATAAAAATACCAACCTGTGATGTAAGAATATTTGCTTCTATTTGATTGAGAAGTTGAGCATTTTCTTCCAATATATTTAGCATTGCACGGTCAATGTCAGAGGCTGCAGTGCGAAGAGCAGACATGGTCAGTCGATGGTATCTTTTTTTAAATAGACTAGAAGGCAGAAGACGAACTATCATTTGATCACATTGGCCCTAGGACCTGTGCATAACTATATATGCTTGTATTGTGATCTCGAAAATTTATAGTTCATTTAAATATATATACCACTAAAAGTAATTCAGTTTGTGCGTTAATGGTATTAAGTAGTTACATAAAAAATAGCAACATAGTAATCAATATAGGTAAGAACTGCACCAGAGCTTTCGTAAGTGGCTAATATGTTATCCATTAGTAATCTAGAAACATTCTTTTAGCTCACTAAGCATAGGAATACAAGAAATTATTCAGAATGTCTCAGAGTCATGAGTTGAAAAATATGCATGCCATGTTTTTCCAAAGGCCTAAAGTTACTTGGAATACTTCAGACTGTTTACCACACAAACAACATAAGATGAAGATCGCAAGTAAAATAAGAAACAATAATATAATGATAAAACAAATTCTATCAACGTAAGTGACCTACAAATCTCCAGACAGAAATCAGTTATCGACTGGTATTACCTGCGGGGAAGGAAGAACATCTGGTGTCTGTCTGAATAGGGTGATTGGTAGTCCGCAACGAGGACTCCGCCATTTTATCCTGAGATACAGCCTTGATAAGCACCAGGCAAAAATATGCACAAAAAACACTTCTCAGCTTCATTTTTAAAAGGAAATCTTATTTTCTCATTTAGGTCCTAACTAATATAAAAACCATTGACTGACAATGGGCACATCATTAGTAATAGTATATTAGAAATATATATAGTAATTGACATTCATAACATGTTTTTCACAAGCATTTCCAAATTTGCTTCTACGGAGTCAGAACATAAATTGCTCACTCAAAGATTATTCTGAAGGTAGCGACGGCAAAGGATTAATACCTTTCTGTCTTTAATCTTCCTTCCAACATGATGTTCTTCAGTCCTTCGCCGTCTTGTATTTTGTTTTTCCTGTAAGCAGGTTCACAGTTATCAGTATTTTAAAGAATGAAAAAGCTAAACATCATTTGCTGTACATAATTACATGTTCCCTCAGAAAAAAAAGGTACATAATTCCTAAAGAAAATAAAGATCAATGCCAATGTTCTATTAGATCTTTTCAACACGTTGTGAAATGGTTTCTTGAGTTTTCTATTTTTTTTACAAGGCATCAATATTATTTGCCAAGCGAAATGTTGTCAAGTTTGGTATGGCTGGATACAGGTCATTGATCAACACAGCTTATGAGATACTGTATCAGTTGTACTAACTGACCAAATATATTACACTTCTAATAGTTGTGCATGCTTTTTTTAAGGGTAGTTGTGCATGCTATTGTCAATAAAGACGAGATGACCAACTTTTGATTGAATATCCTTTTCACAATGTTAGTAGAGACACAACTATTGCTAGCAGTGTCAAAAGCAGAGCTTTCGCAGCCCTACTAATAATATTCTAGGACACACTAGACTAATACAAAGGTAAATCAGTGGGATAACAGCACAAAAGGATACATAGGAGGACCAGCTCAGAACACACTAACTTTGTAGATAATAATAGACCACTGTAGTATATCGATGTGGACAAATAAGTGTATCTACGCATGATCTACTTTCACATATCCGGCACTGGTTTAGTGGAATCGTAGAGATATCATCCTAACAGCCCATTAAAGGATAAACTACTGTTAGTCCCCATCCATAAGTTGTTACAGGGCTACATATTCCTTAGTTCGAAAACATTATCTAGAGAATAGATAATCATTCTGTGGATATGAAGGAAAAAGTATCATTTAGATGCTCTCGGAGTAGATCAGATGAATCTGGTACTAACCGCCATCCACTGGCATCTCATGGCAACATCTCTTACTGTCTTCTCTGGCAACATAGCTGCTATCTTGATATATTTCATGATTCCGGGTACACTAGCATACCTGACAATTTCATCACGAGTGCACACAACGATACATGATCAGAAATATCACTTAGTACAAAAACCATAAGGAAACAGAACCCATTACACTAAGCTCAGAAAGAAAATGAACTCATTTGCTTTGAAGATAAAAGGGTGTGAACTATACTTTCGAACAAATGAACTCATGTCATATTCTAGGAGAACTTGACGTATCCATATTAATCAGTAAGATCAAAGATTATTTCTTGTTATCTTGGCGCACTGAAATCTTGTTTATCTAAATGAAACATACATATCTCCTGCTTCGGTAGTTCGGTGACAATTGCTATGTATAATATATCTTAGTGTTAAACAACACGAATAAAGTTTTGCATAACACATGTAAAAAAGTCTCTTTTTTATGAATAAGATAAACACCAGTAGTTTTGCATAAAGTGACAGAAAAACATACTTATGAAGGCCATCGTTCAGCATCTGTAACTCAGGGTATGACCACTCCACAGCCATTGGTCCTCCGTACTTGAGGCTCTGACTAGAATCAGAAATCATGCTGGGTGAACCAGTGGATACAATCGTCGAAGTGGTAGTGTTCAACATTGCCAGATTACCGTTCATCCCACTTGAAGTGTCCAGACAGACCGGCATGGCTCCTGACCCATTGGTAATTGCACCACTCGGCTGAAATGAAACCACATGTTGGCCATAGAATGACTGCGGAAATACGCCGTAGTGGTTAGGATCTGTTGACATCTGCATGTCAGACAAATTTGTTGCTCTGGCTTCAGCCTCACAAATAGATCACCAAGTTTCAGAGAACGCTTGGTTTTGTTACGCCCTTCGTGAAACTCTTTTCTTTAATGAGGGAACAAGTGGTGTAGCACAAGTTACATCTCCACAGTGGCGCAGGCTTGGTGAATTCGGCATCCAGGACTCCACAAACTCATCAAAGTAAGCATGGAGGCCATCCAAACTAAGAAACTGTGTCCAAAGCTTTACTGAAAAGAGACAACTCCACTACAAACAGTGTCCAGACTTGGGAAGCTTCGAGACTACACTTTCTGCAGAAAACATGAAAGAAGCAATCTTACTATCACTGCTCTGCTATGTAATACAGAAAAGTACTAAAAGGAGACCAAAAATTATCTGGAGTATGTAACCAGTTAAAAATATCCAATAAATAAATAAACTTTACATATTTGTAGAATAAGAAAGAAAAATTCAGCTATTTAACTTGCTGTATGGAAGATCTTTTTTAAGACAGAAGCGCCATTGTGAACACAAGAATTCACAAGAGTTTGGAGGAGAAAGGAAACTAACAGCCTGGAGAGTACCATTCAACTATCAATCATTTGTTTTGAATTAAAACCTAACCAGCATGCTCTTATATTTAAGCAGTATGAATTTAAAATGGCTTAACCAGCATGCTCTTATATTTAATCATTTGGTTTTCAAAGGGTGGGAGTGGTGAGTCTACAATACGCTGATGATACCCTCCTTTTCCTACAGAACGATAGTCGAGGAGCTATGAATTTAAAATGGCTCCTCTCTTGTTTTGAACAAATCTCTGGACTAAGGATCAACTTTCATAAATGTGATCTGGTGTCTATTAATGTCCCGGAAGAGGAAGCACAAGCCTTTGCTCAGATCTTGAGTTGCAGGCTGGGAAGCTTTCCCCTTAAATATTTAGGGGTTCCCCTTCACTTTGCGAAATTAAGAAAAGAGGACCTCCAACCCATTATCGATAAGCTTATTAAAAAGGCTGCGGGGTGGAGGGGTCGTCTGATGTCTCATGCAGCTAAGCTTGAGCTTGTTAGGAGCGTCTTAGCGAGCATTCCTATTTACCTGTTAAGTGTAATTAAATTCCCTAAATGGGCGATAGCCTTGATCAACTCACAGATGGCACATTGCTTGTGGGATGATTACGAGGGACATTTTAAGTATCACTTAGCAAATTGGGGGCTAGTTGCGCAGAAGAAAGAATATGGGGGCTTAGGTATCCCTAATATTGCTGAAATGAACTTATGTCTTCTAGCTTCTTGGGTAAAGAAATATAATCTTGATGGTAATAAAATGTGGAAGCAAATTATTGACCATAAGTACCAAGTTAATTGCCCTAATATTTTTGCTTGCTCTACTTTGGGGGTTTCTCCTTTCTGGAAAGGAGTCCTCTGGGCAGCTAATGCTGCTAAGTTAGGGTACCAATGGAAAGTGGGTAATGGCAAGAAAGTCAAGTTTTGGGAAGACCAGTGGTTTGGTAATTCCAGCTTGGCTGTTCAATACTGGGATGTTTATATCCTGGCAAATGAACAGAATGTTACTGTTGCGGAGGTTTGGGATGGAGTGAATTTAAAAATCACTTTTAGAAGGTGTTTCGATAATAAACTAATGATGCAATGGTATGAGATTACTCAGATAGTTCAGTCTCTTAACATTATTGAAGAGGATGATGCTATTCTGTGGAAATTCGAATCTAAAGGGTGTACTCAGTCAGCTCCATGTATGCTGTTATTAATTTCAGAGGTGTTGTACCTACTCATGTGCATGCGGTTTGGCGGATAAAAGTTCCTCCCCGGATTCATTTTTTCCTGTGGCTAGTCTCTCACAATAAAATCCTAACTAGGGATAATTTGTGCAAGAGACAAAATGTCCATGACTTAACCTGCCTTTTCTGCACTGAGCCTGAAACTTGTAGCCATTTACTTTTTACTTGTAATGTGGCTGCGTTGGTTTGGGCTGAGATTAGTAGATTGACGGGTGTAGCTGTCTCCCCTGCAAATTATGAAAGAATTGCTAGTCTGTGGCTTAGCGAAAACAAACATGAGGTTGTGAATGTTGTCCATGCAGCCGTTATGTGGGTGCTATGGAAATGTAGAAATAATCTCTGTTTTAATAATGAGCCGTGGACTGGCATGCAGGTGATATGGAGAAGCTTAGCTTCTACACTTTCTCTGTGGGCGATCTTGCTCTCCGGCGATGCAAAAGCTCGAATGATGGAAAACGTCGCCGCTGTGGAGATGCTGGCAAGAAGCCCTCCCCCGCTGATCTGGCGAGATCCAGGGTGAGGGACCCGGTGAAGATTGGTCTCAAGAACTGCTTGGGTCCGCACTGTGATCCGCAAGATGCAGAGTGGGAATCCACTACGCGTGGGCTAGCTCGTACCCTGGAAGCTGCCAAGCTGGTGATGGTCGAAAATGGCAGGAACTGGAAGGTGATCAGCAAGCAGTGAATCGGTTATCCAGTTTCTCCCTCTTGCGCGTTTCCCTGCTGGTAGTTGGTCGTTCTTGTTCTGTGTAGTGGTGTGAGGTTGTATCCCTCCAGACTTTTAGCTTGTTCTGTTGTTGCTTTACGCACTTTCTGAGATCAGCATTCAGCTGTTGCTCTGAGTTCTGTAAAACCGAATGATGTAAGACCTGGGGTTTCATTTCTTGAAATGGAACTGGGGCGAGGCCCTTTATTTCTAAAAAAATATTTAAGCAGTATGTCGAAAACTTTGATGTGACACTACCAACTATGAATGCCTAACCGAAGCTCAACACTTTATACTAAAAGGCGAGGTCAAATAAGCCACTGATCAAGCATCATAGCCGAACAGTTGGCGGAGGTGACCGCCTCTTGAAGCTATGACGATTTTCCTTTCAGACAGAGTGGACGGGGTCGGCTGATCTAACTTGAGGGGGAGGGTGTTCCTTTTTAGTGCACCCCTTTTTTAGTTCGGGTTTTTTTGGCTTTGGCCATATCATGTTTGTTCCTTCTATATCAATATAAAGGCAAAGTTTTTGCCTCGTTTCAAAGCATCATAGCCGATGGGAATTATATAGCTATATGATTTAGCAGCGGAATCAAAACTATACAAGCCTTAATCATGCTGATTCCTTAGAAGTAGAACCCAAAATTCAGGAGTAATTCGCGAAACACAACAGGGGTAGCTTTCTGCCAGGGCTCTACACATGAAGTCGAACCAAGAGAGCTCGAAATTAATTCAGAGGCACACATGCCAAGAGAGCAATCCGTACAGCGATACTCTGCTCGGGAGAAAATAAACACAAGCCTAGGAGCTTCAGGCAGCAACGCTAATCTGCCCCCGCACTGGCTCAGGCGAAGAGAAGCAGCTAGCAATGATGATAGATAATAAAGACTTGAAGAGAAGGGAAGAAAGCAAATCAAGCAAACGATGATTGCACGAAAGACGGCGGCAGACCCAGATACTACTACGTGCCGAGCACCCACCCAGGACTCGCTTTCCACACCGAAGTACGCGCCGGCCGAACCCCCCGCTCACAAGTCAGAATCCCTCCTCCCTGACATCTAAATTATCCACTACCGGCGACGTACCAGATCAAGACGAGCGTGAGCCGATCGGATCCTCAACAAGATGATGGCGTGGGAGAAGAGCCAAGCGAGTCAAGAAACGCACCTCCGTCCTCGCGGTAGCAGCGGCGGCAAAGAACCGCCAGTGGCAGCAGAGGCGGCGCAGCCAGAGGGCAGAGCAGCAACGAGCGGCGTGATCCTGATTGCACTGCACTGGCGATGGTGCGCGAGGTGGTGCTCTCTGCTTTGGGCTTTGGCTCGATCTCCTCCTCCTTTAAATGGTGCCGTCCAGCTTCGCACGCTCCAATGGGAAGCAGGCCGAAAAGCGGCGGCCCCGCAACGCAAAGGCGGCCGAGAAGAAGAAGAAAGAAGCTGCCTTTTTTAGGCAGCGCCGTGTAGCTAGCTCAGGTTCAGCTATGGACGGGAGGAGGAAGAATGGCCGAGGAAGGAGGAGATCTCTTGGAATTCAGCGCTAGCTAGCTGGGAGATGGAAATGGCTGCGGCGTTGGGATTCCCGATGCCCGAACAATTATTGCCACTATTAACTACTGTAGTAGTGCTGCCAGACCTTCTCTGCTTTCTCTGCTCGGCTTCGCTTTTTCTCGTGAGGAAAGAATCCAGTGCCCTTCCTGCGTTTTTCTTGGCTTCGCTGCTCACTAACCGCTGGCTTTACTTGTTCCGGTTGCGCGCATGCGTTTGGCAACTCAATATTACTATTTGCTCGGTCGAACAAATACATCCGACCTTCACAGCAATTTGATATCATTAGTTCAGTTGATATATCGGGCATGCACGTGGCTACAATATTGTAAAGTAGAACCACATTTTTTTTAGACGGAAGGCTCGAGCAGAGCCCAGCTTTAAATTAATAAAGCCAACCGGCCAAATGATCCACACACATGAAAGTCTCCGCCCAGTGGCGGACCTAGGAGATTTGTGAAGCCCGGGCAAACAGTAAATTTAAGGCTTAGAATGATATTTTTCTACTCTTTGCTACAGTAAATATAGTAGGAATACAGTACGCCGGCCGGCCGGAAGCCCGGGCAAGCGCCGGGTAATAGGGGCGCTGCGTCCGCCACTGTCTCCGCCCATGGCGGGTACAAACTGAAGTACACGATAGCACGCAGGCTATAGTCTAGGGATGAGGACATCCCACACACACGAGCTAATACATGGAGCTACGGTGATAAAGATACAGGTACAGGCAGTCACTCCGGTCTATCCCGGACAGAGTTGTGAAGCGAATCCTGCCAATTGCTTGCTCCAACGCTCCACGGTCTTGCCTCCTAGCCACTGGCTTCCACACCTGCACATACAACGCCATTTTGTATAACCCGTCAGCCGTTGAGAAGGAAACACCCCCTCAATCGAGAATCTATTCCTCATGTTCCACAAAGACCATAAAAGTGCCGCACAGCAAGTCCATAGAACTCGCTTGTGTTGACCCGACTCTGCCGTAATCAATCTAACAAGATCCGCGAAACATGAGGGATTCCAGGAGCAGCGCAACAGTTCCCTAACTGTGCTCCACATAAACTTTGCCAGGGGACATAAAAAGAAGATATGATCCATATCCTCCCTCTCCTCACACAAGGCACATCTGCTTGTGGAGGGACCCCGTCTCCTCGCAATGTTATCATTGGAGGGTAATCGCTTCCTAGCCAGTTGCCAAAGGAATATCCTGATCTTAAGGGGAATAGCGATCCCCCATATCTCCCTATAATGATCTCTAGGCGTGTCATCGCAAAGTTTGTTATAAAGGGACCTAACCGAGAACTTCCCGGAGGGCTCAAGGGTCCAAGATAGATCATCCTGGACTGCAGCTGGCTCGAATACCGGGAGCTCCCTAACTAGGGAGTTCCATTCCGCAGCCTCGACCGGTCCAATCGACCGCCGGAGGGGAATGTACCACTCCCCCTCTCGATGGGCCTTCGCCACCGAGGTGTCTGGTGAAGCCACAATGGCATAGATTGCTGGGAAACAATCCTTCAGGGGGCCCGCCCCCGTCCACCAGTCAATCCACAACCTAGTGGATCTGCCATTCCTCACTTGGTGTCTCGCTCCCAGACATAGGAGGTTCTTAACCCTCTGGAGAGCCATCCAGAATTGGGAACCCCCCCCCCCCCCCCCGTGGTCATCTACCAGGATGTCCTTGGTTCTCAGATACTTAGCCCTGAGGATGTCGGCCCAAAGGCCAGCCCCCCCAGTCAAGATCTTCCAGACCCACTTAGCCATGAGACAGCGGTTCATGAGCTTGGTATCCATGATACCTAAGCCCCCTAAGGCCTTGGGTTTACAAACTGCATCCCAGCGCACCCAGTGGTACTTGCGTTTCTTCCCGTTCGCCTCCCAAAAGAAGTGGGAGCGGGAGCCGTCCATGGTCCGATGGACCCCATCCCCTAAGAGGCAAACTGCCATATCATGGAGGGGAAGGCTGGACATGCACGCATCTGTGAGCGTTAGCCTAGCCGCAGAGGACATCAGCTTACCCATCCAGGGGTCTGCCCGCTTAGCAACCTTACCAGTAAGGTGGCGCCAGGCACTTGCCGTAAGCGCGTGGTCACTAATGGGCAGTCCTAGATAGGTGAACGGGAAAGACCCCTGCCTGCAGTTAAGCATCTGGGCCACCCTCGTCTGCTCCTCAGTACTAGCCCCCAAGACTAGTACCTCACTCTTGTGGAAATTGATTCTAAGACCCGACATGCTCTCAAAGGAAAGAAGCATAAATTTCAGGTTGGCAATAGCCAAATCGTCCTGCTGGATCATGATGATCGTGTCGTCTGCATACTGCAGATGCGACACTCCCCCAGGAATCAGATGGGGCACAACACCCTGGATGTGCCCCGTCCTCTTAGCCGCGTCCAACATTGCTGCTAAGGCTTCGACTACAAAGTCAAAGAGGAGGGGGGACAAGGGGTCGCCTTGCCGAACCCCCCTACCATTACGAAAGAAATTACCCATTTCTCCGTTAATGGTGATAGCCGTCTGTCCACCTGAGACCAGGCTAAGCGCCCGATGGACCCACCCAGGATCAAAGCCAACCCTGAGGAGGACTTCCCCTAGGAAGCTCCAGTTGACTCGATCATAGGTTTTCTCAAAGTCCAGCTTCAAGAAGACACCCCCTAGTCTCTTGGAGCTGGACTCATGGATAATCTCTTGTAAGGAAACGACTCCCTCGTGTAAAAGGCGGCCCTTGATGAACGCGGACTGAGTGTAGCTAATCGTACGATGAGCGATCGGGCTAAGTCTAAGCGCATAGGCTTTAGCTACAAACTTGAAGATAACATTGATCAGCGCAATCGGCCTAAACTGCCGTATATCCTCGGCGCCTTGCACTTTGGGGATTAACGTAAGTACCCCAAAGTTCAGACGAGCGATGTCGACTCTCCCTAGAGCGAAATCGTTCGTAATGGACAGTACCACCGGGCGAAGGGTCTTCCAGAAGCGCTTAAAAAGCACACTGGTAGGCCATCCGGGCCCGGGGCCGTGTCCACCTTCATGCTCGCTAGAACATCGTCCAACTCCTTCTCCGTGAAGGTTAGCATGAGAGCGGAGCTCTCCTCCTCTGTGACCCGCGGCCGCGAATCCCAAAGGGATGGGGAGAGCTGAAACGCCGGTAAATCCCCGGGTGTCCCCATAAGGGCTCCGTAGAAATTGTAGATGTGTGCTTGGAGCCCCGCAGCCTCCACCGCAACACCATGGGCATCAACCAGCCCAGCGATGGCACATTTCCTCCTCCTGCCATTAGCTATGGCATGGAAATACGTAGTATTAGCATCCCCTTTAAGGGTCCAGGCGAGCCTGCTGCGTTGTTTCCAATACTCCTCCTCTACCTTAGCGAGGTGGCACAGCTGGTTCTCCAGATGATAACGAAGGGCCCACCCTTCATCATCTAGGTCAGAGGAATCAGCACGCGCGTCCAAAGCGCGGATCTGAGATAAAATCGCCTCTTTCAAGTCCCTCTCCGCCCGACCCAGGTTGGCACCCCAACCCTTCAGGAATTGACGGAGGCCGCTAGAGAGGAGTTGCCAGCGGGAGATGGAGTCCAACCCCTCCACCCTGGGGGTAGAGAGATCTCCCCATTTGGCCTCGACCAGGTCCCCAAACTCTGGACGCTCTAACCAGCTCTTCTCGAAAAAGAAGCGAGGGTTCCTTTTCCTAAGGTCTTCCCCAGAGCTCAGGATCAAGGCCGAGTGGTCCGACCCAACAATGGGCTCTGCTACTAATGTGCAGAGAGGGAAGAGGGTTTCCCAATCTGCTGACATAAGAACTCGGTCCAGTACGCACCTGACCGGGTTCAACTATCGGTTAGTCCAGGTATACCGTCCCCCACTCCGGCGGACCTCTCGCAACGCGAGGGAAGCAATGCAATCATTAAATCTATGGACCCTGGGCCAGTTAATGTTTGCATTGCTCTTGTCCTCCACCCCACGGATCAAATTGAAGTCGCCTCCAATCACCAGTGGGTGTGGGCATGCTTGGACTGCCATCGTGAGCTCAGCCAGGAAATCTGGCGACCTCCGATGATCAGCCGGACCATACACCACAAAGAGGGACCAGGTCTGGGTGGTATCCAACTGGAAAACATCCACCCGGATGAAGAACACGCCCGTAACCCAGGCCCGTACCTCAAATCTGTCCTCGTTGACACCCAACAACATACCCCCGGAATGCCCACAAGCTGGGACAATCTGCCAGGCGAACCGCCCTCGTGGGTCGATGCTGAGGAGCTCTGCAGGTGTAAAGGAGGATTTGATGGTCTCCTGCAACCCTACAAAGTCAAGCTGTTCTCGGGAGGCCCAATCACGAATCTGGGTGCGTCGTCCCGGCCGACAGAACCCTCGAATGTTATAGAATCCGGCTCGCATCTATGCGGCCTTCTTCCTCCGTCCACGACGGGATTTCTGGGCAATGTGCCCACCTCTAGCTGGGGCCAAGGTAGGGCGCGAGCCCAGCTCGACCGAGACTGGTGTCGCACCCCCCTCCCCCTCCGCTCGCTCGGACTCGGCCCCTGAGGGTCGGGGAGGGTTCTCTCCACTCGCCTGGCGAGAAGCTTGTTCCTTTCGGAACTCCGCCAGGGCGAGAGAGGCTTGCGCCTCTTCCTTGGCCCGAACCAAAGAGAGGATCTCCGAGGGCGTACCCGCCTCAAGGGAAACAAAGTAGAACCACATGCCATGGTGAAGCGACCACAAGGCATTTCTCAACAACATTAACCACCACCATCAGTGGCGGATCTAGGATCGAAAAATTAGGGTGCCAAGGTTTACTATACAAGGTATACAGAGAACTTTTTGGGAGAACTAGACTACAAATTGCATGGTTTAGCCTAACTTTTTTTTTTGCGGAGAAACAACTGCTACATCAAAGCAAGACTATTACAGAAAGGACCTCCACATAGCAAAAAAATACACCCAAGTCCTTCTTCTGCAACGCGATGACGCCAACGAAGAACAGCACGTTCCGATGGCGCGCCGCCGCCGCATCTTCACACACTCCTTGGATCAGAAGATGTCCCTTGGCAGACGGGAAGTCGTCGGTTCTCGAACTCCAGAGAGCCTCCATCCTGCTCCACCGGCCTAACTATAGTATAACACAAAGTGTTTTACATTTTTGGAGGGGGTGCTATTCGCCCCTGGCCACCATTTCTCAACACTTGAACCACCAGAAAGGTCTTCAAATAGCGATGTCTCTAAGATGGAAACGATAGATCCATGGGCGCCCTCACCCAATCCAAATGTTGATGGCGCATCACGGAATTTAACCGGAGAGCAGGTCGGATAAAGTAGTGAAGGGCAAACACACATACACCTACTTTCGTGGGGTCACTTTGCAACGATAAGACCATATGCCTTGTGCACGAGAACCGCCAGACACATCTAAGCGTCTCCAAGGGTCGCTGAAGTTAAAAATACATTTGTCAACCAAAGGTATTGTAGTGACCCAGCACACCACTGCATGTTGTAGTGTACAAGTCGTTGACATAATACTCACGAAAGGACCACTTCATAAATATTACATCCTTCAGAGTAGTACAACAGAAACATAGTCGGTCCAAGGTAACACTATAGGATTACAACACTATTCAATACAAAAACTCGAGAACCTCCTTTACAAACAGAAGTAGGTCTCGTGCGAAAGAAACTCCCAAAGGACTCAAATCGCAGCACTAAGCTGGATACCAGCTCTACTTCTAACTTCTAATCCACTATTGCTGTTGTCACAACCCTAACTATCTATCTGGAATCTCCTTATCTAGAGTTGTGCTTCTCCTTCTAAGATTAGTCGTCTTGTACGTAAGCATTGTCGTTGACATGTCCACCATTGAGGGTTGTTGCCACCCCTCCGTTGGCAGACTCCACCAGATTGATTTGACTCCTCGTCGAAGACCTCACCAACATCGTGATGGATTCCTGTCCTTCCTCGGCTAACTCCAATAATCTAAGCAGGGGGTCAACGAAGGAAAGAGTGAGCAACACGAGCGTTACTCAGCAAGTTCATATAATAGGAGTAAGGTGTTTTATGCACTAGCTACCATCCATACCAAAAGGTCATGGATGAACATGCATATCTTTGTAAAACATTTTTAGGAAAAGATTCATTTTATCTTCAGAAAACTATGCCCGTCATCGATTCACAGGTGCTAGGGCCTTGAGGAGCCTCCTTTCCTGCAGCGTTCGCCGTTCCTTCCTGGAACGTGGAGTAACATGTCACATTTTTACACTCTGCAGAGGTGCGTTACTTTACCCATAAGAGACCAACGCCTTGTTGCACAACCGGGCGATCTTTCCCGTCCACACTTCCTTGGTGTGGGGCCCAGTCGTTGATCCAAGCCATTCGCCGTGCTTCTCCAACAACCCCGCATGCCCACCCAATTCATGCATAGCAGAATAACCCCTGGCTCTACCCCTCACGGTAGATACCTAGGCATCCCCTTGCAGACCATCATAGACCCCAGTTACCGTTGGGAATTAAGGGATCCCACCCATGTGCATGTAGTCTCGCAAGATCTACAGCCTAAGGAACTGGCAGTCCGTTGACATGCGAAAGGGAGAAGATCACAGATGACTTTCCCGTCCCATTCCAAGTCTCATGGTTAACGCTTCATTTACGGCGCAAGAACGCTGACGGCATTGGTTCTTAAGTCCTAGGTAATACTTTCCCGTGCAAATGGAACCTCCACCAACCACATCATTCCATGGTTCCATCTGCCAGCCAACAATATATATATAGCAATTCACATCATTCGAAGATAGGTTTTTTTATGCAATGATAAACCATAGTATTTTTCATTTACTTTGATAAACATAATCAAGTAGGACATGAGCAAGAGTGAACTTGCCTTTTTGACTGCAAGATTATGCAGCCAAGGTCTTCTATATGATAAAGACTCCAAAATCTGAAAAGAACGTCATTGGTCCGGTAAGGACTAATGTTTGAAGAAGCAATATGCTATTATGCATAAGTATGAGATGAATCGCCCTAAAGCCCGTAACTAACTCTCGATGGTTGAGGGTTGTTTGAGTTTGGTGATTACTTTTAGATTTGTTTTATCTTCAAGTTCACTTCACAAGAATGATGAATTTTAAACTTTAACTACAAATACCATATTAAGCATAAGGGTAAAATAAAACAACATCATAATACTAAATGGTTATTTTGGGATTGATCATCATCTTTATGTTTATAAAGAACATGTGAAACAATTTACATGAAATTAAAATGTATCTAAATTAGCATTTCAAATTAATTCCATATTTCAAATAATAACCAAATTGTAGTTTCAATTTTTAGAATGATTCAACTTTAGTCAAACAAACATTTTATTTAGACAAACTGATAAATTTTATTTTTCTGATCATTTTGGTATATTATTTGTATTATTCTGATTTAAAATGATTTAGTTATGAATTTTTAAGTTGTTTCCAATTTTTCTTTACTTAACCAAAATATAAATGAAAGGAAGTTAAGTAGTAAATGAAGTATGTGAAACATTTATTCAAAGGAAACTTAGTGGTTCAAAGTGTTGTTGGATTTTTATTTATTTGAAGTGATTATGAAATAATAGTAGAACAATTTCATAAGCTTATAACTTTATTTTCAAAATTATGAAAATAATCCTATTAATTATTTTATTAAATATAGTATCATTTTAATTAATCATTATTGAAATTAGAATATTGCAGTTTATAATGAATACACATTTTATAATTTAAAAGTAAGCATGTGAAGCATTTTTGAATTGAGTTAAAATACATTCCAATTAGCATTTTTATTTATCTTCATAATTAAAAGAATAAGTAAATAGTTATTTCATTTTTATAAATTCAAATTTATTCAAACACAAATTTCATTGATACAAATCTATAGATTTATTTTTGTGCATATTTTGAGGTATTATTTGTATTTTTATGATTTAGTATGAATTAGTTATCAATTTTCAAAGTTTAAGCAATTTAAATTATTTTTGGAATATTTAAAATGAGTTGGTCCCACTTGTCATAGTTTTAATAATTACAGAAAACATTTTAGGAAATGATTAAAAATCTGACAACTGGTCCCACATGTCATATTCCTATTTATTTATTTTTTAAAAGAAATTCAAGAAAACTTCTGATTGGTCCGCTGACGTCAGCAATGGAGTTCATCCCACCCGAGCTCAAATTCGGTACTTGCGAGCGAAATTGGGATGAATGGGATCCTGAGCTGGCTAGAGGAGGTTGAGGCGAACCATTAGGTGGCGGCTCTTGGACCAAATGGTCACCGGAGTAGCTCCGGCGACTCGCAATCGCGGCGGCCGGACATGGCACACGGTGCGACGACAAGTTCCTGAAGCAATCGAAGGAATTGAAGGCATGGGAAGATACATAAGCTCACCACGAGCACGGCTATGGGCTCGGAACGTCAAGTCATGGACGAACGGCGTCGGAAACATCCACGACACCCGGCGGCCGGACTTGGAGAAGACGGCTCGATTCCTCCTCTACCGAGCTCCCCACCACGCACCACTCAACGAGGAGCAAGAGGACGACATGGCGAACCTCCAGAGCTCCTCTGAGCAGCACGGAATCGGCGGCAAACGGCGGCGGCCCGACGAACTAGGGTTTTGCTTCCCCGTCGACTTACTGGGAGAGAGAAAGAGAGAGAGGACTGAGGCGATGGAGAGCGAGATGGGGACGTCTTCTCCCTCTTATCCGCGCGAGCAAGCAGGCAGGGAGGAGGTGGCAGCGCGGCGTCGGCCTCGTCCTTCTGGCGCGAGGAGGAAGAAGAAAAGGGAAAAGAAGTTTTTGCAGAAAACCCCCTAGGTTTCCAGGAAATTACAGAAACAGTGTAAACAGGCCCCTGGCTCCTGTTTTAAATGATTTGAGGACTTGTTTGTGATGATTTTAATTACAGAAAAGCCCCTGGTTGTGTAGGGTTACATTATATTTATGATTTCAACTTATAACTTTTAATATTTGATGTATTTTGAATTCATTCCATATTTGGAATGAATTTTTGTATATTTAAATTTATTTCCTTTTTACAAGATGTGTAGAATTTCAACAACAAGTTTCTTTTAAACTTGGATTATAAATCTTTTGTGTGTTTTAAATTCGTTAACCACTTAAAGTAAATTTGAACATATTTGGAATTATCTCTTTTTAATAAAAATTTATAGTTTATGGCCTCTGTTCTTATTGTGTACTTTTATAACAATTGATTTATTTTGTTATGCTTTTTATTTGTGGTTTTATATTATTTTCAAATGCTAAGGATAGTTTCTTCCTTGTCTTCAGCTCCAGATAAATATTCAAACTTGTTCTGAGTGCCTTATTGATTTCTGGACAACATCAAATTGTTGTCCAGCAATATAACATGATTTGCTTACTGTGGTGACTACAAAGAGTATACACAGTGTTTCAATTCAAATTCATGCCAAGCACAAAATATGGCCCTAGTGGCTTTGGCTTGTGATACCTGACAATTAAATCATGTGAAAACATGATCAATTGTCTGTGGATACACAAGAGAAGATATCCTGCCTGAGGTCAGGTCTTATGGTAGGATAAATGGGTAAAATGATGAGAACAGAATCTTGCTTAATTCCATATCTCATTCTGATGATCAAAAGGATGATATATTCCTTTGAATAAAATAGATTATCTTGTTTCTGTGGAAGCAAGTTGCTAAAACAATTGCTGACTAAGTAGTCCATGTGGTTCCATTTACCACATGTCCAGATTTAACTCATCTTGAGAATGAATCTTGAATAAGCCAAATGGTCTTGGTCACATGATGAACTTGTGAACCCCTCTCTTATGAGACATGTCCACACTCACATGAATTTGAGAGTTAACTCATGTGATGATTACATATGGGTGATGATCATATGGTTTTATGCTTTGGCTTTACTTTCTCCCTGATAGTCATACTCTTGGAGAAATACCATGTATTATCTGTCCTTTTGTTTATTTGTATATGACAATTGTTTGAGCATACAAAAGTGATTTGTTAACAAGGTTGCAAAGCTTGTCACTCAACTACTTCTATATAACACAAACATTGGAATATCACACTATTTCTTGAGAAATTAATAAGAACATAACAGATGCAAGAGTTCCCATTGTCTCTGTGATAGATTGGCATAGCACTACTATGCATATCTAATCAATCCTTCTTCATAATCTTCTTGTTGCTTTACCTCTTTTCTTGAGATGCTTCCCTGGTTGAATAACTTCAAGAAGATTAGGAGATAAGAAGTTAAGATTCACTAGATAAGGTGAAAAGATCTTTGTTAAGATTTTAGGTAATTCAATTTGTCTTTAAGACTAGAATGATTTCCATCTACTAGAGATATGTCTAACATATAAGGTTAGACAAGATGATACCTAAGAATAACTAGATTTATGTTACACTCCTGAGGTAATGTTTTGATGTAACAAGATATATTCCCACTGGGTTTAACAATTTTATCGAGTACCTCTCTACCCAAAAATAGGTTTTAAGCCAAGATCATCTCAAAGTTTGTAACGCTCAAGTCGATGATCTACTTCAATTCCACCAACTCAAGTGAAACTTCAATCACTTAGTGTTTTAAAATTATTTGCGCGAAAATTCTTCGGATTTTCTGATGCATGAATGCAATGCACACTTGTGTGTCCACTCTAATTTGGGACTCTAAATGCTAGGATGTTACAGGTATCACTAGGATCCCAAGGATGGGAACTCACACTTCATGGGTTTAGGATCGATAATCTTCAACCCCATCCATGGCGTACGAACTCACAAGCCATTCCGGTATGGCCATCCTAAATCTTATTTGAAATGTTTACATCGAATGTTGTAGTTCTAGACTTAAGTAATTAGGGAGGATGGTCCTATTTTGTTCTATGTTTTGTTAAACCAATATGTTCGATTTTTGTGTTGAGGTGGGTAGTCAACTGGGTGGCCAGTAAATGATTAAGAGACCTTTTCAGCTCTTCTTCCTTAATCCTTATCCTCATACACATCCTAGGTGGGTGGGTGCATCTCTAACCATCTAACTTGGTCCTACCAGGAGATGTGGATGGCGTACGTGTCGACGCTGCAAAGCGATGGACATAAATATCTAATCTGTGATCGATAATCTGTGATTACGATGTTAAAAACAGCAGTTTTAAGCTAGAGAAATGTCTACTCTAAGCGACTTATTCTTACCCAATTAAATACAGCAACAGCTTCGATCAGCAGCGTGCGTTTAGATGCCCATGATTTCTGATTGATCGAGCCCTTCATTTTTTATCTGGCACCTGAACGGGCAAGCTAGGATTGGAACTGGTTTAGCAATTGCCGCCATTGTAAGAAACAAAAGAGAATTGACAAAGCTAGATTAGCTGGAAACACACTTCAGCCAGCCTTCTGACACACGATTTTCATGTAAACGGCAACATATATTAGCATCCATCTCTTAGTTTATATAAGAAATCTAAGTCGTGTTTGACTTCGTATGCTTGCCTCGGTTTGGACTTTTGGATGAAGTATCGTGCTTTCTCTGACACCTGGCTGTGCTCAAGTATAAATAAAAAAGCAAGCTCAAGAACCACAAGGCTCGATAGTATAAGAGCATCTCCACCGGGGCCTCTAAATGCCCTCCAAAGGCTCTTTAGGGGTCCGGACCACAAAAATCATCACCACCGGGACACTCCAAAGGTGACTTTGGACCAAAAATATGTCCGGCACCCCCTAAGAGGCCTCTATACTTGGAGGCCCTCCTGGGGGTGCCGGACATGTTCGCAGCATGCATCATGTGTGGCTGGCCCACAAGTCAGTGGACGTGGCTCATTTCTCTTCTTCCTTGATGCATGCATAGCCATAGCTCGTCGCCGTGCTGCACATGAAGATGGAGTAGCTCCAGGCCATATCCAGCCCGGATTTCGCGCCACATGAACCGCACCGTTGACCTCCTTCGTCTCCTGCGAGCACGGCACAGGAGGAGCCACTAGTACAAAAGACACATCGGAAATGGGCTAAAAAGCCCATCGGCAACGGAGAAAGGGTCCGTGTCCCCGCCTCTATCACTGATGTGAACGAGCTCATTGGCAACGGAGGTTAAATGACCGTTTCCAATGTGAAATGCAAATTGCAAACGGTCGTTGTGGATAACAGTTTCCAATGTGGATATTAAATATATAAAAAACAGCCGGCTGAGCCGGCTCGGAGCAACAATTAATCAATTTAGTCGGCTCACAACAGAGCCGGCTTACAGCTACAATCAATACAACCGGCTCGCAATAGCAGTCTGACTGGTTGTTCACTTCACAATATAACACCGGATATCCAATTACACAGAGGAACAAGTAGAATACACAAAAGGTATATACACACATTATGTGCAACAGTAAAAGACTAATCAAAAAATTGAATATGCAAAACACTACCGTCTAGCAGCAGTACAAACTGCACCAGAAAACGCCTGACTTCTTGCATCCGAGAGCGACGACACAACATGATTGAGCAATCTGCGACCATAACCATGGAGTCTCTATCCCTCAAGGGTTCTCACTGTTTTTGTGAAACTGCATAATGTGTATGGCATGAACTGAGCATGGTTAGCAACAAATTTGACTGTAAAGTGCAATTTGACACAATTTGACTGCAAAGTGAGTACACCACAAAAGAGTGAAATGTAGTTCTAAACTATTAATTTCCATGTTTCAGGAAAACTGCCGTTACTCCATACCAAAATAAACCAACCTTTCCGGAGTTTTTATCAGGAACCCTGAAGCTTAATGAAGTCTTCAAACCAGTGACTATTTCATCAACTGTGGCTGTGGATGACACCTACAGGAGAAAAGATTAGTTAGAAACAGATAGAGTAGCTCAAACTCTTACATGCTATACAAAAGATACCAGCTATGCTCTACAAATTAGTACACAATTAAAATACCAGCTATGCTTCCAAAGAAAAATTCAGAGACCAATTACCGCCAGTTTTTCATCAGTATACTAGTTTTCATCGGAAGTTCCAAAATTAAACACACACTGGTAGAAAATGGGTCTATGGTCCCGGTTCGGTTGGGCCATCAGTCCCGGTTGCCCAACCGGGACTGGCCAATCGGGACTAATGCTAGTCCCGGTTGGGCCACGAACCGGGACCAATGGTGGCCACGTGGCCAGTTCTGGCTGGGCGTGGGGAGAGACTCATTGGTCCCGGTTCTTTTACGAACCGGGACCAATGAGTGTTTTTTTTTGGTATTTAGGGTTTAGGGTCTCCCTCTCGCCGGTGCCCCCTCTCCCTCTCGCCGGCCCCCTCTCGCCGGTGCCCCCTCTCCTTCTCGCCGGTGCCCCCTCTCGCCGGTGCCCCCTCTCCTCTCGCCGGTGCCCCCTCTCCCTCTCGCCGGTGCCTCCGTCGTCTCCCCCTTCTTCGCATCGCCGACGTGCTCTCCATCGTTTCCGTACGCATATTATACGCTCTACTATATACACAGTACATGTTGATGCATATATAATTAATATTCGATCTCTTGCGAGAATACAACTATTTAATTACATGGAGATAGATCAAGCCATCAAGGCATATGTAGTTCATCGTCCGAAGCATAATGTTCTCCCCTTTCATCGATGACCTCCCTAAGCAGAAATCCCGCCAATTCCTCTTGAATTGCTCCTACGCGCAGTTCTGGGTCGATCTTCTCCCGCATTTTGCTGAAAGCAGTTGTTCTCCGCTCAGTGGTCAACTCGCGAATGAACTCGCAAACGTAGAATCCACATAAATTACTCCCCGGTGGCTGCTGCGGACTTTCACCGTTTTATAAGTTAGCTCATCTTTGAATGGACCTTCTACCTTCTGTTTGAAAATTGTCCAACACCTGCTTTGGCAAAGAAAATGAACAAAGGAGTTATTAATTACTTGACATCAGGGAACGAACGAAAGAGGGCGATATAATGCGATAATGATTGAAATTACTTGTTGAGCATTTCTTTCATGTCGGACCACAACGCTTGGTCCCAACTTAATGAGTCGTGGACTTCAACTGTGGACTTGTCAGGTTGAATGCTTAGCAGAATCCAGTGGAACCTGCGGACGTTTACATAAAGCAGACATGCATAGCTCATCAATTACACTTAACATCGAGAAAGCCAAATAAAAATATGTACAAGACAGAAACACTCACCTGAAGTTGTAAGGAAATAGTATTTCCGTACAGAAATGTTGCATGGTTAAAAAGGTGGTCAGGTCATGCTCCACGTCTTTGGGGTGATTGACTAACGTATGTGAATTCACGATATATGGGTCAACGAACCCAACCTCAAAAACTTTAGATCTTTTGCATTCCAGCATCTTCATTCTGCATAATAGCGTACAAAAGGATATATATATAGGCAGGATAATATAATACAGGCAATGAACGAGCTGAGCTAGAGACTTAATTACGAAAATAAATCACTTACAGACAATAGCAAGAGAGGATAGATTTGTCGAGGGCGCGCTTTTGGAATAACTGGAACAGTTCAGTCAGTTGAACCTGTATAGTGTAACGTTTGAAGAAATGCTCCACTCTAACGTCCAGCGGAAACCACTCTTTCGCGTCCTTCTTTGATGTGTGCACCAGGTACCAGGTATGCAGATTTCGCATATGTGTTGATAGACCCGTCATCTCCTCATTACTGACCATAGGCTCCCCTTGGACATATTTCCGTGCCATCTCTAACATTGGCGCATGTTCATAGCCTAAAAGTTGACCAAGGCTCATACCCAAGGCGGTAGCCTGTTCCTTGGCCTGAGATACAGTGACACCAAGTTCTTTAGCAGCAGCTATGGCTCTGGGGTCCAATAATTCCAGGTCTTATCCATAGCGACTCTGAAGTCCTTGTCGACATCGGAACACACTATGAGCGGGGGGACCGATTGATTTTTCTGCTGTCCGAGCTGGGCAATTTGTTTCCCGCTTTTTGCACTTCTTCCCTTGTTCTGCTCAGACTGGGCACGTGCTAGCTTAGTAAGTTCACGACCATAGTCAGATGGCAGATTCATCGATATCTGGGATGGCTGCTCAAGGAAGGACTTTCTCCACTTTTTGGATTTTTCATCGTATACCGGCTTCTGCTCGGGCTTTTTTGGTGCAAAAAAAGCCTTATTGTAGGCAGCCACCTCCGCGGCGTTTTCCGCTACAGTCCTGTCATAAGGTCTAATGGGAAGATTCTTATGAGGTACTGTTGGGAGGGGCGACCTTTTACGTTTCGGTGATCGCTTACCCCTCATAGTACGAGCGGTGGGCGGAAACGGCTGACGCGGCGGCGGAGACGGCTGCGCTGGAGACTGGTGAGGCGGTGAAGAGGACTGTTGCGCTGGAGAATGCTGAGGCGGTGAAGAGGACTGTTGCGCTGGAGACTGGTGAGGAGTCGATGGCCTTGGCTGCCAGTTCGGAAGCACGATGAATTCCTTTGGCCATAGAATGGTCGCTTTCTTGGCTTCTCCAAGTTCAAGCACCTCCCCATCTTCACCTGCAGGGTGTTGCAGCTTCAGCTCCTCATAATCTTTCATCACTTCATCCACCGCGACAACAGCGTAGCCATTTGGAACCGGAGAGAAATGGTAAGTTGGATTAGGTCCAATTGGTACGACATAGCCGACCGCCACCTTCACGGTTAAGTTAAAAACTTTCACATGCATCTCACAAGGTGTGCTCTCCGTGATATCATCCACTGGGTAGCGACGAAGTGGAGCCACTGCATCATCATTACCATCCTGGAGCTCCGTGGAAGCCACGCTGCTTTTCCGATTCGATGGGCCACCGGTACCATCGCATGCAGCTTCTACCATGTGCCGTTGAGATTGGCCGCTAGTACCTTGCTGGCTAAGCACGGCAATTTGTTCCTTCTGCAGCTTTAATTCTACTTCTATATTACGCAGCCGGTCTGCAGCAGCGCGTGCTTCCATTGCCTCCCTTTCCTTTCTCCTCTGATGGCTTCTATCAGGAAATTTCTTCCTGTGCTCGGGAATCGCAATTGTCTTGGGCTTGGAGCCAGGTACGCCTCGTAACCGTCCGTCGTGTTCCTTATTCCCAAGGGCGCGTGTGAGCTCGTCATCCTCTCTATCGGGAATGAACCGTCCCTCTTCAACATCCTTTACTGCTTTTCTAATTTCTTGGATGGGTAGTAGGGGATTATCTTTGTGTCTTCTGTTATATATGCACTTCCCTTCTGCGTCCAACGTGCCCCCATGCCCGTAAAACCAATTTCTTGCCCGTTCGATCCACTTGAGTGGCTCTGGAGTGATCCCATTAGCCAGCAGGTCCGCCTCAAGTTTCTCCCACTTAGGCATGCTACCAGCGTAGCCACCAGGCCCCATAGTATGGTGGTACATCTTTAGAGCAGCATTTGCCGCATTTTTTGCAGACTTTTCCAGAGCTTCCTCTGATTTCTTGTACGCCACAAATTCTTCCCAGTAGTCCTTTATCTTCTCATACCCTTTATCGAAGTCTGGAGTCTTATTTTTCTTGACAAACAGTTTGTTCAATCTTTTCTTCCAGTTCTTGAATAGCTCGGCCATCTTCTTAAGTGCCCAGTCCTTGACTTTTTGCTCCATGATTTTCCGGGCAATCTTTTCTGCCTCATCTGGATCCTCCTCATCTGAATCCACCTCTGGCGCCGGCAGGGTGAAATTAACCATGAGCTTTCTCCAAAGTCTTTCTTTGCCCTCATCGCTGACATATAGCTGTCCTTTCTCGTTTGGCCGATGCCATTCTCGAACGGTGATCGGGATGAAGTCCCTAACAAGAACTCCGCATTGCTTTACCATTTTATTTTTAACACCAGGGGGAGCAGTCGGTGTGCCGTCTTCAGCGACTCTTTCGATCGTGTACCTTTCTTGGTCGCCCAACTTTTTGGCTGGGCCTCGTTTTGTCCTTACAGAAGATTTGCTCGATCCGGAGGGCTAAAAGAAGAAAGAGCGTTAATATATGTATATAGACATCAGAGACTTAATTAATACAATCTTCGGCTTCATTAATATATGTATATGCACCTCGCCGGAGTTTGCAACATTTAATGTTCCACCGGAGCCTTCGGCTTCTCCCTCGTCGGCTTCTCCCTCGCTGACTTCTCCCTCACCCCGGCCGTCGGGTTCTACCTCACCGGAGCCGTCTCTTCGGTTGAGAGACTCATCTCCCTCACCGGAGTTGTTCAAAAACTCCGTGGTGACATCGACAATATCTTCCGGCCCGCGGATTATATCCTGGAGGATATTTTCCTGATCTTCGTCTCGTTCCATAGTTTCTGCAAATTAAGAACAATGCACAAAACTTTAGTTGGGTAACTTGTTCCATATGTCAAGATACATCTACAATATCATAAACCCGTAAACTCGTATCGTAAACCCGTAAACTCGTATCGTAAACCCGTAAACTCGTATCGTAAACCCGTAAACTCGTATCGTAAACCCGTAAACTCGTATCGTAAAAAAATCCTATACAAAATGCTATTTCCTAACACTAAAATTTCCTATACTAACACTAACACTAAACACTACATTTCCTAACATTTGCTACATTTGCTAACACTAAAATCCTAAAATGCTATTTCCTATACATTTCCTAACACTAAAATCCTAAAATGCTATTTCCTATACAAAATGCTATTTCCTAACACTAAAATTTCCTATACTAACACTAACACTAAACACTACATTTCCTAACATTTGCTACATTTGCTAATTGGACTAAAATTTGCTAACATTTGCTAAATTTGCTAATTGGACTAATAACATACTAACACACTACTAAAATTGACTACTAAAATCTTACATCACTAACAACATTTTAGTAATATTAACATGTTAACAATTGCTAAAATTTGCTAACATTACTAATATTACTAACACTACTAATATTAATTTTGCTAGTATGGACTTATACATTTTGCTAACAACAGGAGGCGTCGATCGGGTGGCGCAGGAGACGGTGGCGCGGCGGCGTCGGGTGCGCAGGAGACGGCGGCGTCGTCCGGCTCGAGGCGGGTGGCGCGGGCGCGGGTGGCGGCGTCGGCGGCGCTTCGACCGGAGAAGGGAGGAGGCCACGGCCGGGCGCGGCGAGGACGGCCACGGGCAGCGGCGGCGCGGCGTCGGGGGCGGCGTCGACGGCGTGGGGGCGGCCGTGGAGGGCGCGAGCGGGGGGCGCGGCCGTGGAGGAGAGGTGGCGCGTGTGGAGGAGGTGGCGCGGCCGTCCAGAGCGCGGCGGACGTCGACGGCGGCGGCGGGGCGCGGCGTGGGGCGGCGCGGGCGTCGGGCAGCCTGCCGGCGTCGTTTCGCTCTGCGTCGCGCCTCCGGTCCTTAGTCGATTTGCGTGAATGGGGAAGAAGAAAGAGCGCGAGCAGTTAAATAGCAGGGGTCTTTGGTCCCGGTTGCTGGCAAGAACCGGGACCAGTGATCCTTTGGTCCCGGTTCTTTCCAGCAACCGGGACCAAAGAGTGGGTCATTTAATGCCAGATCGCGGCGCGCATCCATGGACTCTTTGGTCCCGGTTCTTTCTAGCAACCGGGACCAAAGAGTCCTTTTTCAAAATTATTTCGAACTTTTCAGTTCTGAAATGTTGTTCCCGCCTTTTTTTTCTTATTTAGGTGTTTGAATATGAATTTCAAATGGTTTTGAATCTGAAAAGACTTTCAACATGAAAAGTGTTTAAATTTGAATAAATAATCCAAAACCATTTTCTGTTTTCTGAAATAATTATTCTAACTATACAAACTATTAACCATTTTGCCATTTTCAATTAAAAATATATTAACTTTATTGCATATTTTGAATTGACAAAACTTTCAACGTGAAAAGTGTCTGAATTTGTATAAATAATCCAAAATCAATTTTACATTATTATTGTCATTTTCAATTTAATATGGATAAATTCATATCTTTAAATCCGTAAGTCGAAATTCGACAAATAATCCGTAAGCAGAAGTAAATGCAGAACAACGTCTCACAAGCGCTTGAAAGAAACAAACCCCTGATCCAACATCACCAACATTATTCTACATAAACGGACTTGCTGGCTCGAAGGCCGTAGGATTAGAGGGAACGGCGGGAGGAGCCAGCCCCGTGGGCGGCCGCCCGGTTCTCGCGCGCACGTTTGCGGCGGAGGGCAAGATCCATGGAGGATGAGTCTTTCAGCGCCCAATCCAGATCGGAAGCCTCCTTCGCCTTGAGCTGGTAGGAAGTCTTGGCTCGCTGGACAGGGTAGTCGCGGACAGACTGGAAGGAGGCTTCCATGGCCTCCTGTATCTGCAACCCACAACCTTCTTCCCCGTCGTCGCTCCAGTCGAAGTCGTCGTCCTCCTCCTCCTCCGCGGGAGGAGCGGCGGCGCCTGGTGGAGGTGCAGCGGCGCCAGGTGGAGGTGCGGCGGCACCTGGTGGAGCAGGAGGCCGGTAGCTGGGCATTCCTCTCCACGCCGGGCTCGTGGGCATACGGCGGGATAGACTCCCGCGGTTGCGCCCAAGCGCGCTCTGCCGAGCACGCTCGACCTCGTCCAGAAGGCGTTGCGGCGGGCGTGGCGGATCCATCTCGTGGAGACGATGCGTTCGTGGCTAGGAATGGTGGATTAGGGTTTACCCCGTCGGCGACAATATATAAAGACCTCCAGGGCAGCGCTGGGGGAGGACACGTGCCCAGGGAAGCGCTGGGGGAGGACACGTGTCGTGACCGCAAAGCCCGTCTTTAGTCCCGGTTGGTGTTACCAACCGGGACTAAAGAAGCACACAGATCGTGTGTTTCTTTCAATCGCTTGTGAGCCGTTGGATCAGGGGTGTGTTTCTTTTGAGGGATTGTGAGCTGTTGGATCAGCAGTATCACGACCACTTCGTGAGCCACATGACCCGGTTGGTGTTACCAACCGGGACTAAAGAAGCACACGGATCGTGTGTTTCTTTCAAGCGCTTGTGAGACGTTGGATCAGGGGTGTGTTTCTTTTGAGGGATTGTGAGCTGTTGGATCAGCAGTATCACGACCACTTCGTGAGCCACATAAAGGTTTAATACATTACTACACATCACATAAAGGTTTAATACATTACATTGATTTACATAAAAGCCATGAACCCTTCTTCGCGTATGTCCCTGGCCTATGATCGCTTCAGCCGTAACCATGGAGCATCTTCATTATTTAACGGGATGCTTGGGTCAGTTCTCACTGTGAAGGGCGGAATTTCATCAAACTTATCATAATCTGCTGACATGTCTGTCTTGTCCTCGACTCCCACGATGTTTCTTTTCCCTGAAAGAACTACGTGACGCTTTGGCTCATCGTCTGATGTATTCGTTTGCTTGTTTTTTCTTTTTTTCGGTCTGGAGGACATGTCCTTCACATAGAAAACCTGAGCCACATCATTGGCTAGGACGAATGGTTCGTTCTTGTAACAACCAAGATTCTTGAGATCCACTGTTGTCATCCCGTACAGCTGGTCTACCTTTATCCCTTCTCCATTCATGTTGACCCAACTGCACCGAAACAAAGGGACCTTAAAAGTAGGTCCATAGTCAAGTTCCCATATCTCCTCTATGCGACCATAGTATGTGTCCTTTTGCCCATCGTCGTTTGTTGCATCAAAGCGGACACCACTGTTCTGGTTGGTGCTCTTTTTATCTTGGGCGATCGTGTAAAATGTATTCCCATTTATCTCGTACCCTTGGAAATTCAATACAGTCGAAGATGGTGACGCGGCCAACAAGTAGAGCTGTTCTCCGACAGTGGTGTCATTCATGAGCTGTAATCGCAACCAACTGCCGAAGGTCTCCATGTGTTTTTCTTTAATCCAGGAGTCATCCTTCCCCGGGTTCTTGGAGCGTACATAATTCTTGTGTTCCTCGATATACGGAGCCACGAAGGTGGAACTTTGTAGAACTGTGTAGTGTGCTTGAGTTAAAGAATGCCCGTCCCTACATATCAGTGCTTTCTTTCCTAGCGTGCCTTTTCCACTCAGTCTCCCCTCATGCCGCGATTCAGGAACACCAATCGGCTTAAGGTCAGGAATAAAGTCAACACAGAACTCAATGACCTCTTCTGTTCCATAGCCCCTTGAGATGCTTCCTTCTGGCCTAGCACGGTTATGAACATATTTCTTCAAGACTCCCATGAACCTCTCGAAGGGGAACATATTGTGTAGAAATACAGGACCGAGAATGGCAATCTCGTCGCGTAGGTGAACCAGGAGATGCGTCATAATATTGAAGAATGATGGGGGGAACACCAACTCGAAGCTGACAAGACATTGGACCACAGCCTTCTGTAAACTTGGTAGAGTTACTGGATCGATGACCTTCTGAGATATTGCATTGAGGAATGCACATAGCTTCACAATGGGTACTCGAACATTTTCCGGTAGAAGCCCCCTCAATGCAACCGGAAGCAACTGCGTCATAATCACGTGGCAATCATGAGACTTCAGGTTCTGGAATTTTTTCTTTGCCATATTTATTATTCCCTTTATATTTGACGAGAAGCCAGCCGGGACCTTGATACTGCTCAGGCATTCAAAAAAGATTTCCTTCTCTGCTTTGGTAAGAGCGTATCTGCTTAAGTATTGACGCCCTTTATCCGTCTGCTTGTTGTATGGGTCTTTCATACGTTGCTGGTCTGCCCGTGCTTCCGGTGTATCTTTTGTCTTCCCATACACGCCCAGGAAGCCTAGCAGGTTCACGCAAAGATTCTTCGTCACGTGCATCACGTCGATTGAAGACCGGACCTCTAGGACTTTCCAATAGGGTAGCTCCCAGAATATAGAGCACTTCTTCCATATGGGTACGTGGTTGTCAGCGTCATTCGGAACAGATAGACTGCCAGGACCCTTTCCAAAGATTACTTCTAAATCCTTGACCATGTCATATATAACATCACCATCAGGGAGGTTAGGCTTCTTCCGGCGATCTGCCTCACCGTTGAAATGCTTGCCGGGCTTTCTTACGGCATGACCGTTCGGAAGAAATCGACGATGCCCCAGGTACACATTCTTGTTTCCCAAATGTATACTTTCAGTCTTATCTAAACAGTGCGTGCATGCATTGTATCCCTTGTTTGACTGTCCTGAAATGTTACTAAGAGCAGGCCAATCATTGATGGTTACGAACAGCAACGCTCGTAGGTCAAATTCCTGTTGTTTGTGCTCATCCCACACACGTACACCTGGTTCGGACCACAACTGCAAAAGTTCATCAACTAATGGCCGTAGGTACACATCAATGTCGTTGCCGGGTTGCTTCGGGCCTTGGATGAGCACTGGCATCATAATGAACTTCCGCTTCATGCACAACCAAGGAGGAAGGTTGTAGATACATAGAGTCACGGGCCAAGTGCTATGACTGGAGCTCTGCTCCCCAAAAGGATTAAAGCCATCTGTACTTAGACCAAATCTTAAGTTCCTTGCGTCATCTGAAAATGTCGGGAACTCTCTGTCGATTTTTCTCCACTGGGACCCATCGGCGGGGTGTCTCAACTTCCCGTCTTTCTTACGCTCTTCTTTGTGCCATCGCAACAACCTGGCATGCTCTTTGTTTCTGAACAGACGTTTCAACCGTGGTATTATAGGAGCATACCACATCACCTTAGCAGGAACCCTCTTCCGGGGGGGCTCGTCATCGCCCTCAACATCACCAGGGTCATCTTGTCTTATCTTGTACCGCAGTGCATTGCATACCGGGCATTTATCCATGTTCTCGTACTCACCGCGGTACAGGATGCAGTCATTAATGCATGCATGTATCTTCTGCACATCTAATCCTAGAGGGCAGATAGTCTTCTTTGCTTCGTATGTAGTCTCGGGCAATTCGTTATCCTTTGGAAGCTTCGGCTTCATTATTTTCAGTAACTTCTCAAATCCCTTGTCAGAACAACCAGTCTCTGCCTTCCATTTCAGCAGTTCCAGTGTGGTACCGAGCTTTGTGCTGCCATCTTCGCAGTTTGGGTACAGCAACTTTTTGTGATCCTCAAGCATGGCCTCCAACTTTAGCTTCTCCTTTTCTGTATCGCATTCTCGCTTTGCATCAGAAATGACCCCACCAAGACCATCAGCGGGCTCATCTGATGCCCGATGTTCACCTCTTTCTTCTTCAACGTCTTCCATAACAGTATCACCGCATTCCTCAGGGAACATAGGATAGTTGTCATCATCCTCCTCTTCTTCATTGTCTTCCATCGTAACCCCTCTTTCTCCGTGCTTGGTCCAACAATTATAGCTGGGCATGAAACCTTTCCGAATCACGTGGTCTTGAATGGTTCTCGGGTCAGGTACTCCCTGACGTTCCGACACTTCTCACATGGACAAGGCATAAAATTATTCACTTTGTTTGCCTCAGCCACATCGAGAAATTTATGCAGGCCTGCAATAAACTCGGAACTGCGTCGTTCGCCGTACATCCATCGCATCCGTGCATCCATCTGCATCATATATATAATTAAGTTTATCAAATACCATTACAATAACATCTTGAATAGTGAAATGACCACCGTACATCGACACGTGCAATATTTCTGTATCAATTACAGACGAAAAGGATAAAGTTGCTAACCTCGGTGCGGGTCGGGCATTTCATCGAACACATCTTGTGCGTGGCAAAGAGAAAAAAAACTAGCACCCCCACTTCCCACCAATCCAGGAAAAAAAACAGAGGAGAGAGGGGGGTGGGGGCAACAATATATAGGCAGGGGAGGGGTATTGGTCCCGGTTCTTGGCACGAACCGGGACCAAAGCTCCGCGGCATGCCACGTGGTCCGGCTCTGGAGCTTTGGTCCCGGTTCTTGGCATGAACCGGGACCAATGCCCCCAACCGAACCGGGACCAATGCCCCACGGGGCCCTGGCAGCTCGAACCGGGACCAGTGCCAGGCACTGGTCCCGGTTTTTGCCTGAACCGGGGCTAATGGCAAACAGTACTCCGGACGAAAAGTCCTTTTTCTACTAGTGACATGAAAAGAAGAAATAAACGTCACATGGGACAAGCTTATATCATGTTGAGTCAAAGATCTTTTATATAGATGTTTGGGGCTTATCCAGGGCCATCTAGGATGGACTGTAGATGGTATCTAGGAGCAATATTTAAGCATGCACACCAACTTTCAACTTCAGAGTATTACAAGTATTCAAACCAAGGATACGCACAGTAATTACCGTTTGTTCTGAACCTGCTCCTTCCCTAATGAGTTTTGCAATTTATCCTGATAATACCCAAATCGTTCCACTCCAACACTAAGATTAAATAAGACCCATGAAAGTGTTAGGCTGGAAATTCTATCCTAGATTTACAAAGAGAAAAGCCTTGCTGATCCTGCATCCTACTCAGTAAATCACATGTCCATGCCAAGTAACCACCGCCAAGTTTGTGCATCCTCCCTCAAAAAAAACACGTCTTCTATAAATGGTAAATTGCATATATATATATATATATATATATATATATATATATATATATATGGAAAAGGAATAAGTGATATAAGATGGGAAAACAATTGCTTTTCTTTCTAATCATCTGCAGAACACACAAAATCCCTGTCATATTACTTAGTAGAGGTGCATGATCTTCAACTTCAATATAAAGGAGAGGGCACGATGCCCAATGATTAATCTTATTTGAGGGAGAAAATAGGGTCTGTTTAACGAACAATAATCATACATTAGAAAAGACCAGCCCAGGTCAAACATAGACAATAAATCAAAGTGTAATCGTAGAGCATCTAGCATACACGTTTGGTACTGGGAGAGAAAACCAGATACTGTCTCAAGAACGTACCAAAAATACGTAACATTGTCCGGCCGGAAAACCAGAGGTAGATCCATAAGCGGGATCCATACGCGCTAGAGACGAATGACAGCAGGCGCATACCAGATGGAATCCAGATGCGGGAGATTACCAGATGCTGGATTCGATTATGACGGAGAATGCATCCAGAAGCTTGAGCACCCAGGGCCGCCGTTGACCCAGAGCACGACGGGTCCTTGCTCGGGTCCCGCTCCAATTCCACCAAGTAGTAGAACAGGTTCCGCCCGTGCCGCTCGTCCACCGTCACGTACCCGACGTAGTGCTTGGACGGGAGCGCGTCGTCGAAGCCGAGGACGCGCGTCACCTGCGTGACTGGCGGCGCAGCGCTGCGGCGAGGACGACGGCGACCACGAGGAGGAGCGCCAAGCCACGGAGGAAACAGAGGCCATCGCACAGCTGGCTGGCTGGATCCATGCCCGCCTCCTACGCGGGTGTGCTCTCCGGCAAGTACCGCCGCTGCTCCAGATCCATTCTGCCGACACGCTCGGATCTGCGAGAACCTCCAGCGCCGTCCCTCTAGCAACTGCCCCACCTTTTCTTCTTTGAGTCGATCCCGTCAAAAGTGTTACCTCGTCACCGGCGACGGCCAGAGGATGCCGGCGAGATATCTGAGAGAAGGTGTTGGGTGGAGAGGGGAACGAAGGAGGTGTGCGGCTGTGGGAGACGATAAGGTAGAGGACTTGTGCGTGGACTTAGGGTTCGGCTCGCTCGGGACTATTTATTGGAGCGAGGTTTAATTGCATACGGATGCATTTTTTAACCGTCACAGATATATCAGTTACGGTTAGTTTGTTTGGTCCGTTGCCTTTGTGTCGCGTGCAAAGCCATGCAATTTCTATTAACCGTGTCCATTGTGACGGATACTGTAGAAAGTTTGTTGTCTTTGTTCTGCCGTTTACATAGAGGGGTATCCTATGTGTCGTTCTGTACTAGTGAGCATGGAAGCGGCCATGACGACCTCGTCTTTAACCTACAGCCGGACGCATGGTGTCGTCGTCCGCGCTTCTCCAAGCCAAGCCGCTATGTCCTGGTGGTGCGCCGTCGTCGACTATGTCCGTATCCCGAAGGATTCGAGCTAGAACGCAAAGGATCGTCGCTGACAAGGCCATCTTCCTCATACGGCAGGACGCGCGGTGTCGTCGTCCCCGTCAGCCTTTACTTCTTCAAGCCAAACGGTCATGTCCTGGAGGTGCGCCGTCGTCGACTACTTCCAAAACCGGAAAGACTCGAACTAAAACGCAAGAGAGTAGCCACAAGATGAGCAGCCGGAACGGCATGTCGGCCTCGCGGGACGCTGCTGCTGCTCCCCTTGCTAGCTGCTCTAATTTGTTGTGTGTGTGCTAGCTAGCTCCATGACGCTGATGCCATGCGTGCTAGCTCCATGCGGGACTAGTAGCAGTGCCACGGACTGTATCGTCTATGCGTGCATGTGTTCCATGGCTCAGAGCCTCAGACTTCAGAGTGGTTCAGGCTTCAGAGTTCCATGGGTTCAGAATTTAGAGCTTGTCCTAGCCAGTGGTTACGCACGGGAGGCACCGACGGAGGACGCCGCCGGCTGCTCCGGCCACGCACGTCCTGCGCACTTATTGGCTGATGCGCGTGCTGGCGCCCGTTCTGCGCGACAAGATCTTCGCGCACTTCTCGGCAGCCGCGTCACCGACGGCCTCGACGCCAACCTCTTTGTGCACTTCTCGGCAAGGCGTTGGGGGCGTCCGTGGGTGACCTCGTAGGGAGGCGTGGCTGCAGGGCTTGGAGCTCCCCGGCGCCGCTGTTTCCATTCATTGCTTGTGATCAGCGCGGCCACCTCCACCTCGCCCACGTCGGCGCTCTTCCGTGGCCGCCTCGAGCACTTCTGGGAGCTCCGCGACGGAGGGATGACCTCGACGCCCGTGCCAGCGTCGGTGTTGAAGACTACCGCCTCGCCGTGTAGGCCGTGCAGCGCAGTCTCGATCTTGCTTTCTTCTCTGCCTCAGTTCGTGGCCGGCGAGCGACTCGACCATGCCCATAACCTGTTTGTCTAAATGTCTAAAGGTTTGGGGGCCCTATTTTAGAGTGTGCCGCTGTGGGCACTCTCTAAATTTTGTCCAGACGTGTGTCCAGCACCCCTCAAAGAGGGCTCAATTGGAGGTTGCCGGACACTTATTTGAGGGGTCCCGGTGGAGATGCTCTAATGGAGGTGGAAATGTGCAAGTCCGTTCTATTGGCTCTTTCAGAAATTAAAACATTATTTATTCTTACAGAAGAAAAATGAAAACAGTTCTGTACCAGTTTTAAAATTAGATTCTGCATGAGACAGGTGGTTTCAATTTTTCTGAAATTCCATATGACGCCGAAGGTAGCTCTGGACGAATTCCAGTACAGTACTGACCAGCGAAGGAACGGTCCACTGCGCGTGAACGTCTAATGTTTTGGCTCGATCGCTGTCGTGCTGATGTGCACAGGCCACGCGTCACCCATGCAAGATGTAACTATGCAAGGTGTCAAGTCAAGCAGTTTACCAACATCATTTCTGTGAAGCTACGGACAACTTGATTGTTTACCGGCACAAAGATGCATCATGCATGGACGGTCAACCGAGCTGATCCTACTGAGTTTTATTAATATAAGTTGACGAAAACGATTGGCCGAAAGGGAGAACGATGAACATCTTTGGGAGGATGACCTGACATGTTACATGTATGGTAGTAAAGTACACCCCTTCCATGTAAAAACATAGTGCATATTAGTTTTGTACTAAATCAAACTTTGTATACTTCGACTGATTTTTGAATAACACTTACATATTATTAAAATAATTAGATCCATCATGAAAATTATTTTCATAGTACTGTTTATTTGGTATTTATAGATGTCGTTTTTTAATGTTTTAGTTTAAGTTTCACGTGAATATTACACTAAAATATGTCTAGATACATGTGTGTGAAAACTATATAAAAAGTTTTATATTTTGATACGGAGTGAGTATATCTTTTCATTTGATTTATTTTGCAATTATAGGTACTTGTTATCTTTCTCTTGAGTGTAAGCTAATCTCCTAACAATGTATGCACTTGGGCTTATTAATTTAAACCGTGATGAAAGGTTGTATCTAAAAACATACTACATGTTTATGTTTTTTATGTGTGTGCACATTTCGTGAATAAAATACATATGGGGTGCCTTTGATAAAATAAACAGAATAATGTCTCTACAAAGCAATTTGAAATCATATAAATTAACACATACCACCAAACTTGTCCTTTGAATAAAAAATTACATGTGAAGATGGAACAATTTTTTTATTTTTTTTAATGAACAAATTATTTAAGCAATAGTAACATCACCTTTTCACCTCCAGTAGCAAATTCGTGATCAAATACGAATAGTTCGTTTCTCTCAAGAACTGTTGACTATCACCCGGGCAGATTCGTTCGGGATGGACGATCCCTATCCTACTTTGCCTTCCGGGGTCGTGCTCCGCTCGATCGGAAAACCCGAGCGTCGGCAGGCGTCCCGGCCACTGAGACGAATTGGCAAATGATTAGCTTGCGAAGGCGGCGAAGGTAAGATCCTTGCGCGCGTCTGGGTACAGATGGCCGGGATCGATCGGTAGACGGCAGTGCAGGGCAGAGGCGGAAAGCACCAACCAACCATCGCACCACAGGCCACAGCAGTCGGCTCCTGCATGACCGGGCGGTAGATCAGCCATCACAGCCGTGAGCGAATAGGAAAATGCTCTAGTTGAGAAGAACGGAGCGATCTCTGGCCCGCCATGACCGCGCTGTTGCGCTGCGTGGAAAGCGAGTACAGTGCTGCTGCTGGCAAAGGGACGGCGGTAGCGCCAAGAATGGGACACGGGCTTCCAGTTTGGTGCCCGCCTTTATTCAATTTGGGACAGGCAAGTCGAATTGTCTTTTCGGAAAAGTTATTTGCGTTGTTTCAGTATATATATACACTTCTTGCAGTTCATTAGTTAGAGATTAGTGAGTCGGCATGCATGAACTAAAACTAGAGGTACAAAATGCACCGTAAGTCTTAAAACCTATACTGGCCGCCTAGGAGCCGGGCGGCTGGGGGGGGGGGGGGAATCGGTCTGCCAGAGGAGCCGTCCCAAGAGACGACCCGACTTCGGTCAGTTGTCGTCTTCATCCCCTGTATTCAAAAGAAACTCACTCGAAACGACTAGTCAGCTTGATGGGGTGGAGGTACACATTTACATCAATGGTAATGTCCCCGATTGTGGTTGCAATAGTCGGCGCCTCGTCACCAGCTCGCGGCATCCACAGCTCTACGTCTTCGGTTTGCAGCAGAGGCGGCCAGTGGTGAAGCTAGCATAGATTCATTGGGTTCACCATGTTGTGTGCATATTGTTTATGCAGTATTAAACACTAATTTGTCATTGATTTTAAAAGATTTATTGGGTTCACGTGAAACACAATGGTGGTGCTTTTGGATAATGATGTCGATTGGTTGAAGATTGGTGCACTGGTGGTGGCAGCTTGCACCTCTACCCTCATAAGTTCACCGAGGATGCGGCCAAGAGAGGATTTATGTCAAGGATCTCGGTATCGTAGGCATTAGTTTTTTTTTAACACAACACAACCATCGCTGTCATTACAAGTCAAGCAAATTACAACAGCGATTACAACTTTCATCCCGAAAGTAGAAGCCTAGCTGGGCATCGAAATAAGCTACTAAGAACATGTAGTGGATATGCTGAAGAGTACAACCAGAGCCTATCAGGGGGTCCGTCGAGAACACGGACGCAACAAACCTGCAGTCATACTCTTCCAGGGCCTCTCGCAATCTAGCTAACCGTAGAGCCAGCGGCTCAACCAGCAATCGCGTTGGCAGACGCATATGAGGTAAAAGATTGAGCTGTAGATATGAAATGTCCAACATCGAGACCAAATCAGGAGGTTCTTGGCTGTTAAATCTGAGAAACCGTAGCAACTAGCAAAGGATACGCAATGCTACAACCAGATGAATAGCAATGAAGTGCCAAGGATGAACTGGTGGGAGTCGACATCACCAAGCTTGCCAAACCGGTAGCATCAGACTCACACCTCCACCAACCAATCCGCCAACCAAGACCAGCAGTAACACTATCTTCATCCTCTCCCTCACCACCACGGTCGGCCAAGAGAAGAAAGACAGGAATCATACCACTGGGAGCACGACAAACGCGCTTATGAAATGAGCAGGCGCCAGAAACCATCTCTTTTTCTCCATCCTCAGGAGCTCGTCGGAGAGGTTCAGCCGCCAACGCCCGGTGCCACGCGAAGACATCAGGTCGAAGTAGCTCGAAAAGAGACACCAGCCCCGTACTCCAGCTACAACAGAGCAGGTCCGCTCCCCTCCCTCGCCACCTTGGCCGGACGAGAAGGAGCAAACAAGCTTGAATAAGCTGAAAAACAGGGGGCGCCGATGCTTGGAGAAGGAGTCGATGCCGAGCTCGCCTTGAGCATCCTCCCACCGCTGGAGCATGTCGAGGAAGAGCCGAATCAGCCGCTTGGCGTAGCACCCTGGCACCAAGACGGAAACACCCAACGGAGTAACAAATCCACGAAATCCCCAATCACTGCCACCGCCATGGAAGCAAGCTGGATCGGGATTCGTGAAACTTGGCAACCCGCAGCCCTTATTCATAGAGGAAACACCGGATCCGGCCACCCTGCACCATCTCCACCATGGAGAGGAGCAAGATGCTAGCTCCGGTCGCTCGCCATCGCCGGGCGCCGGCGACAAGACGAGAGCAACACGGCAGAACGACAAAACAGGAAGAAAACTTAAGCCTACTATGCATAGGAGGGCCGGCCACCCTCTCCTCCCCCACTCCGGCCGGCAGAGCCGCCGGAGGGAGAGGGGAGAGGGGCCGGAGGCGGCGGCGCGATGGGAGGACGGGGAGGAGAGAGGGAGCGGGAGGATAAGGTCGGGTAGAAAGCTCCTACTCCCGTAGGCATGACTTGGGGTGTCATACACCGATGGTAACAGGTGGCGTAGGCCGGACGTAGTACAGGGACGGGATTATGCACAAGTTAACCCAGTTTCGGGTTCCACGGTGATGGCAAAACTCTACATGTTGTTCTAACTCACTATAGGCAAAAGTGCATATAGTTTACAGGGAGATGAGATCTTATGTGTGAGTCTCCCATAAGACTTTCCGTATGTTGGCTTACATAGGCATCCTGTTCTAGCATTACATGGAAAAGTTCTAACCGGCCAAGCAGATAGAGTCCTCGCCTAATTCTGTGTATGTCGTATGTCTTTCACAACGTGACGCAAAAGTGCATACAGTTTACAAGGAGATGAGAGCTTATGTGTGAGTCTCCCATAAGACTTTCCGTATGT
The DNA here is from genome assembly GCA_947311845.1 of Poa pratensis. NCBI lineage: Eukaryota > Viridiplantae > Streptophyta > Magnoliopsida > Poales > Poaceae > Poa > Poa pratensis. The sequence continues at coordinate 167,151,512 of CAMZMU010000052.1, forward strand.
TGGCTTACATAGGCATCCGGTTCTAGCATTACATGGAAAAGTTCTAACCGGCCAAGCAGATAGAGTCCTCGCCTAATTCTGTGTATGTCGTATGTCTTTCATAACGTCTGGATTTCATCTTGAATCTTCCTTAATCAGTTGGGCCTCCGTATATCGATGGCAATGGGTACCCATTATCCGCATACCCAGTGGGTATTTACCCATTAGGGTAAGGGTTTGCTAAAGAAAATTTACCCACGGGTAAGCAAATGGTTTAAAATCTGTACCCAGTGGGTACTGCGGGTGTGGGTATGGTAACGGAGCACCTATACCCGCATACCCACATACCCATCTAATATTGTTTTTTACATTTAGACCGTTGTTTATAGGGTTTTCTTGGGGACGAAGTCTCGAAATACTAAGCCGGCTACGTAATTCATTTTTATTTCCCAAACGCGTGACCACTTAACTTTTGCCTGATTCACAGTTCTCGGGCAGTCCTCGTCCACGTTGTTTCCTCTCCAATCTCCACTACTTTTAGATCGATATGGCCATCTCCCTCTTGGCTCCTCGTCACTAACCTGCCCTTCCCTCAACCGGGCAGCCACCAGCCTCTGCCCTCTGCCACTCTGCCATCACGGCCTCTGCGTATACACTCTCTTGGACGCGGTAGCCGGCTCATCCACGCCCGTGGCCGCTCGCCATGGACACTAGCGGAGGCGAGCTGCGTGGATGAATGAGTTATTTTGTTGTTCATTTTTTCATATACATAGTGTTATTTTAATGATTCTTTTCATATGCATATGTGGCATTTGCTAAATCGGCGGATGAATGAGCATATCGATGGTTTTCTTATATGTTGGGGACAATTGGTTCTGTGCCCTGGTTCTCTCTAGTTTATCTGTTTCTGCCCTACCCGCGTAGTTTTCTTCGTTCGTGCCCTGGCTGGCTCGCCGATGGCCCGCGGATGGCGAAGACGGCCGTTTCCGTCCGATCAACCTCCTTTGACCGTCACTTGGCCTGACTGGTGGGTTCGGCCTGGGGCAGCTCGGTTGGAATCGCATCAAGTGAGGTCGGGGCACTTGTTTAATAACGGGATACCACCGATGGGGCCAGCTCACGCTGCCCCCTGACTGGTGGGGTCGGCCCAAACTGACCACTATCTCCCGTTGTGCTGTTGAGTCATACGTGTTGGTGTTGGTTTTTAGTCCCACCTCGCTAGTTGGGAGTGTGCGCGACCTCTTTATATACCACAATATTCGAAGGCTATCGTTAGCATTGAACGGAGCGGGGTTAAACTGGGCCCGTGCCCCCTTCTTTCAATGCTAATTTTATATCCAGTGTTCAGATCTGCCCCTAAAATTGTAGTTAGTTTAGGTACGGATGATTAGTCATTTGTCCCAAAAAAATATAAGTAATTTTTGGTGTAAATACGTGTTGGTGTTTAGTCCCCCTGGAAAGTCTTTAAGATCTGCCCCAGAAATATAAGCAATTTCTGCTTATCAATAGTTTGTTTCATTTGGATAATTTGATCTTAAAAAGCGCTTAAAACATAAGCAATTTCCCAAATAAGACGACTGGTTTATCATAAGCGACTGGTCCAAATAACATAGAGCTTACGTTGCATTAAGCTTACATTGCATTAATTATGCTTACATCGCATCAATTAACTACGACCGTCAATCAGCAAATAAACAAATCCTAGAGCAACTATACAGAGATAAAATCCTGCAGGTTTTAGATTAGCCTGCTTCTTCAGATCATTCATCTGCCTTAAGTGCTTGTTCAACTTCTTCAGTTCACCTCTCACTTCCGCAAGCCCCATCGGAGGAGCAACCATGTCAGACCCCATCGGAGGAGCAACCATGTCAGACCCCATCGGCAGAGCAGAGGGCGCAATCTCTACATCAGACGGCAGATTGAGCTCGCTGGTCGCGTTCCACCTTGCATCCCGTCTAAGCTGTGAAACGTATAGATCCAACCACTGAAAATGGTTGCATGGTTCCACCCCCTGAAAAGGTTAACACTGAACCCTAAATCCCAGATCTGAGCAAGAAATTGAAAACACTGGAGAAATCAAAGCAAAAGGATGCGAGAGAAAGATCTTTACATCCTCTGGCAGGCTCTGGCATTTCAAATACTTGCACCCCTCTTTGGGAGTCGGCACCCTACTAGCCTTATGGAGCAGTGGCGCCTTGCGTGGGCATTTAGTACATTGCGGCAACAGCACTGTCGCAGCAGTGGACCACGGGGTTCCCCTAGTGCTGCCAAAGTGGGTCCACCGCCTTTGGGCCTAGCATGAAGATGGACAAGACCAAGACACGGCGCCAAGCTGGAGGGCACCCCGCGTGCCAGCTAAGTTTGCCGGGTGCGGAGGACCCCGAGGTCCCTCGCACCCAGGAAGAGCAAGAAGACCCCGAGAGCCCGAGACCCCGGCAGAGCCGGACTCTCTCTCGGGTACCAAGCTAAACCCAGCAAAGTTAAGGCTTCCACCGCCCTCCAGAAGATGGTAGAAGAGCCCAGAAGACTTGGGAAGCAAGGTGCATGCAGGGGACACCACCTGCGGTGTGCCAGCACTTTTCCCACCTCGCTTTCCCCCAAAGGGCGGGGATCTCACCAAACCAGCGGAAGATACTTGGAGGAGGAGAGGCCACGTCTCCACCTCAACCACGGAGAGGGGGAACTTCCCGCCAAGACCCCTCACGCTCCTCGCATGACCACTGTGGCATCCCCTTGTCTATAAAAGGAGGACCGAGTCATGGTGGAGGAGGAGGACGAATCCAAGGCAGAACCCAAGCAAGAGCAGAGCAAGAGATAGCTAGGGCAGAGAGGAAAAGGAAGGTGATCTCCTCAGGGCCAGGATCTGCCCTGTCTCCTTCCTCTCGCCAAAACCCCTTCCGGGGTACCTCGCCGGAGGCTCCATTGTAGCCACACCATGATGCTCACATCTATCCAGACATGCAGGAGTAGGGCTGTTAGCCTTCGGGCGGCCTGAACCTGGGTAGATCGATGAGTCCTTTGTTTGCTTTCCATCCACGCAGAGAGAGAGAGAGACGGAGAGCTTGCCGACGGTTCTTCTCCGGGAGACGTCTTCCAGCCTCCTTCGCGCCCCTACCGAATCTACAAAGGGGGTGTCCTTCATCCCCGGTGTCCGTCCTTCGTGACCCGACAGGCACCTCAGGCTGCTTTGGCCAAATGGGGTGAACGGATGAAGTGGAGGAGCTCGACATATCTCGTCGACGTTGCTGCTGCCCTTCGTCGCCGGAGAGGAAGAAGAGGAACAAGAGGAAGGAAGAGGAAGAAGAAGATGGTCCAAAGAGGATGGATGCTCTGTCTGTGAAGAGGAGGCAAATGGTGGATCCGTGGTCAGCGTGTAACGGTCACATGCGGCTGTGCGGCTATTGCGAGTCCACCAACCCTTTTTTCTTAGAAATGAGGCCGTTTACCCTACCTTTGGAGCTCATTCTTGGCTAGCCTTAAGCTACGATGACGAGCTTTGAAAAGTTTGGGACGGGTTACAGCCAATCAGATCGAAGAATGAGCTTATCGTGGATCGCCCAGGGTCTGCTCGCGGATTCATTCTAGAAGAACGATCGGACGGCTTACACCCAGCGGTAGGGTTAGATCGACGGCCATTGTTCAGTGAGGTTTGGGACGGGGTTTGGAGGCAGTCAACGAGGTTTTGAAAAGTGTGACAATCACCATAGTTTCATTTTGGAGTGACTAAGACGGATCCAGTCTCATTTTTCATTTTCATGTTTTAAACTTGTTTAAATGTTGGTCAAAGTTAGGTTTGACCGATATTTGAAGTGAGCTTCAAATATTTAAAAAACAAAGAAAATTCATGCGCACATAGTCGTCTTATGTCATATACTAACGATTCAAGTCGATAAACAAGTTCTATGCATATTCAGATGAAAAATTCATGTATTTAAGGTGATATCATCAAACTATGCCGTATGAACTCAAGGTTAAAGAGAAGGGGTTTTGGATTTGTAACATGAAACGTTCAAAAACCTCACCAAAGTTTCATTTTGGAGTGACTAAGACGGAACCAGGCTTAGTTTTTCATTTTCATGTCTTAAAATTGTTTAAATGTTGGTCAAAGTTAGGTTTGACCGATATTTGAAATGAGCTTCAAATATTCAAAAAAATCAAAAAAAAAGGAAAATCCTGCGCACATAGTCATCTTATATCATATACTAATGATTCAAGTCGATAAACAAGGTCTATACTCATTCAGATGAAAAATTCATGTATCTAAGGTGATATCCTTGAACTATGTCGTATGAACTCAAGGTTGAAAAGAATGGGTTTTGGATTTGCAACATGAAAAGTTCAAAAACCACACCAAGTTTCATTTTGGAGTGACTAAGAAGGATCCATGCTTAGTTTTTCATATTCATGTTTTAAAATGGTTTAAATGTTGGTCAAAGTTAGGTTTGACCGATATTTGAAATGAGCTTCAAATATTAAAAAAAAAGAAAAAAAGAAAAATCATGCGCACATAGTCGTCTTATGTCATATACTAACGATTCAAGTTGACAAACAAGGTCTACATACAGACGGGAAATTCATGTATCAATTGTGTTTCTCAAACTATGGCGTATGAACTCAAGAGTAAAGAGAAGTGTTTTTGGACTTGCAGCATAAAAGTTAGAAACAAATGACCGGAGGCAAGCTTATCCATCATAATAAAATTACAAACATAAAAGTTTTTACTACAGTGACGCCCAGAGCGCGCCAATTCGCGCCCAGAGCACGTCCAGAAGGTGTTCGACCAAAATACATCCGACCAAAATACAACTCATAATAATATTATTCACTCTTTTCTTTGACCTCTTCTGTCTCTTCGCTGGGGTCGCTGGAGTCGTCAAAGCTGGACATGATCTCGTTAACCCACTACTCGATGTCTTCGTCGGCCCCCTCGACGTCTTCGCTGACCTTCTCAAATTTCAGCTCGATCTAATCCTCCTTGACGATCACCTTGATAACGAAGAGATCACCAAAGCGAATCTACGCTTGATCCTAGAATAGATCCCAGTTCCTCGTCAACTCAATGTAATCTTCAACCACTCGATATGATCCAAAGATCTCGACATTGTTTCTCGCCAAAAGACAAGAAGCTCCGTGAACTTGACGTAATCTTTGATCACTCGATGGAATAACATCGTAACCATCTACTACCCCAATCTTGAGATGCTATCAAAATAACATGAACATCGTATCATAATAGTTCAAATGACAGAATAGTTCAAAAAATGTAAATGAATAAGAAACGTTTGAATGATATCAGAGATTCGACATCTAAACTATCATCCTCAATCCTGCGCACGTAGAACTGAGGGATATCAAAGAACTCGTCAAATTCCAATTCCATTGGGGCATCTTTGAATAAAGCGAAATATATCACATTCATTTCTGAATACGTGACATCTCTCGGTTCGTGAAATATGGACTTTAGAAGGGCTGGCTTGCACACATTTTTTATCTGTTCAAACTCTGATCAAAGAGATGAAGACATTCAGAAAAATTATAAACAACTTAATGTGTAAGAAAAAGAACATAAACCACCATACCCGTGTACTGAACAAAAGGTTTTGTAGCATTGTGTTCGTTAGTCACTTCAACATTGAACACATGTTGATCTTCATCCCAAGTGAAGTTGACAACATCGCCGGTTCCGATGCCGTAGACTACACACAGTGCTCTCCACTGCGTTCCACAGATCGAGGTATGAATATGCGTCTTCCAACTATCACTTAGCCGCTTACACATGGCTCTCCGCTTCGTTTCACTTTAAATTTCCCACTTTTCCAGGTAGAAGTAGTCCCCGTGTCTCCTTTAGGGCACTTAGCCTCCATCCAGCTCTTACGAGGGCCAATTGCCCGGCTCTCTAGAAGAAATCGTAAAGAGCATTGCAGAATCTACATGTAATACAAAACCGTAGAAACTATGAAGACACTAATTGAAGGAAAAACAAATGACATGCCCTCGAATTTGAAAGGCAATACTTACAACTTCCTCTTCGTAATCGTATTCAATCGGGAGTTTGATAGTATTGGAACGACGAGTGAGTGTACGACAGAAAGTTGCTTCGTGACAGCACATAGCACAGAGATCGACGACGGCGCTATTGGAGCCATCGGAATCCTATTTTAACAAATGAAATTTAGAACCAGATAAACAGGCGGAACCTGGAGTTTTCCCCATTCCACAAGCCAAATAGATAATCAAATCTACTCACATACAATGCACCATTCGGGAGCTCAAGCAGGTAAATGAAACATGTAGAGAAGATGGTACTGACCATCGAAATGGGGTTGATAGATTGCAGCTGGAACCGTCGGCGACCTAAAATCCCAACGGCGAAGGCGGTCGTACAATGGCGATGGTGATGGAGCTCCTTGCTTGTCCCTCCTTCTCGACGGGCAATGGGCGACGACAATGGCGATGGCGATGGAGCTCCTTTGCGCCTTCAATCACCCTGCTCTACGCCTTCAATCCAACGGACGACGGCAATGGCGATGGCGATGGGGGTTCCTGGGGTTTTCTTGGGGGCGGCAGCAGTGAGCCGGGGAAGAAAGACCACGTGGGCCCCATCGGTGGTATTAAACTAAAGCCCTGGCCCCATTCGATGCGATTCCAACCGAGTAGCCCCGGCCGACCCCACCAGTCAGGCCAAGTGACGGTCAAAGGGGTTGACCAGACGGCAACGGCGCGTTTGGCCGTCCGCGGGCCATCGACGAGCCAGCCAGAGCACAAACACGGAAAACTACGCGGGTAGGGCACAAACAGATAAAACAGAGGGAGGTAGGGCAAAGAAACGACAGACCCTATATACTGTGGGTGAATGACTTGTTTGGTGGGTGTACCCGCGGGTTTTGAATACCCACGCGGGTGCGGATATGGTATAAGATTTGTACCCAGACGCGGGTGTGGGTGTGGTTAAAATACGAGAACGTGGGTGCCGGTTTGGTTAACCTCTACCCACACCCAATGGGTGCGGGTGCCATCGGTACCTCCGTCTTGCTGGCTGCCAGCCGGCATTAAAGCTAGTGGGCCACCCTGACTTGTTAGGATAACTCCACTTCATGGGTTACCTATTTGGTATATCCCAACAATTTACGACCGCCTCCCGGTGGGTCTTCCTCTCAAAGAAATTGGAACTTAGAATTAAACCGAAGAATGCACTTAAATTTAGGGCATATTTGGAGAATTGAAAAATATTCCTACAAAATGCTAGAAAACCAAGAACAATTGCAAAGTTGATAACATTTCCTAGAATACACGCTAGTTTTCCTAGAAAATCCCTAGTTTTCGCAGAATATTTATAAACATTATTTAAATTTCTTTTTTTTCTCAGTTCGCATGTTTTTCACTAATTTTCTTTATTTTTCATGATTTTACTTTTTGTTATTTTCTCACTTGGTTTTCCATCGGAAGAGAAAGGTTTTGTGACCATCCGACCATCGTGCACACTGGATTCGAAAGCATTCGTCCCAATAATTTTCCGCTTCATTTCTAAGAAAACAAATATAGATTTTTTTTAGTAAACTACCAGTAGCATGCATCACAATATTCCGTGTGTGGACACGCCAACGATCTAATCATCAATTCATGATACCTCTTATATGTTGTGAGTGGTGACGATCGATCGATATGATATGCATTGTCTGCGTAGGGCAATGCTGTGGAATTGCAGCGATAAGGTCAGTGGAGGCAAGTGCAAGGTCAGTTGGGGCAAGGTTTGCCGCCCGAAGAAGTTAGGTGGTCTGGGAATCCTCAACCTGGACAAGTTCTCCAGAGCGTTGCGCCTCAGATGGCTTTGGCACGAATGGGTTTCTCCGGAAAAGCCTTGGGTCGGATCGGAAACGCCTAATGATGCCATCGACCGGAATCTCTTCAACGCTGCTACTAGGGTGACGATCGATGATGGCCTTACGACCTCGTTCTGGGGCGCCTCGTGGCTGAACGGCCTACCACCGCAAACCATCGCTCCTGCACTCTTCAAGGCCTCTCGCCGCAAAAACAGGAATGTTCATGACGCCCTGGAGGACCACAAGTGGATTTCGGATCTGGCTGTCGAAAACTTTACCACCGAGCACATCGTTCAGTACATGTTGATCTCGGACCTTCTGTATGACACGGTGCTGGTACCGGGAACGGCTGACTCCATCACTTGGACTCTCACCGACTCCGGGGTCTACACCGCCAAATCTGCATATAAGGCGCAATTCATTGCTGCCATCACCTCCCCCTTCCAGGGCATCGTTTGGGCCCCTTGGGCACCGCCAAAATGCTCCTTCTTCGCCTGGCTGGCGGTGCAAAATAGGTTATGGACATCGGATCGCCTTGCCATCAGAGGATGGCCTCATCAACCTACTTGCCAGCTATGCAGATGCAGCCCCAAGACGGCTAGGCATATTCTCTTCGAGTGCCGCTTTTCGAAGCGGGTTTGGGCGGAGGCGGCCGTCTGGCTCAAATGCCCAACGCTGATGCAGGACCTCGGCTCGGGGAGAGCGACCGTCATGGAATATTGGAATTCGGTGGTGGCCTCCGACTGCTCTTCTAGACAAGGGCTCAGGACGGCGACCATCCTGATCACCTGGGAAATATGGAAAGAAAGAAATGCAAGAGTCTTCAACAACAAGTTCGTGGCGCCCTCCATTTTGGTGCAGCGGATAAAGGACGAGGCGAGGAATTGGATCCTTGCGGGAGCTAAGAAGCTTGCCGCTCTCACTGACTAGGAGTCCCGGCTAAAGGTGTAGATCTGACGCGATGACGATCTTCCTTTCCGAGAGAGTGGACGGAATAGGGTAGTTGGCTAGTTTTCGGGGGCTGTGACCGTGTTTCCGCAGCCCCTTAACTGTTCGTTTTACTTTGGCCTCAGCCGTGTGTTGTTTGCTCCTTCTATATTAATATAAGGCAAAGCTTTTGCCCCGTTTCAAAAAAAAAATGATAAGCATTGTGCAGGTACAACGCATCTAGTGCTCTGCTGCTTTTTGCAGTACATGTTGAAACTATAACAGTGGTTCTTCTACCTAGCTCCGGTCTAAAGCTCAGTCATGCTTGGTCATCATTTTCCTAAGCAAGCTGACTACTCCCTAGCTAAGCAAGCAATATGCGTGTTCATCACTAAGGTGTTGAAACTAAACCTTGTTTCTTTCTATATATATATTTTTGCGAGAGAAAAAAGCGCTTTATTTCCTGACTTCCCTAGTCAGTCTGACGTGTTTTCACTTTTCAGTGTATTTTGAATCGAGCAGCATATGTCGACTTGGATGCTGATGAAAGAGAGCCTTCTTGGTTACTTCTAGTATGTCGGTACACTTGCGTAAGATTTTTTCATTTATTTTAATTCCGACACCTAAAAGTACTCCGACGTGTGATTAGGCAAGGATTAAGACCTTAGTTTTTTGTGCCAAGCATATGCATGTTTGCTTCCACAGTTCCACTATACTGCTAGTGTTTCTTATGGATCAACTTTTGCCTTTTACCTGTCATTGAAAAAATCAGTGGTGGTTGCCACTAAGCAAGCACGGCAGTGGAACAAAAGGAGAAGAAAGAAAAGGCATGTTTCTCAAGTCCCTCCAAGGTGAGGGCTTGACCCTACCTGAAATAGATGGATGCATGAAATCAAAACCCCTTGCGGTAACGAGCCACACCCTGCAGCGCGAAGTGCGTGATACAGATCTTTGGCGCTGCATGCCCACTTTCAGTTGACATATATAATCAGCTAAAGAATGTTTGCCACCACAAAATTGAGCCAGCTTGCCGCATCCTCATCCATTTCGCACACGAAATTAGACACGGAGCTGGTAGGAAATTCGGAAAGTACAGTACCATTGAGTAGGGCGAATACTATCGAGCACCATGCATGCGAGAAGCAAGATCTAGCTCTGTATTGTACTCCCTCCTTTATAAATTTCATTTATGTACACATAAACAAAACATGTGTGGAGAGAGAGCGAATAAATTGCTAGGAGAGAATCAAACGAAATCTTGGGACGGCCTTGAGCGATTGAGCCATGTGTAAAAGAGAGTGAAACTGAAATGCATCTATACTGCTGATAACTTGCCCACGAAGAAAGGCACTACTAGCTTAGTAGCTAGAGCCTTACTTTCCACATCAGAGACCGGTGCGAGGGAAATGCATCTCTATCCAACCAGAGAGAACTAGGCTACAAACACAATAGTGCGGCTGGAAGCAGGAGCAGAAAGCACCAAACACATGCGCCTGACTGAGACAAGGCAAGCGCACGCACTAAAACGAAAAGGAAGATGGCAACTAGACCGGTAATGTGATGCGGATGCAGAATAAGGCAGCACTAATCGTCCTGAGGGATCTCCTTCCCTTTCCCCCACATGAGATTCTCAGGGAGGCGATCAGGCCACACGGCTGGTAGAAATTTATTCGTACTCCTCGGCGGCTAGCTGGTTCTTCGGACTCAGATATTCCGGATGCCACCCGACATTGTTCTTGTCTTTCTCCTAGTGCTAGCTCCTGCATCACGGGAGAAAAGGAGAGGGTCATATACTCCTATATGTTGCTCTTGCATGGCTAGCTAGCCCCTATGGATAACTGGTGCAGTACGTATTCAGCTTCATCCATTCCTTTTTTTTACCTCCTTCTGGCCCGAGCGACATGGTGCTATATGTTTTTTTAGAAAAAAAGGCAACAATGCCCAACTTTGAATTAACAAAGCCACATAGTTTTAGCGGCAAAGACAACGTGCTGAACAAACAGCTTACAGGCCAAGGAAACACAAGTAAACAGAGGATAAACAAAAATTACAACTTGATGTTCCTTTGCCACAGACCACCATTGCGAGCCCCCAAGTGAGCAGCAGGCTGGGAGCAGATCAACGTCTTCAACAGGCCACACCTAGCCCAAAGTCCACCGTCTTCGCCGCCGGAAGGGACCCCGTGTCCCTCGCCTAGGTTCGAAGGCGCCGCACCGTCGGGGACGAAGAAAGTTCACCCGAGAACACCGGGGACCAAGGGAGCAAGATTGCCGTAGAGGAGGAGAGAAGCTCCATCGCCACCGCCGCCACCGGAAGACTGCAAAACCGGAACGAAGCTGCTGGACGAAGACGCACCGAAGAGGAAACGGCAAGAGAGGGCAACCACACCACCGCGGTGAGCAGGACCACCAGAGTTTGGTCGATCATCGGCCAAATACACCATTGTTGCCGCAGAGGGGAACCCTTTCCCCTCTCGCTCAGGCTCGTGGGCGTCGACCCGCAGGGGAACAGAGGCTGCAAGGCTGCGAAGAGCACCGAACCAGGCACCAGCTCGAACAACACGATGAGAAGCCGCTGCCAAAGAGAACACGCCGCCACGGCCACTCCAGCGAACACCAAGCTCGAACACCTCCCCTGCATTCCCCAGGACGGCGCCTCCAGGAAGGAACTAGACTTTCGTCAAGCGAGGGAGAGGGTGAGAGGGAAACGAGTACCTCAACGAAGCCTTCGAGAAGGAGATCGACGCCTGTTGCGCCGCCGTCGTCGTGGTCAACACCGCTGACCAAGGGTTTCCCCCGGTACTGAGTCGCCTCGCACCAACCACACTGCCCAGCACCCAGATCCAGCACACAGAGGTCGTCGGGGTTCCGGAGCTGGCAGGAGGCCAAGCAGGGCGAGCTGGAGAGGCTTCAACTTCAGATCTGGCAAGGACCGACGGAGCAGCCCTACGCCGCGACCTCCGAACCACCAACTCCTCGCCGCCCACGCGACCAGAGGAGCGGAGAGCACGAACCACGGCCGCCACCCGCCGCCCGAGGCCGCCGCCCCGGCGCACCAAAGCCCTCCACACGAGATGTAGCGGCGAAGGCCCCGCCGCCACCTTCCTAGACGTCCTGATGGCTTTGCCCAGAGGCGCCTCCGGTGGCGGCGAGGAGGTTGGGAGGAGAAGGGAGAGGTGAGGTGATCTAGGGTTTCGCCCCCCGAGTCGCCTCCGGAGAGACAACGCGAGGGAGAGGGGAAAGTTTTCGTCGGCCAATCTCCTATCTTCAGTACTCACTCGCTACCCATGGTGCTATATGTAGAGCATTTCTCTCTGACGAGCTCCGTAATTTGCTGACATACCGGACGAGGTGAGCAGTCCAGGCCACCCGGAAGCCAGATGAGAAGGTGTGAGGTTGGATTAGTCCAACCTCACACATTACTCAAATCTTGAGAGGTTTCCTTTGGGTGGGTCGTGCAAAGGGTGTGTCGACCGTGCGCGTGGTTTGGGCATCGCGGATCTCGCTCGTATGGTGATCAGTCTATAGGTGCGGTGACTTTGGCAGATACGCACAGCCCCCTTAGGGCATCTCCAGTCGCCCCCCCCCCCCCCAGGACACTAAATAGCGCCGTTTTGGGCGAATAGCGTCGTTTTTCTACCAGCCGGCCCCCTAGAATCCCAAATAGCGCCGCTTCGGCGGAAATTAGCGCCGGCGCCCCTAGGCGAAACCCAATCCACTGGGTTCCACCTGGAGGGCCGGCGGAAGGAAAAGCACGCGTGGGACAGCGTTGTCGGCGAGACAACGCATTTTCCCCACCCCGGCTCGCCTTTTCCTCGGCCCGTCTCGCCGTCGCCGGCACCACCCCTCCTTGCGCTGCCGCACACAAGCAGCTAGGAAACCCGCCGTCTAGCCCCGCCACGCCGCCGGCGCCGCCCACTCCCCTCCGCCGCGATCTAGCCTTCGGGGAGATTCTCGGGGCGAAACGCATCCACCCCGCCCGCAAGGTGTTCGGTGTTCCGCCCGACCCAGCCATGGACTCCGACACCGAGGAGATGGTCGCCGAGCTCTTTGACGAGGAAGATCAGGCCGCCATCGACGACGAAGAACACCTGCTGATCTTGAGCTGCCTCGCTGGCTTGCTCGCCAACGACGCGGGGCCGCGGCGTGTTGGATCGACACGCGGTAGAGCAAGCCGAGGCAGCGCTATGAGGGGTACTGCATCCTCTATTCCGACTACTTCGCCGATGATCCCGTGCACGACAAGAAGGTGTTCCGGCGCCGTTTCAGGATGAACCGCAAGCTCTTCCTCAGGATCATGCATGCCATCCGGAGTTCGACACCTACTTCAAATTGAAGAAGGACTGCACCGACACGGTAGGCTTTACCTCAATTCAGAAGTGCACGATGGCCATGAGGTTGCTTGCATACGGTGCTCCCGCTGATGCACAGGATGACTATCTGCGCATGGGCGAGTCCACAGCCATTGAGTGATTGAACAATGATGCGTGTAAAGTCACACGTCCGTTGGAAACCCCAAGAGGAAGGTATGATGAGTGCAGCAACAAGTTTTCCCTCAATATGAAACCAAGGTTATCAATCCAGTAGGAAGTCAACGTTGCTCCGAAGGTGTTGGTGGAGGAATGTAGTGCGGCGCAACACCAGAGATTCCGGTGCCAACGTGGAACCTGCACAACACAATCAAACTACTTTGTCCCAACAAAACAGTGAGGTTGTCAATCTCACCGGCTTGCTGAAAACAAAAGATTAGGCGTATAGTGTGAAAAATGATGTTTGTTTGCAGAGAATGTAAAAGAACAATGATTGCAGTAGGTTGTATTTCAGATGTAAAAGAATGGACCGGGGTCCACAGTTCACTAGTGGTGTCTCTCCATAATAAAATACTAAACATGTTGGGTGAACAAATTACAGTTGGGCAATTGACAAATAGAGAGGGCATAACAATGCACATACATATCATGATGATCACTATGAGATTTATTTGAGCATTACGACAAAGTACACAGAGCGCCATCCAGCATGCATCTGTGTCTAAATAGTCCACCTTCAGGTTAGCATCCGCACCCCTTTCAGTATTAAGTTGCAAGCAACCGACAATTGCATTAAGTATGGTGCATAATGTAAACAATACTAATATCCTTAGATAAAGCATTGCTGTTTTACCCCTAGTAGCAATAGCACATTCACAACCTTACAACTTTTTGTCATTGTCCCAGATTAAATGGAGGCATGAACCTACTATCTAGCATAAATACTCCCTCTTGGAGTTACAAGCATAAACTTGGCCAAAGCCTACACTAATAACGGAGAGTATGCAAGATCATAAACAACACATATATGATAGATCAATAATCAACTTGACATAGTATTCAATATCCATCGGATCCCAACAAACACAACATGTAGCATTACAATAAGATGATCTTGATCATGATAGGCAGCTCACAAGATCTAAACATGATGGCACAAAAGGAGAAGACAACCATCTAGCTACTGTATGGACCCGTAGTCCAAGGATGAACTACTCACGCATCACTCCGGAGGCAGGCATGGCGATATAGATCCCTCCGGTGATGATTCCCCTCTCCGACAGGGTGCCGGAGGAGAACTTCTGAACCCCCCGAGTTAGGTTGACGGCGGTGGCGGCAACGGATGTTTTCTGGAAATATGGCTCGTTGTTTTAGGGTTTTCGCGTCTGAAGGAATAAATAGGCGAAGCGGCGACGTCGGTGGAGGCGCGGGGCCCGCTCCCCATAGGGTGGCGCGGCAGGGGGCCCACCCGCGCCGCCATAGGGTGAGGGCGCCCTTCTGCCCCCTTTCGTCTCCTCGTCGGACTTCTAGAACGTGTCGGAAAAAATAGGCATCTGGGATTTTGTTTCGTCCGATTCCGAGAATATTTCCAGAACAGCTTTTCTGAAACCAAAAACAGCAGAAAACAGGAACTGGCACTGTGGCATCTTGTTAATAGGTTAGTTCCAGAAAATGCATAAAAATGCTATGAAGTGTGAATAAAACATGTAGCTATTGGTATAAAACTAGCATGGAACATAAGAAATTATAGATACGTTGGAGACGTATCAAACAAGTTCTGCTGGGCAGTGGTTGCAGTCTTTGGCCCAACGTACTTGCGATCACCCAATGCGGAAGACACTGCTCGCCTCCTCGCAGAGAATGATGCAAGAGGCTTTCCGAGGATGCTTGGTAGTATCGACTGCATGCATTGGGCATGAAAGAACTGTCCATTTGATTGGCAGGGGATGTCCAAGGAAAAGGAAGGAGAGTGCTCGGTGATTCTCGAGGCCGTGGCTTCATATGATATGTGGATTTGGCATTCATTCTTTGCTATGCCAAGAACTCACAACGACATCAATGTCTTGCAGTGCTCAGATGTCTTTGCCGAGCTTGTCAAAGGCCATGCTCCCCCTGTGAACTATGAGATCAATGGGCACCAGTACACAAAGGGCTACTATCTTGCAGATGGCATCTACCCGAAGTGGGCAACATTTGTGAAGAGCATCTCCAACCCTGTGCCAGGAAGCGCGAAAGCTTGGTTTTCCAAGTGCCAGGAGGCTTGCAGGAAGGATGTTGAGCGGGCATTTGGGGCGCTGCAATCTCGATTCGTTGTTGTCCGGTACCCAGCTATGACTTGGTCGAAGTACAACATGTGGGAGGTGATGCATTGTTGTGTGATCTTGCACAACATGATCATTGAGAGTGAGCGGGATCACCCGGTGCCTGACAGTGAGGCAAGGGCACCATACTACCGTCAGGGTCCTCTTGCATATGTTGATCACCAGGTGCCGGCATCATGGGCAGCCTTCCTCGCCACGCGCCAGGAGATTCGAGACGCTGCATCACATCAAGCTCTACAGAATGATCTGGTGCAACACTTGTGGGCGCGCAAGGGCAATGGCAATCCCAATAATGGCGATGCCAATGCCTAGTACGATTTGTTTTATTTGCTTGTATTGTTGAACTATTTATTTGTGTGTAAATTTATATGTTAAACTATTTCTATGTGTGAATTTGTATGCAAAAAAGGGTCGGCCTTTGTTTATGCCGAAATATGGCCGAACCCCCGGGTGGGGGGCGGCCTGGGTTCACGGCTGGAAAATGCGCCCCCGAGATCCTGATTCGCGCCGTTTGGCGCCGCAGCGGCAAAAAAAAAATCGGCGTTTTAGACCCTAGAGGGGCCGAACGACCGGAGATGCCCTTAGGCCATGGAGCGGGTTGGACATGCAGTACTTCCAGGATGAAAAGCAGATCTTTCATGCGTCCATCGAGATGGTGGTATCTAGAAACACAAATGGCTGGATGGGAAGATTATTCGTGCTAATCCCGAGGAGATGTATGAAACGTTGCAACGTGAGAGGCGATGGTAGAGCGCTGATAGATTGGTGACATCTCAGGGGCGATCAGTTCTCTCACACTCTGGCAGTACGTCAACACCTGGGCGAGACTTCGAGGTACACTTGGCCGAGGAACAGGATAGTATGGTTTCGCACTGGACCGGCGACTCAGAATATTCATCCAAATATTGTTATGACGCCCTCTTCCTAGGTGTGATTGAGTCTAGCTCTTGGAAACTAATCTGGAAGACTTGGGCTCCTTTGAGGGTGAAGTTCTTAATTTGGCTGGTTTGTCTGGATAGATGTTGGACGGGAGAACGTCTTGGGCGTCCTAGGCTCCACACGCAGTGAGCTGCCTGTTTCACGATGAGTCCGAGGAGACAATGCTTCGTCATGGTTGGGTGCCCCTTCTTAAGAAGGATGTGCTATCGTAGCTTCGATCCACATCCAGACCCCTCGGTAGTTGAAGATGACTTCGAGACATGGTTGGCACTGGCTATACATTCCCTTTGCGTAAGGACACCTCTTCGGTGGTTATGCTCATCGCATGGTGGATCTAGAAACATCACAACGTGGTCATCTTCGACAACATCCAACCCTCGGTGGGGACTCTAGTGAACAGTGAACACTATCAAGACAGAAGCAAGAGATTGCGTGAGCACGGGGCAAAAGGCTTAGCCAGCTGCTCTCTCAGTTTAGCTGTCTGTGTGGTGTTATATGATGGTCGCCCTCGAGGGCTTGCAATGCATCGAAACGCAAAAGCCTTGTTTTCATGAAAATTGTTCTCTCACATAAATCGCACCCTGCGATAACTTTGGCAACATAGAGAAATAGAAAAAAAATACATAACAGATGGTTACCAACTTTCGGATTTGATGTAATACAATAAAAATCATTGACATGTTCTCCGTGTTTCAAAATAATTGTAGGCTAACAGCAATCCCCCGTATGAAGACAGAAAATGAGTTTTTGCTCGAGCAGTGGTTACAGGCTTAACAGTGTTTATTCCCATCTGTTGTTTACCTACTTACATGTCATCCGAACAACATTACTGGCACATGAACGATTTGTAAATAGCAGCACCATATCAACACTCAGGTAAATATGCACGCTCGCCAAGTTTACAGATGAAGCAAATTATCACTCGAGGATAAAGAAAACCTTATGTACACATTCACAACCAGGCCAATGTGCTCCTGAAGAACTTGGCAGAAATAGACCCTTCAGACCGTCTTCTACTTCGTCGGTGGTAGTGTTTTCTCAGTGTCATGTGGGGTCGGCACTATAGCCGACGCAACACTGGTCTTCAGAGGTGGAAAGTCCTTTTATCATCCCAGATTACCTCATGTCAACCACCTTCATGGCATACCTCATGTCAACCACCTTCAAGGCATCCTCTTCTCCGCTAGGAGTTACCACTGTCCTGTCAAAAAACCCAGGACAACTAGCATTCACACCGCTATTCATCTTCTCCTACCATATCCTTGGTAGAAACCACCAGCAGCATGGTTTCGCCGAGCACCTCCCCTGATCCAACCATCCCAATTACCCCGCCCGCCTGATCTAATACTGCTACCGGTACTGGTCCCTCCTTGGCCCCAGTTTCCTGTTTGTGACGATCCACCATTCATTTCTTCTTCCTCCCTCTCATTGTATTCAAGGATCCTTCGCTTAATGTTCTGCTTTTCCTCAAGCTCAGCAGCTTCTTGCTGCTTTGTGCTCTGTACAAGAGCAGAGTCACTAGGGATGAACATCTGCCTTGTCTGTTGTTTGTGCCCTTTCTTCATTAGCACCTTAACACGTATCTTGCTGCCAGCACCAGCATAACCACCCTCTTCATCTACAGTTTCTTCTCCACTCTCAGACTCCACAGCCCTTGGGTCCTTTGAACTTTCAAGCACATTCATTGGTACCTTCATGTTCAAAGTGGACCTGGAATGCACCTCCGACTTGCGTGATTCCAGGCTCTCCTGTAGAAGGGCCTTCAGCTCACGGTCAAAGTCTTCTTGCTCCTTAAGATCAACCTGCACTACCTTTTTTCTAACCTCAACACCCTCGTCTTCATCAGAACCAACAGGCAGTCCATCGTCCTCATCACCTTCATTCTCTGATGCATCATTTGATTTCTCCTCAGACAGAAGATCTTCCTCATCTTCATGACCATCAATGCTGCCACTGTCTGAATAGCTCTCACTATCTACGCCTTCTCCATGATCCTTTCCATTTCCCGCAGCTCCATTCTCTGAACCCCTGCCATTAGAAGCAGCGTCATGTGGCTGCTTTTTCTGAGATTCGTTGTCTGAGTGCCTTTCACTTTCAGGATTCTCTACTGAGGCTGCCTGCTCGTGTTCTTCAAGTTCAGCTAATGCAGAGTTAAGTTCATCCATTGATGAATATCTGGTCATGTTTGGCTGTAGCCCAGCAAACAAATCCTGCAAGAAAGTATGGATGAGCTCACAGAAGAACATGTGCAAGTACAGATATGGGATAGGTAACTGTGGTTTTGCCCGTGCCCTACCCAAATAACATGGGTATGGGTTTGGATGTGGATAGGATAACCAACGGTAGTTTTAGCAGTAACAATATTGCATGACTACAAAAGTAAGATCTTGGTTTAAGATATTGCATTGTTTGTTTTGTACAATATTTACTTTGGGACATACTCCCTCAGTGCACAAATAAGTGTATTTTTAGGTTTTTTCCTAAGTCGAACTTTGTTAGGTTTGACCAACTTCAGAGAAAAGAATAGCAATATTTACAATCCCAAATTAATATCACTAGACGCATCTTGGAATGTAATTTCATCATATACGATTTAATGTCACAATATTGCTACAATTTTCTATAAGTTGGCCAAGGTTTAAAAGGTTTGACTTAAGGCAAAACCTAAAAGGCTAAAAGTACACTATTTGTGGATGGAGGGAGCTTTACTGCCGCTAGACAATCAAGACTCGGCGCCATATACTTCTCTTTATTTTATGTTACCTATTGCATTATAAGTTTTCAGTAGCATCCAGCGGCCAAATATTGTGGAGTGTTACTGGATATTTAAAGGCAGAAACTGGCCTGGTGTCCTTGGTTCGGGTATTTGCTGCCTGGTTGCAAAAGAGTATCATATGTAGCATGCAGATAGTGTTCAAAAAGAAACATCACATGTCAATTCTGGACGTTGTTTAATATACGCTTGCATTCTTATAATTTTCAACAATGTGACTCGGAGCCTTGGAGGTGGCGCTTCAGAATGAAAGTTGGTTGTCACCAAGCTCAAGCATCTTGCATTCTTGCCCATAACATGGAGAAGCAATGGGTGCCGTCAAGTCTTCATCTTCATATGGATGATACTGCAAGCGTCTGGGCATCATGCTGTCCCTAGTTTAGTGTTGCCGTTTTTTGTTCTATCAAGTGTTTTAATCTGTAATCTGCCTCATGGGACTTGGGAGGTCTTTTCCCAGCTTATATATTTGAGCTATATGTTGCCGACTAGGTGCGAGATAGGTTAGAGACTTTTTAAGTATCTGTTCTGACCTCGAATGAGTTCAGACAGTCAGGTTTCATTATTATTATAAATATGCAATTCCTGAATAAGTGATCTTCAAATGGCAATAAGAAATGTATTCTACTATTACTAAGTCCACTGATCTTCAGGAGCTCATCAGAAACATTCCTTGGTTAACTATTACAAATGTGGATGCTATCATTGCTACAGTGAACTCATTTGACTATATGATAAAAAATGATATAATCAGAATACAAAACCTGGTAGATAAATATTCTTGTCTACCAACATCAGAAATTTAATATCTTAGAGCTATTAGTTATTTCTTTACTTTATAGCACAGCATTTATAATGGGAGCTCACAGAAGTATATATATGTATGTAGGTAACCTGTTCACATCAAAAAGGAACTAACAGAAGTATTTAAGCATGTAGGGAGTTGGATACATGAGAAAGAAACTAACCTGAATGTCAAATTCTATGTCAAGTGGTAAGGGGCCCTTCATAATAATGTATCTTTGAAAATGTAGCAAGAACTTGTCAAGCTTTCTTTTGGATGAGCCTCTAGTGAAATAGTGGCCACATGTCTGCAGAAGTGTTATGATCAACCTGATCCTGAAGCAATCTTCTGGTGGATCCAACACATCTTGCTGTGCAAGAAAGAAATGAGCAGTGATCAATCATTCTCAGACATATGCTTGCGAGTACTACAGAAGATATAAGTGAGGAAATTAAGGTACGTGTCATCATTTTTACGAGAGGCAAATACTTATCAGGCAACTTATCCTATGCATCCCGGTGCTTCGTGCATCCGTGCATCCGACTTACCTCGACCCTCCGATTTTAATCTCACGCACAACACAAAAATGTGGCTATTTTGCACTAATACCCCGCTTAAAGGGAGTCATTATGTGTCGAATCGATCGATTGTACACTAGGTTAGATGCTTGAGATGAGAGATCGACGACCACAGAACACGTACGGCTGCCGGCGACCGGCGGCGACAATAGAACTCGGCTTGCTGCGGTGGCCGGGCGGCCGACGACGGCGGAAACACAACACGGTTTTCTTGCGGTGTGCGTAGCGGCCGAGAGCCAGAGCCGATATCGCGACGGACGGCAGCGGCGGCGGAAGGCGACAACTCTGGTTGCTAGTTTTGACGACCATGACGCTGAAGGGCTAGTATCATGCATTAATCCCAATCTTTTGCTTGCGAGCACACGTGCGTTCAAGTTTATTGTGTTCCGCCCTGTTGCTGCAGCATGCATGCGCTAGGAGCCGAGGAGGAATTCGTTTCTCCAATGTCGCCGGCGGCCGCCGTGAAGTATTGTAGGTTTCCGGCGGTTTAGAACAAAGAGATCCGAAACGGCTGTAGGGGGGTTATCGTAAATAATGTAGTGACCTGTGTGTGCAGGCGGGCGCTTAAGTGCAAATTAAACCATTCTCATGTGGTGTGTGCGATCTAGATCAAATGGCCAAGGGGAGGCGGATGCACGGATACATGATAGCCCAGGATGCATAGGATACGTCTCCTACTTATCACACATAAGAAATAGTTTGATGGTTCTATATAGTTGAAAATTTAGCTAACATGTGCAAGAAGTCAAGACGCAAAGCAAATAATATTTAGATCAACTGAACTCTTGAGCTCTACCCAAAAATAAAGAAGGGCCCGCTTAATCAACATCAATCTGATATATACAGTGCACCAATATCATGTCACAGTCTGCACTTAGATTTGAGCCAAATCAACATAAAATTTACGAATAAGAATTGATGCCACTAAGTATTCGAGCACTACTGGAAAATACAACCACAGATATAAATGTGTTAGGGAGAAAGGATGACAAGATTGCTGTGAATAGTAGCATTTGCCGTTTGGCCTCTTTAGTTTGATTTAACATCTGTCAGATTTTGTCATTATTTGTATCTTTAAATTAGAATGGATTTGAACTAGAAATTTTTACGTGGTTAGAGCAATTTGAGAAATACATCTAGGATTTCTTTTGGTGCTATTTCTGATACCAGAACCAAAAGCCATGGCATGAAGGGTGACTGCATAGGATGTGCTGCGACTTAGCAAAAACCAACAATTCAAAGTAACTTTCTATTGACATGATAACATCAAATATTACTATGAGAAAATTGAATAAGTCTTTACATGCCAGCATCTAAATCATATAACATAATTTAGCATTTCAACAAAGATAAGGAAAAGCACTGAAAAAAGAATTAATTATAACGAAGTTTCCAGTCGTGCTTACTTCATGAGTTCCATGACCAAACATAATGATAAGGTATAATGTCTCGAATACAATCGATTTGTCAATATGCTTGTAGCTGTACAGCTCTCCAAGAAATCGCATATGTGCAAGTCGCCTTTGTTGCATCGCATAGTCATTCAACTCCAAACTAACCCTTATCTCTTCTAGGACCTAAATCCAATTAGACAAATAAATTAAATCAATTGGATGCCAGCTGGTTGCTTGCACCTGCTCTAAAATAAACTAAATAAAGAGATTCTCATCGTTCGGGGGTAACTTTGCCTGCCATCAACATGTATGAGTTTCTCACATATATGCTTGTGCAATAAAAGTAAACTATTGCAAGCAGAAACTTCTCTTGGGATCAAAACCCTCGTTTAAGTTCTCAATTATAAAGAAACTAACCTCATCTACCACTGCAACAGCAAAGTCGTCGTGATAACGACTAAGCCCAGCAGTGAGAAGAGCAATCAGATGGACTTGGCTGTACTTTCCCTTGTGAACCTTTAGAAAACACTTTACAAGGTATTGCTGACACTCTGCCCAAGGTAGTTTGCGTAACTGGCGAAGAACATGCTCAACACTTGATTTGTCAAGATCTGAGAAAAGCAACTTCCTTATGTACTGCAGATGAAGAAAAAAATAAGGTATTGTTCAATTGTACTCCATAGATAGGTCTAGCGAAAAGGATCAGAGAAATATAAAGGGCCAGAGAAGATGTGGAAATCTTACTTGATACAGAGGTGGACGAACTTTTGAAACTCTGGCAGATCTTTCAGGCGGTTTACAAAGGTAGTAGGCATTTTCTACAAGTGTACTGTGGCGCGGATCCAAATTCTTAACATTTTTCAATCGCATCAGTATCTCCAACATGTTAGCCATGCGAATTGTAGTTTCAGGTGAACGATATAAAAATCGTCCGCAAGTCTCGAGAAGGTTGCAGGCCACATCGATGTTATGATGACTGAAATCATCCAAGCAGGCCTACAAAATTAAACATGTAAGCAACAGGTGGGAGTGCACACAACATAGAAATTACTATATGCATAAGGTAGTACCTTCAAACAACTAAAAACAAGAGCTGCAGGTGCGATTTTGAATTTGCACAGCTCTCCGATAAATCTTATGTTTTTTATTTTTGTTTCAATGTTAATTTGATCCTGAAATGAAACAGAACATAGAAGAATGGTTAGTCGCGATACATCAGTTAATGTAGACAGCCCCCCCTGGCAAAATAAGGCAAAGAAATTAGGAATAAATATGGTCATACCTTCTTATTTATTAAGAAGTTGAACTCCTCTTCAAGCATGGCAAGAAGCATATTAGGGACATCTTTCATACATGATGACAATGTGGCCACCAATCGAGAATAGTAAGGCAAAAGCTCTAGAGAAGTCCTTGGAACATTGAATACGGCCCGCACAAGTTTCTTCCGACTTGCTTTAGAATTCAGGTAGCAAAACTCAACCTGGAGAAACCAAAGTAGCTTGAGAATGATAATGAGCCTAAAATACAGAAAAGGCAGACAATACAACAAGAGTAAATACCGTCAATTGATCAATCAGATCACGGCTAACACATCCTGGCAGCCTCTGTAGTAGGTTATCCAAATTTCCACCATCCAAGGCTCTTACTTTCTCTTTATCTTTTTCAGTTTTCCTGTCCAAATCCTTCTCTTTAGATTTTTCTGCATCTTTTCCCTTATCTTTTTCTTTGTCCTCACCAACCTTGGCCACATCATCTGTCTTTCCCTCCAGTTGATCTTCAGTAGCAGACGAAGTTTGAGCATTATCGTGTATTTCAGTCTCTTGTTCTGCGCTGGATTCCTTCAATAACAAATTCATACAATGGTTTACTGCTGAACCCAAACAAAAGAAAATGAACGAAAGAATTGAAATTCCATTTACACCGCTTAAAAAACAAAACATATGTTGTTCACACTTGCTATCCAGAAAAATGAGCAAGAAAAAGCAAGAGGTAGCTATAGATGTCAGAAAAATATCAGTTCTAAACTGCTGATATGTTGCAAACAAGCAGATGTAATAACAGAATGACATAACAATCTAGTTTACACCACTTCGAGAACAATCCAGTTTACAAAAGTTTTTTTTAAATCTTCTCAGACGGTACGAAGCGAACTGGCAGAATGTACTGCTTTAAGGTGTCAGATTCTTACACTAGATTGTTCACGGCCCTTACTGTGTTGCTCATTCACCTTTTGTTCAACCTCTCCCAGTAAGACAGCGGGCACAAATGCTCTGCTCAGAAAGTAGGTTATGTAGTCAGAAGACTAGTAAATATCATAGTTAATGTAGACCCAGGCAGGCTAGATAATTAGTGATAGTATGAAGAGAAACCTTAGATCAGGTAAAGATTCATAAAAAGTCTTGGTATCATCGTCATCCCAAATAGGTTCCAGTACAGATGGTTCTTTTCCCAAAGAGGGGGTGACATCAGTTCCTGTAGTAACCCTTGTTGTATTGCCATCATCTGGCATCACTGGAGGCTGCAAGTCAATAGCTTCAGCTAACCTGCAAATGAAAAGGTTACTCATGCATAAATATTCGATGCATATTCGAATGAAGAGGTTGACATGCTAGAAGGCACATCATTAACCAATTATTCAAGTCATGGGAAAAAGTTGATCTTTCCTTTCTAGCACATTTTACAAGAAACAGCCGAACACTTATGTCGTGTACAACGCTGAATGTATAACTTTTTTAGCTTTAAATCGTTGAGAAGATGTGTTATCATTTTAATACATGTTTTCACTTTTCAGGTCTTTTCCTTAGTGGAAAATGGACAAGGAAGAAGATATTGTTTGAATTTCAATAAAAAGAGAGCCAATAGTACAGACTACAGAATCAAAAGAAAATATTCGCTGAACTACGTAAGCCGATCCTATGGACACAGTTTATGTTGTCTCCTACTCGTATCTAGACATGTTTTAGTGCAAGGTTCACTAGATACATGTGTGTCAAAAAAGGCTAGAAAGGCTTTACATTTAGGAAGGGAGGGAGTAATTCCAATCAATGAGTGTGAATAAATACCATTTTGTATAAATACAATCCATATGATTGTATTATTCTGTTATTACATTGCTAAGGATGTAAAGAAATGGGGCATGAGAGGTAAAACCCCAGCGGTGGTATAGTATTGCTTGGAAAACAAAAATAGCTACTAAATTACAAGGGTCAAGCCTGTGCTGCTGCGTTCAACAAGAATAGATCCCCTAAGAAAATGGCATATGCCACAAGTCTACCAATAAAAGAACTAGACAACCCGCAGATTATGCTGCTATGTGACAATGCACAGACAGGTTAGAAATGACATTCTCGAATAGATACTCACGAGGATACACCACGTAGTAACTGATCAAAAGACTTCCGCAGTTTCTCATATGAAGCTGTGCTCTCATCACTCAGTTCACCTTTGGCACTTAAAACTTTTGCATTCTCCACCTCCATCAGACGAAGAGACTGGATATAGTGGATGGTTTGATATTGCAATAAGATGTTAGATGGCAGTAAAAGGATAACAAATAGGAGCACAAACTAATAAACAGAAATGGAGTAGTTACCGCATTTTCTGATTGTAGTAGTTCCGACACAGCATCATAATAAGAGTTCAAGGCTTTCTTGAAGAACTTCTTTTGATCAGCAGTAACATTTAGGTCCTTAAAGAACTGCACCAATTATAAAAAGTTGTTGGTAGGTTAGCTCAGTATGGACCCTGAAACATATCAGTCTTCTGACCAATTTGTGGCATCTAAGTGCAAGCATGCTGCACTGGCAAACTCTGAGAATATAGTGTATAAACAGCATAGGATGGTGGGAGTGGACCCATTTATCAGAATCCTAATTTCAAGCATGCAGGTCCGTCCCATGCTTAGGCTCTAGTGTGTAAGTGTAAATTACCAAATTGTACGTCAATGAGTCAACTACAGTTCCTCAAGTTCCCAGATTTTTTTTCCGTAAGGCAGCCATATGTTTTTTCAAAAGCTTGATTCATAATATCCCACTTGAGATTCACCAATTTGTTCTCTGGTTGTTTCTAAATGCTGCAAACAGCATGTGCACTTATTCAAAACAAAACGAATAAATGTAACTTAAGGCTCAAGGATGTGCCTCGAACTTATAGAAGCAGCTACTCCACCAATTACAGTTGAAGTTGAATGTGATGATCTTTTTGTTCGAGGACCATTTGATACCCAGTAAAACAATGTTGCTACTTAAATATCTTACCTCGTCATATGATTCGTGACCAAGAGACTGTAATCCTATAAATAACCTTCCTTGACGAACAAAGGAAGAGAGAAGAGACAGATTTGTCTGGGTTGCTTCCCGGTCCTTCAAATGCTCCAGTGCTGTAAGGTCTTTTACAATGTTTACAAAGATACTAGCATCCTCAACAATTCCAACAAAATACAATTCAATCAGAAGCTTCAGGGTGCTTCTCTTCTTCATAGCTCTTGAGTTTTTGTCTTGATCCAAATCATCACCAGATTTACCAGGAAAGAAGACCTTCAGTAGACCTTGTATAAGACAAGGAGAGAAGTCCTTGTATCTTTGATGAAGCAGAGAGCAAACCTACATTACATTGCTACAACGGTTATTACATTACATAAATCCACATAGAAGCGATGTATTTGGAGGTTGACATGTTCATTGTCAACTAAACCTCAAACTCTACAGTGACGCAATGAAGCCAAGAAATAGCACAATGACAAAAAGCAAAACAAAAAAACTATACAACAGCACGATCTAGATCAATAAGTCCAGGTGAAATAACTGAGAATATATGTAGCATCACGGTGTAAGGATCACACCAAAGCAGGCAACATGCTTCATTCTGCAACCCAGAAGCTTAAAAATAGACAAGTCCAGTAAAGAAAATATCTGGCTAAAGCATGGCGGTTGTCTATATGACACATGGGCATATTACTTACGTACCAATGCAAATCAATTACCTGAACCGCAGCTTGTATATCAGCAGAACGAAGTTTAGCCTCGCAAATATAAGAAACTGCTTCACTAACAAATTTGCTCAAGTTCACACTTTTCAACTCATCCATTAATCCATCCTTTTGTTCATCATTTATTATTTTGAGCTTCTTTATAACTGCTGTATTTCGTTTAATACTTGAGTCAAGAGTCCTCAAGTAGCTTGCATCTGAAATTAGTGAATAACGTCAGATCATACTGATGCAACAAAAGATGTGCAACTTGTCAGGATCAGAAATTGTCACTCAAGATAAAAAATATTAATCCTCTATTTGAATGGAGAACCAAGAAACATAAAAGGAATGGAACTAGATAAAAGGGAGAAAAATGACTAGTGCAAATGGAGAAATAGAGTGGATACTGGCTTATTTTCTTTGTTACAGCTCAAAAGCATATGTATGTGTATAGACTACAGAGATAGTTTGATGCCTCATCTGCAGCAAAAGCTCACACTGAGATGTTTATTGCAAAGAAATTTAGAACTATAGCGAACAAGATTAACATGTGATAAAATAAGAACGGATAAGCTAATAGATAGTATGCATCAATTATATGAGTTGTCAGAAGAATTTCCTTAAGTAAACACATGGCTGAAAATATCAGGATGCATTTATACCTATCAATTTATTGATGTACCACCTACAATATACATATATACTTGCACGTGCATCGGACATTAATTCAATCAGTTACTCCTCCATCCATATGCCTTTCAAGTTGTATTGTACAACCTCATTCCACCCACTCTCTTCATGCACATCAAATGGACATGTTAATGGCCAAAATTCTAAGCTAAAAGGTTCACAAGAAATTTGCAGTTGGTTTGTTCTGATGTGCTCTCTTGTCTAATCTACTTAGTGGTAGAGTCTCATTAATTACCGACTGGGAAGGCTTTTGCTATCGTGGTTCCAAAATAAGACGGTTTAATGAATTGCCTTATCAAAAATCAGAGATATGTAAGTCCTTCTGGAAGTCCATCACAATGTCAAACGGAAACATCGTCTATTCCTAACACTACTATACACTGATCAAAATAGTTTATTAATTGTAGTTCGGTACAGCACTGGTCTAGAAAATAAATATATTTGAAGTGCAGGATGGAGACAATAGCAAGAAACGCATAATGCCTGCAACATCTGCACTATCATTCATGCACTTTGATATAATATTTGTTTATCATATAAACTACTTCACGGCTAACAAGGATAAGAACAAAGAATGGTTGTACTACTCTTTGAATTATTTTCGTGCAGTTGTACATTGTGCACATGCTATACATCAATATGCTAAGCAAATGAACTTCAGGCGTTCAAACTAAACAGAATTTTTTATCACGACTCCTATGGAATGGACATTAATGGTAACAAAATATGACTACCTGGTCTTTCAGGATTTTGGTTGCTTAGGCGAAGGGCAGTCTTTTGATCTATAAGTCTTCTGTATTCTTCAATACGGGCCTCCTGCATACAGTCGAAAATTAGGATCGGCGAGAAGGGATTCTTGGCTAACAACATCAGTGCTCTCAGATAGCCAATGTAAGAAGTGACATATGAGTTATGAATCTCCAAACAAGATCCATCACAAAAACCCAGATGACGAAACCACCTGGGCTGTATTCAGCAGTTCAATTTGAATGAACTACCCCGATTTATAGGAACTAGAAACCCAAGGAATAAGAAAAATATATTAAAGCTCTATGCTTACTAATCGTAGCAGTCCTAGTGAACACCCAACTAATTGTAGCCATTAACCATGCAAAAAATTAAGAAGTTTAGCCCTCTCCCTCATGAACCGCAGTCCTATCAGGTGCCAGGTTTGCCAAGAGTAATATAAGGTCTAGATTAGTAGTCGTGGGTCGATACCGTCAGGTCGGGTGGGTAAAACAAAGGAAATCAAATATAAACATTGCAGATTGGTTCATATAATTGCAAGTTTGCAAAACTGGCAAATATCACCAGCCATGCTAGCA
Organism: Poa pratensis; assembly: GCA_947311845.1. NCBI lineage: Eukaryota > Viridiplantae > Streptophyta > Magnoliopsida > Poales > Poaceae > Poa > Poa pratensis. The sequence continues at coordinate 167,180,317 of CAMZMU010000052.1, forward strand.
CAGTAGCACGTGTGAAACTGAGCAATTAACCCCTCCGTAGTATTATCAGTGGTTCCACGCAGAACATACTCCTATCAGAGTACCAGTGGTGTCTCAGGATGATTACCTCATCCTCCTGTTTGCTCTGCCGTGCGTCGTCGTCCTGCTTAGTCTCTGTAGGGTTCTCGCTCTGAGTGTTCTCCATCTCATCCAAAGCTACAACCAGACGGGAGTCAGGGGCGGATCCAGATCGTGTGCACCCAGAAGTTGGGAAGGTCAGTGGGATTTTAACCAATCGCTGGATGAAAAATAGCCTCGTACCTCAAAAGTCAAAACACGATGGCGAGAGACTGCGGGCGGGGTGGAGGCGCGATGTCCCGGCGAGGGAGAACGGGAACGGCGGCGGCGGCGACGCGCGTAAGGAGAGGGGGGTGGGGGCGTGGAGCGCCGGATTGCGGCGTCGGCTGGCGGGCGGGATTGGGGAGCCGGCGGGGCTGGATTTGGCACGGCAGGGCGGAAGCTGTGGGGCACGATGGCAGACTATGGAGGAAAGATTTGGGTAACGACTGTCAGGAATTCAGGACAGTACACGTATAGCTGGCCAAACGGGCCAGCCCGGCACGGCAAGGCACGCTACAGTGACGGCACGGCCCATGAAAGGCACGGCCCACGAAAGGCACGATTGTAATCGTGTCGTGCCGTGCCGGCCCACGGGCTGCGGTGCGAGCTTAAGCACGAGCACGCCGGCACGCGACGGGCACGATAGCACGCACGGCACGGTCGGCCCACGAAAAATAGGTATAAAATTAAAAAAAAAATATAGCTATAAAATTCAAAAAAAAATAGGTAAAAATAGCTATAAAATCTAAAAAATATATATAATAACTAATCGTGCCGTGCCGGCCCGCGTGCTTCAAATCGAAGAGCGGCACAGGCACTAACGGGCTCGTGCCGTGCCGCGGCCCATTTAGATCGTGCCGTGCCGTGCTCGTGTCGGGCCAAAAAAGGCGTGCTTTGAGCCGGCCCATTTGGCCCGGCCCGTTTGGCCAGCTATAAGTACACGGCGAGAAAAGGCACGGGAAGGGGAAAATACGCTAACAGTTATTGCGTTTGTTTTCTTTTTATTTATATATATGGGATTATTTTGTGGAAAATGTCTTTCACTCCTGAACCCAAGTGCTCTCTCCATTTTAAAAAATCGAATATCACGACTTTCAGAAAATTCAAAAAAAATCTCTATGTAACCAATGGTAATTGGTAAATGTGCAAAATATCAAATTTGTATTATGGGCTGCATAAAAATAAAAAATAAAATATAGATCTATATATAAAGGCTGGAAAAGGTTCACAACCCCTCACGCTGGCCACGTCGCCTCTAATCGTCGTCCGTTGGATCTCGCCGCGACGGACGCACAGGATGGAGCCACGTCACCCCGCAGAACCCGCCGCACTGTAGCACTGGAATTTCTTCCAATCAGAGTACGCCACGTCGCTGGTGGACATCCGGTCGCCCCGGTGGCCAGTCGGTCGCCCACCAGTCACCGCATCTTTTTTCGCAAAACCCCTTGCCAAATCGACAAACTCACACATAGCCCACAGCTCCTAACTGAGAGGGACCGCTTTCAAATTATAGAACAACTCGTGAACCTAACGACAAAAATACCACCCCCCCTCCCCTCCCCCCTTTCTCTCTCACGCGTGGCACCATGATCGCCGCAGCCGCCGACGCGGCACGCCACCGCACTGTTCCTCCATGCTCGAATCGACGCACACGGGCGGCTCCACCGAGCCTCCTCTCCCTCCTCACCGCGGATCGACTGCTTGGACGCCGGAGCCGCACCAAATCGTCGCCTCCGTGCCCCTGCTCCCTCCGCCGCGACTGCTCGCTGCCGGCGACGCTCCGGCCACCAAACCGCAGCGGCTCCGCTACTTTCGGGTGCCCCGCATCCAAGCACGTCCCACACGTCCAGGCCCGCGTCCCAGATGGCGGTGGTTCGACGCCGGCGACCTCGCCGTGGCCGCCGTGGCCACGGCTAACGTCATCCCGACGTCGCAGTGGGCCTGATTTGTCAGCAAGTCATTCTTTTTCACAGAAATTTACAAAATTGCTAAATCCCTGACATGTGGGCCCATTTTGCTTACAAAAATTCCAGAAAAACAAAAAAAATTGCAAAATCAATAGTTTAAGATCTATCCATCCGAAAAATATGAAAACATATATTAAAATGTCCAGAAAAATACATGCTAGCTACTTACAACAAAATACAAACATTTTTGGACATTTCAACTTGGCAAATATTTATAGACAACCTAAATGCATTCCCTCTAATTAAATGAAGTCGAGTTTAAAAAATACTTACATATTGTATTTCCACTTATTATGGAGCTCAACTAAATATGCGAAAAATACAAACATAAACCTACATATATTTGAACATTTAAAATTGCTAAAATTTTGGAGATACTCCAGACGACAATTTTCAACGAATTTTAACATTTCAAATTGAAATATAAGAGCAGCTTTTACTTAATTTCGACGATTAATGAAGTTGAATTTACAAAATACTTACATACCGTACTTCCACTGATTATGGAGATTAATACTGTACATACATAAACCTATACATATTTGAACATTTAAAACTGTTAAAGTTTTGGAGATACTCCAGACGACAAATTTTGACGAATTTCAACATTTTGAATTGAAATATAAGAGCAGCTTTCACTTAATTTTGACGATTATTTCTTACGATCTACAAAATTGTTGTTGCTACCAGTTGAAACATATGTTGACAAAAAACAAAAACCAAAAAACCACAAACACCCATCTAATATTTCATCTCCTAATAACAGTTTGTTTCGCTATTAATAACCACACGCGTGCGAGTGTCGCCACACTATGTTGACTAGTATAACTCATAGATTGAAAATATACATACTCACATACACACATCTGTCATGTTTCAACTCAGAATACAAAGTAATTGAAGCACGTTTGTGGGATATACTTTTGCTACATCTGATATATTTTTTCAGAATTTATGAAATTCAAGTAATATAATTTTTTATTCTTTTGTCCTAGAGGGAGCACTCGAACTCCTCAGGAGTTAAAAATCTACACTCACTATTTTAGATTTAACTAAATATCTGCACAAATCTTAGTCAATTGCACATAGACTTAGCCATGAGCTAGCAAGCCCAGTCGGCTCGACCCAACCCGACCTGAAAATCCCTGGCCATGCGGGGCAAAATCATGCCATTTTGGGTCAGGCTCAGGCCTGCTTTTTTTGCCCGCGGTTTGGGTCGTTCCGGGCTTGCGAAAAATAGGATTTTAGCCTGATTGAGCCTAATCAGATTTTTTCGGGCCAGGGTCTGATTCTACAGCCTAGCGATTGGCTAGCCTCGATCGCATTGGGCTTTTTTAGGCCCGACCCGAGTTTGGTCAGGATAGTTGCATAAGAGCATCCACAATGCTTAGGCACTAATAGAGGCGCTTATTAAGAAGTTACGCCATGCACAGAAGCGTTCGCAGCCTGAAAGCTAAATATTGTATTGATTTCTTAGGCGCCGGACTCCTAGTTATGCGTCGACAGGGGCGGAGCTGGATTCACACTAGCCCTGATGCCCTCTTAGACTGCTGATGCACATGTGATAGCCTAACCTGATGCAAAATGGCAATTTTGAAGGTAAGTAAGGCTGAAAAATTTCTTGCACCCTGATGCATGTGCATCAGGGTAGGCCCAAGCAGCTCCGCCCTTGTGCGTCGATGCAACTAAAACTACCGGGAATCAAGTAAAACGACCGGGATTTAATCCCTAGCGCCTGCAGATAAGCGCCCCACTGTGGCTGCTCTAACTGAACCTTATGTGCCAGGAGTCAACTCACATACCAACACGAATCACCATGGAAAATTCAATGACAAATATTTACGTAGACAGTTGCGATTCATCTACAACTCTCATGCCAGCATGAATCACGATGCAAATCGGATGTATAAGGAGGCAACTGATATGTAATTAATTCTTAAGCGCCTTAGATTAGCAAAACCAATTAACATTCCACCGCCTAACCGAAAAAACTGTAACCAAACGAAGACAACCAACTGTTCACAGTTCACTTAAGATCTTCGGGACTTTAATCAACCATGACAACTGGTCCAAGAGAAAAGCAAGCGCTGGTGATCGAAGTCGTTTCGCGGCACATACACCACTTGCCGCCGCCGGTTCTCATGGCAGCACGCGGTTGAACACCCGGGACACGTCGGACGGCCGGACGGGCTTCACCAGGAAATCTTCTGCACCTTCCTCCAAGCATCTGATTATCAAGAAAAATCAAGGTTGTATATATCCGGGGTTACTTCACGGCAAAAGCAGTTAAACATCAGAAGATTGCAGGGCGGGGTAAAAATGCAGACCTGCTGATTCTTGTCGGCACGTTCTCCGAGGACATGATCACCACGGGATCTGCTTCAGCTTGGACGACTCCTGCACCATTTTTTGCTTCAGATATCCAAACTGAAGCAGTATTGCTGTATTGGGCAACAAGAGAAGATTGCAACTGGGCTGGACTTACCTTTATCTTCTTTAGGAGCTCGTATCCCGTCATCTCCGGCATCCAGTAATCCGTTATTATCATGCTCACATTGTTCTCCTGGATATGATCCCCAAACATAAAAGTAGATCAGAAATATTCACAAACTAGACAAGCTAGTCTAGTAGAGTGCTACTAGAAATGCAAGAAATTGCAGCGAATGCAGGGAGAAATCAAAGGCATACCGATCCTAACAGCTCCAACGCCCTCTTCCCGCTATCCACGGCCGTCACTGCACACAAGACATGCACTCCGGTCATTTCTCATGCCGGCAAAACAGCTGACGAACTGAAGCAGACTTAACCGCATAGATCTACAACAGTTCAGTTGCACTCACCACGGAACCTGGAGCCACGAAGGATGCCGGCGATGACGGCGCGGTCGACGGAGCTATCGTCCACCGCAAGAACGTGCAGCGGCGCACTCCCGCCGGCCGGCACCACCTTCGCCGCCCCCACAACGCCTCCGGCGAGGCTCGACATCTCGAAGGCTAGCAGATAACAGAAGATACGCGGCGATCGGTAGTGTTTGGCGCAATTGTGTATCTCGCTCGAGTCTCGTCAGTCCTCGCTATCAGCCGGGCCCAGGGTGGTGTGCATTTATACGCAGCCACACAGGCCGGGGTCAAGGTGAGGTCATGGCGGTGGAGAAAATCTGAAGGTACTGCACAGGATCGGAGTTGATCCACAGGATCGTGTTACGGAGCGGGAGCGGATACCGAGGCCTGATGCGTGTACGCGTGCGGCAAGTAAAGCAGAAAATCTTGTGTTGCTGCGAGAAACGGAGAGTATCGGAGCAGGAATTAACTCGTTCCTGGCTGTCACAGCCAAGGACGAGGATCTTCCCTCTTTAATTACCAAGAGTCCTTTTGATGCGTCATGATCTTCGTCGATGATATGAATCAGCTCGCGATACGAGCTCGATCGATCTGTATATTCATATTTGCATGTGCCATAAAACTTTTACTAGCTCCTGTTTCTGCATTTTACACCGTCTTATATTTGCCCTGCACCTGGCTAGCTCTTGGCGCTGGAAACCCGCGAAAACTGCCAACTAGTGCATTGACAAAACAACCTTCTGACGATAAAGACATGCCAGTATATATGCATGCCAATAATTGTTTGCACATTTTTTCTTGGGAGGTTGTTAATGGCAACCGTGAGCATGAGATGAAGTCACCAAGGTATCCACAGTCACTATAACTCACGGTCAAACCAAATCCGGTAGGAGACGCACATTAGAGACGCGCTGGCATAGGCGGACTTAGTCACCGAGCGACTTGCATGGATCTTATCCCTCCATTTTAGATCGGATGGACAAGATTCACCCAAATCTGGAACTCAAAAATAAAACTTCTCAGAAAAAATAAAATAAAAATCCAGAAAATCATAATAAGAAGAGAGTAGTTTTCAGGAATTAACAGAGCGGTGGCGACATAAAGATAAACTATATTGCCAATGAATATTGGAGGGGGAAGTGATGTCGGAATCACCCCCAGTTGCACCTTCGGCTTCTCCAAAGTCTTGCCCTCACTACCATGATAAGAAGAGAGTAGTTCACCTTTGTATTACGGGTTTGTGGCAGTAGTTTGATCTATCTCTGTCTGTGTTATCATGTTCAGAACCATATGAGCCGACAAACATGAATATGGTCATATTTGTATTACCCTAGTCTTCTAATATGAGATGAGTCATGAAGTACAATTACAGTGTGGTGTTTGACGTATTTGTAGATACATCATTATCCCATTTTTGTATACATGTTCTGATCAAACTAGGACGCGGTAGGGGGAACATGTTTATTTATATAATAGACTTATGGTAACAACTAGACAGTGACATAATTTTTTGAAACTACTATGACTTTTACCTTTTTATTTCTACCTTAGTAGGAAAAATGGGACGCGACATTCTATAGATCCATCAAGTGATGAGAAAAATCATTATCCATTGTTTGTGTTAGTGAAAAGATCATTCAACATCATGTCATCACCGTTAGACAATACTTTTAGCTCCTTAATTACCCACTTTCTCAGAGGAGTATTAAAGAAATTTGTATGTCATCACCGTTAGACAATACTTTTAGATCTGAAATGGGATGAATATTTTAAAGGTTTGCCTCCAAGGTTCATTTGACAATTTGTCTTGTTTGTTATTGGATTCATGTATGCATTTGTCATATGTGCTTGACGAAGTTCTGGAATTTGTATGTCTCGGTGCTTTAATTAGAGGCTCAATACTTTTGTTGCATGTGTTTATGGCTTAGTCTATTTTTTCTATACATGCCGCACATACACGATTGCTAGTATAGCTTAAAATGGTAACTTTATTAATATCATGTTCTACAAAGGGTTGAAACATGACTAGAAAATTTACACTGGATACTCCTCAACAATGGATTTCAAACAACATGGAGCCATGTGAGCTCAGCACCGTTGAGATATCCCCCTTCATTAGACTCCGGCTCTTGCCGCTCAAGACTTCAGTGCAACTGCACAAATGTTTCCTTGACAACTTTCTCCCCACACCCTTCTCTAGATCTGGCACCCTCGCAAAAATCTTCCTGCTCGTAGTGTCCAGGTTGAAGAAGGCGACGTAGATCTCTCCTGCTCCGTAGAATATGAAGAATTAGCACAAAGAAAAGATATGCTTATTCGCCATGCTTGAATTGGCAATGAAGCGCCGCTTATACAAAATACCTTTGTTTCCAGTTGCGATCCATGCTCGTGCTCCAGCTGTTTTACCTTCTGTTGCATAAAAGAAGCGTGGTACTTATGAAAAATAGTGTGATTAGTTTCCGAGAAATTAGTAGGTACTGTAGTATCTTATACCTCCGTCCTTGCTGGACTGCATTGTAGCACATAATCCCGAGTAGCTGCTTACAAGGTGTCCATTCTGTGTTAGCTCCCAGACCTGTAGTTTTTGTTGGAAAAAATGTGATGAATCATAGCATAATTCACTGTCAAACTTAAATCATCAAGTCCCCGTCACTTGGTTATCACGACAACTTATAGCCACACGATCAAAGCAACTTCATTACTAAAATAGTTACAAAAATCATGACAAAATTATCCACCAAACACTTTGCAATTAGCCTCACTATATGGTTCCCATTTGTCTTATTCGATATCATTGTGTTTGCTTCACCCACCTGCTTTGCATGCCTTTCACAGATGGAGAACATTGGAGTCTGATTCCCTAAGCCTGTTTGCCATGGACTGGCAGATGCATCCAAGCAACCATCTTCACTGTCAATACCTACTAGATGAAACTTTGCTTGGGCTTCCTCATTGTTCAGGGTAACTCCGCCCCTGAATAATGTAAGATGTGTGGAACATACAAGTAAATAAGTGGTACTACTTTCTTTCATTAATTATTTCGTTTCAAGGCACTTACGATGCTGGGAGAAGTTTTGCTTTGGATATGCAAAATGAGCCATTGCCGTTTTCGATTCCGTAGCTTCTGCATATATGACCTTTTGAGGAACTGCGCCACCCACCGGCGCTCTCATCGCTGCAGGAACTGAGACCAAGAACCATCCTATCATTGTTTGCCAGGTCTTCAAGATAGCTAGACTTCGAATCACCCGGTTGTTCGCCGGATTTTGAAGACCTTTCACTGTGAATATAACCGAACTGAAAAATATCTATAAGTTAACCTGTTGGTCACATCATATGCTGCAGCTATAATCTATAATTAATACTTAGTACCTCCATGTTGTTTGTGCTATGTTGATTTATCTTCAGTAGAGTAGGATGGGTAATTAATTGAATGTATCATCATTAAGATGCCTCAAGTCCCCTCCATACATGAGAGGAGATTTAGCCATTGACCAAAGTACCATCTGTAAGGCCATGACAGTTGCAAAAAAACATGGTCAAATTAAGGATTTCAGACTTCCAATTGTACCATAAAAATATCATGAAGTACAAACCTGCGTTCTTTGTTCGTCAAGTGTGAGGTTGGTGCTTCTATGAGGCCCTTGATTAACACCTTTATGTATACCAGACAGATCAAAATTATTCCAGTGATTAATAGTTATGGTATAGAAATTTCATGTTAAAATAGGCGGGTTAGGGAACCCAAAGTATTTTTCATGAAATGGAATTGCGGTGATTTAACCAAATTTATCACATAGGTCATGGTATGAATCATCACCTGCATCAGTAAGCCTGCCAAATGGAAGCATGTCTAAGTCTGGCCAAGATCTTCCTCGCAATCCAGGGGCGCCTATCTTGTTAGTAGCAGCAAACGACCTATGTATTATATGCAGATATAAAGCTGATCTTTACTAGGAAAAGAAGGATCAGATATATAGTTTTTCTTTGAAATGGGAAATCCCCAGCCTTTGCACCATGATGATGCACACATCCTTATATTGATAAATGAATCAATAGTATCATAAGTATAAGTTATTATAAGCTCAAGGATCAGATATATAGTAATTTTACCTTGCGACATCGAAATGAGGACGAACATCTCCCCAGTTGTCCCAATCATCCCCTGTTATCCTATACAGGTCAACATGCTGAGTGATGTTCTCAGCTAATGCTGGAGTGACTTTGGTTCCTGGTGAGATGGACAATACAACTGGTCGCTCAAGCTCTTTTATGATCTGCAATTTATGTAAGTGTTGCATGGTTAAGACAGATCAACAATTGTGCCGCTGATTCTAGAATATATGGTTACATACCTCTGAAACAGCCACAATCTCTTTCGGGCTGTAATCTGTGCCAAAGATGCAATCTACTTTCACTGAAAACAAAAAGAGGTTGGTGTGTATTCTTTGATAAGATTTCAGCTATAGCATAAAGGATAGTAATCTGCTTTTCGAATTCAGAATTGATTTAAGAAACTAACAAATACAAATTAAGTTTAATTTCACAGTCAGATGACTTGCCAAAATCGACACCCCAATCAGCATATTGTCGGTAAAGTGACCTTAGGAATGCTTTTCCAGCTCCCACATCTGTGTTTACACTCATGAATCCATTTGACATCCACGCACAAGTTCTATGGGTAAGTCCTATATCACGCGCGGTCCATTGTCGGCCGTCCTCTATGTAGGCTTTTCCCTGAAAAGAGACCTCAAATTTCAAACATGCACTGCAAATTTTCTTCCTATTCAAGTGAAAGTGTAATGGAAAACACAGGAAAAGCATTTGAATGTTGATACTAAACAAAGACTGGTAACTAACAAAAAGTAAAGCCAAAATATCAGCACCGTGCCGATGTCAAGGATGAGCGTGCTGGAGTTGACCGCCTGCGTGCTGATCCCATTCATTAAATGGATGCCAAATTTCAAGCCCATGGCATGGACCTTATCTGCGATCTGCTTAAACCCTTTGCCATCTTTGGACGTCGGGAACCTTTTAGGGTCAGGAAACGGACGTCCCCATTGGTCGATGTTGTCGAAACCGTAAGAATCTTTTCCTGAGCCGTTGACGTTCTTCCGGTACCACAGGAAGTCTATGACCGCGTACTGCATTCTCCAGAGAAATATGTGCATGGGTTATAAAGTTTTTACGTGTTGTTCATTTAGTTTGTGACATTGAACTGAACAATAGCCGAAATGAATCCATCGTCACCTCGTATCCATGCGGGAGAAGCTTGTCCGCCATGATCTGCGCGTTGTGCAGGAAGGCGGCCTCGTCGATGGTCCACGAGAACGAATCGTATGAGTTCCAACCCCTCGGTGGCACCATGGAAAGTTGCCCATCTTCTGCGTCGCAACAAGTAGCCCTGAAAAAATCGTCATAGGTGACAGCACGAATGGATGCAAAGTTAAATCTGACAAAAGGGAATTAGAAACTTGAATACATAACTAGCTAGCTGCTTAGATCATATCCATTCATTGATTCAGAAGACTACAATATACTTCAAAATCTGAAACTTGAATCTTTTATGGGGTAGGTTGGTCTACATAGTCTGATTGATCAGTTGCCTGTGCCTCCCGTTCAGTACTTAAAATCCACCATGGCCATGTTGCGGAGGTCTTTCCGTCCGTCAGGCCGGCCGGCGCCCCTCCGAAGAAGTGCGTGGCAAAGGGAGGTAGCGATCGTGGCCGGAGTGTCACACGACGCGAGGAATGGTGATCAACACTAACCAACCAACCATGTCGGAGAAGAACAGATGTTGACATACCAGTGATCCAGCCAACGTCCTTTTCTAGACACTGTCAAGAGATGGAGGAAGACTTTCAAGCCCTATCATAATCTCTGGAAAGGAAACTTCAAGAGCTTCTGATAAACAGAGTGGTGTTTTCTGCTGCCGGTTTGCAGTTGTGCAGATAACTTGTGATCATTCAGGATCTGTATTTCCTTTTTATTGTAACTTGTGGAAATGGAAGTGTGTAAAAAAGCTAGGAGCATAGTCCAATTTCCCCATCTTATTTTCTTTAGGAGGGCACTGTGCCGGAATTGTTGTGCTAACTAGTCACATGCTTGCAAAGAATTGAGAGATTTGAGGGCAAATGACACCACGAGCTCTCACAGTTTCTCACACGAAATCTCTGGAACCCAAACAGAGGAGAAACAATTTCATCTAAAAGACGCGAGGTATGACATTAACACTCCGATGCGGTGAATTGATGCACCGTTCTAATGCATCGAGGGTAGAGAACGAGCTGGCTAGGAGTAGTGGTGACTACCCAGCCCGCCCAGGATCGAGTCCCTCCGGGGCCGATTTTCGTGGGTGTTCTCACAGGGGCAGTGACCCCTTAATAAATCCCCTCACACGCATGTATGTCGCAACTACTAGCTCCTTAGGGACACAGGATACCCTTGCGTGTTGTGTGTATAGTTCTAGGCTCTAGTTTGTGCACTAGGGGTGTGCGTGTGTGTCCCCTCACACGCATGTATGTCGCAACTACTAGCTCCTTAGGGACACAGGATACCCTTGCGTGCTGTGTGTATAGTTCTAGGCTCTAGTTTGTGCACTAGGGGTGTGCGTGTGTGGTGTGAGTGTGGTGTCGAGTTAGTGCATAAGTTCAGATACTACATACAACTGTAACACAGATTGAGGGGTCTCAAAAAATAATGCATCGAGGGTAAGGAGTAAGAGGAGAGCGGCACTAACCAGAGGCAAAGGAAGAGGACGAGCGCGCCGAGGAGATGGCGACGCCGTGGCGACGGAGAAGTTGGAGCTCCCAGTTGGTCCATCGTAACCTTACCCCGATCGAGGTGGCTGGTGAGCTGAGCGCAGTGGACGGAGTGGACTGGAGACACAGCAGGTGCTCTGATCTGATGGTGACGACGGACGAGGACGAGCGATGATTGATGTAGTGGAAGTTGGGAGCTGGGACTCTTCTTGTGGTGGATCAGGTCAGGTCAAGCCTATCCATGCAATGCATGCAAGGCCCGCAACGAACACTCACTCGCGGTTGACTAGGATCTCCAGTTGAATTAGTTGTGTTCGTGTGTATCTCCTCACGCCCTCGGCCCCTCTCTGTGTAATCTCTCTCCGTGTAAAAACCTCATGAGGATGATTTTTTTTTTGCAAGAATTTGTTCTACGCTGTATTTTCAATTTTCATACATAAAGCACTATGTACAAAACAAAAGACAAAAGAGGTCTGGCCAACTCCTCACGTGATTTTAAAAGAGAAACTAATTGGGGGTTCCCAACAACGTTAATAGATGTACCATGGAAATATGTTGTCCCTGAGCTGAGAGCTCACCTTGGAACTGTGGCGGTGGGTGGTCTTTCGTATTGTGGATCGATCGTCTCCACACCTTCTACTCTCTCCTCTTCTAGGTCACGTTACATGGGCTGGGCCTTAGGCCGGTTCAACACTCCCCTCAAAATGGACGGTAGATATCTATCAACCCATTCTTGTTACATGCCAAGTTACAATCCGTTGGTCCTAATCCCTTTGTCAAACAATCTGCAAACTGCTGCCCTGTGCTAACATGAGTAAGACTAATGATCCCAGCATCAAGTTTCTCTTTAATAAAGAAGCGATCACTTTCCACATGTTTCGTCCTATCATGTTAACTAGGTTATTTGCAATACTGATAGTTGATTGATTGTCACACCATACTCTCAAGGGCCCCTTCCTCAGAAGTTTCAACTCACCCAGAAGGTGCTTCAACCAGAGCATCTCAGTCAACGCTTGAGATAGGGCTCTATACTCAGCTTCTGCTGTTGATCTAGACACAACATATCGTTTCTTACTTCTCCAAGACACCAAATTTCCCCCCACAAACACACAATAGCCTGATGTTGATATTCTATCGTCTTGACAACCTGCCCAGTCTGAGTCACTATAGCCATCCACCTCAAGATTTCCACTATTTGCAAACCACAACCCCTTTTCCGGAGTCCCCTTCAAGTAGCTCAAAATCCTGTGCACTATATCAAGATGTCCACTTCTTGGTTCATGCATGTATCTGCTCACTACACCCACAACATATGTAATGTCAGGCCTAGTGTGACACAAGTATAATAACCTCCCAACCAGTCTCTGATAATCTTCCTTGTTCACTAGTTCACCTGATTGTGCTGTCACTTGATGGTTTTGATCAATCGGGCTTGAGGCTGCCCGACATCCTATCATGCCCATGTCACTCAAGAGATCCAAGGTGTATTTTCGTTGGCACAAAGATATTCCTTTTTCGTTCCGGGCAACTTCTATGCCAAGAAAATATTTTAGATTGCCCAAATCCTTTACCTCAAACTCCTTGCTCGAACACCCCTTCAGTCTCTTTATGTCTTCCTGATCATCTCCAGTGATGATAATATCATCCACATAAACTGCAAGAATGGTTATTTTTCGATCAGAGTGTTTGTAGAACACCGTGCGATCACCATTGCATTGACCGTACCCCATACCACAAATAGCACGTTTGAACCTATCAAACCATGCCCTCGGCGATTGCTTTAGTCCATACAATGCTTTCTTCAGCCTGCATACCTTTCCCATGGTATCTGATGTACCAAAACCTGGTGGTATCTCCATGTACACTCTTCTTCCTGCAAGTCACCATGCAAGAAAGCATTCTTCACATCTAATTGATGCAATTTCCACCCAAAGTTAGCAGCACATGAAACCAATATCCTTACTGTGTTCATCTTTGCCACTGGAGCAAACGTCTCATCATAGTCAATTCCATAAGTTTGACTAAACCCTCTAGCCACCAGTCTGGCCTTATACCGTTCTACCTTCCCCTCAGGATTCTGCTTCACAATATAGATCCACTTACAGCTCACAGCTTTCTTTTCTGCTGGCAATGTGGTTAACACCCATGTCTTGTTTTTCTTCAGTGCTTCCAACTCTTTTATCATTGCATCATGCCACTTCGGATCTTGCTTTGCAGCCTTCCAATCCTTCGGTGTTGACACAGTTTGTAGAGAGGCAACAAACGCTCTGTAGGAGGGAGACAAAGCCTCATAAGACACAAAAATTCCAATATCATGGTCATTCCGCATAGTTTGTAGTGCCTTCTTTGCCACTATAGTATCCTGCTCATCCCTGTATTTTTCAGGAGGCCTTCCTGCCTTAGCTCGTGGTTCTTTCCTCAAGGCAATTGGAAGATCCACATTGTCACATGAGGTAGCATCACTGCCTTGTTGCTCCCCCTGCACATGTGCCTGCTGTCCTGCAGTGTCAGGTGAGCTCGTATCACTGCCTTGATGCTCCCCCTGCACATGTGGCTGCCTTCTAGAATACACGCGGAGATTATGCGGCCAACGATCTCGAACAGGAACAGGAACCTGGAGAGAACCAATTTGAATAGTACCCACTGCTGGTTGAACCTGAACCTGCACATGATGGCTCTCAAGTGCAGGAGATCAATTGTAGTACCTTTCAATTAGAAAAGGTTGTCGAACCCACGAGGAGCTGAAGGTATTAGTTAGCAAGATTGATAAATAAAACAATAAAAGATGCAAGTGTTTTTGGTATTTTTGGTTGTATAGTTGCAATGCAGAAAATAAATAGTAGCAAGTGAAAGCTCTCAAAGAGAGAAAGCCAAATCCTCTTATGTGGCAAGAGGACAAGCTCAAGTGATGTGTAACTTATATGTGGAAAACGTTCCCGAGGGCGGCATGGATATTGCTAGGCATAGAGATTTATTAAACAACACGTTGAATATCTTGTCAAGTTTTAATCTTCTTTGGATGGAGCCATAATTAGGTATAGCTAAATAAATAAACTACAACCCCTTATGATGGATCATGTGGCCAAGTAAATGACTGCACAAAAATTATTAAGACATAAAGTCCCACCATAGCATTACACTCTAAGGTCCCCGATACTAATACCCTCATAATATAACTTCATGACTCGGTCTCAGGTTTACATGTCCTCCCAAGTCTCCCTCAATTCATTATACTACGGTGTTCTCCTATGAGCCCATATAGGTGAAGTGTTGTACAGTCGACATTCGCACAACACCATCATAGAATCACATAAAAGATAAACTCTTGACAAAATATCAACACATGTTATATATAAATCATTGCCAATTCATCCTATGCCCTCAGGAACATATGAGAACTACTCACAACGTGCAAACATGATAATAATTAGTGGCATAAGTGGTACAACACAATCTTAAAATATAACTTCACCACCAAATAATGACAAGTACTCAATCACAAACATGAATAGTAGCACAAGACAAGTATCTAGAGTATAGCAACTCTCAAACTACGAGGGGAACGGAGTGGATCACGGGGATGATGATGGAGATGGTGCTGGTCTTGATGGGGGTGATGATGTAGAGGCCTCCTCCCACGCCAAGGAGGAGAGGTGATGACGATGACGATGATTTCCCCCTCTCAGGAGCTCCGGAGCAGCAGGATCTGACCCCCCTCGGAGGGAATCAGGAGTTTCGCCGCCGTCGCGGCCTCGGATGGACTAGGGAAAATTAGGGCATAACTTTTCGGGCGAGATGAAGGCGTTGATAAAAAGCCCCAGGCGAGGAGGTGCCCGAGGCCACTTTTGGTGGGTCCCACGTGGCCAGGTACATGGGCCGCGTGGGCCCACCTCTTTCGGCCCTCGTGGCTCTCCTCTCTTCGGTCTTCTTCCCATTGCCTCCCTTCCGATGAAAATCTGGCGCAGTATTTTTCCTTTTATTAATTGAGTCCCTATAGATCCTGAAACATTAAAAACAAGAAAAGGAGGTTTTCTGCCTCCCAGAAATTAAATATCAAAAATAGGGATTTTGTATGAAAGTCCCATAAATCATCTAAAACATGTAAAAACAGTGATATAATAATGTAAATAACATTCTAATATGATACTAAAAGTTGTATAAATGATGATATAAAATGCACGTATCAACTCCCCCAAGCTTAAACCTTTACTCGTCCTCGAGTAAGTAAGGACATAGATCATTACATGCATCAATGGACTTATGGTTGATAAATAAATACGAGCATTGTATCATCATCATATTCAGTTGCAAGATAAGATTAATGAACTAAAACTCATACACATGAGGGCAACATAAGTAGAAGCTCTAGCAATCACCCCTTACTTTTCAAAGCAAATAACCATTGTATGTTGGACCATCAAATCATATTATTTTTCACATGCTTTTGCTCTTTATGGCGAGCATTATAATCTTTCATACTTTGCTGAAATTTAAAGACAAGATAAACTCTCATTGGATAACAAGTTTAAAGAAGACAAATGAAAAGATAGATAGATATAAAAATTGTTTTCAACCTTGCTTCACTAGTAACTAGTGCAAACTTTAGTCATGGATATCTCAATCAAGTTCATATGCTCTAAACAACCTTTATCTTACACTTTCCATGGCTAACTGAAATTTCAGGTGCCTTCCTTTTCATTCACATTCAAGAGCATAAGTATTGAAATATCCATGATCATTAATTTGCTCAAAAGATACTAGATTCTAACAAGAGTGTTTTATATCCTTTCATTATCCCTTCTCAACTTTTTATCCTACAAGACTATATCTCAACCTCAAACTATTAATTCCAAGTCATGTTGACTCTTTACTTATTTTATAATGAGATAATTCTACAATTGTCCAACACACTCAAGTTAATTAATTTCAAGGCAAGATGTGACTGAAACTCTAAATATGCCACGCTCATTTGTATGAGTGTTATCCATAAATCTCCAAACAAAAGAATCATGGGTGACACCATACTTTAATATTTATTGATAAACCACAAGATAGAGATACATGATAATGCTCCATGAGCTCATACACGCCTAAGAGATATTGATAACTAAACGATAAAAGCAAAACACACCATGACTAAATAGATATGATAAACTAGAAGAGATAAAGACTAAGTGGAACTCCTCCAAGTTTGTCGTTTAGCTAGAACTTCCTCTCTTCTTTCTTGTTGCCTTCTATTGATTTAGGGTTTCTGCAAACTGCACGGTTTCTCTCAATTACCTCCTCTGGTGTTTGTAAATTCAACTCTTCAATCATTCCGATGAAGCTCTTTCCTGCAATATAAGGTTTTAGGCGTTGTCCATTAACTACATGATGTTTACCTTTCATGTCACCGTGAAGACGGATAGCTCCTGAGCGGTACACCTCCTGTATCACTAATGGTCCCTGCCATTTTGAAGCTAACTTCCCTGCAGAAAACTTGAAGCGAGAGTTGTACAATAAAACTTGATCACCTACTTTGAATTCCTTTCTCTTAATTTTCTTGTCATGCCAAATTTAACTTTTTCTTTAAACAATTTAGCACTTTCATACGCTTCATTTCTCCATTCATCTAGTAAGTTTAAGTCAAGAATTCTTTTCTCTCCTGCAGTCTTAAAATCAAAGTTCAATTGTTTAATAGCCCATCTAGCATTATGTTCTAATTCAACAGGTAAATGACAAGATTTTCCATAAACCATTTTATAAGGAGACATTCCCATAGGATTTTTAAAAGCAGTTCTATAAGCCCATAATGCATCATTAATTTAGTTGGCCAATTAGACCTAGACTTATTAACTGTCTTTTCCAAAATGAGTTTAATTTCCCTATTACTTAATTCAACTTGTCCACTTGTTTGAGGATGATAAGGAGATGCAATTCTATGGTTAAGATCATATTTTGCCCAAGTTTTTCTAAGAACACCATGCAAGAAATGAGAACCACCATCAGTAATTAAAAACCTAGGAACACCAAACCTGGGGAAGATGATGTCCTTGAGCATCTTCATTTTTGTGGCATGATCTGCACTTTTGGTTGGAATTGCTTCCACCCACTTTGTAACATAATCAACTGCAACCAAAATGTGAGTATGCTTTGTCTTTGACTCGGGGAAAGGTCCCATAAAGTCAAAACCCCACACATCAACTAGTGGCAAAGAATAATTCATAGGCATTTCATTTCTCCTACCAATGTTTCCTACTCTTTGACATTTATCACAAGATTTAACATATTCAACACAATCCTTCAATAAAGTAGGCCAATAAAAACTAGATTGTAATACCTTTGCTCCTGTGCGATCTCCTGCATGATACCCTCCATAGGGACTGTCATGGCAATCTCTTATAATAGCCTGTTGTTCATGCTCAGGTACACAACGTCTAATAATACCATCCACACTTTTCTTATAAAGGAAAGGTTCATCCCAAAAATAATGTCTAAGATCATAAAAGAACTTCTTCCTTTGTTGATGAGTGAAGTGTGGAGGTAAAACTTTACCAACAATAAAATTTGCATAATTGGCAAACCATGGAGATGCAACTTTAGTACTAGAAACATTAATATTTGCAAGTTGTTCATTAACAAAGCTATCATTTATAGGAATAGGATCATCAGGTATATTTTCCATTCTAGAGAGATGATCAGCTACTTGATTATCTTCCCCTTTCCTATCAACAATGTGTAAATCAAATTCTTGCAATAAAAGTACCCATCTTATTAATCTAGGCTTAGCATCTTTCTTATGCATCAAGTATTTAATAGCAGAATGATCAGTATGCAATGTGACTTTTGAATCAGTAATATAAGGTCTAAACTTGTCATAAGCAAATAGTACTGCTAAAAATTCTTTTTCAGTTGTAGCATAATTTCATTGAGCAGCATCAAGTGTTCTACTAGCATAACAAATAACATTCCGTTTCTTATCAACACGTTGGCCCAAAACAACCCCAACAGCATAATCACTAGCATCACACATAATTTCAAAAGGCAATTTCCAATCAGGAGGTTGAATAATAGGAGCACTTATTAAAGTATTCTTCAAAATATTAAAGGACTCAATGCAATCATCATTAAAAGAGAAAGGAAAATCCTTTTGCAAAAGATTGGTTAGAGGTTTTGATATTTTGGAGAAGTCTTTAATAAACCTACGGTAAAAACCTGCATGCCCAGGAAAACTTCTTATAGCTTTGATGTCCCTTGGGTATGGTAGCTTTTCAATAGCTTCTATCTTTGCTGGATCAACTTCTATCCCTTTTCCAGAAATTTTATGCCCAAGAACAATACCTTCAGTAACCATGAAGTGACACTTCTCCCAATTAAGAACTAAGTGTTGGTCTTCACAACGCTGCAAAACTTTGTTAAGGTTGAATAAGCAATTATCGAAGGAAGTACCATACACAGAAAAATCGTCCATAAAAACTTCCATTATCTTTTCAATATAATTGGCAAATATAGTATTCATGCATCTTTGAAAAGTAGTAGGAGCATTACACAAACCGAATGGCATTCTCCTATAAGCAAATGTACCATATGGGCAAGTAAAAGCGGTCTTTTCTTGATCATCCTTATGGACAGGAATTTGTGAGAAACCTGAATAACCATCTAAATAGCAAAAGTGAGAGTGTTTAGATAACCTTTCTAACATTTGATCAATAAATGGTAATGGATAATGATCTGTTTGAGTTGCTTTATTTAATTTTCTGAAATCAATACACATCCTATAACCAACAACAGTACGTTGAGCCACAAGTTCATCCTCATCATTTGGAACGACAGTCATTCCACAGGAACATAACATTCAGCCTCCTTTGGAAGCATGGGGGACAATCAAATAGTGTAAGGATAAAGAGTTACTCTCAATAGAAGGTAGGCATGGGTAGCTAATCCATTCTTCCTCCTTTTGTTCATCACTCTCCTCCTCTTTTTCATCCAATGAGCTTTCAGCTTCAGCAATTTCTTCTTCCACAGGTTCCTGCAAATTGTGGGTACATTCTTGTGCATGACTGAGTCTCTCTTTATAATCAATAACATAACAATTATTGCTAAAATTTTCTAGACAATAATCAAGTATAGAAGAGACCATATCTTTAAGGTTATTACAGGCAACACAAGTTTCATAATTTTTAGACATGAAGGATTCTACTTCTTCAAATCCAAGATGAATATAGTTATTCCAATGATAGTTCACAATTAAACCTTCTTTATTAAAGACAAATTGGAATTTAAGATGTTTAGTATCCTGTTCAGAGCAACAATTTATATCATGGCGTTTAAGCAAAATTTCAGCAATTTGATTCAACTATTTTAACACGCCTCTCATGACTTTACCCTTTATTGATTCTCTATACTTCATATATAATTCTTTAACTTCCATAGAGGTTCTAGCATGTTCTTCCATAACAACATTTTTTTAGATTTTCGGTTTTTCAAATTTTTATGGATTTTCGGGTATATAAGAAAAATAAAACAAGGCAAAAATAAACTAGACAAAAGTAAACTAAAAAAAACACAACTAAACATAATAAAACTAAGCACAAATAAACTAGACAAAAGTAAACTAGACAAAATAAAATAAAATAAAAACAAAGAGACAAGTAGAGTGTACTTCCCAGGTGAACTTATGAGTAGAGCTATACTCCCCGGCAACGGCGCAAGAAAATAGTCTTGATAACCCACAAGTATAGGGGATCGCAACAGTCTTTGAGGGAAGTAAAACCCAAATTTATTGATTCGTCACAAGGGGAGACAAAGAATACTTATAAGACTTAACATCGGAGTTGTCAATTCAGCTGCACCTGGAAAAGCACTACTAACAGGGGTGATGTGAAAGCATCAGTATTATGAGAGCAATAGTAGTAATAGTAACACAGCAGCAGTAGCATTAACACAGAGGCAATTGCACCAGAAAATATTCCGGTGTGTAGTTGACGGTTGAGCAATGATGATGACAGATGGACCGGGGTTCCCAGCTATCTACACTAGTGGTAACTCTCCAAACAAATAGCATGTGTTGGGTGAACAAATTACAGTTGGGCAATTGATAAAATTGTGAGGGCATGACAATGCATGCTATGATAAGATAAAGTTTACTGTAGTATTTAATTGGGCATTACAACATGGTACACAGACCGCTATCCAGCATGCATCTGTGCCTAAATAATCCACCTTTAGGTTAGCATCCGCACCCCTTTCAGTATTAAGTTGCAAGCAACAGATTATTGCATTAAGTAAAGTGCATAATGTAAACAACACAATTATCCTTAGACAAAGCATTGTTGTTTTACCCCTAGTGGCAATAGCACATCCACAATCTTAGAAGTTGCTGTCACTCTCCCAGATTTCTGAAGGCATGAACCCGCTATCTAGCATAAATATTTGATGCATGCAAAATGCATACATGAACTTTGCACTATATCACTCATATTTCAATCATATTTGCATCATATAAGGGTTATATCACTGTTATATAATGATTTTTTGGAATAAAATTTTTATTTCCTACTTTTATGGAATTAACCCTGCGCGGGCAGAAAACCCTATTTTTTTCCTTTTAAGTTTCAGGGACCCAAACAACGTCAAAAAAATCTGGAAAAATACAGGCGTCATTATTTTGGAAGGAGGAAGACTTGTGAGCGAAGGAAGCAAGCAAACGGAGGCCGGAAGCCCAAAAGAGGGGGGCCCACGCGGCCTCTGTACCTGGCCGCGTGGGGCCCACCCTTTTGGCCCTCGAGGCTCCGCTGCCGTCGATCTTTTCTCCACCGCCTTCGTCTTGACCTAAAAACGCCTATAAAAGAAGTCTCACGGCGTTCTCGAAAACAAGCACCGCCACACGACAGAAACACGAAAACAGAGATCTGGAGCTGCAGATTGGAGGGGGAAAACTCCGGCGGGGCGCTGCCGGCGTGGTCTCCATCTTCTCCATCGACATCTGCACCGTCTCCACCATGAAGAGGGAGTAGTCCACCTCTGGACTATGGGTTTGTAGAAGTAACTTATGTATCTCTCCTCTCTTTGAGCTTCACTAATTAGTACCGTATTAGCTGCTGAACATGATTACGGTCATCATTGTAATTCCTATGTGGTGGATCTTTTTGTGAGTTAATATATGTTTGAAATTGCAATGTTTGTTTCAGTTATGAGTATAGAAGCATATTATGTACCCCGTTCTTATCTACTTGTTATGATCAAGCATGTTTATGAGGGCGTGTGTGGGGTGATGTGTGCATTAGTTGGAGTAACGGGGGGTGGTGAGTGCGGTAAGTTGACCACTGTAATATCGCGATCCACTTGGGTGTTTTACCTTACTTTGTTACCTCACTAGGGATAAACAAAAATACCATGCTACAAGGGTTGTGGGTGACTTGCCACTTCTCCGTGACTAGATCTAGCATGTTCTTATTTTAAATTCATGTCATGATACTTAAAGCTATACTCTGAGTTATCTTAATTACTAAGGTGTTATGATTTAGTTCGCATCTTGGTAGAGTATAAGTGAGATTAGTAACCAAAAGATCTCTATGTTAGGACCTGATGCCCATATAATTAGTAACTTGATATCAAACCCTGTGTTGCAATCTCATATGTCAACTCTATGTGTCTATTGTCTGCCACTTTATTAAAGAGAGAGTGCATTTGTGAAACCATGAACCCAAGTTCATTTTTAATCATAAGAAACACCTTTCCAACAAATTTTACCACTTTTCCATTTTCTTCCATTATTAAATCCGAAAATACAAAAACATGTTTACATCTTGCATTCATCATAAAAAACCCAAAAATATCATTCATCATTGTTATCATCATCCTTGCACATTTATTTACCACCATTGCATATTTATTTCTTGTTTGCATTGCATAATTATCTTGATATCATTCTTACACCTTGTGCTTGACAACCACAGGTGAGGTTGAGGACCAAAACATTTAACTCTATTTTGTTGGTGACCAAAAAGAAGGATAAGGAGATAAACTTTTCACTACTGATTTCCCGAGAGTTCGATATTAAACCCTCGAGTCACCCTCGTGGGGAAAACACGTCTTCCACTTACTACATACTCTGCACTTGGAGGCTCAACCTAACCCCGTATACTTTTCATTGCAGGTAGCTACTAAAGGCTATCACTTCTACGGGTATCAAGACTGTTTTCTGGCGCCGTTGTCGGGGAGACCAACAACTTCCTACAAGATATTTCCCGTCAACTACGCACCAGAAATCAAGACTGTTTTCTGGCGCCGTTGCCGGGGAATCATAGCTGCGAAGGTTTAGCCGAGGAGATCACAACAAAGTCAACATCACCAACTTGTGCTAACACCTAAGCTTGGGGAGGTTGCACCTACGTGAGCATCATCTTATCCATCTTTACCTACAAAGCAAAATTATTTGTTTTGTTATTGTCTTGCATTTGTAATTCGGTTTGCATTTGTGAGACTCATTTTATTTTCAGTTTTGCATAAAAATTAAAAAAACACATAAAAACTTGCATAATGGAAAAGAGAACCTTTTGGCCATTTAGTGTTAAGAACTTTCCTCAAGATATGAATATCCCTGTTGAGAAATGTGTGGTAGATCCTAATATCATGAAAGTGATTTATGAACACCGTTTTATGGGAAGCCAAAAGAAGATCCTATACTTCATCTTAAGAAGTTTAATGAAAGGTGCAAAATGTTAAACTTGAGCCATGCTAATGTTGAAATTAAGCTTTTTCCTTACTCCCTAGGTGGAAAAGCCTTATATTGGATATTAAGATGGCCACCTGGAAATTTAGCACTTGGTTTAATTTAAAAGCTGCATTCATTGAAAGATTTTGTTCCATTGAAAAAGTTTGTAACCTTAGACAAGTACTTATCACCTTTAAACAAGAAGAGGATGAACCTCTAGTAAAAACATGGGAAAGGTTTAGAGGTATAGATTTTGGAATGGAACATGGTTTTAGAGATTGGATGCTCATGCATATGTTTTATAGGGGATTGTCTGAAACCTCTAAAAACTTTTTCGATAATGAATGTGAGGGTTCTTTTATGAATACTGCGGCTAATGATACTCATTATCTACTTGATGGCTTGCTTTTGGAAGTGAGAATTAAAGAAAGTTTAGAAAAAGCCCAAGTACCTGAAGATGTGTTTGATGACCGTTATGAAATATTCAACCTTTACAATAGAGAAAAGAAAGTTGAGGAAGTTAAAATGCTTAATGAAGTCAAGGATCCTTTGCTTGACTTAAAATTGTAGCTTGCATGAATTAATCTCTATCTTACAAAAATTTGCAAGTGATCCTTCCATCAACACTAATCAAGCTGGCTTTGGTTCCTATATTGCTAATCATGTCTTGAAAGAGAAAATTGCTAGGTACAACCAAGAGCCATGATACCACCTAAGCTTGGGGATATGGATTCCTAAGGTACTAGTAACTATTGGAAAAGAGACACATCATGCCATACTTGATCTAGGATCTAGTGTCTCTGTTTGTCTAAAGAACTATATGAAGTACTTGAATTGAAAAATCTTGAAAAATGCTCTATTGAACTTGCACTTGCTGATGATTCCATTAAACATGCTTTGGGAAAGTAAGTGATGTTATGGTAGAGTTACATATGACTTTTGTGCCTGTGGATTTTCTAATCATGGACATGGGGAATAAAACCTCTAGTCCTATTATTCTTGGAAGACCTTTTCTTCGTACTACAGGTGCCATCATTGATTCAAAGAAGGGAATGTGAAGTTTCAGTTTCCACACAAGAAGTGCATGGAACACTTCCCAAGGAAGAGGGGAACATCAAAGTTCAAGCTCCCTCATGAGCTCATCTTCAATAAACAACAAGTAAGAAGCCTAGCTATATGGCTATAAAGAAAGCGCTTTGCGGGAGGCAACCCGGTTATTTTTATGTGTGATTTTCTTTGTGTCCTCTTGCTGTATCAAGAGAGTTTTTTTTAGTTTAGTTTCTGGAATTTTAATAAAGTGCCAAGTTTTACCCATTTTGGTTTGAAAAGTTGCTTATAGCGTTCGGAGATTTTATTCCTGCACGAATGTGCACGGTATGATTTTTAATTCTTATTCTGTAACTCCGAATGAGCTCATATTTGAACTGTAGTTGCAACTTTTCATCCTCTGTATGCATGAATTTTTGCGGAATTTTTCGGCAAAGTTTGGTAGGGTAGAAAAATACGTTTTGCTGCTGCTGTTTTTCTGGACAGATTCTGTCCCATTTTGTTTATGCATGTTTTGAACTTTTATCTTGAATCTTTTTATTCAATTGAGTTTATGAGTAGGCATACAACATTATATACTTTCTGGACATTCATATGATGTTTTGTTTAAGGATTATATGCAGCAAGAAACCTATTTGTTTATCACTACTAATGCACCCCACAGAAAAAAAATGGGAGAAACGGTGTTTTGAAGTTTTTTCACAGGGATTGGAGGAGATGCACCAAGAGCTATCCAAGGATGGTGAAGACCATAAGCTTGGGGATGTGAAGACAACCCCACTGGACCTACACAC
Organism: Poa pratensis; assembly: GCA_947311845.1. Classification (NCBI taxonomy): domain Eukaryota; kingdom Viridiplantae; phylum Streptophyta; class Magnoliopsida; order Poales; family Poaceae; genus Poa; species Poa pratensis. Next base: position 167,205,520 of record CAMZMU010000052.1, read on the forward strand.
TCTCGGTTTGCACACGTCTAACTTCTGTTTTTCGATCGAAACACTTTATCGCATAAACTTGGAGCGTCTTTTTGTTTGTTTTTGGTTTGATTGTTATTTTGTGAGACCACCACACTATCATTTATATGAGAAAGAGCTACTGGAAATATGGGTTGAAATATGTTGGATGCTTTTATGATTGGGAAAAGGGATGTTTGAGTTGATTTTTAATGATACATATAGTTGCATGATTCATGAGCTTGTTTATGAGTAATAATTTGCAAATTTTTATCAAGAGCTATCACTTATTCATGTTTTGATGCTGAAAGTTATTTTACTTGTTTAACATGGATTAGTTAGTTCTATGGACACTCATGCATGCATCTAGATGGTCAACTTTCTCCCTCTTGCTAGCCCAAAAATTCCAACAAGTAAAAACTTGTTTCCAACACCTTCAACCAAAGTTATTCCAGTGAGTCCACCATATCTACCTATGGCTTTATGCTATTCCGAGTATGTTTATCATGATATTTGTGTTATCTATACCTCTGAATGAAAATGTTTATGTTATTGATTGTTATGGAAAAGTTGGTTATATAGCTCTCACGAACTTGATGCACAACTTTATTTTTATTGCATAAATAAAACATGACCCATTGTGATTAAGATTATGATGTAGTGGCTTGATAAATGTCCGAGGTTGGGAGTTAGCCCATATGTGCTGTCACATGCAAAGCTTTCAACATGCTCCTTCATCTCATTTAGTTGATATCATGTACTTTTGTTTATGGATGCCTATCATGGTGAAATAAGTGGAAATGAAGTAGTTTAAATGAGTTTGTATAAATGGTTAGAGAGACGCCTGGGCCGCTAATCTAAGCCATGCATCATTCATGGTGGAAATTTACTTACATGCTATGGTGAACCGTCTGTGATGCACCTTATAATAAAAAGCTATTCCAATGGTAAATAAAAAGGGTGTTGAGGTTGTTCATCTTGTTTGTTTGTCTTGTCATTTTGATATGGGCTTGTTCCATATCCTGGGACAAGAGGTACCCCAGTTGACGCTCTTGATGATACTATTATTACTTACAATGATATAACTTGAACTTGCTTTGTTTCCTAAGTTGAGTAACTCATGGTGTAGGTACTTGTATTCAAGGGGCATGAGACACCTAACCTTTACTTTATCAAGCACACTACTCATATTTGCTTTCACATTAAACTTTAATCATTCAAGATGCTATGATAGGGGTAATGAGAGCTTGACACCAAGAATTCCACATTGCAATCATTAACTTAAGTAGAAGAGTTTGGAAGTTAGATGAAACTTATGCATGCTTTACCTCTACTCACATATACATCTTTCCAAAGTGTCCACCTTTTATATTCAGATTTTCATCTACACTCTATGACCAATGTAGGATGTTCTTACTTATCATTATGCATACATGTGGTCCATATTACTATCTTCTATGTTACACTTTGTGAACTATCATTGAACATCCTTGCTTGAATACTTGATATCACTTCATAAACTATTTGCATATTGCTACTCCTTTGAAGAATGAATCATTTGACTCTATGTAGCAGTAGCAATCATCTTTGATATCCATTGTTAGTGCTATATTGCAAAGCCCATGTTAGTTTTATCACCTTCATACTCGAGGACGAGTATTGGTTAAGCTTGGGGATGTTGATGCATGTAAAATGCATACATGAACTTTGCACTATATCACTCATATTCCAATCATATTTGCATCATATAAGGGTTATATCACTGTTATTAATGATTTTGGGAATAAAATATTTATTTCCTATTTTTATGGAATTAACCCTGCAGGCAGAAAACCCTATTTTTTCCTTTTAAGTTTCAGGGACCCAAACGACGTCAAAAATCTGGAAAAATATAGCGTCATTATTTTGGAAGGAGGAAGACTTGGGAGCGAAGGAAGCAAGCAAACGGAGGCCGGAAGCCCAAAAGAGGGGGGCCCACGCGGCCTCTGTACCTGGCCACGTGGGGCCCACCCTTTTGGCCCTCGAGGCTCCGCTGCCGTCGATCTTTTCTCCACCGCCTTCGTCTTGACCTAAAAACGCCTATAAAAGAAGTCCCACGGCGTTCTCGAAAACAGCGCCGCCACACACAGAAACACGAAAACAGAGATCTGGAGCTGCAGATTGGAGGGGGAAAACTCCGGCGGGGCGCTGCCGGCGTGGTCTCCATCTTCTCCATCGACATCTCCACCGTCTCCACCATGAAGAGGGAGTAGTCCACCTCTGGACTATGGGTTTGTGGAAGTAACTTATGTATCTCTCCTCTTTGAGCTTCACTAATTAGTACCGTATGAGCTGCTGAACATGATTACGGTCATCGTTGTAATTCCTATGTGGTGGATCTTTTTGTGAGTTAATATATGTTTGAGATTGCAATGTTTGTTTCAGTTATGAGTATAGATGCATATTATGTACCCCGTTCTTATCTACTTGTTATGATCAAGCATGTTTATGAGGGCGTGTGTGGGGTGATGTGTGCATTAGTTGGAGTAACGGGGGGTGGTGAGTGCGGTAAGTTGACACTGTAATATCGCGATCCACTTGGGTGTTTTACCTTACTTTGTTACCTCACTAGGGATAAACAAAAATACCATGCTACAAGGGTTGTGGGTGACTTGCCACTTCTCCATGACTAGATCTAGCATGTTCTTATTTTAACTTCATGTCATGATACTTAAAGCTATACTCTGAGTTATCTTAATTACTAAGGTGTTATGATTTAGTTCGCATCTTGGTGGAGTATAAGTGAGATTAATAACCAAAAGATCTCTATGTTAGGACGTGATGCCCATATAATTAGTAACTTGATATCAAACTTGTGTTGCAATCTCATATGTCAACTCTATGTGTCCATTGTCTGACTTTATTAAAGAGAGAGTGCATTTGTGAAACCATGAACCCCGTCCATTTTTAATCATAAGAAACACCTTTCCAACAATTTTACCACTTTTCCATTTTCTATTATTAAATCCGAAAATACAAAAACACTTTTACATCTTGCATTCATCATAAAAAACCAAAAATATCATTCATCATTGTTATCATCATCCTTGCACATTTATTTACCACCATTGCATATTTATTTCTTGTTTGCATTGCATAATTAGCTTGATATCATTCTTACACCTTGTGCTTGACAACCACAGTGAGGTTGAGGACCAAAACATTTAACTCTATTTTGTAGGTGACCAAAAGAAGGATAAGGAGATAAACTTTTCACTACTGATTCCCCGAGAGTTCGATATTAAACCCTCGAGTCACCCTCGTGGGGAAAACACGTCTTCCACTTACTACATACTCTGCACTTGGAGGCTCAACCTAACCCCGTATACTTTTCATTGCAGGTAGCTACTGAAGGCTATCACTTCTATGTTTTCTGGCGCCGTTGCCAGGGAGACTCAACTTCCTACAAGATATTTCCCGTCAACTACGCACCAGAAATCAATACTCCCTCTTGGAGATAAAGGCAACTACTTGATCAGGGTAACCACAAGTACCGGAGAGCATGCAAGATCTTAAATAAACAATAGTATGATAACATGATGAACAATATGATCACAATTCCATAATTTGTCAGATCCCAACAAACACAACACCAATTAAATCATATGGATCTCAATCATGTAAGTCAGCTCATGAGATCATTGTATTGAAGTAGATGGGAGAGAGAGTACCAACTAGCTACAGCCAAGAACCCGTAGTCCATGGGGGAACTACTCACAAACAATCATGGAGTCGAAGTGGAGGCGGTGGATTCGATGGAGATGGCTCCGGGGGTCAATCCATGTCCCGGCAGGGTGCGGAACAGGAACTTCTGACCCCCGAAACTTGTCTTCGATGGCGGCGGAGCTGTGGAACTTTTTGTGGAATATGACAGATCGTTTTAGTGTTTTCGAAGCAGGAGGATTATATAGGCGAAAGGGCGGCGCGAGGGGGTGGCCGAGTCGGCCCCACCACGTCACGGCGCTGCCCCCTCCAAGCCACGTGATGGCATGGTGAGGAGGCCGTGGGCCTCCCCCGGGCTTGCCCTTCTGGCTGCGTGTACGTGTCGGGAAAATAGGAGGCTGGGCTTTTGTTTCGTCCAATTCCGAGAATATTTCCAGAATAGCTTTTCTGGAATACAAAAACAGCAGAAAACAAGAACTGGCACTGTGACATCTTGTTAATAGGTTAGTCCCAGAAAATATATAATAGTGATATATAATGTATATAAAACATGTGACATTGATATAAAACAAGTACGAAACATCAGAAATTATAGATACATTTGAGACGTATCAGATACAACCTTCTCCCCCTCATGACCATCTTTCACAGAGTGTAGGTGGTCAAGTTCTTCAAATATCAGACTCAGATCAGTCGGTTCACCATAAAATGGCTCATATTCCCTAAAGGTGACATCCATACTCACAAACATGCGATTTGCAGAGGGGCTCCCGCACTTATACCCTTGTTGGCTCGATGAATAACCCATAAACACACATTTCAGTGCCCGTGGGTCTAACTTCCCAATAGATGGCCTATGATCCCGAACAAAACAGGTACTCCTAAATAACTTTGCAGGGATGACAAACTTATTTTCTCCAAACAGTAACTCACATGGGGATTTCATACCAAGTATCCTGGACGGAGTTCGGTTGATCAAGTATGTGGCTGTCATAACTGCTTCACTCCACAAGAACTTCGGAACATTCATCGTGTACATCAACGAGCGAGCTACTTCCAAAACATGGCGATTCTTACGCTCCGCCACACCGTTTTGGGGAGGAGTATCTGAAAGGAAAATGATGTCGCATAGAGGGGGGGGGGGTGAATAGGTGATTAAATATTTCCGATTTAGGCTTGCTAATTGCGGAATAAAACTAGGTGTTTAAATTAACAAGCCGACAACTTAAATAAACTAGGTTCACCTATGTGCACCAACAAATTATGCTAAGCAATACAGGCAACAAGGTGATAGCAATAGAATACTTCAAGCACGAAGGCTATCACAATGTAAAGTGCATAAGTAAAAAGCTCGGGTATAGAAATAACCGAGGCGCGTGGAGACGATGAAGTATTCCCGAGTTCCTCCTTGTTAAGGGAGTACGTCTCGTTGGAGAGGTGTGAACCAACACAATGGTTCAACAACCACAAAGGTTTCACCTTTTTCTCCGATGAACCGGACCACAAAGGTTTGGTTCACCTTCCACTATCGGAATCCTTCGAGGCGGAATCCGGAGCCTTTCAACAACAATCCGGGGCACAACCCGCAATGGGATTGGGGGCTCCCGAACGGATTTCAACAACAATCTGGGGCACAAACCACAATGGGATTGGGGGCTCCCGAAATGCTTTACAAGTGACCACAAAGGTCCAACCACCACACGGGCGTCTAGGGTCCAAGGACCCAAGAGTAACAAACTCACAAACTTTCAACTTCCACGAATCCTCGTGGAGAGCACACCGATGCACCAAATGCAAAAGGCAAGAGCACAATTGCTCAAATCCTTCACTCTCAAATCCCACCAAAAGCAACTAATGCTTATGGGGGGAGAAGAGAGGAAGAACAAAGAAGAGAACCACACAAGAACTCCAAGATCTAGATCCACTAGGTTCCCCTCACTTAGAGGAGAGATTGATTGGTGGAAATGTAAATCTAGATCTCCTCTCTCAAATCACTCAAAGATATGCAAGAATAATGGGAGGAATTGGGAGAGGGGCAAGCTTTCCAAGGTCAACAATGGTGGGGAAGAGAGAGAAAAACGTGTTGCTCGAAACTTGGGCTCTTTGGGGAAGAAGGGGCCTTTTATAGGCCTCCGAGAAAAAAGAGTCATTGCAGAAAAACTCGCACCGGAGACTCCGGCCCGAACCGGATAATCCGAACCAAGGACCGGATATTCCGGCCTACACCCGAGGTTGAACAAGTTCGACACGGTGCAGCTCGGGGCAGACACTCCGGCCTCCGGGGCGGAAACTCCGGGCTAGAGGCGGATACTCCGGCCCAAGGGCCGGAGACTCCGGCCTAGACCCGTGGCTGAACCACTGGAGCTCCAACGACAGGAAACCCTAGGACCGGAGACTTCGGTTGGGACACACCGGAGACTCTGGTCAGGAAAACCAGCAAAACTGCAAACCCAATAACTTTTGCGAGAAAACTCCAAATGAGATGAAACCAACTTTGTTAGAAAGATAACGACAAGAGCTTTCCTACAAAAAGTGGAAACATTAAGAACCATAAATAGAGTTAAGTTGGCACACATTGGAAGGTGTGGAACTTTCCTCAAGGATAAACCGATAATATTTCCAACACGAAAATGCAACAAGTTTTCCATAAGAAATCCGTTTTCGAAGAACTTGGGCTTGTCATGAAGATCACGACAAGCACCAAAACCCAACAAGGAGAAAATCCACATAAGAACCAAGAAAGATGAAATGCCAAGTATGCAAAGGTTTGAGCTCTCCACAAAGATGCGATCAAGTTACTTACTTGAGAGCCCCTCTTGATAGTACGCCGTCTATCCTAAAACCTGGTCTACCACTAACAACATGAGACCGGTAAAATATAAAAACTATCAAGATCATACCTTTGCCTTGCACATTCCACTTGAGCTCGATGATGAAGATCTTGACTCTCTCAAGTTGGAACACCTTTCTTGATTGTGTTTGCTAGCACATGCTTGATAAAGACTTCTCCAAATGCTCCCCCATACTCATTATGGGAGGGCCTCGCTAAGCTTCGTCTTCATGAAGCTTGCACATCATCTTCTTCTCCTGATATGTATGATGGATTGGGGGTAAACACGATTGTTCACTCAATCTTCTTTTCCAAGCCATACTTGCAATGCGCTCAACTCTACACATGACCATTCTTCATATAAACCCTTGAAAAGAGCATTGGTCAATATGTCATCTTGAAGAGTCCAACACATGAACTCCTATATTTTCCCATGGACAAGATCTATAAGAATATCTCAATGTAAACATTAGTCCATAAGGATTGTCACTATTTACCAAAACCACGCATGGGGGCAACCATGCACTTTCAGTATCTGGGCAGGAAGTTTGATGAAGAATTCCCTGGGCAGACAAGAAGACCCCAAAATTGGTGTTCACATACTCGATGCCATTGTCAGTCCTGATCACCTGCACCGACACCTGAAACTGATTCTTCACATAAGCATGAAAGTTCTGAAAATAGTTAAACACCTCATCCTTATGGCGCATCAAGTAAACCCACATCATACGAGAATAGCAGTCGATGAAGGTAACAAAATACTTCATTCCATTAACTGACACCCCTAGACATGTCCATACATCTGAATGAATAAGCATAAAACGAGATATACTCCTCAGCCCCTTACTCACATACGAGGCTCTTGTGTGTTTAGCATACTCGCAAGCATCACATGACAACTTGTCCTTGCTTATTCCACACATAACATCAGGAAATATTCTACTCATCTTATCGAAAAGATACATGCCCCATCCTACAGTGATGGATCATCGCACGCTTCTCCTTGTCCTCCGTGGTTGCAGCATACACCAATTCCGGTTGCATGCCCTTGTCCATGTACCAAAGGCCCCTACGTCTGGTGCCAGTCCCAACCTTCTGCCTCATCTGTCGCTCCTGAATCAAGCAACCGAATTTGTCAAAATTCACGCTACAGTCAATTTGATCAATCAGTGCACTTAAAGATGCCAAATTGACAGGAAACGCTGGCACATGCAAAACCGAGGACAGAGTGATGTTGGGAGTACACTTTACTGTGCAACCCCTGCAACAAGCTGTTTTGTACCATCAACAGTTTGAATGGTACCCTTGTGAGTAGGTGGATATTTATTGTAAGACTCAAATTTGGAGAATTTACCCCCAACATGCTTAGAAGCACCGGAGTCTAGAACCCATTCTGTATCAATTTCATTTGCAGCAAGAGATGCCCTTTCAGAATTACTTTCATTCGTGGAGAGCAAAGTCTCCATAGGTAGCATCATCTACTTTTGTGTCCTTTGACGCCCCATTGTCCTCTTCAACTGCCATGTGTGCCTTCTGACCCTGAGTGTCCTGAATATCCACCTCTGCCTCTAGCATATTGACCCCCTGAGTATCCACCTCTGCCTCCAGAAAATCTGCTACCTCCCCCTCTGTAATATCCCCTGCCTCTGCCACGATTTGGACAGTTCCACTTCAAGTGACCTGGCTCCCCACAGCTAAAACAATCCCTGTTATCTTTCCACTCCCTATGCTCAGTAACTGCAAACGTCGGAGTCGAGACAACCTTCTCATCCGCTTTCTCAAGAGATAGGCGCACTTCCTCTTGATTCATTGCTGCAATAGTCTCTTCAATAGTAGGCAGGGAAGTTTGGTGCATCAGTGAAGCCTTCCTACCATCAAAGCGACGGTCAAGCCCATCTAAAAGTTTCAGCACACGCCGTCGTACAGTCCACTTGTGCCCGACTCGATGTTGGCTGCATCATAGAGTTCAAGAGGGTTAAAATTATCCTGATCTGCCCACAAAGCCTGCAGCTCCGCCACATATGCCATAACTGACATTTCACCTTGGCGAAGACGATGTATCTTCCCATCAATCTGAGCAATAAGATGGCATTGCCCTTTCCAGAGTACTGGGTAGACAGAGTTCTCCATATCTCTGCAGCCGTTGTTAGCCCCTCCACAGATCGAGCAATGGAGGGCACCACCGAGTTCAACAAACATCCAACAAGCAAACAATTGATGGCCTTCCACTTCTTTCCCTCTACACCGGTTTTGTCTTCTGGAGCACAAATGGTGCCCAACACATACCCTTCCAGATCCTTCTGCTCCACAATCAGTAGAGCCCTCCGTGACCAACTCAGATAGTTGGTAGTACCCTCAAGTTTGATCTCAGTAGGCAGCAACACAAGCTTCTGTACCACTTCCCCTTGAGGAACAATGGTCCCAGCAGCCAAACCTTCAGTCCTTGAGGTGAGAAACATGGTGAGCTTCTCCAGAGCCTCAGGTAGAATCTTCTGGTCACCCATCTTCAAGCAAACAGCGTCGCACACACAATAGCAGCTTCCTCCTTGTGTCCTTTTCTTTCTCCGTCTCCCGAGCTGTAGGAAACACAACAGCTACTCCAGCAGCAGCAGCTTGCAGTCAGACCAGAAGAAGCTCTCGCTCCGGCCGCACGCACACAGCGTACACAGCCGTCCCTTCTCCGTATCCTCCACCCAGCTCGTCCCTAGCTCGTTCCTACGCACCACAACTCAGGTAGCTCACTCTCCTCCAGTTGACTTCCTCCCTCGCAGCACATACCATGTTGTCCCTGAGCTGAGAGCTCACCTTGGAGTTGTGGCGGCTGGTGGTATTTCGTATTGTGGATCAATCGTCTCCACACCTCCTACTCTCTCCTCTTCCAGGTCACGTTACATGGGCTAGGCCTTGGGCCGGTTCAACAAAATATAAACACAATAACATGTACAATCGGCACAAAGATTTACGAGGAAAAAGCTCCTCAAGAGGAGGGAAAAAATCAGGGTTGTGTACCAAACCGAGCCACGCAAGTTACACTACAAGAAAACTGGGTACACAGTCTTTCCCTATAGAATCTTTAGATATTTACAACACACTTTAACACATTGTCGACAGACAACAAAGACAAAAACCACAAGAAGCAGGATTAGATTAAAGTATAGATGTCAGTTTCAGTTCGCTTTGGTAATAATGTCGCCGCTCTCCAAACACAGATCCAAACAAAACTTTGTGGAAAAGTAAACATTTGTGTTAGCCACATACTCAACAAATTTTAGCTCAGTCGGGCAACGTTTGACTATACCGTTCGTGTACCAAAACGGTTCCGTGCTAAAACTGCAATAGTCTAAACTGACAAAACCGCTCTGATGATTTATTGGAACATTTTTTTGACTCTCCTTTCTCAAGGAGATAGTAGAGATGCGACTGTGATCAATGTTTCACGTGTGTTGGACTTCATAGGCTGAAAGTGTGCTGCCAGCAAACCTCGATGTGGACGGACATGACACAAAGTGAATAATGACATTGTTGGCATATTTAATTGACAAACCGCTCCACTCACAGTGTCGTAAAATAGAATTTGCAAAAATGCAAATATGGTTTGGACACTGAGTATAGACAAAATATTTTCTCCGAAAACACAATACATCCATGATCGTGCATCTAAATACACACCGAATATTGGAAGTTATCATTTTCGATCATCTTGCAATGTCGTGCCCGTGGGTTAGCTATTAGCACGAGCGCTGGAGTTATTTTGTTCCGGCCTATTTATGCACATGAGCCATTACCCCTACATCAAGTGCTACCTGAAAGGACATGTTAGCCATCGTTCGGTCCACGAGGAGGTGAAATCGGTTGTCTCCCCGACCAACCATCTAGGGTTGATCTAGTTCATCCTTCTTTCATAACAAAATCCCTACGTCCTAAGCAAAAACAATAAACTATTGTAACAAACAACCGCAATATTTTCTAGACACAGATAATGCAATTTTTTTTGTAACATTTTGAAACTATTGCAAAAAAATAGTTATGCAAAAAAAATCACAATATTTTTTTACAACGGTGGAATACCCATATAAAATAGTCACATCGTTTTGGAAATAGTAATATAACAAAAGCAATGATAATTTTTTTTTATAGAAACATGTTACATAACCGTGAAAAAGGGATTCGCAACATTCCAAAAATAGTAATAGAACAAAATAACATCAATTTTAAAGCACCTATATATGCAACGTGAAAAATCCCAGAGATAACACAAACGTGTAGCAAACTCTTAGAAAATCTTGTAGCATCCCGCATGTGTTTTCACGACATAACACATGTGCATTGGTTAAAATTTGGATGCACAAGCATATAGTGAAAAAACTCACATGTACACATCATAGGACGGATTTTAATTTGGATGGGATGTAATCCATCGTAATCACCTTCAAAATGCAGCAAACAAGACAAACCCTAAGAGAAAAGCGTATTCCTATCCGAAAATTACCGGTGCGTCGACAAGAGGAGGATGAACAATTGCCATCCGAGAACACGCGCAGCCTCTGAAGCCGAACTCCCTTGAGAGTAGTCGGAAACTGCAAATGGAGGCCGAGCTACATGGAGCCCTTTATTTTCAAACTTGAAAATAATCTTGAACGAAATTATGGGTGTAAATAATGTTGTATTATATCAACATGCAAAATATCAGCTCAAAATAACTCATATTTTGAGCTACAAGAAAATAACAAAATCAAAAGATTTTGAAGAGTTCAAAATTTACACCGTTCACTCTTTAGAAATTTAAGATTTGTCTTTTTTGCTAAGCCCCAGTACAATGTATTTCTAGTTGAAATTTTACATGATAGTAAAATACAACATTCTCTACACCTATGATTGTTTTATATTTTTTTATGAAACTTAAAAAATGGTTTTTGGATTTTCGGAAATAAAGGGATGTATGTAGCTCGGGAGCTACTTGTCTCGAGTAGTTAGGGGTGTAAACGGATAAGATAATTTTTGTGTACCATATTTGACACCGAAACGTTTTTTGAATAATCCATATCTAATTCCGAATGTGACACCCGGATATGGTATAGGAATGAGATGCAAAATAGCTTAAAATATTAATTATCCGAAAATTAAATAGGATCATCCGATGGGTTTAAGCCGAATAATCCGATCTTTACTGAAATGTCTAACCTAACCTATCATTATTCGTAGCTAGTGAGTTGTCGAGTTTCTCGGTCGAACAACATCTCACTTAAATAGTCATCGTAAAGACTATTGAGTACAAGTTTGTTAGTTATGAGGTTATTGAAAAAATATTTTTTTGGTTGTATGGTTTTCTATACCTAATAATAAAAGCATTAAGGTTTCTTGTGGTACGTCATTTTTTTTTGCCGATTTTGCCCTCCCACAAATCACATAATTACCCACATATGCCACCCATAATTTGAAAAAACGGTTCGGTATCTGTATTTTCGCACACGCGCCGCCGTCCCTGCTCGCCTCAGGATCGACGGATCCCCCGCCGGAAGGTCCCCGCACCCCTCTGGGTTTCTCTCGCCGCCGGTCGGTGCCTGTTGTATTTCCCCTACGCGTCTAGGTTCTCCAGTCCACTCCCTCGCCCCGCGCCGCTCTTCCGAGCTCCACTCCTCCCTGCTCCCCTCCGTTGTCGTGGGTTTGTCACGTCAGGTGTCATGGATGACTTCGTAGGTGTGGGATTACGCGAGTCAAGCATCTCCGAGATTGGGATTGCAGGAACAAAGATCAACACAGATTTACCCAGGTTTGGCCCCCTCAATGTGAGGTAAAAGACCTACTTCCTGCCTACCCTAGATTGGTATTGATATGATAATCGAGGTGTTACAATGGAGACGATCCGATCTGGTACTCGCCGTATGAGCTAGGGTTTAGGGGCTTGACCCTCTCTAAGTCCTGCGAGTCCTCTTTATATACACAGAGGCTCGTCAGGTTACAAAGGAAACTTCTCCACAAGGAATACGTCAACAGAGATCTATTTGGAGACTACTTGGTCTTCACGTCCTCCGGAATACGTCTTGTAGATCTTTCCCCTTATGGCGGTTTAATACTGGGCTTGCTCCCAAGTGGGTCTTTATCCGTGCGAGTAAAGTAAGTCACACTGGGCCACGGGTTAATCCAGAAAGTATTCCCCCGACATTAGCCCCCAAGATTGGTTAGGACTTTACGGTGAGAATCTTCTGACCTCTTGAAATGGTCACTGAGCCGCACTGCAAACGTTCTGACCAATCTTCTGACTTATGCGATTCAGAGCTGTGACTTATCTGTGCGACTCATCTCCTCTTTGGAAATATTCTGTTTCCTTTAATTGCGGACCGTTACTCGTTTTGCGGGCGCAAATTGTGCCGTTGGTTGCGAGCGCAGATTGTGCCGTTAGTTGCGGGTCCCTTCAGTTATAAGCTGCGGCCGCCTAGGTCATTATTCACTTGCCCTTGCAATCTCCTCATCCCTAGCCGCGCCGTCTTCTTCCTCAATCCGAGCTTAGTTCCCCAATCCAATCTCCTCTTCGCAATGGCGCCCAAGGCAAAGCCATCTGACGATAAGCGCAAGATCTCCTGCAACTGGGAAGGATCCTGGGTGACAGAAGAGACTCTTACGGATCTTGCCAAAGCTGGCTTCTTGCCGCCGAAGGAGGACAGCGTCTGGCGGGCGCCAGGCGATGAAATCGAGCCGCGCCCCAAGCCCAACGAACTGGTAATGTTCGTGGAACACGTGGAGCGTGGATTCACGCCGCCAGGTTCTCCCTTCTTCCGCAATCTGCTGCAACGCCTAGGCCTCCGTCTTCACGACATCGGGCCCAACTCAATGCTCCAGGTGAGCAATTTTCATGTGTTGTGCGAGGACTATCTTGGTATAGCCCCCAACATCGATCTGTGGCTGGCCTCTTTCACTTGCAACAGCCAACTTGTCTCCAAAGGCGGCGCCTACGTTCAGGTCGGCGCCATTTCTCTTCAACGCCACAGAAACTCTTGCCTTCCCAAGCTAGCCCTGGCGAATTGACCCAGGGCTTGGCAAAATCTTTCTTCTATTGCCAAGACACTTCACCGGAGGGCGAAACTCGCCTCCCCTCCTGGTCCAACACCCTTTCATGCCCATTGAGGCACTGAAATCCAAACCACGGGATGCCTCCATGTCCTTTATTAACGAGTCGCTGATCAAGGTCCGTGCCTTGATTAGTCATGGCCTTACTGGCCTTGATCTCCTTTCTTGCTGGACAAAGTGGCGTATCCAACCAGTGAGTCCCGTCAACGGTCCTTCCTTGAATGCTCTGGCACTTCTGCTGACGTTGATCGTGTCAAGGCCGCTGACTGGGAGCCTGAAGACTGGCTGGAATTCATCTCCCGTGTGACGGAGGAGAAAGACATCTCCTTTGGTAAGGTGGGGCTTGCCCCTTTCAGTGTTAACAACAAGCCTTTTGAGGTAACTTCTCTTCCCTGTCTTTTTGCCTTTGTAGTTGAGTCGCATTCCTTTCTTAATACTGCGACTTATATTTTCCTGATCCAGGCTGATGAGAATTACTGGTCGCTGCCTGCGACTGACGCCGGCACTACTGCTCCCAAGCGTGCCACAAGAAAGAAGTTGCTGCCCGCTCTAGAGGGCAGCGAAACTGCCGGTGTCCCCTCTGACGCCACTGCGGCCTCAAAAGGTGAGGAGACTGAACTGGACGAGGATGACAGTCCAGTGCCAGCCGCGAGTTCTGCTGCCACGGCTGGACCAACTCCCCGTAGAGCCTCCAAGAGGCTATCTCGTGAGGAGCCAGAGCTTGATGCTTTGGAAAATCGTGAGGCCACGAAGCGTCGCAAGCCTACTACGGGCGCGACCTCCTCCGCTGCCAGGCGTGTGTACAAAGCCACCGCCTCAACTAAAGAAGACATGGGTCCCCATTCTGGTAATTTCTGCTGTCTTGACATTTTGACTGCTTATTCTTTTTCCTCTACTGACATGCAAACTTCCGCTCGTAGATTCTGGGACCCAAGGCCTGCCATCACCGTCAAGTGACGACCTTATGGCATCTGTGAAGATGGCTCCAGAGTTAGTGACTTTCTTTGCGCTTATAACACTTTTATTCTGGTTTATGTGCTTCTTCTTCACACAATGCCCTTGCTTTCTGCAGAAGTGCGGTTAAATCCGCGACTGAGCCTGGAGTTGTTTCTGAAACCGTAGTTGAGCCGCGCTTATCACTTGCGGCTCATACCGCCATGGTGGAGGGCGTGGCCACCACTGATGACTTGGCTACGGCCTCTATTCCTGACACAGCTACCCAAGAGGTGGCTTTGGAGGACGGAACGGATCCCCTTATGATCCAAAACATGGAGAAGGTCAACCCTTCCTCCATAATTGCCGATGCGCCGCTGATAGAGTCGCCAGCGACTGATAGCCAGCGGTCGCCAGTTCTGCGTGCTGAGGTTGCTTCCTCCTCCTTCATGAGCCGCGCTGAGAAACTGTCAGAGGCCATTATTGCCTCAAATGACATGCAAGCCGCGGAGCTCCGCAAGGCGCTGTCTGACCTGTCTACGGCTTACAAGGTAAACTTTTGTCTCCACTTATCTGTCTCTAGCCCCCAAGGATCAAGTTTCTTCTTTGACTGTAAAGGGAAACTTGATACTTCTCTTTAGCTGTTGATATGTACTTACTAGCTGATGTATTCTTTGTAGGAGGAACTAAGCTCCGTAACAGCCGCAAGACTCGCCTTGGAAAAGCAGTTGGGGGAGAGTCCTTCTGAACTGGAGAGGCTGCGCGAGCTCCTTGGCCAGCGTGACGCTGAGCTGAAGAAGAGGGAAGCCAGGATGGGCGAGCTATCTGATGAAAGCTTCAAATTATCTGAACAAGCCAAAGCCACCGAGCTGCGGCTTAAGAAGGTTGAAGAAAAGTTCCAAGAGAGGGTCCAGCAGCTGGACCTCCAAATCAATGCTCAGAAAGATGCTATTGCTGAAGCCAACGAGGACGCAAGGCTCAAGGCTGTTGCAATTGGCGATCTTGAGAAAAAATTGGCGCAAGTTTCTGATGCCCATAACCTTGTCCACGCCAAAGTTTGTATCATGACCCAAGAGTTGGCTGGTATGTGTTGCGACTTGCCGCTGTATCGGGTATCTGACCACCTTCTTTTTGTATGTAACTGGACTAACTGGCGGACATCCGTTGCAGGTGAGGATTCTGCACTTCAGCGTGCGACCACTCAAGAACAGCTGAATAACATCCGCGAATTTACGCGGAGGACTTGTGATGCCATGAAATCGCTGTCTAAATGTCTGCTGCCGACCAAGCCAGTCCCGGTGATTCTGAAGGCTTGCTGAAAAGATTACTTAGGGCGCCTCAGTTCTTTTTGGACTGGAAGGAGTCCTCAGCTCGCACCGGTGCGGCTCATGTTCTTGCTTTGGCCAAGACATACTATCCTTCTTTTGATGCTGCCAAGGTTGCACAAGGCAGGCCCTCGAAGAAGGTGGATGGCACCGAGCTGACGGCCTCAGAATATGCGGCGAGTTGGAAGGACATGCGCGGCCATGCGACTGAGCTGGTAGAGGGGATAGATCTTGCGACCTATATGGGCAAGTATAATGCAGATGGAAACAGATGGGAGAAGTTACCCGCTCCATCATCCAGTGCGGTGATCCCGCAGGAAAAGAACCCTTCACCGGGTGTTTCCAGCTCTGCAGCCCCCAAGCCCGCGACGGAGAAGCCGTCCAGCGAGCCTGCGACTGCTCCTTCTGGCAAGCTTGGTAAGCCGCCTGTTCCTCCTTCCCACAGGCCAAAAGCTGCGCACAAATGAAGAAAAGAAAGAATGGTTTGATGATCTTGGCCCTTAGCGGCCTGTAATAATTGTTAGAATTTATGTGTCATAAGACAATGTTACGGTTTTGCTTAAGTACTCTCAGCAGTACATGTTTCGACCAATAGGTTGGTCCTTATGATTTGTCTCGGTTTTCCCTTACTTAGGCCCTTGCGCGGCTCAGTATTTCCCAGGTAAAAAGTGTGTGTTCAGGGTCGAGAGCAGCCATGATAGGCATGTTAGAGATAGGCTTAGCATAGCTTAGCGTGCAAGACACGTTGATGTAACAGATGCGATCTGATCGTAATAAGATCAGATTGATCTCCTTCCATATCTCCTCCTTGTAGCCGACTTGATGTAAAACCCTAGCCGATGTTGGCTGCCTATATAACACGCAACCGATGCGCGAGACAAAGCCATCGTTAACTCTAAACCTAGCTAGAGTTTTGACATGGTATCAGAGCTACCTCTATCCATCACATCCATGTCTAGCCCATCCTCCTCCGCCGCCACGAGCAACCCGCTCCCAAGCCAAGGCACGGCGGAAAAGCTCACCCGAGAGAACTACTTGCTGTGGGAGACATCGGTGCTCCCAGCCATCCGTGGCGCGCGTCTCATGGGGTTCCTGGACAGGACCTGCGTCGCGCCCGCAAAAACGGTCACCATTGAGAAGAGCGACAAGAGCAAGGAGGAGGTGAGCAACCCGGCCTACGAGGCTTGGGTGCAAACCGATCAGCAGGTCCTTACCTACCTACTGAACTCGGTGTCCAGGGAGATCATGATCTCCTGCATCGGACTGAAGACGGCGGCCGCGGCCTGGAAGGCGATCACAGGGATGTTCGCCGCCCAGTCACGCACTCGGATCGCCACTCTTCGTGTCAAGCTCGCCAACACCAAGAAGGAGGGCAAAACGACGGCGCAGTGCTTCGGCGCCATGAAGGCAACTGCTGACGAGCTCGCAGCTGCGGGCCGCAAGATCGACGAGGACGAACTCATCGAGTATCTCCTTGCGGGTCTAGATGACCTGTACAACCCTCTCTTCGCCGCGATCGGAGCAAACCCCACCGCCAAGCTCACGGTCAGCGATCTGTACTCCCAGGTGACTTTCTATGACAATCACATGGAGATGTTAGCAGGTGTGGGAGCAGACATCGGCAACGCATCATCGGCAAACGCGGCCACGCGTGGACGTGGCGGACGCGGAGGACAGGCGCGCGGTGGACGTGGCTATGGCCGCGGGCGCAACGGTGGAGGCCGTAGCGGTGGCTACGGCTATGGTGGCGGTGGCTACGGCTATGGTCGTGGCCAAGGCCGCAACAGAGGTGGCGGCCGTCGAGGAGGCGGCAGAGGCGGCAATGACCGCGACCGTGTCACCTGCCAGATTTGCCACAAGCCGGGGCACCCGGCAACGCAGTGTTGGCACCGCTATGATGAAGATTAGGCCGAAGAAGAAGAGATGGACGCCAATGCTGCCTACGGCGTCGACACCAACTAGTACGGGGACAACGGCGCCACCGACCACATCACCAGCGAGCTTGACAAGCTTGCCATCAAGGAGAAATACCATGGCCGCGAGAAGATCCACGCGGCAAACGGGACAGGTATGGACATTAGACATGTTGGTCATGCTTTCGTTAATACCCCATCCAAACCTCTCCATCTTCGCAATATCCTTCACGTTCCACAAGCCACCAAAAATCTTGTTTCTGTCCATCGTTTTACACGTGACAACAATGTATTTGTTGAATTTCATCCATGGTGTTTCTATGTGAAGGATCAGGCAACGAAGAAAACACTCCTTGAAGGTAGATGTGAGAAGGGTCTATATCCGCTGGTGTCATCATCGTCATCAAGCTCAAATAAACAAGTTTTTAGCGCCACCAAGCCTTCAGCTATAAAGTGGCATGATTGATTAGGCCATCCATCTTTTAAAATTGTTCAACGAATTATTAGGGATTTTAATCTTCCTTTTTCTGATAAACTTCGTATTGAATTGGTTTGTGATTCATGTCAAAGAGCAAAAAGTCATCAACTTCCCTACACAAGATCCACTAGTATCTCGACTTCACCTCTAGAGCTTGTGTTCTCCGATGTGTGGGGACAGGCACCTACCTCTGTTGGTCGTTATTCATACTATGTAAGTTTCATTGATGACTTTAGTAAATTTTCATGGATCTATCTTCTCAAAAAGAAATCTGAAGTTTTTCAAGTTTTTCAGAATTTCCAAAATCTTGTTGAAAGAAAATTTGATAAAAAGATCAAAGCCATGCAAACAGATTGGGGTGGCGAATACGAGAAATTAAACATTTTTTTCAAAAAGATGGGCATTGCTCACCATGTTTCTTGCCCACATGCCCATCAGCAGAATGGGTCGGCAGAGAGAAAGCACCGCCATATTGTTGAAGTTGGGCTTGCACTTCTTGCTAATGCATCTATGCCATTGAAATTTTGGGATGAAGCCTTCTTGACCGCTACATATCTCATAAACATGCTCCCCTCACCGGTCATTAATTATGAGAATCCCATGGAACGGCTTCACAATGAGAAACCAGATTTTTCATCTCTCCGTGTCTTTGGTTGTGCGTGTTGGCCAAACCTCAGACCCTACAACAAACGAAAACTCGCCTTCCGTTCTAAACAATGTGTCTTTTTAGGCTACAGCCACATGCATAAAGGAGTCAAGTGTCTTGATGTCTCCTCTGGTCGAGTTTACATTTCTCGAGATGTAGTTTTTAACGAATCTGTGTTTCCCTTTGCCAAATTCCATCCCAATGCCGGAGCTCTACTTCGCAAAGAAATTCTTCTCCTACCCGAGTCTCTCCAAAATCCGGTGCTAGATCAAAGAGGGGAACAACAAAGCATTGATCTAACAGCTAATGTTCAAGTTCCTTTTGATTGCTCTCATATGTCTCAGGAGCAGCAGCAGCCCGCAGAAGAAAATCTGGTGCAAAATGGTGCTGAAACGAGTGCAAATAGTGATGAACAAGACCCAACACTAGAAGACAACGGCGCAAGACACGAGAGGGATTCTCTGGCGCAATCACCCTCAGGATCGGTTCCAGCTGAATCAGCCTCGGGATCCGTCGCCGCACCTTCCCTTGCCAGCGGACCCAGGCCACGGTCGGATGCGCGTCGCAGCGAACCCGTGAATGACACGTCGCCTGACCTTTCGGGGTCGCAAGAGGCAGACCAGCCCGGTGTCGACACGCTCGACGCTTCCAGTGGGCCCGCCAGACTGAGCGGGCCAATGGCGTCCGTGCCCGCGCGTGGTCAGCCGACCAGGCAGCGGACTGCAGCGCCACCCAGGCCAGGTGGCCCAATCAGGCGTGCGCGACGCGGCGGTGGGACGCGCAGCCGACAGGAGGGGAGATCCTCCACTGCGCAATCTGACGCAGATGCTGGAGCAGGATCTTCTGTGGCAGAACAAACTACACACCTCCCTGTGCATCGTATGAGATCAACAACAGGAAACAGTAAGCCAATACAGTTTAAGGATGGAACAGTAAGGTATAACTTATCTGCTGTTTCTAATGAACCTGCAAATTTGCAAATAGCATTAGAAGATTTAAATTGGAAAAATGCTATGAATGATGAGTATAATGCCTTAGTAAAAAATAAAACTTGGCATCTAGTACCATATAGAAAAGGCATAAATCTTATAGATTGCAAATGGGTTTATAGAATAAAAAAGAAAGCTGACGGAACTATTGATAGATATAAGGCTAGATTGGTAGCAAAAGGATTTAAACAAAGATATGACATAGATTATGAGGACACATTTAGTCCAGTTGTAAAATCGGCTACTAGTAGACTTGTGCTAGCCATTTCAGTTTCCAGAGGATGGAGCCTAAGGCAATTGGATGTGAAGAATGTGTTTCTTCATGGTGTTCTGGAAGAGGAAGTGTTCATGAAGCAGCCACCTGGATATGAGGATGCAAATGCACCACATCATGTGTGTAAGTTGGACAAATCATTATATGGTCTCAGGCAAGCACCAAGAGCATGGTTTGCCAAGCTAAGTTCAAAACTTGAAGAATTAGGTTTTCAGCCATCTAAAGCCGACACATCATTATTTATCTACAACAAGCTTGATGTCACTATATTTGTGCTGGTATATGTAGATGATATCATTGTCACTAGTTCATCAAGTAAGGCCATCTCCGCACTACTCCAAGATTTAGGAGCTGCCTTTGCTTTGAAAGATCTAGGTGACTTGCATTATTTTCTGGGTATTGAAGTAAAGAAGTTTAGAGATGGTATTGTACTAACCCAAGAAAAATATGCATTGGATTTGTTAACTCGTGTTGGCATGAAGGACTGCAAAATATCATCAACCCCCTTGTCATATTCAGAAAAACTTTCAGCAGTTGAAGGTAGAGTGCTTGGACCAAATGATGGCACAAGATACAGAAGCATTGTAGGTGCATTGCAATACTTGACTCTCACAAGACTAGATATTGCCTTTTCGGTAAATAAGGTATGTCAATATTTGCATGCACCGACTACTGATCATTGGACATCTTTAAAAAGAATATTAAGGTATATCAAAGGGACTACTAGTCTCGGATTGACCTTCAGAAAATCAGCTTCCACCCTAGTGAGTGCCTTCTCAGATGCTGATTGGGCCGGCTGTGTTGACAGTAGAAGATCAACTGGTGGTTTTGCTGTGTATCTTGGTCCTAACTTAATTTCCTGGAGTGCAAGAAAACATGCAACAGTCTCCAGGTCAAGCACAGAGGCAGAATACAAAAGCTTGGCAAATGCTACAGCCGAGATAATTTGGGTAGAGTCCCTACTCGGTGAACTTGGTGTTCCAAGGAAGCAGACTTCATGTTTGTGGTGTGACAATATGGGGGCAACATATCTTTCAGCTAACCCTGTGTTTCATGCAAGGACAAAACACATTGAAATAGACTTTCATTTTGTACGAGAAAGAGTTGCAAACAAACAACTTGAGATCAGATTTATTCCTTCTCAAGATCAGGTGGCAGATGGCTTCACAAAGGCATTACCTCCACGACAGTTTGAAGAATTCAAGTACAATCTCAATCTTAAGAAGAGTTGTGATTGAGGAGGGGTGTTAGAGATAGGCTTAGCATAGCTTAGCGTGCAAGACACGTTGATGTAACAGATGCGATCTGATCGTAATAAGATCAGATTGATCTCCTTCCATATCTCCTCCTTGTAACCGACTTGATGTAAAACCCTAGCCGATGTTGGCTGCCTATATAACACGCAACCGATGCGCGAGACAAAGCCATCGTTAACTCTAAACCTAGCTAGAGTTTTGACAAGGCAATCAAACTTGATTGACGCTGCACCCCCAGTACTTTGGCCGCATAGTGCAAGTCGCATCCAAGAGAGGTTGAGTATAATCACGATAAATGCCACTCGTTTGGCAATCCCAAGGAATAGGCCACGCTAAAAAGCTGCCGCGCCCCCAAGGAACCAATGATTAAAAAATAAAAGACTCACAACTCAATTGGTAGTTTGAGATGATTTATTTCAGAATCATTATATGATACATAGGGTCGGTCGCGCCTAGGTGGCGACCAGAAGTGATGCTTGGGTCTGATGAAGTTTTTAGCCCTGAGTGGCCAGCTTGATGATGTAAACTCTTAATGGTTTTATTGCGGCTGCTGATGGCAACTCGCAATGCCTGGGATGTGTCCTTATTGGCAATGGCCTGTAGCCCTTGACTTCCTTGCCTCCCTTGCGGCCGTAATCTAAAGTCGCAAGTCAGGCAGGTGCCTCTTGGCCTCCACGATGTCATCCAAATTCTCCTGCGACTCGCGCATGGGTGAGCTTTCTGCGATGCAAGCTGCTCTGGCCATGGCCTTGTCGCCTTCTTCGCATTCTTGAGCTATTCTTCTGTCGCCATTAATGGTGATGACTCCCCTGGAGCCTGGCATTTTAAGCTTCAGGTACACATAGCACGGCCTAGCCATAAACTTTGCGAATGCTTCTCTGCCAAACAGCGCATGATATGGGCTCTGGAAATCTACAACCTCGAACCAGATGTACTCGCTCCTGAAGTTGCTTTGTGTTCCAAAGGCGACTTCCAAGTTGATTCGCCCCAATGGCCGAGCTGATATGCCTGGCACGACACCGTGAAACGTTGTTCTTGATGGGTGTAGCTGCTTTTCTTGGAGGTTCATTCTTTTATAGGTTTCATAGTATAATATATTGATGTTGCTGCCTCCATCCATCAGCACTTTGCTCAACTTGAATCCTGCGACTTGAGGGGCAACCACCAGCGCGAGTTTGCCCTCTTCATTTATTTCTCCTGGGTGATCTTCGCGGCTCCAAACTACTGGCTGCTCGGAACACTTTAGCCACTGTGGTACGGTTGGTACTATGGCGTTAACAGCCTAATTGCGTCGTCGCAGCTTTTGCTCCCTCCTTGAAGTATTGACCACAATGGTGTGATACTGACCCAACTGATTTGGGAACTGTGCCTGATCTGGCTGCGGATTTGCGACAGCGTTGTTGCTGTTGTTACCTCCGCCGTGGTTACCTCCCTCATTGTTTTGATGATTGTTGTTTGTGTTGAGTGGTTGCTCATCCTTCCACTTTTTGTAATGATAACACTGTGCCTTTGTGTGGTTGGGTGGTTTCCCATCTTTTCCTATATGGATGTCGCAGGGGCGGTTAAAAACCTCTTCCAAGTTAACTGGGTGAAAATTCCTTCCTCTGTCGCCGCTTTGCTTGTAACGAGTGTTCGTATTTGCGACTAGCCCCGAGTTTCCTTCCTCGTTTTTGCGCTTGTTATAACTCGCATTAGCATTGCTAGCTTGCTGTTGTTGAGGCTTGCTACTGGCCTTCTTTCCCTTGCCAGTATTTTCCTCTTCCTCCCCATCAGATGCGTCTCTGGTTTTATCCGAACTAGCATACTTGTTGGCCGCTGCCATTACCTCGCTTAGGCTCTTGATTTTGTCCTTCATGCGACCTAGTTTGTGGACCAGCGGCTCAAACTTACAATTTTTCTCCATGACAAGGACTGCTGAACTGGGTGGTATGTTATCTGAGGAATGTATAATTTCTGCGACCCTTCTCATCCAGTGGCGACTCAACTCACCTTCCTTCTGTACACAACGCTCAAGGTCCTCTATACTGCAGAGTCGCTTGCATGTTCCTTGGAAATTTTTAATAAAAGCTTCCTTCATCTCATCCCAAGAGTTTATTGAATTTGGCGGCAAGTTCTGCAACCATATATGAGCTGCACCTTCTAACATCATGTTTAGGTACCATGCGCAGATCTCTTCGGATGCGTTTAGGATGCTCATGCCCATCTCGTAATTGTTGAGCCAAGTAACAGGGTCCATGCTTGCGTTGTAGTTGGCGACCTTGCGAGGTCCTTTGAAATCAGCAGGAAACGGTTCAGACCCGATTCTTTCGCTGAAACAGACTGGGCCTTTGAATCATGACGATAGATTGGATGAAGCTGGCCTTCCTATTGGATTAGCCGCCGCGCGCGGCTGCACAACTTCTATGGGTTGAACTTGCTGAGGTTGATTTTGAGCCGCATGTTGATTTTCCCTTTGTCGCCTAGCCGAACTTGAAGTCGCAACGTGCGGCGACTCCGCGTGGATGCTTCTCTCCGCCGTTGCTCTGCTATTGTAGGGGGTGGAGTGCAGCCGTCCCGCGTGTTCGGACATGTTTGCCTGCTGTATTACTGCTATGCTTAGCATCTCAATGGCGCGCCGCACCTCTCTGTCCATTGGTGTGTTTCCTGCTGGCGCTAACCTGGCCAAGATGTTCGTAGCTGCAAAGAGATTCTCCACTGGGCTAACATAATGTCCTTGCGGCGTGTGGAACCTTTGAGTCTGCTGTGGCGACTGCTGAACAAAGGTTGGCTGCGGCAATGGCGGGGGCATGATGGCCCTATTGTTAGCTTGTATTATGGCCCTTGATTCAGGTATTTCCGCTGCTCTTGGTGCTGCGAAGGATGGAATCGCTGGTACAACTGATGATACATCGATCGCTTGAACCGCTGGCGCGGCTAATGGTGCCACGGTCCGCATAACCATGGCAGACGGTGCCATGTGTGTGGGTACTGCGACTGATGGTTGTGTGACTCCTGACCATGCGACCGGGCGCACTGTGTTGGTGGCGACTGATGGGATCGCGTTGGGTGGCGCCGCGGGAACCGCGATTGTTGGTCCAGCGGTAGGCGATTGGAACAGCTCCATAGGATTTACTGTTCCTGGCTGCAGGCGACTCGCATGGCGTCTGTGTGGCAAGGTTGCATGTACTCCTTGCAAAGTATTGGTTTCCTCGATGAGTCACAGTTGCTCCTGTTGGAGGCGCTGTTCCTCGCGCGCCAGCCTGGCTCTCTCATCTACGATTCTCTGGACTTCATCATATAGCCCGATCCTGGTAGCCTCCAATTCTGTCACTCTAGTGGCCGCGTTAACCGCAGATATTGGCGTGAGCAACACACTTCCCTGTGGCGGCGTGACCGCTGCGTCGGGGGCTACCCTTGACCCTGATTTTGCGGGCGTAACTCCGGGTGGAGTCTCTCTGTTTGCGACTCCTGAGGCCGCGACTCCTGGCGTTATCGCAGCGGATGCCGCGACTCCTGATGCGTCTAGCGCGGCCTGTTCTGCTACTTCTGGCGACGTGGGGGCTAAGCTGCCTGGTGGCATGCCCAGCCCTTCGTCCGCTTCTGTGGTCTTGTAGACCCCTTCCATGTGCCGATCTTCTACAGAGGGCGAGTCGCCATCCACAGGGCCTCCGTATAGCCTTTCCTCAAGGACATACTCAATGGATTGGCCTTCTTCGTCTTCAAGAGGTAGCGACTCGTAGTTGATAGATTCTTCTTCTTGGTCCACCGTTACCGCGACCCCTTCTTCTGAGTCGCCATGTTGCGATGGATCTTCTAACTCGCCGCCAATGAAGCCGACGAAGACATGGACAGATCCAAACGGGATGATGTGGCCGGTTTCCAGGTAGTCAGCTTCCGGCCCCCAGCTTGAATCGTCAATGAGGGGTGTGCCATTGACCGTGATGATACGGCCAACAACAAGATCTTCAGCTCCCTTCATGGATCCCTCGATGTGTTACAATGGAGGCGATCCGATCTGGTACTCGCCGTATGAGCTAGGGTTTAGGGGCTTGACCCTCTCTAAGTCCTGCGAGTCCTCTTTATATACACAGAGGCTCGTCAGGTTACAAAGGAAACTTCTCCCACAAGGAATACGTCAACAGAGATCTATTTGGAGACTACTTGGTCTTCACGTCCTCCGGAATACGTCTTGTAGATCTTTCCCCTTATGGCGGTTTAATACTGGGCTTGCTCCCAAGTGGGTCTTTATCCGTGCGAGTAAAGTAAGTCACACTGGGCCACGGGTTAATCCAGAAAGTATTCCCCCGACATCCGTGTCGCACCATGTGAAAGTGCATGTGTTGACCCATGCGTGGTTTTGGTAATTAATGACAATCCTTGTGGACTAATGTTTGCATTGAGATATACTTGTAGATCTTGTCCATAGGAAATGATTGGAGTTCATGTGTTGGACTCTAGAAGATGACATAATGACCAATGCTCTATTCAAGGGTTTATATGAAGAATGGTCATGTGTAGAGTTGAGCTTATTGCAAGTATGGCTTGGAAAAGAAGATTGAGTGAACAATCATGTTTAAACCCCAAGCCATCATACATATCAAGAGAAGAAGATGAAGTGCAAGCTCAATATGATCCATCTCGAAGATATCATTTGATTGAAGCTTGCAAAGGAGACATGAAGACGGAGCTTAGCGAGGCCCTCCCATAATGTATGGGGGAGCATTTGGAGAAGTCTTCATCAAGCATGTGCTAGCAAGCACAATCAAGAAAGGTGTTCCAACTTGAGAGAGTCAAGATCGTCATCATCGAGCTCAAGTGGAATGCGCAAGGCAAAGGTATGATCTTGATAGGTTTTCTATTTTACCGGTCTCATGTTGTTAGTGGGAGACCGGGTTTTAGGATAGACGGCGTACTATCAAGAGGGGCTCTCAAGTGAGTAACTTGATCGCATCTTTGTGGAGAGCTCAAACCTTTGCATACTTGGCATTTCATCTTTCTTGGTTCTTACTTGGCTTTTCTCCTTGTTGGGTTTTGGTGCTTGTTGTGATCTTCACGACAAACCCAAGTTCACCGAAAACGAATTTCGTATGGAAAACTTGTTGCGTTTTCGGTTTTGGAGGTTTGCCGGTTATTCCTTTTTAGAGAGGTTTTACCTTTCTCCATTTGGTTTTATCTTCCATTGTTGGACTATGATGTTTCTCTGCATGATCTTGTAAAGCTCTTCGTTGCGATTCCAACGAGCCCGAGAACATCGAAAACGGAGTCCGGATGATCAAGATATCTTCGTTTTCGTGTTGAGTGTTTCTGCAGTTTTCTGAGGGGCGGAAGTTCCGGTTTGGCCGGAAATTCCGGCCATCCGGAAGTTCCGGCCAAACTTCCGGCCAAATCTCCGGCCGAGTACAGAGAGCATTTTTAGTCGCTTTTCTGGGGGTCCGGAAGTTCCCGGACGGAAGTTCCGGCCTCAACCGGAAGTTCCGGCCCAACCGGAACTTCCGGCCTAAGTGAAAACTGTGTTTTGGGCAACGGCTAGAATTTCTGGAGGGGTATAAATACCCCTCCACCTACCTCCAGCTGAGAGCTCGCCCAGATTTCTCTCTCCTCCATTGTTGCAAGCTCATTTCTTTGATATCTCCCAATCCTCCACCCAAACTCTTTGATCTTTGGAGGATTGAAGGAGGACCTAGATCTACATTTCCACCAATCATATCTCCTCTAAGTGAGGGGAACCTTGGATCTAGTTCTTGGAGTTCTTGTGTGTTCTTCTTTGTTCTTCCTCTCTTTTCCCCCATAAGCATTTGTTGCTTGTTGGAATTTGAGAGTGAAGGATTTGAGCACTTGTGCTCTTGCCTTTTGCATTTGGTGCATCGGTGTGCTCTCCACGAGGATTCGTGGAAGTTGAAAGCTTGTGAACTTGTTACTCTTGGGTCTTGGACCCTAGACGCCTTTGTGGTGGTTGGACCCTTGTGTGGTCACTTGAAGCCGTTCGGGAGCCCCCAATCCATTGTGGGTTGTGCCTCGGATTGTTGTTGAGAGCCGTTCGGGAGCCCCCAATCCCTTTGTGGGTTGTGCCCGGATTGTTGTTGAAAGGCTCCGGATTCCGCCTCGAAGGAATACCGATAGTGGAAGGTGAACCAAACCTTTGTGGTGCGGTTCATCGGAGAAGAGGGTGAAACCTTTGTGGTTGTTGAACCGTTGTGTCGGTTCACACCTCTCCAACGAGACGTACTCCCTTTCAAGGAGGAACTCGGGAATACATCCTCGTCTCCGCGTGCTTCGGTTATTTCTATACCCGAGCTTTTTACTTATGCACTTTACATTGTGATAGCCTTCGTGCTTGAAGTATTCTATATTGCTATCACCTTGTTGCTTGTCTTGCTTAGCATAAGTTGTTGGTGCACATAGGTGAGCCTAGTTTATTTAGGTTGTTGGCTTGTTAATTTAAACACCTAGTTTTATTCCGCAATTAGCAAGCCTAAACCGGAAAAGTTTTAATCGCCTATTCACCCCCCCCTCTAGGCGACATCTTGTCCTTTCAATTGGTATCAGAGCCTGGGCTCTCTTTTTGGGCTTTACCGCCTAGAGAGTAAAAGATGTCGTTTAGGGAATTAGTGCACGATCCCACTTTCATATTCGATGGCACAAATTATGATGTTTGGAAAATTCGCATGCTTAATCTTTTTAGGGCCATGGGTCCAAATTATATTAAGAGGATTGTGGATGTGGGTTTTTCTCCTCCAAAGGATTCTCAAGAATTATCTTTAGAGGATGAGGAAAACTCTCATCTCGAGACTCTAGTTTCTAATGGTCTTATATGTGTTTTGAGCGATGTAGTTCTTGCTTCAATCATGCCTTTTCGGAACGCTCATGAGCTTTGGACCAAGCTTCAAGATATATATGAAGTGTCCAAAATTATTGAGGATGATTGTTCTCCTTCCACTCCGGCCGTGATGAGTTCACAACTTCTTCCACTTCACCAACATGTGATTTGTCACAAGGTAATGATATGGTGAGTGGTGATAGAAATTGCATTGTGATGGTGAACTTACTATTGATTATACTTCTTCTCTATCACATTGCAATGTTCTATCTTTGGACTTAAACTCTTCTAGCACTCCAAATGTCATACATGCTAGAGTTGATAGTCCTTGCATATCATGTAATAGTTGTTTAACTAAATCTCATGATGATATGCTTCATATGTCTTGTTGCCATGAAAACAATGCTTCCATATCCTCTAGTACTTGCATGACTAACAATGTAGAGGAATCCCAACATTTGTTGGAACAAGACATGGACCTAAATGGTGCTTCAAGTTATACTTCATCCTCTTCAATCATTAATCATGTTTGCCTTATGGCTAAGGATTCCGAGGTGTCTCCCACCTCAAATCCAAATTGTGATGATGAGGATGAGGATTCTCATGAAGAAGGTTTTGATTTTGAATCCTTAACCAAGATGGGTGAGATGGTACTTGGTGCTCTCCCCAAAGGTAGTAATGCTATCCCTCCTCTATGTGAAATCATTGCTTATGTTATATGAGTAGGGAGTTTATTGAGGATTTGGAAAGTCAATTTGATGAGAAATGTCAAATTGAGAGGGATGACTCTATTACTATAGCTTCCTTGAAAGCTTCTCTTGAAGAAGAAGAAGAACTTAGGTCTTCTCTTGAAGAGAGACTTGAATCTCTTGATGAGTCTAATGATCTTATTATTGCTAAAATCATTAAGGAAAGAGATCATGCCCTTGCTAAATTAAAGTGCTTAAAAAGGAAAAAGTTGAATTTGGTGTTGGCAATGCTAGACTAAGTGAGGACATAGAGAGACTTGACAAAGCTCACAAGGCTTTAGAAAGTGAACACTCTCTCCTTATCAAGTCTCATGATCAACTCCAAACTCAACTATCTAAGAATGATAAGCTTGCCAAATTGTCTCCTTCTATTTCTAATATTAATGATGCTTGTGCTACTAACTCCACTTCTTGTGAAGCATCTATTTTGAAGGAGAATGTTGAGCTAAGGGCTCAACTTGAGTTGCTATCTAGCAAGTATGGGAAATTGGAAGAAAGTCATGAAAAGCTTTCTAGCTCTAATGATGATCTTCTAGCATCCCATGCTAGGCTAAAGTTAGCTCATGAGGCTATTATGTTAAAGGTAACATCTTGTGAGCCTCATGTGGAAATTGGCACAACTTCTTCTAGAAATGCTTTATTGTCATGTGCTAGTCCTAGTGATTCATCCACTCACAATGTTGCTACATCTTGTGATGAATTACTTTCCTTGCCTTGTTGCTCTAACAATGAAGCTTCTACTTCCTCTAGTGTTTTTGTTGATACTAACCATGTAGAGGAACTAAATGAGCTCAAGGCCCAAGTCACTTCTTTGAAGAAAGACTTGGAAAAGCGTCATGTTGGGAAGTCCACACTTGACAATATGTTGAGTGTTCAAAGACGCCCCAATGACAAGAGTGGACTTGGATTCAACTCCAATAACAAGAACAAGTCCAAGTCTACAAGAAGAACAAGGGCCAAGAACAAGTTAAAGATTCGGCCAAGATTGTTTGCTTCAAGTGCAAAGTTGAAGGGCACCATGTTAGATCTTGCCCTTTGAAGAAGAAGGCTCTTAGTGAGAAGCAACAAGGGAAGAAGCCTCAAGTTCCTCAAGTTGAAGAACAACCTCTTCCCAAGAAGAATCAAGCTACACCTCCTCAAGTCAAGATTCCAACCAAGAAGAGAGGAGGAAGTCGATGTTGCTACCTATGCCGTGAGAAGGGTCACCTTGCTTCTTCATGCACAAATGGTACCTTATCCAACCCCATTATATTGATGATGTTTATTCTCTTCAAGGATAAGGTTGGCAATGTGTTTGCCAAATATGTTGGACTCAAAGTGGTGTCAAGAAAAGAACCATTTGGGTTGCCAAACCTATTGTGACTAACCTCTTAGGACCCAACTTGGTTGGGGACCAACAAGCTAAAACTTGATCAATAGGTGTTGTTGGAGGTCATTGGAGACTTGGCTACATCATGAAGAATTAAGGGATCTTCATCAATTATATTCTCTCAAGCCAAGTCATTTGGATTATATTGTTCTACCTCATATCCAATGTTTCCTCCTTGCGGTAACTTTTATTTAAATCATATATACATTGAAAGTTGCTTGCACCCTTGCATGTGTTTGGTTTTGTACCTTGCTAGTGTTTGTATGTGTTGTGCTCTCTACTTACTTATCTTGAGAAATCAAGTATGTGTATGTTGGTTTGCACACCATTTACTTGTGTTGAGCCTTATTGCTTTTATTTGATATCTTATCTTGTTGGCTCTCTTTTGAGAGATTAATGGACCATTCCATTTTGGAGAGTGATATGCTTCGTGCACTTCACAAACCAAAAATGTGTGTACATGAGGAATACCACTTAGTGATGAATATCAATATTATCTATTCTCTATGTGGTATGTCATGCTCATGAGAAATTCAAATTCTATAATGTCCATTAATTTCTCGAGTTGGTTTTGTTTGCCTCTTGCTTTAAAAAAATGGATTATCACATTATGGGGGAGTAATAAGCTATGTGCATATTACAAGCCTAGAAAATGTGAACATGTGAGGTATTGCCACCTAGAATTGATATTCTCATTATCTTATTCCTTTGTGGCATGTTGCTCAAACAAGTTCCATATTTGCTAAATGTTTTGTTCTCTCTTTGGATCTTGTTTGTGATGGAATTTCTTGGTATGGCTTTCCCTAAATATGTTCTCATATCTCTTTGGGAAACCAATTGCTTCAAGCTACTCCTTGGAGTTGCTTTGCATTATCGTGTTTTTTGAAGCTATCAAGAATATCTATCTATCTAAGCATGGCTTTTAATTCCTATCCTTTGCCATATGCTTATGTTTTGTGAATATGATCTTGAATATATCTTTGCAATCCACCACCGAGAAATATCTCCATACATTACTTGTCTTGTCAAGTGATAATCATATTTGTGGTAAATATATTGATCATATTCACTTTGGCTCTTGCTTTGAATTGCCTTATTTGATTGCCAAGGATTTGTTTTGATCTAACTCTCATTTGTCTTCCTTGTATCTTTTGGATCCTTTATTGCTCTACTTGAAATTTGTTTTGTGCTTTCTTGAGTTGGGAAAAGCAATGAACCAATTCTTGTGCATTGACATTCAAAAGTCATACTTCTTGATAATGCACTATTCTTTGGGAAGCTATCCTACTTTGAGTAAAACACCGTTCTTTAAATTGGTATTGCAATTTCTTGCCTTTCTTGAACATGACTAGTGTTTGAATATATATATATATATATATATATATATATATATATATATATATGTGGAGTGATGATCTCATTTGTGTGCATTTTGTATTCAAATGCAAAATCTTAAATAATGCACACATCTTGGGGGAGCAATCCTATAGGTTTTTGAACATTAGTTGTCTTCATTTGATATTTGATCCCGATGACGTGTCTCCTTGGAAGACAAACATTTTTCGTCTTGGTACTTGTGCCATCATGAAAAGTGTAGAGGGTTTGGTTTATTCCTTGATGTATTTTCTTCAATTGATATTCATCTTTGGTATCTTGATTTCATTGGTATCTTTTCAAAGTGGTATCTTCACTCATGTGTTGATTTGGGTATTTGATATAATTTGGACACCTTGTTTTCTTGTCACACTTGTGTGTGCTTTGTTGTTTACTTGGTGTTTTGTCTAAATTATATCTTGTTTGGTTCTTGAAAGTCATGTGCATGCATATTTATTATATGTATATCTTATGGCATGCTTACTTTCGTTGATCCAATATATATGATAAACTCCATCAAATCCTAAATGACTAAGATGTGCATGAAATTCAATTTCATATCTATATGCACATAGTTATGTGGAGTTTGTCCTATGTATTGTAGTTGCTCTAACTACTTTGGACCCAATGAGTTTGGGCACCATTTTGTACTTGAATTTGTTTTAGGTACATTTGGAGATGCATTGGAAGCTTGTCTCATCTACAAGGAAGGTGTTGTCACCATGTGCTTATCGGAGCCAAGCTTGGATGAACATGAGCTCCTATCTTCTATATCAGCAATGTTATCTTACTCGGAGCATCCCATTTATCACCTTTATCCTTTGTGGATAGTTTTTGATGCTATGATGAGTATGTGTTGGAAGTTCTTCTATATCCCTTTAAGATAAAATTGAGCTTTGTGCTATGCTTTTAAGCAAAGATCTTATTGGTGTATTTATGACTTCCTCTTGGATATCATGATCTTTACCTTTGTATCTATCTTGTGTGTACATGTTTATTTGTAGACCCATATCTTAGTGATTCGTGTCTACTTAGAAACTTATACACATGAGAATAGTTACATCTTTAATTGATATTCCAATTCTTTAGTGACCACCTCTTTTTGCTTTTGTTTCTTTGGTGGTCTCTAATTAAAGGCACAAGCTTTGTTGTTTATGTGTTATGCTCTTGAATCTTAATAAGCTTGTGGAGCTATTTGCTATATCTCCGTTGGTGTGTGAGTATGTGAAAGACATGATATGCACTATGTGCAACACTTTTTGAAAGACTATGTTGATGATTTTGCTCATCCTTGTATTAGTCTCCTAAAATGTCTTTATATCTCACACCCATCCTTTTATTTGCCGCTCCTTGCTCATGTTGCAAAACGTTTTTAGTTGTTGCAAGTTGTGTTGCCTCTTTTCACATTTATATTCTCTTGCATGGGCTTGTGTTCGAATTTATCTAGGAGGGAGTGAGGATTCCATGTTGTGCACACTATATTGAAATAGAAATCCTATTTGTGCACGTACCTTGGGGAGTTCCCTCTTGATATTTAGAACATTTTTCGGATCCTTTTGATTGCTTGCTTATTTCGTTGAAGTATCTTTCTATTTGATATTCATTTGCAATCTTTGGATCCTCAATATAGTTTGATCTCCTTTCCAACTATTCGTTATTGGATATGTGCATTTGATTTCACTCATATTATGAGAAATGCACACATTATGGGGGAGCTCTTACTATATTGGCCTTCTAAATTTTTCCTCCCATTTCGGCAATCGATGCCAATGGGGGAGAAGTTTAGAGGGTTTAAAGAATTTGGTTTTATGCTTTAGTTTCGTTCTTAAGCATTTTCCTTTCTTGCTCTTGCATCCTTGCTCTTTGTGTTACATGGTTGCTTAATTCATTATATAAACCCTCTTAAAAGGGATTGTCATCATTTACCAAAATGGGGGAGATTGAAAGTGCATGTGTTGACCCATGCGTGGTTTTGGTAATTAATGACAATCCTTGTGGACTAATGTTTGCATTGAGATATACTTGTAGATCTTGTCCATAGGAAATGATTGGAGTTCATGTGTTGGACTCTAGAAGATGACATAATGACCAATGCTCTATTCAAGGGTTTATATGAAGAATGGTCATGTGTAGAGTTGAGCTTATTGCAAGTATGGCTTGGAAAAGAAGATTGAGTGAACAATCATGTTTAAACCCCAAGCCTTCGTACATATCAAGAGAAGAAGATGAAGCGCAAGCTCAATATGCATCTCGAAGATATCATTTGATTGAAGCTTGCAAAGGAGACATGAAGACGGAGCTTAGCGAGACCCTCCCATAATGGGTATGGGGAGCATTTGGAGAAGTCTTCATCAAGCATGTGCTAGCAAGCACAATCAAGAAAGATGTTCCAACTTGAGAGAGTCAAGATCGTCATCATCGAGCTCAAGTGGAATGCGCAAGGCAAAGGTATGATCTTGATAGGTTTTCTATTTTACCGGTCTCATGTTGTTAGTGGGAGACCGGGTTTTAGGATAGACGGCGTACTATCAAGAGGGGCTCTCAAGTGAGTAACTTGATCGCATCTTTGTGGAGAGCTCAAACCTTTGCATACTTGGCATTTCATCTTTCTTGGTTCTTACTTGGCTTTTCTCCTTGTTGGGTTTTGGTGCTTGTTGTGATCTTCACGACAAACCCAAGTTCACCGAAAACGAATTTCGTATGGAAAACTTGTTGCGTTTTCGGTTTTGGAGGTTTGCCGGTTATTCTTTTTTAGAAAGGTTTTACCTTTCTCCATTTGGTTTTATCTTCCATTGTTGGACTATGATGTTTCTCTGCATGATCTTGTAAAGCTCTTCGTTGCGATTCCAACGAGCCCGAGAACATCGAAAACGGAGTCCGGATGATCAAGATATCTTCGTTTTCGTGTTGAGTGTTTCTGCAGTTTTCTGAGGGGCGGAAGTTCCGGTTTTGGCCGGAAATTCCGGCCATCCGGAAGTTCCGGCCAAACTTCCGGCCAAATCTCCGGCCGAGTACAGAGAGCATTTTTAGTCGCTTTTCTGGGGGTCCGGAAGTTCCCGGACGGAAGTTCCGGCCTCAACCGGAAGTTCCGGCCCAACCGGAACTTCCGGCCTAAGTGAAAACTGTGTCAATCTGTGGGCAACGGCTAGAATTTCTGGAGGGGTATAAATACCCCTCCACCTACCTCCAGCTGAGCAGCTCGCCCAGATTTCTCTCTCCTCCATTGTTGCAAGCTCATTTCTTTGATTACTCCCAATTCCTCCACCCAAACTTGTTGATCTTTGGAGGATTGAAGGAGGTGACCTAGATCTACATTTCCACCAAACCATATCTCCTCTAAGTGAGGGGAACCCTTTCGATCTAGGTCTTGGAGTTCCATTTGTTGTGTTCTTCTTTGTTCTTCCTCTCTTCTCCCCCCATAAACATTAGTTGCTTGTGGTGGGATTTGAGAGTGAAGGATTTGAGCACTTGTGCTCTTGCCTTTTGCATTTGGTGCATCGGTGTGCTCTCCACGAGGATTCGTGGAAGTTGAAATCTTGTGAACTTGTTACTCTTGGGTCTTCGGGCACTAGACGCCTTTGTGGTGGTTGGACCCTTGTGTGGTCACTTGAAGCCGTTCGGGAGCCCCCAATCCATTGTGGGTTGTGCCTCGGATTGTTGTTGAGAGCCGTTCGGGAGCCCCCAACCCTTTGTGGGTTGTGCCCCGGATTGTTGTTGAAAGGCTCCGGATTCCGCCTCGAAGGAATACCGATAGTGGAAGGTGAACCAAACCTTTGTGGTGCGGTTCATCGGAGAAGAGGGTGAAACCTTTGTGGTTGTTGAACCGTTGTGTCGGTTCACACCTCTCCAACGAGACGTACTCCCTTTCAAGGAGGAACTCGGAAATACATCCTCGTCTCCGCGTGCTTCGGTTATTTCTATACCCGAGCTTTTTACTTATGCACTTTACACTGTGATAGCCTTCGTGCTTGAAGTATTCTATATTGCTATCACCTTGTTGCTTGTCTTGCTTAGCATAAGTTGTTGGTGCACATAGGTGAGCCTAGTTTATTTAGGTTGTTGGCTTGTTATTTTAAACACCTAGTTTTATTCCGCAATTAGCAAGCCTAAACCGGAAAAGTTTTAATCGCCTATTCACCCCCCCTCTAGGCGACATCCTTGTCCTTTCACCATGCCTTCCCTGACCTCCTCCACCACCTCATCCTCACCGCTCGCCTCGCCGGCCACGGCGCCGCTGTGCCGACCATCGACGTTCTCTTCTCCGCTTGCGCGCGCCGTAAGAAGCTTTCTCATGCCACGCTCACCTTCCGCTCCATGCGTGCGCACGGCCTGCTCCCGCGGGTCGAGTCCTGCAACGTCTTCATCTCCGCCACGCTCGGCCTCAAGCGCCCCGAGATCGCCGTGTCCTTCTTCCGAGAGATACGCCGGTGCTGTATCTCGCCCAACGTGTACACCGCCAACATGGTGCTGCGGGCATTTTGTGCCTTGGGGCGGGTCACTGACGCCGCCAAGGTGCTTGATGGAATGCCGAATTGGGGAGTTGATAGGACGGCGGTCAGCTTCAACACGTTGATCGCTGCTTATTGCAGGGACCATGGGGGTCTGGAGCACGCGCTGGAGCTGAAGAAGAAAATGGACTGTGCAAGGAGGGGAGGATGTAGCATGCGAATCGGCTGTTGAGCGAGATGAAGGTGATGAGGGTCGTGCGAAACACAGTAACATACAATACGCTGATTCATGGGTATGTCAAACTCGGGGATAATGGGACATCGTCGAGGGTTCATGAAGAGATGGTCAAGAACAGAGTGGAGCTTGATATCGTGACATACAACGCGCTCATTCTTTGGTCTTTGCCAAGATGGGAAGATACAAAAGGTCGAGCATTTGTTTCAGCAGTTTGACAGGTGCAAGCTTGAGCCTAATGCTTCGACTTTCGCAGCATTTATTTCTGGACACTGCAAGGTGCAGAATTCAGAGCAAGTACTGCAGGTGTTGAATATGATGAAAAAATCTGGCTTCCATCCGCATTATGACATTTACAAGATGGTTATATCTACTTTCTGCAAGAATAAGGATTTTGAAAGAGCAGTGGATGTGATGAAGGACTTGTTCGATAGGTTAATGGCTCCTGACAAGGTCTTGCTGCATGAATTCTTTGATGGTCTCTCAACGGCGAAAAAAATCCACCTGGCAGAAGATTTGCAATTAGCTGATAAAGGTGGAAGGTTTATTCCTTCTGTCTACTATACTGGTGATTACAAAAACCAGGGCGAAGAGAAAAGTACATGTTAACACACAGAAAACACAATGAAGCCTCATCATATTGTACAATAGGTTTATCTAGAGAACAGTAGAACTTCATTCCTTAGGCCTGTACCAGTGTGAAATTTGCTTTGACACATGATATGTCTCTGGTCAGCTCTATTTTGGATCAAGTAAAGACATTCTGAAGATGATTCTTGCTTGTAGGTTAGCTGAATTGATTGTTCATGCGCAAGCGCAGCGATAATTGTGGCAGGTGATGGCTTCAGTGAGAAACTGTTGTACTGCATACTACGTGTCTACACAGAGATGTCAACCAAGAATTCTTCATAATCAAAGGCTTGCACTTTTATGCAACAATCTCTGTTATTCTATTGACAAAGTATCAATGAAATTCATCTGTCTACAAATTGAATTGTGTTTTGCTGATTCCACCATATAAGGTAATTCTTACTTCAAACATCTTGAAACCATCTAAAAACCATGCGTTAAAAAATGTCAAGTTCAAAATCAGTTTATGTTGTGAGGAAATTGGGCGTCTCCCCGCTGCTCAGTCGCTCACTCCGGCCGTGGCCCGTCGCCTGGACAAGCTATTAATGAAGCCAAATCAGCTGCAGGCCAAATCAGCTGAGGATCTCCGTGTCCAAGTGGTCTTCACCGCAGCGTTGCAGCGGAGGAGCCGCTCATGCTCGCCAACGCAGAGCTCACGTCCAAACTCAGCCACCCCGTAGGCGAAGGCGAAGCGCTCCCGGCATAACTCACAATCATTTATGTCGTGGCCATCCGCCCATCCCGCAGTCGGCAGGGTCGCTTCCCCTCACCTGCCCATAGCTCGCAACCGAGCTGTAGCTGAGGTGCCACAAGAGGCAGCCGACTCCATGGTCCTGCACGTGCATGGTTTCAACCGACAAGCTAGCTGGTTGACTAGATAAATGCATAACAGAGCCATGGTATATTGTTCCAAACTGTATTCAATTCTTTGGCTCTTTCTGAAAGGTTTGTTTCGAAGAATTTGTTTTTATCGAATTCATGTTTTCACATTTATTTTGTATTGCTTTTATGTTATTGACATGAAGCAGCCTGATCGGAAGGAGCATCTTTTTTACTTTGGATTGGTAAGAGGATATATACCAACAATGCATATCTCTACTATATAATATGGCTACAGATGATGGTTGATAGTTGGTACGTTTTTCACTCTCCGGTTTTACCCCTGTGTGGTATGAGATTTTACCCACCCCTACCATCGGTAAGTGACAAAAAAAGGGTTCATAGAAAATAACCCGCACAATGAACATGGAGCGGTTCCAGCCCACGCGCTCCCACCCCAAATCCGCCGCCCTCGCGCCATCCTTCTCCTCCGGCGAGCGCTCGGGACGTCCAGACGGCGTCGCCCGCTGGATTTGGAGGCACGCGAGGCGATGGGAAAGATGAGGCCGCGGTGCTAGAGCGCGGGGCGGGGCTGCAGGGCGTTGAGTGGTCTCGGTGCGCTTCAGGTCGACACTGCCCTGCTGCACCCGGCGTCGTGCAGGTCTGGGCATGGTGGTGGCCGCTGGCGCACGGGGATGCGGCATTGTGGCGTGCTCGGCGCTAGAGGTAGGGGATGGACGAGCAGGTGCCGGCGTGGGAAGTCGTGGAGGGGCTTCGCCGGCGCAGGAGGTCGGGTATGGGCGGCGCCGGCGGCTG
Organism: Poa pratensis; assembly: GCA_947311845.1. Lineage (NCBI taxonomy): Eukaryota > Viridiplantae > Streptophyta > Magnoliopsida > Poales > Poaceae > Poa > Poa pratensis. Next base: position 167,244,164 of record CAMZMU010000052.1, read on the forward strand.
GCGACGGGACGGGAGGGGAGGAGAGCAGCAGGCGGCGGCGATGGTCAGCGACCGGAGGATTTGGAAAAGAAGAGCCGAAGAAACGAGGGAGGAGATAACGTGGGTCCACGGACACGTGTCACGCAGCGGAGGCGGAGGAGGGGCAGCGCACTGGAGGTTGAAGGGGGCGCGGTGGCCTGCCGGCGCCAATGGAGATGGAGGCGGGCCGGGGCGGCTCGAGCTGCGTCCGGCGAGGCGCGAGGGTAGGAGGCGTGATCCAAACTTCTCATCTCGCTCTTTGCGCCGTCCTCTCGCACCATTGCGCACACCCAGGTCGCCGTCTCGGCATTGCGCTCTTCTATCCTCTCTTACCGGACGCCTTCCGATTTGACCCCTCCTGCCTAGAGTAGACTACCGCAACATCTCCCAGGTCGGTGGCAGCAGAGTTCGCCCGCGGGGGAAACACCTTGGACTTAGTCAGGGCGAAGCAGGTCGGGTTGCGTAGTTGACTCTTTGATACAGTGAGTCGCCTCCGCTCGGTGCAGCAGGATCTGGTGTCGCAGGCTCGGAGTTCATCGGCGAAAGGGCCGAGAGGAGGGTGGACGCGGCGCGGCCGCGCCGGAAACAGCTGCGCGTTGGTCGGGGGCGTGGCCGCATGGGGCTGGAGGAATCCACACCTCGCGTCGTCTCGGAGGTCCTGCGGGAATTGTGTTTTGTGCACAACCAATGTGAACAATTTGAACACTTCTTCAGTTGTTCGAGAGATGATGCATTGACTGGACTCGGCAAGGGTCCTGTCCGGAACTATGCAGATCAGTTGTTGCTTGGACCATCATAACTTCATAAGGGCATTTGCGGCTACAAATAGGTTCTTCTCGTCATATTCAGGATAGACAAGCTTTCAGTCGTCAGTCTGCTGATTGCAGTTGCGATTGTCACATAGGGCATGTGAGGTTTCTGCATATTTGCTATCGTTGAATATATGTCTGAACTGTTAGGTTTCAGGCTTTCAGTATCTCTTCGCAAGCATATGGACGTTGGTTTTGCCTATTTCCTACCAATGCCCAATGTTAACGATTGTACGCACATAGTTGACGGTTGTCAACAAATCATCACACATAATCTGCAAACTAATATAAAATCACACATGACACGCCTATCATTTGTCAGCATGTAGCAACAGACGCATCATCTTGTAAAGTTTTGCCCAGGATGAATAAAAATATATCAACACTTACCACATTACAAACAAGTTCTTCCTTGTACTGCGGCTGCATTGACTTACAACGTATGTTCTCTATGTCACTTTGTTCTTTAAAAATAGAAATTTCTGGTGATAAAATTCTCCTAAGTCTAATTTTTTAATATACATCAACCCATAGCAATTCACGGGGATATTTGCTACCTCATTTATAAAAGGCATCTATGGTGTGACATTGCCAACCTAGGTTAATTAGTCTATGTATTCGAACAGAACCGAAAACCTCGGTTGCCAATGATGTTAGCTACAAAAGTGATTCATACAAATTACAATGTCTTTAGAAATTAAACAATATATAAATTTATTTTACGCCCGTTGCAACGCACGGGCATTTTGCTAGTACGATGTAAGAATCTCCCGTCGCAACGCACGGACACGTTTCCTAGTAATTTACTTATGTGCGTATATATCCGATCAATTTTGTTACACTCCGAATCCGTTAACATCAGTAGTAGATTTTTTTTCGAGCTTGACGGTAGTGGACTTGTTCTTCTGAGGCGAATGGGCTGGTAAGCCTCACCGTGCAACAAAACCAGCCCACACTGCACCCACCCTAAAGCCCAGCAACCGGCCGAACCACGTTTGGGTTAGGCCCCAAAGCCCAGTTCCGGGTTCCCGTGCGGCCCGGGACCGGAACCCAGGTACACCGCCCGAGAGACAGACAGGGAGACAGCAAGTGCCGACCGCACTCCTCTTCCACCTCCCGCCCACGCCCAGATCTCTCCTCCGGGACCTTCCCTTCCTCCCTTCCAGAGAGCTCGACGACCGACATGGCCGCCTTCACCAAGCTCGAGGACTCCCCCATGTTCCGCAAGCAGGTGCCTGGTCCCTCCTCCTCTCCCTTCCCGCCCGCGAGAAGCCCTTGATCGTGGTTATGCGTTTAGGTCCGGCGTATGCGGTAGATTCAGATCAGGCGCGAGCTGTACTTGGAGGAGTCCTGGTGATTGTGATGAGCTGGGGCCGGCGGATATGGGGGGATTCGGCACTGTATTATTTCGTTCTGTCGCGAGATCTCGACTTGATCGCGTCGAAATGCGAGTGCTCTTTGAGAAGTGGTTGGAGTTTAGCTCGATGAGATTCTGTGTCGGATCGAGCGAGGTGAGTAGGTTGACGCCGATTTAGCCGCATGGGTGGATCACATTGTGGTCTGCTTACCAGGTCGGACGGACCCTGCATTTGTGGCACCTTTTGGCTCTCGTGGTGCCAGATAGTGTTTATGTGGAAAGGCGGCGAGTACCTTTTTGTGTCTTGGACACAATGGTTAGATCATGTGTTAATGAACTCGTGGGTTCAGTGAATCGGGAGCCTTGCTGGCCAAATACTTAGTAATTTAATCCGGGAGTTTTGCTAGTTTTGGAATGCCTCTCCTTTGATTTGCAATGATGGGTCCGAACTGCTGTGTCGCCACCTACTGAGTTACCATGATTTGTTTTCACTTGTTTATTGCATTATTTGCTGTTAGTGGCTTCAATAAATGTTTTATTTGAGCATAACCAAAATAGCACTGTTACTGTTCACAAAAAAGTCCAATGCCACTATGTCGCTTAAAAGTTAAACTGGAAATGTAGTCTATAAAGCTAAGGTATGCCAATTTGGCATACTCTCGATTTTTTTTTTGGAAATGTAGAGAAAGTTATATATGTGCAACTATAGAGCTTTTTAATAAATGGAAGGCCGCCGCAAAACCTGAAGTCATAAAAATACCACTGAAAACAACAATTGCTATGTGTAAGCCACTTTACTTTTGCAAGAACACAAAGTGCTGGCGTCCAGTAAGATAATCTAGGCTGTGCTGGTGTTATTTAGTTGATTAGAAGTTAGAACCTCAAACAAATGGCTTGGTGCTCTGTGTGGTTTTCATTATGTTTAGACATTACTTCTTTCCTACTATGGCCCGAGCCTCATTTTGTTACCATACTTTCAGTCTTTCACTAATAATACATAAGGCCTGCTGCACTCAAATTTGGGTCATTTAATACTGCACATTGACGTGGTGGGACAAATAGATGTTGGCATGACTGCTAAGAGGGTGTTTGGTTAGATTTTTTTCTTGGCTTTCAGATTTGGCTTATAAACCACAAAAGCACACTTTTGGTTTTTGGCTTATACCATAGTCCAACATAAGCCAAAAGCACCTAGGTGTTTTTTTTGGCTTATAAGCAAAAGCCAAAAGCCAAATAAAAAGCCTAATCAAACACCCATTAAGTCATCCAGGGAGAAGCTGACTGCCCACACGAAAATCACCATCTGTCTGTAACTTCGTAGCCATCCCCTTTGAAGTGCACGGGGCCAAAATAAGTGCGGAGGGAAGTAGAAGAACAAATGTGCACTTTTCCCTGGCGATATAGATGGTGATTCTTTGAATTATTGAAATGTGTTGTTGGATCAGCATCACCAATTGACAGTGCGGTATATTGATCTGACATACAGACTTCATCTGTAAATCAAAATGCCCTTGGTTACAGTTGTTTGGATTTATATGTATCCATTGACTAATTTACTCTGGATTAAGTTGTAATTTAGGTGTGAAAGAAAAGACTTTTCTCTAAAATGGCTGGTTTGTAGACATACTGAGAATTTCACACAAATAGTAGTCATCTTGAATCAAGACTTTGTAGATGAATTGGAGCGCACAAACTTTCCTTCAACTTCTCTCATTTTTGCCAACGGAAGTTTCATTTGACTTAAGTTCAATCAAACGTAGACATAAATTTAAGTTGTTTCTCACTTATTTCTGTTGATCCATAGGTCAATTCTTTGGAACAACTAACCGATGAATTGAAACAACGGTGCTCAAATCTTCATAAAGGGTGTAAAAGATTCATGTACATTTCTCTCCTAACTCTTTTTCCATAACTGTAAATATCTTATGTGTATTGTAAAGCAGTGTCATAATGTTGCCCAAAGGTACTGATTGGAATTGTAGAATAGAGCAAGTATAGCAGCCTATACTGCTTGTAAAAGTAACCGCAATAATGAATTATCTACTTAAGCTCCTCCTTTTGCTCCGTTCTTGATTTGCTGCTTCTAGCTATATTATTATCGTACCACCTGTAATTTTATTATAGTTTTGATTATTTCTAGGATTAAAATATTAATAAGAAACCTTATAGTCAAGGTTCTGCTTTATTATAGTTTCGCTAATAGCCTTAGTTTCAGGGGTTCACTTGATGAAGGATATGCAGGAGATCTATTATTTGCTGACGCCCTAGAAGCATTTGGTGCTGGTCGAGATGACCCTGTTAGTGTTGCCGTTGGAGGTTATTTGACAAACCCCTGATGTTTCTTTTGCTTACTTCTTCCTGTTTTCTCATCTATATGCACGTAAGCCATTGAGTTTGTCCTTCTCAATTTGTATATCTTGTGCCCCTTTTGTTTATTATTGGTTGGTGCTCCTTATACTCAAATTTTCTTTTTTGTTTGCGGGCAGTATTACTCAATTTACTTAAACCACTGTTCTTTCAACAGTGGACATGATTGATACGATGCCATTTCACTGGAGTTAGTTTCAACACGTTTATTCAATAAAATGTGATTCCATGTAACTGTTCAGATATGGGGAAATCTCAAGTTCCAAATTCTGTATTACATTGTAGGGCCTGTAATGTCCAAGTTCACTACTGCTTTTCGAGAGCTTGGAACATACAAGGAGCTCCTTCGTTCTCAGGTACTACCTATTATATAGCATGTCATGTATCATTTCGTTCCATTGGTAGTTCACTTCACCCACGGAAAGAAAAGTTACTGGAAAATAATATCGCTGTTACAAATTTCTGAGCTCGCACATCCTGAACTTATCCCTGTGAATAATGGCATGAGTTATACATTCCAGTTTGTAGCATTTACATCAACAGTACCTGTGCTTTCCTTTTATTTTCAGAGTCGAACCTGAAGTATAAAATTATGATTGGTACGCAGCCACACTTTGCCAAGCGTAAGTTTGGCAGTTTAGTATGTGTTTGGTTATTGCCACACATCCATATGGTCCACCTGTCATAGAGTGAACTTTTTGCCAACTTTGTCACACTTGATGGTCAAATGAGGGTTGTTAGAAAGTTTCTGTACGTGGAGCAGATTGAAAGCATAGGTGGTCAAATGCTACCTTTTTAACATAAGAGTGGGAATTTGCAAAACCACGAAACATACAGTTACAGCCCAAGGATATCCCACTTTGTCAAGATTTTTACATCTTTAAGTTGCAAGAAATATACCTGATTGGAAGGAAATGCCAAAAGGGTCTTTGAGTCAAACCTCTCTTCCATTATGTTTATAATGTGAAGTGTATTATTGCCATATTGTAGTGCAGGGTTGTGTGTCTTGTAATATATGCCCTTTGGGTCTTGTATTGATACAATAATCTGCTCATATAGTCAGAAGGTTCTCCATTCTTCTCTGAAATGCAGAAGTTATCTTATCGCATATGAATATATATTTTTTACCACGGCTAAATTGTAGAATATCCCTGGTTATGGTTGCAATTGCGGATCAGAGCATCTGCACCTAACAGCTAAATGGTGAAGGTTGACCACAGAATCATTCAAACACATCAGCATTTGTCATCAGTTATAGACCCTTAACTAGTGTGTAAGTTCCAATGAATCCCTTTGGAATGACAAATATACATCAGTAGAAGTGGCAGGTTGTCTCAGTGGCCCTCTAGGGACTTCAATCAGTTGACAAAAGCTTTTTGAAAGCGTTTTCATATACTTAGCATTGACTGCACCTGCATACATCCACAACCTGAATTAAAGATAATATTTTTGTGTTTGGTAACTAAGTCTCCATATGGGCTCACAAAACCGTAATGTATGGATTTCTGTAAAGTTGGCAAATTTCATTTTTCCGTGGTGTATGGTGTTCTGTTTTTTACTAGTAAAGTAACATTACAAATTTACGAGTGACTATTTGTAACACTCGTATCACTCTGCTCCCTCAAACAGGTCGAGCATATGCTTAGTGAACGTTTGACGCAATTTATTAACGAGGATCTGCATGATGCAAAGGTGAACCCGTCCCCCCCTTCTTGCAACCAAAATATTATATTGTCACACACCCACACTCACTACCACACATGAATGCGGCTAGCTAGCTAGTAGCTACTGTGCCTGTTCAGGTAGTAGGTCGTAGCTCATATATCCTCCTTTTCATGCCTTAATAATTGCTCCTTGAGCCCAAACTTAAATAACTAAATATTTCTGAAATGGTTTCAAAACTATTTTCAATGTTTATAATCATGGTTTACAAAGCGTGAAGCGTCCTCAAAGCGATGGGGGGGCGCTTTGGCGCTTAAGCGACGCCTAAGCGGGCGCTTTGGACGCTTAAGCGCCTAAAGCGGGCGTTTTTCCAAAGCGGAGGGGGGGCGCCTTGACGCTTAGGCGTCGCTTAGGCGTCCTGAAGCGGACGCTTTGTAAACCATGTTTATAATTGATGCTTCCTTAACTGCACTTGACCTACTGTCGTAACTGATTGTCCTGATTTTGATGCAGATAGTTAACACATTAGTTAAGTTAATATTATGTGCTAACATTTCAGCCTATATATAGGATTGTCGACAGCGTTTGGATAAGGCTACAGTGGGCTATGATCAGGTAATGTCTTGACTTCTAGCTATGTCATACTTACTTTTCTTCTTTATTTCTTCCCGTTTGCGTGTGGTGCACCATAAATAAAGCAGCATTTGGCCCATTTCTAAACACCATGTTGCTTTAATATTTTATATTTATACAATTTGTGCCCTATTTAATGTCCTATCTCTATCTTGCTCGCAGGCACGTGAAAAATTCGTGTCAGTGCGGAAAGGGACTAGAGCAGAAGTAGTGACAGGACTCGAAGAGGTAAACCATGACAGTGTTTTCATAATAATCAAATTAAATTGCACTGTGCATGCCAGTCCCCTAATCCCATGTTTACAGGATCTACACAATGGCAAATCAGCATTTGAAAGATCTCGCTTTAACTTAGTATGTATCAACATTTTTCCTTCATCTAGCATTGTTATGTAAGTCAGATAACCATGGAAATGATCCTCCTGCAATGTAAGGAATTCAGGTTCACGCCCTTGCAAACATTGAAGCAAAGAAGAAGTACGAGTTCTTGGAATCAATAAGTGCAGTGATGGATGCCCATTTGAGATATTTTAAGCAGGCATGGATACTCTCTACAGTTTAAGCGATTATCATTGTTTTGCTGCTTGAGACCTTCTTGATTTATCTTCTTTGTTCTAGGGATTTGAGCTACTGAGCCAAATGGAACCATTCATTCACCAGGTTCAGTAATTGCTCGTTTGACCTATTGGTTTTTATCGATAAATAGATTCTGATAACCATTGTTAGCGATTGAATGTGCTAACAGTGAAGTCTTAATGCAGGTTCTAACATATGCGCAACAATCAAAAGAAATGGCTATGAACGAGCAAGATAAACTTGCAAAGAGAATTCAGGAGTTTAGAACTCAAGAGGAAATTGCAAATTTGAGAATGGCTAGTAATGTAAACACATCTACTAGTGGTGATGGTATCCATGTTGTTGGTCTTCAGTCCTATAAAAAGATTGAAGCCTTGATGCAGTCAACTGCCAATGGCCAGGTAATTAATTATTCATTTTTGAGTAAAGAATCATAAATAACAGGCTAAAAATTCTGAAATTATATAGATGCTGCATTGTTGCCCCCACATAATGCTTTGAAGAGAACCTATTGCTGCTAGATAGTACATGTGTCTAAGTGCCGATGACCTTTCTTTCTAATATGGGGCATGATTTGTGTATGCACTTGTTCCTAAAAGAGAGATCTGACAAGATATAACTATGATGTTTGGTTCAAAATCTATTATTGTATTCCTCTGTTATCCTCCTTTTTTTTCTCTCGACAAAACGCAAAAGGACCGAGTCTCTTTTCATTGAAAATTGGAGAGAGTATTTACAAGCCTAGAGAGGCTGGGTACAACACACGCAAACATTGTACTCTATTCCTAGAGAGGCTGTATTCCTCTGCTATCTAAAGAACTAGGCTCCATGTTCATTCTGTTTTAACTCATAATTATTTTGTACCAGGTTCAAATAATTAAACAAGGTTATCTCTTTAAGCGTTCTGAAAATTTACGAGGAGAGTGGAAGCGGAGGTATTTTGTTCTTGACAGTCATGGGACTCTGTACTACTATGGGAACAAGGGAAATAAACAATCGGTACGCAATCTTACTTAGCAGTTTGGTCATGGCTTGTGGATATATTTTATGTTTTGTCTTATTCATATGTTGCGCATATTTGTAATGAATATTATGTTTTTGTAGTAGCTTCTAATCTTTGGTCCTGGTTTTCATCGCGCTACTGTGCCAATTTTCTCTTTGAACATTAGAATGGTTTATTTGGTTATATTTTGGTGATTAATCTTTCTCTATGGAAATCAGACTGATGTATATCATTTATTCCGTCAAGTGGATTGATTTTCCAAGGGCCATGTCCCTATAGAGTAAATGTGTAACGCGCTGAAAAGTTTGTATGCAATTGGTGATTATAGTGTATATGGGATAGATTGTTTAAGTGCGGTGTTTGAAATTATGCCATAAATGTGTTTTATAATTTGCCCTAAGGAGGCATACATTGTTTACTTTGTATTTACCTTCTTTTGTTCTTTGGAAGCAAGGGGTGGCATCACAGCAAACAGCTGAAGGGACTGGTGTATTTAGTCGCTTCAAATTCTTAAATCCGAAAGCTTCATCTCAGGGAGATGATCCTCTTTCATGTCGCACAATTAATCTCAGAACTTCAACAATTAAGATGGATGCAGAAGAAAATGATTTAAGATTTTGCTTCAGAGTAATCTCTCCCATGAAGGCATACACTTTACAGGTAATTGTTGTTGTTATGATGTTGAATGTTCTGTATAGAGCCCATCTTTTGGTGTGATGGAAAAGACGGTCTGAAGAAAAACACATTGTTACGATAAACTATTTTTCGAACATTGATGCCATATATTTCTTGCTATTTGATACTTTTAAGTCTTAACTTTGTTGATGGCAGGCGGAGACAGAGGCTGACCAAAAGGACTGGATCGAAAAGATAACTGGAGTTATTGCATCACTGCTGAATTCGCCACTCCCGCCACAGGTTGGTTCCGCTATTCTCTTTTATTACATTCTACAGAAACACTCCGCTGTTCAATAGAAGCGTATTGCCAAGATATCTAATTACATCATCTGCTTGGCGTGCCTTAAGATTGTGCCCATTTTAGTGTATTATTACATGCATGTGAAAATATTGTTTTTTCAGGAGAGTAAATTACATAAAATCACTACATCTGGGGTTGCCTTCAAACATAACTAACTACACCCACCACTTAAAATTGTTCCCAAACGACTCCTGTGACAGGACTGACAAATAAGGCTGATGATCGGGCCTGCATGTCAGAGCTGGCGTAGCATAGCTCATGTAGACTCCATGTTGAGATGGACTTGGGGCCCACTTGCTATCTCTCTCTCTCTCTCTCTCTCTCTCTCATACACATTGTTGCCGGCGTTCTGGCCATGCCAAGCAAAGCCACTCCACATCGTACTGGAAAACAGTGAGAGGAAGAGACCCTATCCATTTTTGAAGTCCCGCTGCTTCCGTCGTCGAAACTCACTTTCTAATTGCACACTCTGACCACCACATCATGATCTTCTCCGGTGAGTGCTAGGACGATTCCGTCCACATATTCTCTCTCCTTCGACCCCAGCATAACTACCCTCGATGAATTCGACTCTTCCACGTACAATGTGGATCCCTTTCCAACTCAGCTTCAGATGGCTACAATGTGACCAGGGAGGCCATGATCCGTTGTTGGGATCCAGCGAGCTCCACCTTTGCTTCCTCACCTTCTAGGACCGGCCATGTTTGAAGGCTACAAGAGGCATTCGGTCGGGCTTGGCTTGAGTCGAGTCGAGCCACATGAGCTCTGACATGTGCACTTGACATATCAGATTGGTCAAAACCACCTTTTTCGCAAAAATGCAAAAATCATTGTGCTTCGTTGCATTGATAGAAAGAGAAGGTTATGTACAAGCCGAGACCAGACCTACACCACACCGTATAACTCAACCCACATAAAGCTAAGTGCTCAAGGGGATCAAGGAGTGTAGGTACGTAGTCTTGTCAAAACCACTGGACCCAATCATCAGCCTTATATGTCACACCCTGCCCCAGTAGTTGAAGGATGTCCCAAGTCTGGTGCTTTTATGTAATTTACTCTTTTCAAGTTAGTACTGTTCAACAATGATTTTATCCTGATTTATTTCATTTCAGCTGCCTTATGGAAATCTAGCGGCAGATAGTCATGGTTCTGCAAGTTCCGATGATCTAGCATCTCTTGAAGAGAGTAAAAATGCAGAGGCACAGAATGATGCACTCAACCATCTGAGGACTATCCCTGGAAATGACAGTTGTGCAGAATGTCGTGCTCCCGATCCTGATTGGGCATCTCTAAATTTGGGTATTCTGATTTGTATTCAGTGCTCCGGGGCTCACAGGAATCTTGGAGTCCATATTTCTAAGGTGCAATATCCGAATCTATATTTGTAGTGTTGTATTTATGTTATTTAGTTATTGATTACATTGGGTTGGCCCTGTCTAGTGTCTACCCCTAAATTTTTTTCATCAAATGATTGGAAATATTAACTTAGTGTTAGCGGTAGTGTAAAAACGTAAAAATAGCAGCATACGACTGTCCAATGCCACCAGCCGTTGTGGAAGATGATTGAATGAACTCAATGTTAACTATGGGTTTCCTTTTGCTGCAATGTTAGTATTTGGTATCCTATGCAAAGTATCTTTGTGGTGCAAGGAAAACTACATATACACTAAAGGATCTAGGCTGCATGCTATCAGAACATAAAGCAAAGATCTGCATGTTTTCCTTGTTTCATCTGGTCTTCTCCATCGACCGTTACCTTCCTGCAGTTACAATCAAATCACTACGTCTTTACTAGAAAAGGCTCACTTACCAGGCAGCCATAGACCTTGAGTAGGTGGAAATGCGCCTCCATAGCTCTTGTAGTGTTTACTTTGGGGAGTAGTTCACATGCCGCATGTGCGGTTTGAAGCCTTGCCTCCTAAACAAACCACTTTGTAAATCATACTCTTTCTTCTAATACCAGTCCTGCTGTTAGTTTCTCGTTTTCTCTCTCTGAAATCTGTATCCATACCATTCCACTGTCACTTACCCTATCACCATAACCATCCGCCATTATACAACTACCAATGTCACGTAGTTAATGTTATCATACTATCTTCATTGATTGAATTGGGAGAACTTGTGCTCTTTTCATTGTGATGGATGATTACGAGATGGGGAAATGCAACTAGGCATTGCCAGTAATTAAACAAGAAAGATTATGTACAACGCCCGGATGGTGGTCTTTTTCATTGGATAATGCTCTTGTAATACATGTAGCTATGATGTTTTCTCTGCTGATGGTGCATGTAGTCCGAGCTATACTTACCTCCTAAAGACTTGGGAAGGCCAACTGTGATTTGTGCAATTTCGTACTGTGAACATCGTAGGACTACACTATAAGATCTATGCTTTGTTGTTTCTAGCTGTAACCTTCAATTGTATTTGTTGATAAATATATTATGCTATACATTAATTTTTGCCATATATGCTATCATGTGGGCTTGTGATATATAGGTTTTTTTTGCTTTATGATTATACGTTACGTGGTTTAATATTTCAACAGTACTGCTAACCGTCTTACTTGATGTAGGTTCGATCCTTGAGATTAGATGTGAAAGTATGGGAGCCAGTAATTATTGATTTGTTTCGTGCACTTGGAAATGATTACAATAATTCCATTTGGGAAGCTCTGCTTCCGAAAGAAGATCAAGGGTATGTTGAAGCAATATACATATATTGTATTATGTTCAAGTTTTAAGCATTTCTCATCCTAGTTACACCTCATTTTGAACATCTTCAAGCTGTGGTAGAATGACTAATATCCCAGCCAACCAGTTTGGGCTAACATGGATCATGTATTCATGTGTACACTGCAGATTACTTATACTTTTACATGTATTGTTGATGAATTTTACAATTATTTGAGCTTTCTGGAACTCTTTACAATAAGAATGAACTGGGACTTGAATTTCAATTGAATTATCAGTGTGCACTGAAAACCTCAAGGCATTAGCTAGGTTACTCCGATGTATTGTGGAGATGCAATATCAGCATCCTGATATGTATCTGGCGCTGATACATATGGAGAAGTGTCGGAATAATTTTGGGTGAAGAAAAGCCCTTGATTGGAAATATCAGTATTATCATTGTTGATAGAAGCCAACAATGGATCAGAGTTGCATCTGAGTAGGTGGAGGAGCATTGGTGGTAGGCGTGGGGTTGAGGAAGAGGGTGGGATAGAGGAAGCTTGTGAAGGAAGGCGCTTTTTCTCCTTTGTAAATGCTAAAAATACTTATTTACTAGTCTGGGGCAATAATATTACTTCGTTCCTCATCTGTGGGTTTGAGTTTTGTTAGCTTTCTTATTCTAATTTTCTACCAACTAAACAGCAGACGACTCTTTGAATCTGACACTGCATTGAATATATTTCTTATTGCACGAGTGCTGGCCACTTTGCTCTTTTCTCCAGTGATCCTGTCTAATTTCATTTTTGACGTTGACAGTTTGTGTAATATTAATTCATATCCATGCAGAATGGATGAGTCAAATAGTGCTATCCTGTTCATGGAAAAGCCTAAACCTACTGATGCTTTCTCCATAAAGGAAAGGTTCATACAATCGAAGGTAAGCTCTTCTGTGTTGTCTTTAGTACTAAGCCTAGTGTCACATTCTCAGTGACTATTATATTGCCAGCCATGCATCGGCCGATTGAAGTTTCCAAAAGGCATTCTTTCTGCATTTATAAGAATGAGATTAGTGGTTGTTATCCTGATGTAGTATCAGTTATTTCTTATTTTAGATTATAAATGTTCTGTGCTTTAGTTAGCCAGTTATCCAGTATTTTGTTGGAAAAACCTAGCAGCCTGATGTGCAAGCATAAGATTTAAATATCAGCGACAATTCCACATCAAGATCAATCCTGTCATTAAATTTGACGTCCTGTGTTTGCAGAATGTAGTTAGCAACTTTCTATAAATACACAATTCTATGACGCAAGTATGTAATCTTTGGGTATCCTTAAAGTTGGAGGCAAAGTTAAGTCAGTGACTTGACTCCTGGCACTTCAGTTACTTAGCGACTCGGCAAAAGAAGACCACATTTGAATTTGAGCTGGACCACCACCCAGTCTGGGTGACCCTCTTCCCTTTTGGAGGCTGGTTCTTCCTGCTGGGATGGATAGACCGCCAATTAAGATCTGTTTACAAATCTGAATTCTTAAGTGCATCGTATGTGACAGATACTCTGCATGTGTAATACATAAACAAAAAATTGACGGATCGTTGATGATTTGCCTGTTTGACTAATAATCTTTCTGTTGATATTAACAACTTGCATTATTAATTTAACGGCTGACTAGAGACTACGCTTTCGCAGTGAATCTATATACAATGGAGTAATGCTGACTTTTTAGGATCGATGGTATTAGCTTCATGTATGAACCGTGATGTGATATAGACTATTCACTATAGCTTTATTCCTTCAGCAGTTTTCAGTCTAATAATTCATTCTCGTAAATGATCTATGCAGTATGTGGACAAACTTCTTATTGCCAAAGATGCCAATGAAATTACTATTGGTATACTGGAAGCTATAAGGACAAATGATGTGAGAGCAGTGTATCGCATTCTTGTATTGGCCGATGCGACTCCTAACATGACATATGATGACTTAAACAACGATGTTCACCATGTTCTGCCAGTTACAGACAGGAGATTATTTGATCCAGCCTCTTGTGAAAGAATAGAGGATCCTGGGAAACCGGAAGGTTGTCTGCAAGGCTGCTCCATACTACACATAGCATGCCAATGTGACCATCCTTTACTAGTGGAGCTTCTGCTACTTTTTGGCGCGGATATTAATAAGCAGGACTTCCATGGACGGACACCATTGCACCATTGTGTCCAAAAGAGTAATGATGCCCTTACCAAACATCTGCTGAAGAGGTAAGGTTATCCTGATTTATGGTCTATGGCTAATTGTATTTCAATATATTTGGAGCCTCAAGATGTTGTGCTTGCTCATGCCAAGTCATAAGCTCACTGATTCCACTTAAACACATAGTATTAATTTCAGGGTTGAAGTGCATTGATTCTTGACAAGAAGACTGTACTTGTGTCATTTAAAAATTACTGCTTGTCCCTTTTGTTTTATTGTTTGAACCACTTTTTTTTGGGATTTTTAAAATGCGATTGCTAGAATATTTAAAAGAAAACCCGATTTAAAATTCCTATGTTTCTGGAGAATATGACAACAATAAATATTCTCAGAGATTTTTTTTTATTTAGTTCGTCTGTTTTAATCGGGTTCCCTTTTCCACAGGGGTGCAAGAACAACAATTAAAGATGGTGGGGGGCTGACTGCTTTGGAGAGAAGAATGGAGCTTGGAGCAATAACAGATGAAGAATTGTTCATTTTATTTGTGAGGTATGATCAACAGTAGGGTGTATCCTTAAAAAAACACTAGGGTGCGGAAACCATATTTACACAAACTCACGCCATTTTGGTGATTTACTTTTTTAGAACTCTCAAATATGTACTGTATTTTAATCATCTATAGGCAGTAAGTATACATCTATTTTGGGAAAGATGAAGATCAAACATAGGCAATTAAACCCTGAAGTGACATTTCTCTATGCAAAACTAAGATGATATTTATTGTATTCGGGGAAAACCTATGGGAAGTCTTGCTCCTGTAGTTTGCTCATAATTACTCTGTTCGTATCAAAATATAAGTCTTTCCACCAACTTTTCACACATGTATCTAGACGTGTTTTAGTGCAATGTTCAAATGAATCTTGCACTAAAATATGTCTAGATACATGTGTGTGGAAAGTTGGTGGAAAGACATATTTTGATACGGAGGGAGTATTATTTATTTAACAAGATTACCCCCTATGGAAAATTAGGATTGATGGCATGCAACTTTGCATGAGATCAGTAGTTTGACATTGCCCTAGCTTGAGCGATCCGCAGTTCCACATCAATTGAACCTGTTCGAATATGTTGTTTGCATCAGTAACAGAGTTTACTTTCATTAACATAACTGGGAAGCCTCTGAGTTTGAATGAAAACGTGTGCAGGTGATATTGCTGAACAACACTAGGATGTACCGTTGTAACCTTAGCAAGCAAAGCTTGTCTGTATCTGAAAGCGTCTGTTTTAGCTTCTTCTACACTTGTACATCTGAAGACAAGACAAACTCACTGGAGATTACTGTACCTGACATTTGCAACATACATTGCTCCATTGTACAATTACTATAGGCCAGTAAAAATACATTATTACATTTATTTATTATCATATACGGTTACTGAGTTTGTAATTCTATTTGTTGAGCATATCATACCATATATACATATTCAAATTCATTTTTTTGCCTGTGCTGGTTTGCAGTTGCGCTTGCTGTATATCCGGAATAGCTTGCGCTCATGGCTGGCTGGTTTGCAATCGTATCCTCTCTATCGTATTATAAATCCTAGTGATCGGATGTCTGCCAATGTTCTTAACGGCACATAAATCAACAAGGAAGAGACCAATCAATTCAGCCGATTACTACCCGAAAAAAAAAGCCGACTAAAATATGCAAGAATTCGCTATGCATTCGAATGACTATGGTCTTGCTAATCTATCCATGTGCTTAAGTGGTCGAACGAAAACTAACAAAATGGAGCTTAATTGGCTTGCCAAAATGTCTTATAAAAGGGCACCTGTACAAGACTACAAGAGGTTCTAACAAAACTAAAGGTAAGCTGCTCCTCTAGCATGTAGCCTGGACGGTGAGCACGCCGGACCCCTCACAGCGAGCGGAGTCCAAGTCATCGGTATACTGCACGGTGCACGACTCCTTCCCGACGCACGCCGATGACAGCGCCTCCGCGGCCGCCTTCGACTCACAGCCGCCATTGTATGCGCCGCACTGGCCCTTGCCCACGCCGAAGCTGGCGACGTCGACGCTGGAGATGGCCCCGCCCGGCGCGCATGAAAGTGTGACGGTGTCGCCCTTCTGGGCGTTGACGCACACCTGCCCGACCGCCACCGTCCTGAAGTTGACCCTGGTCGGGTCGCCGCCGGCCTCCTCGAACAGCAAGATGGCATTGAGCCCTCCAGCGTTGAGGAAGGATCGGGGGACGTGGTAGAAGCGCTGGCCGGTCTCGCCGCAGCCGGTGAGGCACTTCTCCCCGTTGTCCCACGTCTTGTACGCCCCTCTGTAGTCACAGCGGTGGCAGCCTTGCATGTCGCCGGCGACGTAGCTCGACCAGTAGCGCCCCAGGTTGTGGCCGTTCACGTACACCACACCCTTGTTCAGGCCCGCCAGGTCCACCACCACGGCGTCCTCGCCAGCAGGAGCGCGGAACATAGCCTACAAAAAGAAAAGAAAAAACTCACTCACTCACTAATCTAACAAATTACCAAATGAAATGTTTTTCTTTAGTCCAAAGTAAGTGATACCTTGTACCAGCTGAAGGGCCTATTGACCGGGACGGTGTGGTGACCCCACTGGAGGTCAGGCTTGTCCAGGTGAATCTGGATGCTCTCACCGTACAAGCCAGTCTAAAACACGGGAGATTTATCACGTGTTATGTCAATTACTACGAGTTTAGCGCTCATCAGTGATTAAACTAACTAAAACACATGAGATGATCTAAGCACTCTTGTAGTACCTTGTAAGTCCAGGTGTTGTGGGAGAGATCAATGGCGCTGCCGTCCGCGCGGACCAGCTTAACCGGCCCACCAACAATACCGGCGGGCATCAGCTCGAAGGAGGCTCCGTAGTTCTGTTTTAGTCATATAAGAAAGTTGTTAAGCATACATGACTGAAATAGAAGGAATGTACAGGAAAAAAAACTGATAGAAGTTTTAGGTTGTAAAATCAAAACCTTGAGACCGACGGTAGCACTGAGGAAGGAGATGTAGTTCTTGCCGGGTCGCAGTGTCACCGGAGCCTGGAACTGGAAGATAAACGGCCCGTTCACGGAATGCTGGTAACCGGCCATCTCTCCATTGACAAACGCGTAGAGTTCATGGCCGGTGGTGTTCACATACAGTGTGAACTCCTCTTCAGCATCATGGGTCAGACTGCATTTCGTAGTTGAAGCGCCAGGTTCAGTGACGATATATTCACCCAACATTTCAGACGCAACATGATAGATACTGCTATACTGTGATATATGCATGCCGAGATTACCTTGTCTTGTACCACAGGTAGTCACTCTCATCAGCTCCTGTCACAATTTGTTCCAAGAGCTCGTTGCTTCTGATGGTGCCGGTATTATCAGTGCAGAAAGGTTTCAACAATTCAGGAAGCCAGAACCATGTTAAGCCCCCCTTCACTACACTTTCTTTCTTTATCATCACAGATGTCTGGGTCTTAACCTGAACATCAGTCATTGTTTCAATGGAAAACAATCAGTACAGATCGATCACGGCTACCTTGGACTAAATTGCTCGATAAGAAAATATATATGGTATAGGAAACTACCTTAGCGGTGTTGTATGCGACAGTCTTGCAGTCAGGCAGAACACTGACGGACCATGCTGGTATTTCGTAGACGGATCCTTCAAAGGTCACATTAAGATCCTCGTTTTCATGGCTGTTGCTGATGAAGCAGGCAGACGAGCCATCGTCCAAGGTGTACTTTGTTGCCTGCATTAACCAAAAGAGTAAATCACAATAACTCAGACATGATCAAACCCTAAACCATAAACCAAAGAAAGATAAAATCATACTTTGACTTTGTCATCGAAACTGGTTTCATTTTGCTGGCCGTAGACGAGATGCTTCTCCATGGAAGTCAGCACAGCGTGAAGCTGCTTCAAGTGGCCGTATTTGGGTTGCCTAATGTTACCTGTTAGAGTAAAATCGATTAGATCTGAATACTGCAAATGCATGCCTGAACCAAAGATTAAAAAAACCTTTTTCTTGTCAGAGCAATCTTACCGTACTCATCCAAAGGTGCATCATAGTCATAGGAAGTCGTGATGTATGGACCTCCAGAAGTGCGGCCAAAGTTCGTTCCGCCATGATACTGCAGGTCAACAACAACGTTGCAGTGGGGGATCGATTAGCACGCAACAATCATGTCGCTTAAACTGATACTAACAGTATAATCAGTGGCTGCAGACATATATACCATGTAGTAATTTTGAACTGATCCACGGTTCTGGAAGAACATGGCGACTGCATAAGCGACATCCTCAGCGGGTCTATGATAATCTGGCTTGTCCCAGGCTTTGAACCTATGGAAATCTTTATCGTGTAAGCCTGTTTGGGCAGAGTTAAATTATCACGGTAGCGATAAGAAAGAATTCTTACCATCCAGTCCAGTTCTCCGTCCACATCTTGGGCATGTTTTTTTTGGGCTTGAAGTTATGGCAGTAGAAACCGTTGCAAGTTTCAAGCTGAAGTAGCCAGACAAATGCTATCAGCATCGGTTCATGCAAGCGAACGGAAGTCTGATACATATGGAATTTGGAGATGGAGTCTTACCACACTGGACGGGAGGTCGTTGGACTGCTGGCACATGATCCACGGCACGCTGACGTTCTGGTTGTTGGCCATCTCCGCGCACCAGTGGATGTACTTGGTGGCGGACTCCTGGTCGGAAAAACCGCTCTGCACGTTCCCGTACTCGTTCTCGATCTGGCGTGTGTTGACGTTAGTAGAGTTGGAAGATCGTCGGATCAGATGAACGACGGGGCCTTACCTGAGCGAGAATGATGGGGCCTCCTTGCTCTGCTAACATGTTTGCGTCCTTCATCTTGTTCACTATCAGAGTGGTGAAAGTCTCCATCTCACGCTGTTGAAGTGTTGAACACATTCGTAATAATACACAAAAGCTTACTAGTAGTTCAGTTTGAAACACAAATACTAAAAGTAAGTAAACGTCAGATGTATTTAGATAGAATATTTAGCATGGATCAAAAACTGAAATGGAGTACCTCGAAAGGCTCGTTGTGAAGTCTGAACTGCATGCTAGGGATGTTACGCAGCCAGGCAGGCAGTCCTCTGGGAAAACATGGGAGGAAACACACGAGTTAGTACTACTTGATTTAACAGTGCAAATTTTCAGTGCAAACATGGGAGCAAGCACACGCACATACCCGTAATTCCATTCAGCGCAGACGTAGGGGCCAATGCGAAGGATGGCGTACATGCCGGCCTTCTGCACCTCACTGAAGAACCTCACGATGTCGTAGTTTCCCGCGAAGTTGTACTGAATTTAGTTTGAAGAAGGCAACATTGGCGACAGATCGATGCAGCATGATCTTCAACATATATGTATATGAAGGATTACATCGATCATATGTAGCGATGGTTACGATACAAACCTCACGAGGGCGTGGCTCATGGCCGTTCCAGAAGACGTAGGTCTCGATCGTGTTGAGACCTCCATCCTTGGCCTTCTGAATGAGATCGGGCCACATCTGTACAACAGGAAAACAGACGAAACAGTAGCAAATCAGCAACGTTGGATCAGTTAGCTCTTACAGAAGTTGAGAACGTCAACAGAAGTTGCACCTCGGGTGTGCTCCTCGGGTAGTGGATGGATCCGGAGAGGATGATGCGGCGCTCGCCGTCGATGACGAGGGCGCGGTCGTCGTACGAGACCTTGGTGCAGCTCGCGCCGGGGAAGCTGCAGACGGCGGCGAGAACCAGCAGCGCCAGCGCCACAGCCGCGCGCTCCATTGAGGAAGATGTTCGTGTTAGATGTGTATAGGCTCTTTCCCCAGTGTATAAGGGGTTTACTGTGTCTTTACCACTCTATATATATTGGCCTTTGGCCTCTGGGAATAGACAGTTGCTCATTCTACAACTTGGTATCAGAGCTTAGGTTGCTCTCCTCTCCCCGCGCGTTGCAACTCCACGCTTGATTTCCACTGCTGCCGTCGCCGTCGGTAGCTCTCTTGGCCGGCCGACGCGTCGCGTCCCTGCCTTGCTTCCTCTGTGCCGGTGTACGATGCCGGCCGCGGACTTGATCTTTTCCGCGTACGTCGCGCCAGGCGTGCCCTCTGTCGTGGCGTCTGCGGCCGCGTTCTTCAGCTCCTCTTTCGGCCCGTTCCCGTGGCCTGCCCAGCCGGCACCTCTGCGCCGACGCCGCCCCTGGTCGAGCCGCCGCCTCCCTGGCCGTGCCGACGCCACCTCTGCCTCGGCCGGCCGCCGCAGCCTCCGCCTCCCGGGCTTGCCGCCAGCCGCCGCCCTGCTCCGGGCTTGTCGCCGGCCGCCGCCCTGCTCCGGCCTGCTCCGGCCTGCTCAGCCGCCGGCCGTGGCTGCCCTCCCGGCCGTGGCTGCTCTCCATCGGTCGCTGTGAGTCCCGCTGGATCGAGATCGATCCAAAATATCTGAGAGTTGACTTCTAGCAAAAAAAAAATCGAAAAAAAAAATTCAGAGAGCCCGCGATGTCCTCTTCGGGCTATGTTGCTGTTCCTCGGTGCTCTGTGATCTTTGATGGCACCAACTACGCCGAGTTTGTGGGCTTTATGCGCATCCACATGCGCGGCCTCCTGTTGTGGGGCGTTCTCTCTGGCGAGGTCTCCTGTCCGCCGTGCCCCGTTGCTCCTGTGGCTCCTACTCCACCGGTGCCACCCGTCTTGCCGCTGATGCTTCTGAGGCTGATCGTGCTGCCGCCAAGGATGCTGATGATCTTGCAGTTGAAGCCTATGACCAGCAGGTATCGGATTACTCGGAGTCTCTCTATTTATCGGGATGCTCTGTCTGTTTACACTCAGTGGTGCAATGATGATGCTCGTGCTGCTGCTGTCCTCACTGCTAGTGTTCTACCCCAGTTTGCTTCTGAGTTTATGGGATTGGGCACTACTGCTGCGATGTGGACTTATCTTTGTCAGCGCTATCAGCCCTCTGGTGATGCTCTCTACCTATCTGTGGTGCGTCAGGAGCATGATCTTCAGCAGGGTGACTCTACTGTTGATGAGTTCTCACACAGTGCTCTGCCATCTGGCGTCAGCTTGACTCTCTGAGGACTGTTGTTTGTGGTACTTGTCGATGCTGTCAGACAGTGAGGTCAGACTTGGAGTTTCAGCGTGTCCATGAGTTCTTGTCTCGCCTCCGTCCCGAGTTTGAGCCTCGGCGTGCTCACTTGCTTGCCCGTGGTCGACGTGTTCCCATCTCAGAGGTACTTGCAGAGCTTCGCGCTGAGGAGACCGACTCCGTTCTGCTGGTCTGCTTGTGGTTCCCACTGTGCTTGCTGCCCGAGCTCCGGTATCGTCTGTTCCACCGCTGCTACCCACTCCTTCACGGGGGGTGGGCGGGCGCCCCTGGGCGGGCCGGCCTCGTTCTCACATGTTCTGCGACTACTGCAAGAAGCCGGGTCATCCAGAGTCTGATTGTTTCAAGAAGCAGCGCGACATGGGTCAGCGTGACACGTCGCTCCTCTCCTGCGGTTCGTGCGCCTCGTCTGCACAGTCCTCACTGACCAGGATATTGTGCGACTCAAGCGTATGCTGGCTTCCTCAGGCTCTTCCTCGACGGGCACCGTTGCCTCCTGACTGCTTCCACTACTGCTACTCCGCCACCACCGCCTACACAGTCAGGTACATCTCCGTGGGTTCTGGATTCTGGAGCTTCCTTTCACATGTCTTCTGATTCTTCCGCTCTGTCTTCTCTTCGACCTCTTGATTCTCCTCTCAATGTTCTCACTGCCGATGGCACACCTCTTCCTGTTGCTAGTCGTGGCACTCTCTCTACTCCTCCTTCTCTGTTCCTAGTGTTTCTCATGTTCCCCGTCTTACCATGAATCTCTTTTCCGCTGCTCAACTTACTGATTCTGGCTGTCGTGTCATTCTTGATACCGACTCTTGCTCTGTTCAGGATCGTCGCACCCAGGTTCTAGTTGGAGCTGGCCCTCGGCGCCGTGAGGCTCAGGGCCTTTGGGAGGTTGACTGGCTTTGTGTTCCTTCCGCTGCCACCACACCCGCCAGCTCGCATGCTCTTGCTGCCTCCTCCTCTGCGTCCTTCCAACAGTGGCATCATCGACTTGGTCATATATGTGGCTCTCGCTTGTCCTCGCTAGTGCATCAAGGTGTCTTAGGGTCTGTCTCTGGCGATGTATCTTTACATTGTAATGGTTGTAGACTTGGCAAACAGACTCAATTACCTTATCCTACGAGTGAGTCAGTCTCTCAGCGTCCTTTCGACTTAGTTCATTCTGATGTATGGGGTCCTGCTCCCTTCGATTCGAAAGGTGGTCATCGCTACTATGTTCTATTTATTGATGACTTCTCTCGCTACACTTGGCTCTATTTTATGAAATCTCGCAGCGAGGTTCTCCCTATATACAAGCGATTTGCTGCCATGGTACACACCCAGTTTTCCACGCCCATTCGTGTCTTTCGTGCTGACTCGGCTGGTGAGTATATCTCCCAGATGTTGCGTGGTTTTCTTGCCGAACAGGGTACTCTTGCCCAGTTCTCTTGCCTGGTGCTCACGCTCAGAATGGCGTTGCTGAGCGCAAGCATCGCCACCTTCTTGAGACGGCTCGTGCGATGATGATCGCCGCCTCTCTTCCACCCCACTTTTGGGCTGAGGCTGTCTCCGCATCCACCTATCTCATCAATATCCAGCCTTCGGCTGCTTTGCAGGGTGGTATTCCTATGGAGCGTCTCTCTGGTCGTTCTCCTGACTACTCCGCTCTTCGCATGTTTGGGTGCGTGTGCTATGTTCTCCTTGCTCCCCGCGAACGCACCAAATTGACCGCTCAGTCGGTGGAGTGTGTTTTTCTTGGCTACAGTGATGAGCACAAGGGCTATCGATGTTGGGATCCTGTTAGTCGTCGGCTACGTATTTCCCGTGATGTGACTTTTGATGAGTCTCGTTCGTACTATCCGCGTCCTACTGCCTCGACCTTTTCGGTTGAGGATATCTCCTTCCTTATACTTCCCGACATATCTCCCTCCGTGCCTCATGTTCCTCCTCCACCTCCACCTCCGCCGAGTCCCACTGTTCCCGATACACCGCCGACACCATCCTCTTCTCCTCCCTCGCCACCTCCCTCTCCAGTGCATCCTACCCTCTCTCCCTTTCCTCTCCACTACACTCGTCGGCCGCGTGTTGACGATGATCCCTCTGACATGCCTTCTACTTCCGGGCGCCACCTTCCCCGTGTACACCGGTTCATAACCTTCGTTCTCGGACCTCATTACGGTCTCCTGATCGCTATTCTCCTTCCCAGTACAGTCTTTCTGCTGTTGCTGAGCCCACTTCCTACCGTGATGCCATGGCTCAGCCTGAATGGCAGCTTGCGATGGCTGAGGAGATTGCTGCCCTTGAGCGCACTGGCACGTGGGATCTGGTTTCCCCTCCACCTGGTGTTCGTCCCATCACATGCAAGTGGGTCTATAAGATCAAGACTCGCTCCGATGGTTCTCTTGAGCGTTACAAAGCTCGTCTTGTGGCTCGTGGCTTTCAGCAGGAGCAGGGACGCGATTATGATGAGACGTTCGCTCCCGTAGCCCACATGACCACTGTCCGCACTCTTCTCGCTGTGGCTTCTGTTCGTAATTGGTCTGTGTCTCAGCTTGATGTCCAGAACGCCTTTCTCAATGGAGAGTTGCGTGAGGAGGTTTATATGCAGCCACCACCGGGGTACTCTGTTCCTGATGGTATGGTCTGCCGTCTTCGGCGCTCCCTCTATGGCCTTAAGCAAGCCCCTCGCGCCTGGTTTGAGCGTTTCGCCTCTGTGGTGACTGCCGCTGGTTTCTCGCCTAGCGACCATGACCCCGCGTTGTTTGTCCACACCTCACCTCGTGGTCGGACGCTCCTCCTCTTATATGTTGATGACATGATCATTACTGGCGACGACTCTGAGTATATTGCCTTTGTCAAGGCCCGCCTTCGTGAGCAGTTCCTGATGTCTGATCTTGGTCCACTTCGCTATTTTCTCGGGATTGAGGTTTCTTCGACTTCTGATGGCTTCTACATCTCCCAAGAAAAATATATTCAGGATCTTCTTGCTCGCGCTGCTCTTGGTGATGAGCGCACTGCTGAGACTCCTATGGAGCTCAATATTCAGCTTCGTGCTACTGATGGTGATCCCCTCACAGACCCCACTCGCTATCGCCATCTTGTTGGGAGTCTTGTCTATCTAGCTGTCACTCGTCCAGATATTTCATATCCTGTCCACATTCTGAGTCAGTTCGTTTCAGCTCCCAGCTCTGTCCACTATAGTCACCTTCTCCGTGTTCTACGATATCTTCGTGGCACGATCTCTCGCCGCCTTTTCTTTCCTCGCTCCAGCTCTCTCCAGCTCCAGGCCTACTCTGATGCTACGTGGGCTAGTGATCCTTCTGATCGCCGCTCGCTGTCTGCCTATTGTGTTTTCTTGGAGGATCCCTCATTGCCTGGAAGACGAAGAAACAGACTGCCGTTTCCCGCTCCAGTGCAGAGGCTGAGTTGAGAGCGATGGCCATGTTGACGGCTGAGGTGACTTGGTTGCGATGGTTACTAGCGGATTTTGGTGTTTCTGCTGCTGCACCGACTCCTCTATTGTCTGACAGTACATGCGCCATCAGCATTGCGCGTGATCCGGTGAAGCATGAACTCACCAAGCATATCGGTGTGGATGCCTCCTTTGTGCGTGCTGCTGTGCAGGACCAGCTTCTTGCCCTTCACTATGTGCCCTCTGAGTTACAGTTGGCGGACTTCTTCACGAAGGCACAGACTCGAGCGCAGCATGGGTTCTTTCTCTCCAAACTCAGTGTTGTTGACCCACCATGAGTTTGAGGGGGGCTGTTAGATGTGTATAGGCTCTTTCCCTAGTGTATAAGGGGTTTAGTGTGTCTTTACCACTCTGTATATATATTAGCCTTTGGCTCTGGGAATAGACAGTTGCTCATTCTACAACAGTTCGCATCTCGTTCGTGGAATGAAAGCAGGTGGATGCGTTGGTGCATGCAGAGCACAGGGGAAACTGCTATTTATGCATGGAAAGCATCGCACGCACGTATTTGTTGGATAAGATTTTATCGTTAGCTACTTTGGTGTGATCTTTCGTGGGTAATTCGTTAGCTTAGCTGGTTGATGGAATATCTGGTTGTTGGCCTACACTAGCGTAAGTTATGATTATTGTAGTTCGGATCCTAACTAAACTATCCTTGATAATTTGTTATCTGGTTGTTTTTTCCCTGTGTATAAGGCAAATATCTAATGTTGATTTTATTCTAAGACCAATCGGACAACGCTCCTTTTCTGCTTAAGTTGAAGTGCAGAAATCACAAGTGGAGCCCGAGCTCCATGGTAGCCATCTTTTCGAAAAATATAAAATCGATATTTTCTTGGAAAAAATTGAAACACAATCCTACACGCAAACAATACTACCTCCGATCCTATAAGAGTGTCGTGAGGACTGCTACGAATCTGTAATTAGTCAGCTCAATCGCTCATACACTTATACCGGATCGGAGGAGTAATACATTCTACCAAAATGCAAAATATCAACTAAAAATAACTCATATTATGGGCTACACAAAAACAGAAAATTCTGAAAGATTTTGGAGGTTCGAAAATT
The DNA here is from genome assembly GCA_947311845.1 of Poa pratensis. Taxonomy (NCBI): domain Eukaryota; kingdom Viridiplantae; phylum Streptophyta; class Magnoliopsida; order Poales; family Poaceae; genus Poa; species Poa pratensis. The sequence continues at coordinate 167,270,070 of CAMZMU010000052.1, forward strand.
TGCACAATTCACTACTTCAAGTGTAAGATTTTATCATTTTTGTGCAGCTACAAATACAAGATGTTTCGAGTTGACATTTTGCACAGTGGTAGAGGGTCGCCCGTTGCCAAAATGCTCTCTAAATTTCGAAATCTTGACGGGAAGCGATACATCGTAGAGAAATACACGGAGTGACATTGGCGCTGAAAGAATCTTGAGTGCCTAGGGTGGAGCCGACCGAGGAGCCACAGAACTGCATGGTCGAGTACGTACCTACGGTATCCCCGCCCTTCGTTGTCGAGTCATGGAGCATATGCCTTCATCACGCTAGCAGGATCTCAAGGGTGCCGGTGTCCCACCCTGCAAGCATTGTAAGACCTGAACTAAAAAGTGCAGGGCCGCCACCGTCGCCAAGTAGACCTCAGGATCCGGTCAACCATCTCTCGCCAACTATGTCGACACCCAGGGCTACGAATCCTACTATGAGGCCGACGAGGAGAACAATTAGTTGCATTAGTTAGTATTTTTTGTATATCTTACAAGTAAGGGCTTGACTTTGTAAAAAAATGAGATGCTTGACTTTTTTAGCAGGACCTGATGTTTATTATAATTTCGGGTGTAATGCCACTGATATGTTTGAGAAACTTTGTTTAAATATATTTCTTAGTACATACTCAGTATCATCACGCTCATCCGAGTCGGTATGCAAATTATAAACCGTTGGCGGGGCAGAGTGACTAGATTTTCTCTTCTTCACCGTTTCATCCTCCCTAGTTTTCTACTTCTCGGCATACTCAAACAATTTCCAACTGTGGTGCAAAAATGGCTTTCCCAAGTTGCCACCGTTGCACTTGGTCATTCTCCTATAGAATTGTTGAACAAGTTTTAGCTACAACAAAATAAGAACACGTACAGAATGCAAATTTAGAATGCAAGATAACGAGAAGAGTGCAAGTTATACCCGTTATCGGGGTCATTTGCTCCACTTGGATTGGCACGCTTGACTTGCATCCATGTCGATGACCACTTTACATAGTTCAGAAACTGTTTGAAATATGTGGAGCCGGTTTGTTCTACTCCACAAATAGCATCAAGAGTGACGGCATCCCATGCAAAGCACAATGCATCATCCTCATCAACTGTATAATACTGTAATTGCCCTATCTCCCTTTATTACCTCTTGCGATCAGCAAATCCCTCCCTTTGTTCTAAAACATCATCATCGATGAATGCCCCCGGCTCGGCGTTAACACCATCAAAAGTAGGCCATCATAAAAGTCTCACGTCCATACTTCACAAAATCAATTCACAAATTAACCTCGCCTATTGCATATGAATTCAAGTCACAAATTTAACTTAAATCTAGTCACGAGTTAACCTCGGCTATTGCATAGGAATTCAAGCTAGACTTGTATATAATTTCAAATACTAATAACAAATGAACGCAGCTCTATACCATGTGGGCATTGCCAAAACCCTCGGCGCACACGCACGGAGAGGAAAAGGTACCGGAAGCATGATTGGCCAGAGGAAGCGGCTTTGCCCTTCTCTCCTCCTCCACTGCGGACTTGGAGTCACACCCCCACATGCTCCTTCAAAACGTCCACAACCAGAGATGACACCGACACAGAGGGAGTTGCCGTGAAGGGCGGCGTCGTTGATCCCAGGTGGCAGGGCTTTTTCCACGGCGGCGCCGCTTTCTCCAGTGGCGCGCTGAGCAACGTTTTTGCCTTTTTAGTAGCTGTTTAAAGGTACTCGTAGAAACCAGTGATCTATTCTTGCAAAAAGTAGACAGCTTGCGGTGGGCAGATCCAGCCTTCTCCTTCGTCCAGGACTTGGGTCTAGGATCAAGGCACTAGGCCCGATGCTCAATGATTACTTGGATGTACCCAGCATACGCGGTGGGCGACTACTGCGTCTCACAAAAGGTTCAAAGCAACACCTTCTACACATGTATTTCAACAGCTTCCAGGCAGCGGTAACAAGCAAAAGAGTACAGGAGGACTTTCCTGTATAGCTTGCTGGCCTGTCATCCTCATATGAGCTGGTCTGTGTACAGTATGCTAAGGAGTGCGATTAAACAAACAAGAATTATATCGAGTGACAACTGAGCAACAGCCCAGCATTCCGCTGTTCGGAAAATGCACTACGCAGCCTACAGATGGAGAACAGATGGGCACGGCACGCAAACTAAGTTCCTCTTATAACATGAATGTACTCGTTGGGTTAGCGAAGTAACGCCTTCTACACTTGGATGGTCCTGTACTGGTGTCCTGACTGAAAAGACTCTGCAATATGGTGGGAGCCCTAGGCTGCGCAGGTTCTTCGGACACCGTAACATAGAGGTGTTTATCAAGCCTTAGCTTTTCCAACAAGGTCCTGCATGTCTGAAAAAAAAAACAGAAAGGGAAATGTATGAGGCGAAGAGTACACCACTGAAACCACGATCATTTGAACGATGATGCTGACACAAATAGACAAAGTAAAGGGGTACCATACCTGAGGATTCAACACATCCATCTGATGGATAACATCCTCCTGGCACAACAACAGCAAAACATAGATCAAAACTTCTAAAATTTACAATGCTGACAACAAAGGTGAACAATAAAGCTAATGGGAACCTTTTCAAGTGTACCAAGTGCCACCTTTTGAAAATGGTTGCAGGTGCAACCACAATAAAGTATCAGTCTGTTCCACAATATAAGCCGTTTTAGCTAGCTAAAACAGCTAGCCAAAACGGCTATACTGTGGAACGGAGGGAGCAGTTTTGATCTCAGGAGTAGGTTTCCATAAAGCAGGGGTATCTTTTTTGCAGAACCATTTCAAAGTTGCTAATATAAGTTTACAAGTTGTTTTGATTGCCTAAAGTAAAACGAGTTCTCTTGTGAATCTTAATAACATGCTGCTTGGTCAAAATCATGACAAAATACACTTTATTATTATGAATTATTGCCGATCCAAGAGATTCAGAACTTACTAGTGCTACAGAAAATTTTCCCAGTGGATAGCAAGTAGACATAAATGACAAAAATAGATGTGTACCTCTACTATTCCTGGGTACTGCATCACGTAACCAATAATTCGACGAGTTAAACCTTCGTACATGGTACTATTCCTGCTGCCATCACCATTTATCCATGGTAATATAGGGTGATAAATATGCCTTTCACAAGCATGGTAGCAATCATCCTCCCTGCTGTCTTGTGATCGAGTAGAAACTAATTCCTTGTCTCCCGGACTTTGACTGCACATACGAGATGAGCTCGACTTGCTTTGAACACTAAAAACTGTGACAGTGTGCCCATCACCAAGCATTTTTACAGTTCCCTGCTTACTAGACATGGCATGATTCTCTTTCAGTACATTTTTGGTGCCTCCAGTCTCCACTATTTGAGAAGCTGGAGCACGTAAACAGCTGCAATGGCTGTATTCTGCAAGTGTGCTTATATGATACTTTGACTTGTGTAATGAGTCAACGATCCGGAAACCATCGTACGCATTGACCTGCAAAGCAATTGAGCACATATGGTGACTCCCATTGAATAAACAGGGATGAAATAACAGAAGCCGTGGGCACTAATTTACAAGGTAACACATTGCTCCAACAACTCGAGGATTCATCTAAAAAGGAAACAACATACTGAAAAGTTTGAACAGTCCAGTTGTCTCCTGAAGCCCACTAAAATCCATAAAGTTAAGGTAAACACCACTGGATTTTAGAATACCACATGATCTGCACTTGGCTTTCTCCATCTTACCACAGCTGAAGTGCCTAGCATGTACAAAGTGCTACATTTTCTCATATGGATTAAGCAGATATACTCCATCTGTTCTTTCTTATTTTTCTCTCGTGGATCAGCAAGGTCTCCCATACAAATGCTTGTCAAATATGAACCAATTTCATTTGACAAACCAAATACTTTATGTACATTGGTGGTTAAAATGCATGTATTCGACGCAAAAACATAAAATAGGACAGATGGAGTACCGTTTATACACCACTACCAATTATTTATAACAAACCAACATCCGTAAGTATCTCAACTGAAAGCCACTTTTCCCCCATTTTGTTTTTCATGGTTTTCTCTGTTATTTCACTGGCATGGACATAAGTTGTAACAGAGTCCTACAACCAACATCAGATCTACACCTTTTTAACTATGTTACCCTCTATACATTTTTATAAATATGAAGAAACAAAGTGTACGTGGGTAACACGAATACAAGATTGTACCAGAACACAGACAAATAAGCACGCAATTAGTCTACCATACACGTGTTTACATCTTTACCTCCATGGCCAGATGATATTTCTTAAGTGTACGAACAATCACATCAATTAACCGTGTGCCTGCAGGCATAAGATCAAACATAAATCAACTATAACAAGAACAAAGGCTGTACACCTTGTGCAACAACTAAGTTATACAAAACTACGCAAATGTTTATTCATGAGAACAGCAAGTACCTAATGGATGCAGTTCCTGTGACAATTCGGTCAAATTAACTCCTCCTTCGCCACCTTGATGAATAACACAAAATGCACTTCTGAACAGATCAGAAGACAATATGCATGATTCATTTTCATTACAAGATGATGATTGTAACTGATCGGCGTATATTTTCATAGCATCCCAAGGCCATCCATTATAAGAGTTTTCCAAGTGAGATTCAGACAGCATACGTCGACATGAACTGGAGTTGTTTAAAGAAAGTAATGTGTTGTGGCTTTCGACCTGCGAATCAACACCATATCTGCTCATTTCCCTGGCTGAACTAAAAACAAGGCACTCTTTATCATGTACCACTTGTGTGAGATAGCTTGTTTGCATTCTCTCTTGATTCAGAGCAACTTGGACACCAGGGAAACCTTTCTCACGGCGATAAGAAGGCTTGTTTTTCTTAGTCGTGCTGCTTTCCTGTTCCATTGTATCAGCCTTGCGTTTTTTAGTACCATCATTCAGTCCACTGATATCTTCAACCAAAGGACTAGAACTATTAGGCCCATCAGCATCACCAACTCCTTCGCTTGGCAAGGAAGGTGAAATGGACAATTCTCCTGAGAAAACGAGAGAAAAGAGATGAACAATTTCCCCACATTCTACATCTGGATACAAATAAATTCCATCGTCCATAATGTTCTTTTGCTGCCTTTTAAGCCATTTAGAAAATTCCAAAGCCCTTTTTCCTGAACCAAATGGGAAGGGTGAATGAGAAGCCTTGAAGAAGAATGTTCGCGAAAGGGTGTATGGCTTTGTTCCATTTCCACTAACCTGCAAAATGTGGGGAGAAGTATAAACAACGATACAAATCAGGACATATGCATTTATAGTATAAAAATAACTGATATCTTAAATCAGAAATTACACTTTAAATCAATCTGCCTGCTACAGCTTATTACAGAACTGGAGGAGCCTTATCATTCCTGACGTGATTACAGACAGGATGACAGTGAAGACACACAATAGAAATGAGGGAAAACATCTAGGTTTCACAGCAATGAAGCAAAGATACCGAAGAATAATACGTGTCAAAAGATACTGAAGAATGATAGAGACTGGATATAGCTTAAATGCACAAGTCAGCATATACTAACCGTGAACTTCTTCTCACTGAGATAGGAAAAGGCAGTGACAATTTCACTCTCTGAATAAAGCTGGAGGGTTGCTGTTAATGAAGCTTGTACTTCGGATCCTGATGATGTGCTGAGAAAAACCAACTTCAGAAGCTCTATCGCATTTGCAACTGCTAAGGATTTGCATCCATCTCTTCCCGTAATTTCATCTTTGTTGACCTTAATGACCTTTTCATGAGGTATACGTGGTACATCCACACTTTTACTTGCATGGGATGCATTTGAATGTCTAAACAATTTTGCATGTTCACGTGAACCAGTTTCTGGAACTGCAGTGCTTGTACTGGTTGCACCTTGCATGACCTGATTAATTTAAGGTGAAAGTTTGGTATCTTAAATAACACATAGGTTGGCAGTTGAGGTTAAATGGACAATTACTTACCAGCTCTTCCTGCCCACTTGGAATTTCCTCATTGACATTTTTATCATTATTGCTCTTCGCACTATTAGGCCCAACTTCCCTAGTCTGGTTCAACTTTTCTAGTTGAATGAATTCAAGGACTTCATGAAGTGCAATTTTTACTTCTGGATCTTCGAAATAATCCCAATTGACTATCTCAGAATCTGAATCTGCACAGTTCCCATGGCTAGAATTTAAAATGTGGGAACTGCATCCAGTCACTTTAGATCTCCTTTCCTCTCTGAGAAGGCTACAGATTCTCACTACTGCTTTTCTTACATTTATGTTTTTATTTAAGTACGCCATCCTTTTACGACATGTATGTGGTGCAGCTCGAAGACCGGAGATAGAGTTCCAATAACATTTGGGTCCCCGTGCTGCACAAAATCTGGTGTATATCATCAGCAGCTTTCTGCAGATAATAGTAACAAATAAGGCTCCAGAATCATGGAGAACATTGTTTAGCTCAGTTGTAAGGTATATATAGTGGATGCAGATTGCAGAACAAAACTATACCTGTTCGACTCATATGTCCACTGAAATTTTTTACCAGTGGATGATGCATAAATGCTCCCTGGTAATTCCTTGTCCTGTGTAGACTGGGCTGATATCTTCCAACGGATCCACTGGCTTGAACTTTTTGTTTAATAAACCTTAGGCTAACCTTACCAGAAGATCTTTTTCTTTTCTGACGGATCGATCCAGAACTAGATCCTTGCTGCTTTTGTGTAGCGGGAAACCTGTGCTGTCTATTCTGAGAGGACGAAACACACAGCACCTACATTAATAGAATTTTTTTCTCCCAGTCAGTAATACTGAATAGAAACTATAGACAAACAAATCGGACATAACAATAGTTTAACTGGGACAATTAAACAATCAGACGAGTAATGTATTAATTTAGAAATCGGAACTAAAGAAGCAAGCAGGCAGCGACTGCTGGTAGGATAAGCAAATAAACATACTATTACTAACTGAAGCTGAAGACTGCATGCAAGAATTGCCTTCATGCAAGTATAATCTTTATCTAGACATGGGTGTACCTACACCTATAAGGCGATTAGCAAGTTGTGATATTTATAGCAACAAGATTAAAAAAATCCTATGTATTTTGCTAATAAAGATATCGGTACTTTTTCATGGACATATGTGAAGAAAGCTATAGAAAGGAAATAAGGTGGGGCCTGCGTTGGAGATATGCTGCAATTGCCTCATGATTTTTATTGTTCATTAGTATCACTAATTCTACTCTAATTATTCATGTTAGACCTTTCTTGTTAACAAAAGGGTGATCTAATACATTAATTCACATGCCCTAATACTACTAAGCCTCCACCTCGAGCAGCAGCAGGGCAGAGAGGCAAGCAGCTAATCAGAGGGCCAGGTCAGAGGAGTATTTGATCAAGATCAATCGGCGAAGCCTCCTAGCATAGGTTTTTTATCCATCAAGAGCACCACCTTCCACTAGTGTCATCACCAGCTGGGGCTTGTTGCTTTAGTAATTAGATTGTAATGTAATATATGGAAATGATATGTTTAAAACTATACAAAACTATTGCAAGACAAAAGATCAAATAATCGCCCCTCCTTTTAAGGAGGTTTCAGAGCACCCAGTCACAGCAACAGTACCTGCTGGTCCCTCAGAATTGGAAGAAGCAGTATAAGGTGTAGACCTATCTTACTTAAGGCACCTAGATATCACTATTCCACAGATCTCAAGAAAACGCATTTTTTAGTTTGATGGCTCGCCTATTTGCTTTGCTGGGCATACATGTTATTAGCTCTTTTCAGTTGTGGAAAAGTAAGTGTAAGTTAACAAGCATGAACCTCCTCGTTGAGCAGCCGCCTGAGCTTTCTATTTGTTTAGAATTGAAAGAGAAGTTTTTGATAGTGGGGTGCGTGGTGTATTAAAAGTGGATATAGACCCCGGACAAGAAAGCGGCAAGGATCGACAGAGAAGAAAGCAGGACGGAAAGAATGGAAGAAAAAGAGTGGGGGAGAGTACTTCTGTGGCGACTGGCACTGAAGCACCGAGGTGCTGTGGGCAGCAGCAGATGCAAGCTGAGATGCTAGCTTGTCAATCACTGTCCGATTGCATCCTCAGCGAAGCTGTATATCTGGAAACTAGCAGGAATGAAGGATCTTCAGGGTTTGCTGTTGTATGCCCGACCTCCTTAAAATCCCAGCCCCTCACACCGCTAGTTTCCTTTTGTTTTGGTTAGCTAGGCAGTTTGATTTTAATTTGTTTATTATGTCTATTTTAGTTTTTTTTAGGTCAGAGCCACTTTTGGTGGCTTTGTGTACTATTTGAATGCATGCTACTAGAATTAGATGTTATGTCCCTAAGAGCATCTCCACCAGCGCTCCCAATAAAGCGTCCGGACAACTGCTATTGGGAGCGCCGGCAACATGTGGCCGCGCTATTGAGAGCGGCTCCCCCCTCCGGTCCCTCCCAATAAATTTGTTGATCAAATTCAAACAGCGACGCGACGGTCAAGTTCAAACATCCAAACCCAAAAGCATTACCAGGTCCAGCCATCATATTACAAACGCCAAATATTCATGGAAATCAAACGGTCGACGTGTCCTCCTGTGTCTCCATCTCAGCCTCGATCTCCACCGCCGTCTCCACGGTCGTGCCGAGTGTTGTGTCCAGCAAGTCGTGCTCGTCATGGAGTCGTGCTCGTAGTTGACTCCGGCGTTGTCTCCCTGTCGTGCCCATCGCCGTTGGCTTTGGCGACAGAAGACCCATCTTACGCAAGATGCGTTGTTGGTTTTTGAGATGCAAGATGCATTGTTGAGAGAGCAAAAACCAAGCCCTTACCGGCGGTGGGTAGGCGGAGAGGTCAGCGGTCAAGATCTTGGAGTCTTCTTTCATCTTCTTGACCAAGAAGTATGACGCCTTCGAGACCACCTTGATTCTTGTCGTGTAGGTGACGATGAGAGCTGCTTGGGCCTTCTCTTTCTCGACAGCGACCTTCTCCTTCTCCAGGGCGAGCTTCTCGTCATGCTTGGTCATCAAGGACGACCAACTGTCCTTGAAAGTGCTTGCATTTTGCTTGACCAACTGTCCTTGAAAGTGCTTGCATTTTGCTTCGACATGGATGTGACCTCGGCGAGGCACTTGCCAATGGTTGCAAGGACGGCGATGAGGATGCGCCATTCTTGTCGGCCTTGCCACGACCACGAGCAGCGCCACAGCTATGCTTGGCGGGAGACATGGCGGTGGCGGACGTGGATCGCCGAAGGTGGGAAGGAAGGGAATGAGGGGAGAAGGGGAAAGTGAAATAGACATGCGTTGTGCAGCTAACTGGCCGGTCTCGCGCGTCATAATCTGACGTGGCGCGGCCTCCCTACAGACGGGGCGCGAGGCGGGGTTGCCGGACACACTATTGGGAAGCCCGGTGGGAGGCAATTTCATGCCGGCGCGCCCAATAGCCCTATTGGGAGCGCCAGTGGAGATGCTTTAAGAAATCTAGATTGAGTTTTTGCTTCCTTTTGTTTACTAACCCTCTATAAGCATCTACTCCCTCCGTATCAAAATATATTCCCTCCGTATCAAATCTAGACATGTTTTAGTGCAAGGTTAACCTTGCACTAAAACATGCCTAGATACATGTAGGCCAAAAAGAGCTAGAACATCTTACATTTTGATAAGGAGGGAGTAGCAAATCATATTACAGTTATTCCTTCAATCATTTGTGATGTCCGTTTGTATGAGCAGTTGAACACATTTGGACTTGTTCCTGAAACGCTATGTGCTCTTTCCGGTGATACTAGAGCAGTGCTCACCTGCCCATGCTTATTCGTTCGCCACATATCCAATTTCCAAGATAAAAGGAGGAGGTTTATGACTTAGAACTCAAGTGTGGCCAACTACCATCTTGATTGCAGTATGTACGAGAAAGGGTGTGGACCATATGATGACCTCAGCAACAAACTAATCTGTATTGCTGAGACATTAGGAATATCCACCTTAATCTGAGGTTCAGTTTATCTAGTATGGTTTTTAATTGGCCTTTCCTTTGAATTCTTCCATGGGATTTATTTAATTTCAAATTTACCTCAATATGGACTTTTCTCCCAAAAACACAAAGTTATGGAAAAGCACAAGCATAGAAGTTAAATAAATAGGCGAGTGCAGAACAAGGATAAATACTAATCCGACTGGACCTGCAGATCAATAAATGAAGATGGAGGCAAATTTCAAAAGAATACCTGCTCTACAGAGAGATTCAACTCTCTTGCAATTACACGACAATCTTTGAAAGAAATTCTCCCCTCCTCACTGATGTTCATAATACGCTTTTGTAACTCCAGCCGTTGTTCACTAGTCATCACTCTACGAGAACTCCATGAACGAGGATGAGAAACCTGCATGAATCAGGGGACATAGAGCTCAATAAGCTAGAACAACGGCCAACGCCAGACAAATATTGTTTCCAGTAGATAATGATTTTCCAGATTAGATATTGGGGAAAATGGGCAATCAGTAAAATGCTCGCAGGTGACTACATATATGGTCAAGAAGAAAGTACAAGCAAGATATTAGAAAGCGCATATCAGTATGACAATATCAAGATCCGGGAAAGCAGGTTTAAGAGCTCTGACACCGTTTACTAGAGTTGGTCAGCAGCGATGCAGAACCCAATCATGAATACTCATAGAGCAGTTCACAGCAGCAGCTGCAGCAGCTGAGGCCAATATGATTTTGATATCATATCCAATGTCTAGAGGGTAAAATGCGAAGGCGTCAAGGCGGTAAAATTAACTTGCACATTCAGTGTGCAGGAATATTTTTGCTGAAAGAAGCTTACACACAAAACCTTTTGCCACAACCACAAAAGAGAAAATATGTCATAAGGACTAGCAGGACGTGTAGAGAATGAGACATAGGTTAGTGTAAAGTGTAAACAGAACTATACAACTAAGTTAATGACGCATGAGTCAAAACTTGAATATAGACATTTTTTAATTGCATAAATAAATGGATAAAAGCAAATGACCATTTAAAATGGTAACAGGTAACCCAACAGTACAATGTAATATTGCAACAATGTACAGCAATGATGACAAACCTCAGGTACAGAACAGCCAGGGAAGGCACTTAATGGTTCAGCCAAGCCAGCTGTTAAATAGCAGTACTCCAATGTTTCCCAGTAAGCATCAACAAACTCCTGCTTCGAAAGCACAAAATCATGCCGAATTTTTGAACGATGATTCAGATTAACGTGGGGTGGAAGAATTCTTCGTATAGGTTCTTCAATGTAAGGCCTGAGCTCCATTGAGTGTGTAGGCGCGTCCGATGGTACACCCGACTCATCTACAGGTTCTTTTGCAAGTTGGAGCAACTAGAAAACATAGCCACAGAAGTGCAGAATTGGGTCAACAAATCTGCTCCACCTTAATTATTAATATATCATGCAATCTGAATTGCAATAATCATGAACTTGACTTCGCAAAATAAGAATATGCAATGGGCAAATATTGGGCAAATATCAACCTAAAAGAACTTCATGCTTGTGTTCTTCTTAGTTAAAAAAACGCCTAAGTTTCTAGATTCTCACAATGTTAAACTGGAAATATCAAAGAAAAAAGACCATTACCTTGAGCTTATCTAAGATATTTATTAAGCGTGAGAGTCGGCCCTTGGCATGAGTATCCATGAGCTGGTTGTATTCCTTGGTAGGAATTTCTGAAAGCACTTTAGTTATCATCATATCGATCTTCTTGGCTGATCCCACAACTTGTAGAAAGAGCTCGACGGGCATTTCATTTATAGCTGCTGCCATCGAAAATAATATACATGATTGATTAAGGTCCTTGTCATGATGCCCTTCTTTGGAATAACCAAATGGCATGGAACAACCTGGCAAACCACTAACATATACCCACAGAAATTTATGGAACAGCTTTGCTCGAATCATTTTTGCACCTATAAATCCATTGGCATGCATAGCTTCTAATATTAATGGTTTGTTGTCTTTAACTCTGCGTGAAATCCTCAAATCAGTTATGGCTGTCTTACGCTGATTTTGCTTCAGTTTAGCTGCTGCACCAGAACGAATTTCAGTATCAAAGATTCGTTGTCTGGTCCTAATTTGATCCACAAGTTCCGGTGACAAGTTTCCAACAGAAGAATGCAATATTACATCGATGAGACGACTGCGAGTGTAGTTTGTAACCAAAGGGACACTAACTTTGATACATTTACAGCTGCCATCTTGCTGAAGCTTATTCAAAGCACGAGCTAATGTCTTCCTATCCATCATTTTCCCATTTTCCTTTTCAAGTCTCTCCAACCATTTATGTAACTCCACCTTTAGTACAAATTTCTTTTTCTACAAAGGAGAAAAGGGTGTTACAGAAGAATGAAATTCAATTAAGCATGGAAGGGTGCACGGATAACAGGCAAGCAGATGGCCATGCATACACAAAAGAACAAATATGATGTTGCTCCTTGCAAGTCTGACTAAGATAAGACTATTGAGTGTTTGCATTTATTACTAATACTAATAAAAACAGTGAAAAGGAATACAGAAATGATAAACATGAAACACTGTAGAAAGACAGAGGACATAAGTCTTGTACTGGTATCATAGAGCTATACTCTCAGATAGAGGACTAATGGTCTAAGGAATATAGGCCACAATCTAGACTGACATAAATTAAAATGATACTCCCCCCGTCCCAAAATACTAGACCTTAGATTTGTCTAAATACGGATGTATCTACACACTGAAACACGATACATCCGTATTTAGACAAATCTGTGTCAAGTATTTTGGGACAGAGGAGATATGATGTTACTTGTAGGTCATTTTGGCTTATTTAGACGACTAGAGATTATTTTACCGTAAATACCCACCCTGTATTTTTTTTCATTTTATTGTTAATTTCTGGTTGTTTTCATCGAAACGTGGTATTGTAGAGGCCATGCAGCCATCCAAATATCACAGGGACACTGCCCCTATCAACAACAGCGATGCTGCATTGAAGAAAGAGGGAAGTACTGTTGAGAAAGGCGAAGAGAGACCAGAACAGGCTGCCCGGTGGACCCGTTTGCTCGTGGCTGCTGGCGTGTCACGAATTCTTGAGAAATTCGCCAAGAAATAAGAAAACTGAACCCTACAAGAGTGTTCAGATGGTAGAATGACTTGTAGACGAGTCAACGAACCCAAACAACGCATAGGGTGGATGACAAAATTAGTGAATTCTAGGGAAGGTAGTTGCATTTTTTTAATTAAGATACACTTCATGAACACATTTCAGCAGCTTCAGATGATTCGTGCAGAAAGTGAATAGATACAGGTCCTATTAAAAAAAGGGTAAAACCGTAAAAGGCAAGGGGAATTAGTGGCCTATGATAAAAATTGCTAAAGACGTCATATTCACAAAGTAACACTTGCATTCAAATTAGTGCAGCACATGTATGCACAGATAATGCAATTGAAAGTATTTACAGAGGCTCGGACCACATTATGTTCATACAAAAACTGTAAAATTGCACGAACTACTGGTTGCAATTACATAAATCGGGCTCATGTATACAAAAGTGATGCAGTACGTAAATAGGACAAAGACTACAAAAACTGTCACTGGGTGTGCTATTGACTTGTAAGTGATTAGTTGATTTCTAGCGACATTTTTTCAGGATCGGTGGGAGTATATATAACACTCCTGTGAAGTTTATCAAGTCGAGGCAAGAGTAACTTCATTCCACAGATCAAGCACCCAAGAGAGGTAAAGAACAGCAATTTACGACATAATTGTATTTTAACAGATGGTTCATATGAAAAAAAAAAAAGTTTGACAAATACTTAGCAGGCAACCTTCAACATGTGCAGAATCCTTCTTTGTCGTTGATTATCAGAAGTTGAAGGGGGGCACCGCTGCCTCTTTTTCGAACCCAAAGCAAGTTTATCTAAAAGAGAAGAGAAAACATGTGATTATCTACATTGAACTGCCTAGCATTATATCTCTACGACCTATATGACCAGAACATGTGGTCTTGCGCAATTTAGTCATTTTATAACGCACTCACATAGTTTGAGATTCAAAATTTGCAATTTTCTACCAACATTTATTCAGCACGAAAAATATATATCCTTATTGTGATCGTGGTTTACTGTTACTAAATATATTCTGTAAAAGAAATTAAGAGTCAAGACTAAAGAAGAGCATTCTAAGTCAAACGCCTTATAAAAAACAATGGAGAGAGTACATACAAAAAGGGCCTCAGGTAAGCCAACAGGAAATAGTTTGCAAAATCAAGACTGGTGCAATGCTAAATAGTCTACTGATTGGGACATATTCTTTGACAATTTCTTTAGTGTTGCAAAATGTGAAAATATTAGAAAGAATACTATCTGAAAAATATAGGGGAGGATGTGTTCTAAATCTCTGCAAATTTCATAGTAATCACATAAAGTTCGCAAAAGTATATGCCTTTTTTCATATCTCATTTGGGAACTCGGGCACATGATATTGCTGTATTTATATTTGGGAACTCGAGCACATGATTTGTTGGATTTATGAGTTATCGAAACTCAAAGGTCAAAGCTAAAGATAATTAAAGGTTTATGCAGTAGTGCGACACAAATAGTTAAATATCACAAGCTCTTATGGTAGTTTGCGGTTCCCAGACAAATGTAACGCACAGTCCTAGAGAAAAGGGTGAGTGGCAGGAATTCAGATTACTGTACCTCGTTTAACTTCTTGGAAACTCCAACACATGCTTTATGGTTGCTTTGGAGGTAATGCCCAACTGGTTCATCATGCAATTCCTTATCAAACAAGAGTTTGTTATTAACGACAAGGTCACCATGGGGGCTATCAGAATCCAGTCCTCTAGATGGAACTAGTGACCACAAATCGGGACAATTGGCATGATCTTCTGGGAGCGCCTCAAAACTTTGCAGAGCAGTACCAGATTTATACTGCAAAAAGTCTTCTGAAGTCCAAACTCGGTACTGAGTTGATTTATTTGGAACTTCAGCGTCCCAAATCAAATTGAACTTTTGACGCATGGATGACACTCGTTTATGAAGCTTTCTTGAATTCTTGTGCCCAAGACGTTTGCCAAGCTAATTGGATGTTCAATGAGAATATGAGTTGCTAGTTCAAGAAATTCAAAAATTAAGATGCCAAAGTAGATGGAAATATGGAATAAACAATGCTATTTCGTATTTACATAACGATGCGTACCAAAGCTACCCTCATATTTAACAACCAACACATTGGTTAATAGTGCAAAGATGTTTCGCGGCATGGAGCTAAGATTTCACTAGAACCCATAATCAGATGGATATTGCATTACCAAGAATGTTATACCATAATGGTTATTTCAGTTGGGTAGTAAATGAAATTTCAATATATAAATTTGCTAAGGCTATGCAATTAGAAACCAGATAACAATTGTGCTACAGTATATGAGCCAGGTACAAGTGACAAATAAGCCAGCTAATAAAACATTAAGTCACCTATTTATATTCAAGTATACAAGAACCCTGCCAGCAGTGTTGTATGACACTAAACAGCTGTGGGTAGCAAACTAGCAATGGGTAATCTGCAGGCTTCTATACACGTATTGACTATTGTTGATAGTGCAGATGTTGAACTACGACTTATTAATATTCGAAGTTCTCACCTCCTTGCATGATGATTATGAGGATTTGACATAAATAATAACAAATGCAGACATATAGGTATTGCGAAGGATGCAAACAATAGTTTGGGAGGTGTCCTATCTTGACGTGGAAAATTATTGATGTCCACCAAGTTGTTAAATTAACTAAGCACTTGCTAAACAACAAACATGTCAGTAATTCAAACTGATTGTAAATAGTAATAACCAGATTAAAGTATGCAACTATCAGCGGAAAGCAGGTGGAGAACATGTACATGCATTACTAGAAATGAAGCAGAATAGCACTGCAATGAGAGAAATGTAAAAGGCAGTATCAAATGCTCTGAAGGAATGTAATGCACCATTTGGAAGGTTCAGAGAAGTACCTCAACAAGAGTTATACCTTTTGACCCTTGAGCTTTGATCATATCATATATACAGTTATCTAAAGGAAGCTCCATAACTTGATCAGTTGTCTGAGGTTTCTGGCCAATTTTGTAGTTTGGGGTTGTACTTTTCGGTTGAAACTCAACTGGATCAAATTTCTTCAACAGACGTAAACAGCGGACAACCTGAAAAGAGTCTAGCTAGTTGGTTGATACAGCGTAACAGAGTACAGCAGGAGTGAAGCACTGCAGGTGAATATTCTGTAAGTTGTTACACCAAATATATTGCGTTTTGCTTTTGTGTATAGGCTTTTGCCTTGCAGCTCTGAAAGAAGCATTGCAGTTGGAGAATGCTCAAAAGGTGGATGAAACTGCTCAAATCATTAAGGTGGTTCATAATCATAAAGGCAATTCATCATCGAGCTACAATAATGAGCTCTTCGTTCTTGTTGTTTTACATATGCATGACTTAGTTGTCTATCAACGACTCATCTGTCATGTCGTCTCTACTCTCTAGTCTGGCCTTTCTTGTCTTTAAATTGGGTGGTAGTGTCTAAGCTCCGGAGTCACAGCTCCACCACCTGATGTGCTCTGCTTCTGTTTGTTTGATATAATATGGAAATGGGACCTGGGGTATCACATCTTCGGTCTAAAAAATGCAAGTTTACAGTAGGAACTGAATAAGGGTATGGTATAGTGCTGATAACTGTAACTAGTATGGTCTAGCAGACCAGAGTTACTGGATATCCCAGGAAAAACAGACTTCCAATGGACGGATGGTTTGTTAGTTAGAAATTCAAAATCTTCAAATTCAAGCTCTTGACAGGAAGCACCAGGAACCACAAGAATGGTCCCGAAAAGATATTTAATTATTGTTCAAATAATAACGAAAATGAACAATGAAACAGGAGGAAATATGAGCATCACCTTATCATCAACTTTGGCATCAAATTCTTCGACAAGCTGTGCATCTCTTAGCCTATTCAATACCTGAAAAAAAGGAATCTCAAAACATTTCAGTAAGGAGGGAAACCAGGAAGTAGAGAATATATGCAGTAAGCCATAATATATAAGCTTACATTTCTCCATGCTCTATGTCCATATGCCATCTTG
Organism: Poa pratensis; assembly: GCA_947311845.1. Classification (NCBI taxonomy): domain Eukaryota; kingdom Viridiplantae; phylum Streptophyta; class Magnoliopsida; order Poales; family Poaceae; genus Poa; species Poa pratensis. Next base: position 167,287,214 of record CAMZMU010000052.1, read on the forward strand.
TAATCTAGATCAACTTTTATGTCTGACACAATGAGAGCCTATAGGGAAATAGTTGCACCAGGTTAGCAAACATGCAAAACAGAAACAAAATACAACGTTATCAATTGGAAGGAAGAGCGCATTTGACCTTTCCACTGGCATTTTCAAGTTTGTCACATATGGCTTCCATTGCTGGAAGATAATTATGAACAGAAACGTCGCTCTTGAAATTTACACCAAAAGCTCCATCTTCTTGCAAAGCATCTACATTGGTCTCCTCATTGGTCCCCAGTATTTCCGGCTTTGTAATCTCAATTCTTTGGTGTGAATTCATATTCATGTCTTTGGCATATCGGGACAGATATATTGAGTTGGTGTTAATAACCTGCTTATTCCGTGAAGCCTCTTCCCCCTCAACCCCATTGTCCTTTACCTTTATGATAGTTGATTGTCTAACTATCAACCGTTGTGATGCAAGGCTTTTTACAATGAAATGGAAATTGTTTCCTTTCATCTTAAATGATTTGCATAGATCTTTCTGTGTTACACCAGAAGTCCTATGCCAAAAAGGTAGAAAACAAGATGCAAATTATTGGAGGATTTATTACTTAAAATCATGATACAGTATCATATTGCCTATTTCAAATGTATAGTGGAAAAAATAACAAATCACCAACAACAGAGATAGAAGGCCAATAGCTACTGTGTAGGAGAACGTTTATTATGCTAATTTGCAGATGGAATGGTGGTAATGTTCAATAGCATTTGCATGGTATTAACGAATCACACGTTTAACATGCCTTAGACGTCCACGGCTAAATTCAGAATCTCCTAAGACATGATCACAGGTAACTCGGCATGAATAATAAATGTACAAAAACGAAAGGGTGGTCATCGTAAGCAGTCCATGAGCACTAGTTAATAGGAAAAAGGAGGGGCAATAGCAAGCATATGACAAGTTGCTCTATGCACATCGGAGCGCACCTGCTTGCCCCGACAAGCTCCAGCGCTGCCCTCTGGACGGCGCTCAGCTCCGATTTGGCGAACCTCTGATCATACATCCCAAGGAAGTTGTTCGTGATCGCTGCGCTCGGCACCAGCCGCGCGCCCCGCCGCTCGGCCTCTTCCAAGTCCTTCTCCGCGGGGTCTCCGGGCGGGACAGGGGAGCCATCCCCGTCGCCCGCCACGAGGCTGACGACGGGGAGGGCGAGGAGGCGGGCCCACAGGACGCGCTTGACGCAGGCGTCGAGCGGGAGGCCGGCCGCCTTGAGCGCCCCGCGCAGAGCCGGCCAGAGCTCGGGGACGGGGAGTCCCTGCGAGAGGCGGGCGCACACCTCCTCGAGCGCCGCCGCGACGAGCGCGTCCATGGCCGCGGCGCGGCTCGAGTAGGAGGTAGATGTTTCGAGGGTTTAGGGTTTGGCTACAGCCTCATCGGTTCCGGCGCTCAACTGGAAGTGTGAGGGCGGGGAGGGGAAGCGTTGGAGGCACAAGTGCGGCGCGTTCGCCGGTGGCCGCTCACCGAAACGCCGGAGCCGGAGGATGCAGCGGAGGCGAACGCCGGAGGATGCAGGTGGCCGTGGTCGCATCTAAGCGAGGGGAATTACGGCCCAATAGGCCCAGCAGGCCAGCACTGGCCGTTCCCAAAAGCCCTCTTGTGTCCTGCACAAAACCTAAAACCCAAAACCCAAAACCCCTACACGCTGTGATCCGATTCCATTCCCCACCCCGAAAAAATGTCAGCCCTCGCCTCCCTCCTCCGCCGCCGCCGCCGCGCCGACGACCTCCTCCTCCGCACGCTCTGCACCACCGCGACTGCTCCTGCCGCCCACGCCCTCTCAGCCGCGGCCGCCAAGACCCGCCTACGTCGCGAGTACGACGCCGACCGCAACATCTCCCTCCTCGAGGCCGTCGACACCGCCTCCCTCTCCGCGGGCTCCACGCGCCACGCGCTCTCCCTTGCCGCGCGCCGCCTCTCCCGCGCCGGACGATACGCCGACGCCGAGAAGCTCCTCTCCTCCCACATCCAAGCTTCCCCAACCGAGCCGCACCTCTCGGCCATCCTCTGCTCATATGGCTCCGCCGGCCTCCCCGAGAAGGCCGTCGACGCCTTCCGTGCCGCCGCGCCGTCCCTCCCGTCGCCCATCTCCCCGATGCCCTTCAACGCCCTCCTCTCGTCCTTCGTCCGGTGCCGCCGCCACCGCCGCGTCCCCGTCCTCTTCGAAGAGCTCTCCAAGGAGTTCTCCATCACCCCCGACGCCACCTCCTACGGCATCCTGGTGAAGGCTCACTGTATGGTTCGCCATGACGCCAAGGCACACGAAGTGTTGGCCCGAATGCGCGAGGAAGGTATCTCGCCCACCATCACCATCTACACCACTATGATCGATTCGATGTATAAGCAGAAGAAGGTGGAGGAGGCGGAGACCTTGTGGAAACAGATGTTGGAGAGCGGACGCAAGCCGGACCAGGCAACATATAATGTGAAGGCGATGAACTATGGACTCAAGGGCAAGACTGATGATGTTCTCCAGGTCATGGCGGAAATGGAGGCTGCTGGAGTGAAGCCAGACACCATCACCTACAATTTCCTCATGACGGCCTATTGCAAAGTTGGGAAGATGGAGGATGCCAAGGCGCTGTACCGTTCCCTGGGTGACAAGGGGTGCAAAGCGAATGCAGCCACATATAAGCATATGGTGTCAGAGTTGTTTGATCATGGAGATTTTGATGCTGCATTGGAGATTTATAGGGAAAGCGTGAGAAAGCACATGGTGCCAGACTTTAACACAATGAAGGGATTTGTTGAAGGATTGGCAAAGGGAGGCAGGGTGGCTGAGGCGAAGCAGGTTATTGCCGATGTAAAGAAGAAGTTCCCTGATAATATGTTGTCAGGTTGGAAGAAGCTGGAAAAGGAGCTTGGGTTCTGCTCAGATAGTAGAGATGCAACCCCTCAGGCAGAATCTACAGCTGAAGAATCAGTTTCTGAGACCCAGCCTGCTACTGCCGAAGCACTTGAACTAGAAGATTCTGCTGCTGACGAAACAAGTGTATCTGAAGAATCTGCTGGTGGTGAAACGCCTGCACCAGAGACTTCCAGTGACGAGGAAGCGCCTCGAGGTCCTGCTTAATTTAAGATTACTAAGCTCTTCTTTCAGTTCAGTCTGGTTCGTATGTTTGCGTTGGCAGTCTCAACTTTGAAGTACTGTTGATGCTGTGTCATGGAGAGGTAAACACTAGGTTTTGAATCCAGACTCTTGGAATGCTAACGTGAATAAATTATAGGATTCTGTCACTTTGGGATTATGAGTCGCATACTCGCATGTTACTGTGTGCTGTGTGCACAGTGTTTTCTTGATGCTTGTCTTTAATTAAACCCATTGGGTATCGCCATTTTATCATTATTATGGTTTATGTATTCAAGCTAACTTTGTACGAATAGTAATGTCTGGATTATTAGCAGGGAGGGTGTGCTCACCTACTGAATTATTATTGAGAGTGCTCAAAGATGCTTGTAAGTCTGTTAGCAGGGGAGGTGTGCCCACCTATTGAACCGACTCATGTGCCATGCACTTGTACTGATCAAGACTTAGACCTAGGCCTTCTAGCTGTTAGTGATCTGAATTACCTATATATTCTGCACTCCATCAACGAAAACACCAGCTTGTGCATTCTACTTTTCTCTTCATTCTAACAGAGACCAGCACCACTGCAAGTGAGTCAATTGACAGCATCATCATTAACGGCGTTGGTGTTGGGTCCTTTATCTTCTCATATCATTAGTTGTAGTTCATGCTTGCTTTGATGAACTGCCTGTGATACAAGGAAACTGCATTGCTGGTGGTCTGGTTTTGGTGTTGTGTGTTGCAAGTTAATTCTGGAATACCAAGTCATCCTGCTGTAGATTCCTCATGACCAAAGAGCCAAGAAATATTGTTATTCAGATTGCTTTTCCCATGTAACTTTTGTTTTGTAATGAGTGCATAATTAGAAGAACAATGAAATGAGAATGGTAGCTTTTGTAGCCAGGAAATATTTGTAAAAGAATTTTACACCAGATACTTTCCGGAAGATCAGCTAAGACATTAGATACAAATAGTCAGACATATACAGATATCCTACAGTACTTCAGAACATTACAACTTCCCATGAAGCCGACGCTTCTGTCAAAAAAAAACAGCAGCAGGAACTACAAACTTTACAAAAGGTAACACATGAATAGAGAAGGGTGAGTGAACTCACCACCAACTCAAACCTATGGAAGTACAGTAGGAAAGATGGACAATGAATTACCATAATTTTGCTCGTGTGTCTTTCAAGCATTGTCCTAGGGAGGCTAATATAGCTTCTCATGTTTAAGCTAAATTCAGTGAGGTCGTACATGTTTTTTGGCGTGATGATCCTGCTATTTGTGTGCGTCGTGTAATTGCAGACGATGTATCTATTATGCCCAATCTAATATAATCCGCCGTGCTGGTTTCCCTCAAAAAAAAAGGATGAACATGGAATGATGAGAGCGTCCCTCTCAACTCTCAAGTAATCGAACTTAGTACTCTCTCTTCTAAAATGTAAGACTTCGTAGAAAGCATATCGAACTACGACCATAATATTATCAGTTTTTGATATATGAGAACATTATTGATATATGAGAACATTACTGAGATTGCTCAAAGGATGATAATATTATCAGTTTTTGACTTTTTCATTAAAAAATACTTCATAAATGTGTAAAAAAAAATATGATTCGTTGACCTATCTTATAATTTCATTAATGTATTTGTACAAAAGCCAATAGCCGGAGTTGTATCTTTGCGACCATGTCTATCCAGAACGTCATGTGTCTTCGAACAAATTTTGTGAGAAAAATGTAACGCTCATTTCAGTTTAGCAAGCGGAGAAACCGGTAGGGAGAGCAGAGATAAATAAGCATATTCGGTTAATGTTTTGAGAGAGCGTGGAAATAAAAGAGGGCAAAAAGGACACTGTTTAGGAACAGACATTTAGAAAGTACTCCATTCAACAGACAAAAAAAGAGAGATTGTGTACAGAAACACATATTCAAAAGGTATTCAGCATCTAAAATAGTACAAAAAGATAGACTGAGTTCAGGAACACATATTCATAAAGTATACAGTATCTAATAACGAAATTATCTGGCGGATTGATTACTCGATGCAGTGTGGTCAGATTCAACTTTATTCAGGAAACAAACAACTCCATCCTTCCAAGCAATTTAGCCTGCAACTCATATTCTGCATTTTAGTTTAGCCAGAGGCCGTGAGATAAAACACCATCTGTATATCATGCCTTGGTCAGCGATCAAGGTAGAAGCTTGTCAAATATGAACAGACCTTGCAGACGGACCATACCAATTCAAACCGTGATGAAAGAAGCACCATTAGGTCTTTCGTTTTTAATACTCACAGCGCATAAAGAGAAGGTTAACTAACTGAATTTGGCATGTCTGTCGGATGAACTGGGTCACACTCAAATTAATATGCTAGACATCATAGATCACAAGGTGCACAAATAAAGCTTCAAGCTGCTCCCTCGCCAGTATAAAATGTGATCCACATTCTAAAGGAAAATAAAGAAGAAGAAAAAACACACCCTATTTCTTTGTAATAACAGCCAATAAAGTATCATATACATAAGCTGATGAGCCAACTTCCACAAACAGGGCCACTTGCAGTAGAAGCAATGCTCTACTGAGAGCCACAGCAGAGCCTATCGTATTTTCAGGAAAATAAATTCCACACGTTTCTAGTCTTCAATTCAAGTTTACTAGCATAGTAAGTTTGGCAGCACAAGTTTGTTTACTAGCATAGTAACTTCCACAAAAGGTCAATTAACAGGGCGAAGAGCATCGTAGATTACTAGCATAGTAAGTTTGGCAGCACAAGTTTGATAGATAATTGACATCCAATGTATGGATAACATGATGAGAAGTTGGCATTGTGGATTCTAATTTATCAATCAAAGATCAGCAAAGCCCAATACACAGGACAACATATGCAGAATTTGACATAACCAATCCATCAGACCAACTTGCTAGAACTAACGAAGAATAAAACAGAACCCCATGAAGCATAATTTAACATAAAGATTTCTGCAGTCTCGTGCTACAGAAATATATGAAAGCTAAACTTAAACTTTTGCTGCCAATTTCATCTAAGCTCACTGAAAATACAGCTGAAGGAACACCACAAAATCTTGTCTAGACGACTTGCCAAACATTCCAATTTCAAGCTATAGTTAAGTATGACAGTCAAGACTGGGATACCTATTTCGAGTACCACCATCCACAACTGCAGCCTTGCAAACATAATGCAGATACAATTACCCAGTCCTTATCATCTTCAATGTAGATCTCATTTATTGACATATCCTTCCTTGCGCCCCTCGAAACCAGGTCGCATAAGCTTCTTCTCACGCTTCTCTATTTTGCGCGCCCTCTTGTCCTGTGCCCGCTCCTTGATGTTCTCCTTCCGCGTATTCTGCTTCTCCTTCCTCTTGCTGTCCTCTGTCTTCTTCCTGTCCTTCCACTGCTCCGCGGCCTTCTGCTGCCTCTTCTTATCCTTCTTCATACTCTCCTTAATCAACTTTGGGTTATCATGAACCTTCTCACCAGCAGCACGCCTTGTTGCCACATCCCAGGCCAACTTGGTAGCCTTCTTAGGATCTTCCTTTGCCCGCTGCATCCGCTTAGCCTGCTCCAGCTCCTTCTTCTTGTTCTTGACCCTCCTCTTCTTCCTCCGCCTCGCATCCTTTGGGTCAACCAGCACATTGCCATACATGATATCTGCCCCCTTCTCATCCGACTCCTTCCTCTGCTTCTTCCCATCCTTACCATCTGCATCCTCGGTGCCATCCTCACGCTTCCGCTTTGCACCCTTGCTCACTTTAGTACCCTTTACCTTCTTACTCTTCTCCTTCTGGGGCTTATTCAGGAACTCCGGCCTGGTGCACCGGTTCCCACGGAGCTCCGTAATGCGGCGATGAAGCCGCTCTCGAAGCTCCTCGTAAGTCACCGACCGGTCCTCAGAAACAACTGCTGCCGGGGCCATCAGCATCTCCTCCTCATCATCACCATCTTCCTCATCTTCCCCAGCATCATCATTGCCATCCTCATCACCCTCTGTGGTTGCCTCGCCCTCGGACTCCTGGCTCTCGTCTTGGGACTTATCCTCCTCCTCCTCTGCCTCTTGGTCGGCGACGGACTTCTTGAGGAGGTCAAGGGTGGAGGAAGGCGGCCCCGCGGGGTCGAGGCGGGCTCGGCGGGCAGCCTTGATGTTGGCGCGGGACTGAGCCTTCATGGCCGCCTTGGCGGACTTGGAGAGACCCTGGTAGTAGGGGCGATCCTCGTCGTCGACGGAGAGGTAGAAGCGCGGGGGTATAAGCTGAACGAGGGCGTCGAAGAACAGGGCATGGCCTTGGACACCGTCGCAGTTGGCCGCTGCTTCTAGGAGCTCGGCGGCCTTCGCGCTGGCGGCGACGGAATCGTTGTCGGCCACCTCGGCGGCGGCGGCGGCGGAGGCCGAGGGTTTCCTGGCCATTGCGGTGAGGGTTTGGAGGGTTTCGGAGATGGATGAGTTGGTGTTGTGTAGTCCTCCAAGGGTCTATATTATGGATCACATTATGGTCGTAGTTCGATGGGCTAGAATGGGCCTCCAGAAGGCTTTCCGTTATTAAATTTAAGTGGGCCTTTTGTTATCCTACATATTTGGACTCCACCCTCAAAAAACAAATTTGGACACCGTTGCAAGAGGTTGCAACTCCAACACTAATATTTTTCTGGAAAATATATTAAATACAGGTCCAAAAAATACATAATATTTGTGTATTCATATTTGTACCACATGTAATTTTTGGTGCCTATTAAAATAATCGGAGAGTTAATAAAAGGAAAATAAAAATTCATTATGTGTGCATTTGTTTTTTCTTTTGCGCAAGCAGGGATGTTTGCACAGTGCAAGTGCACAAATGATACATATGTGATTCTTTTATTTTTTATATTCATTTCCAGCTATGTGCACTTGTGTGTGGCCTCAAACTCGATGAATCTGGCAAAACTCTCTCCGGTTTTACATTTGCAATTGGGTATTATTTTGCAGGTACAAGACAAGTTATTAGGTAGATTATGACCTTCGTAAATTTTGAAGGTTTGAACCCTAATAAACACATTACGACCATTTCACCCATGGGGCGGACCCAACAGGTGGTCCCTGACCCACCCAGATTTTTTGAAGTTCTTTAACTTATTACTACTATTGTGACCAATAAACGAGAACATAGCCCATTACCGCACCTAGCGAGTGACGAAGTGAGAAAATTAACAATTTCTTAAATCATGTCCCTGAAACCCTAACGCATCGTCTCAGCTTTCGACGACACGTCTAGAGCGGACGACAGCGCCGTTCGCACTTGCCTGCGGCCAGAGCTACAGCACGCGAGCCACCACTTTTGGAAACCGGCTAGGGTTTTGTTTGTGTCTCCTTACTCAGATTCGTTTGGTTGGTTGCAAGGAAAGACGGGAGGTAATTTGAGATCATTTGCTCAAGTAGCAGCATCTCCTCTATGGTTGGGTAATACTACTAAGGTTGCTCCTCCGTCGAAGCCGATGGGGGACCACAACGGCCGTTTTGATTGCCGGAGGGGAGGTAGTGGTGGCGGTGGTCACAATCCTAACATCGTCCATGCAGCCGCCTAACCACAACAGCGTGTGGCAGGGGACCGTTCGTGGGCTTCGAGTCAAAACGATGGGATGTTGTTGTTGCACGTGAAGTTTCGATGCCTCGTTGTGTTACTTTTGATGACGAGGCTACACAATTCGATGCCCCATAGTGTTACTTTTGATGCCGAGGCTACACAATGGGTTTTCCTACTGTTTTGTTTGCTCCTTTTTATGTCCCCTCTATTGCTTGTAAGTTGAGCTTTGTATTTCCGTTAAAACAATTAATGGAAACGAGACTATCCCAGTTGAAAAACAAATGTTGTGCCTCGATGCTTTGCTCGCCTGTTGTGCCTTGATGAAGCATCAGCCCTCGTGTACTGTTATCTTCCCCTCTTATATTTTTCTAGTGTTTCTTGATCTGTAGAATTGATTATTAAGAAGACATAGTTGATACTTTGATGGGAATGTGAGAGCACAGGTTTATGATATCCTAGTGATGTAATTACTATTTATGTTATTTTTTGTCATGTAAAACCATGTTCATATTTTGAACTATTTGTATTGGAATCATGCATAATTGATTGGCTATTTATATTATTCAATTGACATTTTTTGGGGATCAAGGGCTAGTGCAAAAAAATATGAAGTGTGTCCACCCCGCAATATTGCGTCCGCCGCTGATTTCACCCACGGTCACTAAGAAAAAAGTCACAAGTTAACATATTCCTTGTAGTGTGCATTTGCGCATGTCAGGCCGCTCTACATTGTATTCTATTTGGACGTTTCTTGGAATTACATTTGGGAGATTCAGGCATTCATTTGTCCGACATATGTTGCCGATACTATACCATGTTCGGCGGGAAAATACCGGGGCTACCGGAGAGATGCTCTTACGGCACGATGCACATCTAAGAATGCGGCTTGGCCGGCGGCCGCTCCACGGAAGGAGATAGGCTACCGCCTAGCTCTGTGCTGAGCTGCTGATAGAGGTCTAAAAGAAGACCACCCTTTCGGTGATGCTTTGAAAGGCTCACATTTCCGTTACATTGAACGAGTGAACCCCCAAAGTTGAAACCAAATTTGCACCGTAGCCCTAGCTAGGTATTCTACATGACATGTGCATGGTGCAGGAATCTCGTCAATTAGAAAATGCGCCCGTAAGCACACGCTCTCTCAGCTTGACAGCCTGCTGCCTTTTATTTTTCAGCATTTTCCTTTTTTTTTTTTTTTTTTTGCGAAGTACAAGGAGCCGAAACTAGTTCAGCACAATTACAGGAAGGTCCTCACAGAAAAAAGAAATTACAGTCCAACCCCTCCTGTAACTCGACCACTCCGGCATCCATGGCGCCGTCGATGACGCGCCGCCGCTCCTACTCTCCTCATCGCCTTGGAACAAGAGTAGTCCCCGAGCAAGCGGGAAGTTACCAATCGTCGGCCCCGAAGGACCTACGCCGGAGAACGCCGTCGTCGTCGAACTGCCGAACCGCAGCAGCTCCTTGCACGAAACCATCAACTGCGGCCAGATCCGCCGTCCTGCCACGGACTCCGGCCAGGGGAAATCGAGACCAGCAGCACCGCAGCACCGCCAGCTCGATGAGGGTAGCAGACCGACGCCGGAGCTCCTGGGAGCGCCGCCATCGACGGGGAAGTCCACCACCTGCAAAACCAGAGCAGCCGCGCCTCCACCGCCGTGACGCCGCTGGCTGGAAGCCCTAAGATCGCCTACGCTATATACACGGCGCGGATCGGGGTTCCCTCGTCCTCCCGCCGCCGGAACGGCCGGCGGAGGGCGAGGCAGCCGCCGATCCGGCGCCGGCGAGGTGGAAACCCTAGGTTCGCTCACAAATCCCTCTCTGGGTACTGTAGACGGGAGAGGTTCGGTCCAAGGTCCGACTTATGCCTAATAACGTGCACATTTTTCAGCATTTTCCTTTCCGAAGTTCTCGGTGGAACTTGCAGTATCGTCTTTGTCAGGGATCAGAGCCTATTCCTAAGAGCCAGCCACATATGAAGCTTCTGCGTGAGAGGTGCGCCTGACGACCAGATTTCTGTTGCCCCTAGGACCGCCGTTCTACCGAGGAAGAAGGCGGCATAGGCCGATTTTGCAGAGTAGATTTCATTGGCAGTTAACCTCCACCTGATCACATCCTCCTCGATGGTGGTAGTATCAATTGCGCTGACTCGATCCCAGAGATCCAGATATTCGACCACCGCCTGTACTGTAAGAGTACCTCTGATCCCACGCGCCCACTTGTTGTTCAGGAGCGCATCCTCCACTGAGAGCTGCTTGTGTCCTCTGCCTCTGATGTGCGGCCAGAGAGTAGGCGCGATTTGTTGCGCAGTCTGCCCTCCAATCCATGGATCGTGCCAGAAATGCAGCGATTTTCCGTTTCCCACTCTGCAATCGAGCGAGCGCTGCCAGTAGCATGCTCTGGGCATCAGGTGGGATTGTGAAGTTCAGTCCATGCCACGGCCGTTCTCTGTCAGTTAGCTCGAGCCACTTCCACCGCATCCGCAGAGCTAGATTCAGAAGCCGCAAGCTCTTGATGCCTAGCCCGCCCAGCTCCTTTGGTGTGCATACTTGTTTCCACGCCACCCGACACTATCCTCCTCGGGCCTCACGTGATCCCGCCCAGAAGAAGCTTCTCAGGATCTTGTCTGCTTGCACAAAGAACCAAGGCGAGAGATCGAGGACCAAGAGCGGGTAGACGGCCGTCGCAATAAGAGTTGAATCCACCAAGACCAGGCGGCCGCTTTTCTGAAGCAAGTTTGCCTTCCAATTGGGGGCATGCCGCGCAATTTTGTCGATCACCGGTTGCAAGTGATTCCTTCTCAGGCGAAACGGCGACAGAGGAAGTCCTAGATAAGTGATTGGGAATTGCTTGAGCGGACATGCCACACATCAAGAATCAGCTGCAGATCCACCTCCTCACAGCGAATTGGCGATACCGAGCTCTTACTGAGATTGCAGTGCAACCCTGATGCCATACCAAATACCTGTAGGAGCTCCAGCGCTGCCTTGGCTTCAGAAACAGACGGCTTGATCAGCAAGACGACGTCGTCAGCAAACAGCGATAACCTGCGCTTCACTCCCCAATTGCTGAGAGGCTCGAAGATGCCCGCTTCTTCTGCCAGCTTGAAGATTGCGTTCAGAACATCGATGACCATAACGAACTTCATTGGGGAGACAGGATCCCCCTGCCGAAGCCCACGCGCATGCCAGAATTGGGGTCCTGCAGCTCCATTGATCAGAACCCTCGTATTGGCAGAGGAGAGCACTGAAGCCACACGCGCAATCCACCGCGGGCCAAATCCCCTATGCTGCAGGATTTTCAGCAAGAACGGCCACGCCACATAATCGAACGCTTTCGCGATATCCAGTTTCAGAAGCAGAGCAGGGGCCTTCTTCCTATGCAGAGTGCGCACGGACTGATGAACCATGAAAAAATTGTCCTGGATCGATCTACCTCTCACAAACGCACTTTGATTGCGATCCACCAGCTCTGGTAAGGCAGTAGCCAATCTATTGGCCATCGCCTTCGTGACGATCTTTGCGAAGCAATGCACCAGACTAATTGGTCTGAAGTCGCCAATGTCCACAGCCCCATCCTTTTTGGGTAGCAGAGTGATGTAAGCGCTGTTTAGCTTGGCGAATCCCCGGCTGTCTGCCGAATCAAATGCATTCACCGCTCTCATGACTGCGTCTCTGATCAACGTCCAGCAAGACTGGAAGAATCGCGCTGAGAACCCATATGGCCCTGTCGCTTTGTCAGGTGGCAGCTGCTTAATAACACCCCAGATTTCGTCCTCCGTGAAGGGCAGTTCCAGATGATCTGCCTCCACCGCCGGCAGATCCAGAGCTTGGAGGTCCAAGGTGAACTCCCGGCTCGCTGGCGTCCCCATGAGCTCCGTGAAGTGATGTGCTGCTAAATTCCCCATCTCGCCCAAATCCGTGGCTAATTGCTCCCCTTTCTTCAGACGGAATATGTGGTTCCGCCTTTTGCGCACACTTGCGTGGAGATGGAAGAATTTCGAATTAGCATCTCCATCTTTCAGCCACATGATTCTTGAGCTCTGACGCACAATCGTGCGTTCCAAAGATGCCAGCCCCAGAACTTTCCGCTTCAGCTGCGCCCGCAGCCAATGTTCATCGTCAGAGAGGGTTCTCCGATCCATTGCTTGGTCTAGCTGAAAGATTACCTCGTTAGCCATGAGCAGCTGTTCCTTGATATTGCCAATTCGACGCTGGCTCCAGCGCGAGAGAGCTTTGGCAGTTGCGCGCAGCCTTTGATCAAGATCCACGAACGGGTCCGCAGCTTGTTCCTGAGAAAACCAAGCCGCCGCCACTGTCTGCTGAAATCCTTCAAACTTGGGCCAATAGCTATGGAAGTGGAAGCGCGATTTCCGCCTGAAGGAGACATTAGTGGAGAGCATAATAGGGCAATGATCCGACATCCCCGAGGAGAGAGCTTGCAGGAGGCAATCGGGATGAAGCAGCTCCTAGTCAACGGAGCAGAACCAACGATCCAGTTTAACCAAAGTGGGTGCGCGACGTTCGTTACTCCACGTGTACCTCCGGCCCACGAGGTCCAGCTCCTTTAGTTCGAGTTCATTCAGCAGCCTCCTGAAACGGCCCATGGACCTACGATTCAAACAGTCATTGCTCTTATCTGCCGCTTCAAGGATAAGGTTAAAATAGCCCGCCACAGCCCAGGGAAAGCGGCCCGCACTGTGCATAACTCATCCAAGAATTCAAGCTGCAGATTTTCTACTGTAGGCCCATACACCACCGAAAGGGCCCACTGGTCTCCTCCATTGATGCTCAGCGAGATCGTGACTGAGAACTTATCCACCTGAGTTCTTGATACCGAGACTTTGAACTGATCGGTATTTCAACTTAGGGCTTTTTTTAGCTCACGGGATTTAAAAAACATACGAATAGAAATATTGTAGGAATAGTTTGAAATGACACTTTCTATAGGAATTAAAAACCCAGAAATCAGCAGTAGATGTTATTTGGTTGCATAACATGAAAAACGCGGGAAATCTATATATGGATTAAGTGAATGTAACAAAATAACTTTCTTCTAACCAAATGGACTCTATATAAAAATTTCTATATGGGGAAATCCTATACAATTCGGTTTGAAAATCTTTTAAAGCAAAGAGGCCCTTATCATGGAATCCCATCTGGCTTAGCTCATCACAACTTCACAAGGTTTGCTTTCCGATGGTCGCGCGCATGCGGCTATTTTTTTAATAATACATTTTATTTAATAAATTCGATAAATATTATGCGTTTTCAGTTTTTTTCATAAATAATACGGCCTCAGCCTGGCCGTGCCCGACATGGACTTGTCGGCCCAGCCAAAGCTGATAGGGTGTTGTCGGCCCAGCCAAGGCCGATAAGTCCCTGTGGGCCTGCGTGTTGGGCACAGACAAGCGCTATCGACTTAGCCCTTGCCCGATAAGTGCTACGTCAACTCAGATCAGATTGAGACGAATTGCTCGCGAACTGCTCAGAACAGATCGAGACGAACTGCTCACATCAGATCGAGGCCACCGTGAGTCGGCTGGCCGTGCGTGTTGGCCGCCATACGTGGCCGCCGTGCGTCGGCTTGCCGTGCGTGCGTGGCCGCCGTCCGTGCGTGTCAGCCGTGTGTGCCCGCCGTGTGTGCTGGCCGCGCCCATGGCCAGCCACGCCCGTGCTCGCCGGCTCCCGCCTGGCCACGGCCGTGCCGGCTGCGCCCGTGCTGGCCTCCCGCGCCCCGCGCCTCAACCGCCACACATGGCGGGCCTCCTTCCACAGCCAGCCATCGACGCCAGCCACGGGTGGGTTCGCTTGTCAAAATCCAGTGCTAGAGCTGGAGCAAGATTGACGCCATGGAGGGATTCGCTAGGTGCCATGCATCAGTCGGCTTTGCATGGGCCGATTAGAGCATGTCGGCTTCGCCAAGGCCGAGCTGGGCCGATTAGTGCCTGTCGGGCTAGGCCAGGCCGAAGCTGTATTATTTGCGAAAAAAACTGAAAATGCATAATATTTGTCGAATTTAGTAGAAAAATGTATTATTAAAAAAAAATAGCGCGCATGCGTGCTTGAAAGCAACATGGGAATACTACGAGCTTCTGCTAGCTTCTCCGTTCGGAGCCAAGCAAGCGCGGGTGCGTGCCGACTGCCGACTGGCCATGGCGTGCCGCCTGAGAAGATCCCGACAGGTGATGTGTACTCCCGGCCAGCCTATTTTCTGCCGTGAGATCGATCTCTATCGTCCTCTTTTCAAATGAGATCTCGCGATCACGAACAGTGTAGCATCCATAGTGTCGCAGCGCGGCGGCCGTGCCCAACTTGGATCATCCAACCGCTACCGCTGTCCGCCGTGGTCACTGTCTCACATAATACAAATCAACAATCTAGGAGCTGCTAAATGAGCGGAGCACAAAGTCCTGGATTAGCATCCACAACACAAATTGCAAATAATATGAAAATACATTTCTTGATGTTTCTGATGATATCACTTGACATTATAACTATTTTTCTATTTACATTTACTTGGTCAAATATAATAGATTTAGGAGTAAATTATACCTTTTACCCCACGGCTGTGTATTTGTGACACTGGTTACCCCATTTAGTGTAACAAATCAGTAAAACACCATATATTAATCTTGAACACGGTTCCCTAAAGAAATATTGAGAACGGCTTAGCAAATATTAACAATCTTACCCGCAAAAAAAAATTAACATTCTGCATGTTTCGTTACAATCGACCAACATCTTAGTACTATCTAGTGCATCGAAATATATAAAGACCGGAGGGAGTCAAGTTATCGACGATAATTTTTAGCCTTATTTTCACACAAAATATTCAATTCGTCGTTGTTATCTTAATATTTTAAAATCTTAGTTATCACCACACACCCATAGTTTTAAAACCGGACCGGACCGGCGGTCCGACCGAAAAAAACCGGAACCGAGCCTCTGTCCAGTTTTTTAAGCGCAAAAGACCAAGCTACCAAAAACCGGAAAAATAAAATAAAAATAATTAGTTGTCAGCAGGATTCGAACTCTGGACGTGATACAACCACATTAGAGGTCCAATACCACCTGCGCTAGTGTGTTCTACTACAGAAGTAAGCACTATATATAGGATTCAGCGGTGATATTTTGTGAAATTAGCTTACTTATTTATTTAATTTGGCGGTTTTTTGTCGCTATTGAACCGACTGAGCCGGCGGTTGAACCAGTAAACCAGCATCCTCACCGGTTCGCTGCCCGGTTCGGTTTTTAAAACTATGCACACACCTTGCCCAACATAAATGCTTCAAAAATAAGACGATTCAAAGTTTCTAAAACGGGTAATTATAATTTTTCTGGACAACTAAAGGGCATAAACTAGAATTCACTCTAGATTTAGCTTGGACCAAAAATCATACACAACTCATTTTGGAAGGGAGTTAGTGACGAGAGTTGACAAATGCCTCCTGAGTGAGGAGTTTATTTTTATTGAAAAATTCGAAAATTGTATTTTAAAGTTTCAAAAAAATCGGAAAATAAAACCTGAATGTAGATAATGATGAACTCTACCTGTGTACGCAAAGTCGGTCCAAAATGTGTTATATCTTGACTTAACAAAATGCGTCAAATGTGTGAAATATGTGTGCGAGATGGACAATGCACATTTTTAAAGCTTAAAATTTTGCTTGATTTATCCTTTTTTTAGAAGTCACCGGGGAGGCAAAATCCCCACCTGGAGTTTATTTCAGCAGAAGGTTACAAGGTCATGCACGGCGTGAAGAGAGGACGTGCACCACGGGTCAACATGTTCCTTCTCATCCGGTCTTTTACAACGGTTAATCCAGAGGATCAAGTCTGATACAATGTTACCAATAGTTACAGAGGTATCTTGGTCAATGCCCCTAAAAACATTGGTGTTTCAAGCGTTCCAGATCTTCCAGCAGATTGCGAGGGCGATGGACACTAGTAGGGAAACCCCTACCGCTAGCGCTTCTTTTTAGCCTACCACTGGCGAATTCGGGTTCGCCGGTACAAAATGGCCAGTGGTAGTTGCTACCGCTGGCCGCCCCCGTGTCGCCAGTGGTACGAAACTGTACCGCTGACGAACATGGCTCCCGGCCGCCAGCGGTATGTTCGTGCAGCGCTGGCGGTGTGCACGACCGCCACCGGTACGTCTTCCGCTCGCCAGCGGTATAGATGCGTGGGAGGACCTTGACCGCCAACGGTAGTTTACATGTTCGCCAGCGGTATATTTGGCGGCTTTTTTTTCGAAAATTGTATTCCAGCAGTATATACAGGTATATATGTCAGCAATATACGTACAGATAGCAGAAAAAGTATAGATACATGATTATAAGTACAAACCGAAAAGTTATACTTCCTCCGATCCAGAATAAGATTCGGAGCTTGTACCTACCAACTCTACTACCCACGTTGAATTCTCACGAACTTTTTTTCGGACCGGAGGGAGTACAAATGTTTGACCGAATATGTATCATACAAAAGCAAACCGTACATCACACGGTTGAGACGGTGTTTAGTAGTCTTCGATATACAATAATTTAAACGCTAAGTTTGTGAGCAGCACACAATGACAAAGATGACAAAGAGATCATGGTGAAGTATCCGGTCGTTCCTCCTCTCTTCCGACCGCTAGCTTCCGCCTCCTCCTTGCTCATTCTTCATCTCTATACAGAAGACAGATAAAAAAGTTAGGCAACAAATAAAATTGAGTGCATGAAAGATTTAATTAGACACAAATAAAGTAGGACTTAGACACAAGATTCAAAAAAACTTATTCCTCATACGGAGAATATATTGGAAACACACAAACAATCCCGAGAGTTTTGTTGAACCAAGTAGGAGGCACAGAACTTGTATGTGTGCATAATACAAGGTTCAACAAACTCTCAGGATTATATAGTGCGCCACATCATTTAATCATCGGCTTGGTAAAAAAATGAAGAAGACCAACTCATACATGTCAACTCGAAAGAATGCCTCATATAATAGATTGGACACACAAATTCAGGGATGGTGTGAGCGAGCCAGTATGATGCAGAAGATATGTTTTCTTGCATTATAGGGCTCACTCACAACACCCCTGAATAACATAGTGTCACCTCATTTTAATCATCGGTATTGTAAGACTTAGAGAGAAAACAAGATTCAAAAAATATTATGCCTCATACTTAGAATATTATTGGAAGCACACAAGGAATTTTGATAACCTTGTTGAACCAAGTAGGAGGCACAGAACTTGTATGTGTGCATGATACAAGGTTCAACAAACTATCAGGATTCATAGTGCGCCACATCATTTTAATCATCGGCATTGAAAAAATGAGGTATAGGGACAAATGAAAAGCATGCCTCATACTTAATTAGATTTGGACACACAAATTCAGAGACGGCGTCAGTGAAATCCAGTGGGATGCAGAAAATGTGTATTCGTGTGACGAGGTGTGTCCTCGGCAATACCCATGGTAAGGTACCTAGGGCTAGAGTTATGAGGTAGAGAACGCGTAGTGTAGGTAGAATCGTCGGCTGACAAGCGGGATTTACCCAAGTTCAGGGCCCTCGACTGAGGTAACACCCCTACTTCCTGCCTGTCTGTATTGATGATGGAATATGTTGCGGTTACAAGGGTCTAGCAAGGGTTTGATCTCGCTAGGGTTTGAGGGCTCTGGTGTTGCCTGTCCTTGATCGACCACCCTCCCAGCACTTATATAGGGTGCTGGGTCTCGGGTACGTAACCGACTAGGCTTTACAAATAAAGAAAATACAACCGACTAAGCCTAACTTGGGAAGCAATCTTCATCTTGGGCCTTCCTTGCTTGGCTTCATCGGGCTATTGACAATTGGGCTTTAGTCATTACGTGCACCAGGTACCCTCCTGATAGGGTACCCGTTTGGTATAACCTCGTCATTAGCCCCTGAGTGTTTGGCTGACTCGAAGAATCAGGCATGGACTCACTCGATAGTGCACGTCCTATGCTTATGTCTATGCTTTATGTCTCACATCTAAATTTTGACTGAGATTTGTGTGTTTTGACAAAGGATTATAGCTTAGTAGGCGTGGATTTACTCGACGGATCAAGACCAATTAACTGCTCATTTGGGCAAAACCTTACTAGCTTTCAATCAAATTCGAGTCCTCTGGCTCGAACCTGGAACATACTAGACAGATTCGACTCAGGTCGTTGAGGTCTTACTGAATCGCTCCGCGGTTATTTATTTGCTACCCAGCGCGTCCGCCAGGATTTTCATCATGTCTGCTGACACGGGAAATTTTTAAGGACTCGCACTGCCGGAGTGGTCCTCAGCCCAGCTCGACTAAGCGGCGGGTCTTACCTTTGCACTTCTTGCATGCAGCATCCGAGTCATTTGCGACTGACATAACTCGGGTATCTTATGGAGTATGCTCTTTTGCAGTTGTTTATTTTGCATTTTCGACTGAGTCGGATCTGTTCGTCGACTGCACTTCTTACTCTGAATCTATCGGGTGCGCGACAGCGCTCCCGATGGGAGTAGCCCGCGATATTGTGCTTTATTACTTGTAATAGAGGATAATCTCAAATTCACTATATCCTGCGTACCTTAGTCGAAGAAATTTTTTGATACGCTCCCGATGGGAGTACTATACTATACTATACTCGATAGAATGTCGAGTGTATAACATCATCTTAATCGACAGACGTTGCACATCTTTTGTTTTTGTTTAGTCGAACTGATTTTGCTTCAAAAGATTCCTTGACAAGTGACGTCATGCATGATGCTTGTGGCGTGCGCGCAAAATTTTGACAAGACATGTCTGTATGGGCCTTTTGTCAGGATTTGACCACCGAGGACGCCGCTTCGGTTCCGATTTGACCAGACGTGGCGGAAATTTCGCCGCATAATAATAACTTCTTCGTTTTACGTGCGTAGTGGGCAGAGTGGCCTACGACGGTTGTTCTCCAATCACGCCACGTGTCTCACAGATTGTGCACGGACGACCGAGATTGGTTTGCTCGTTTGTGGTAAATACAGATCTCTTCTCCGCAGAAATTTTTACCCTGCCATTTGCTTCCTTTGCTTTCGTCTTCCTCCTAGCGCCCCTTTCTTGCCGCCGTTCATCAGAACCTCCGCTCCACCCACCATTCGCCATGGGGAAGGCTACGAAGCGCGGTGCTGCTGGAGCCGTGTCCGCCGCCACAGATGTGGTGGACAAGAAGAAGAAGAAGGTTGCAGTTGCCGCCGCCACCGATGCTGGCCTCCAGAAGAGTCCTGGAGATTGGATGCGGTCAACGATGACCAAGGCCGGCCTCCAGCAACTCTGGCAGAAAGGATTATTGCGCCATAACTGCGGAGGTGGCCGCCGATTCCCCGTCGGTGGCCTGTTGATCCAGGTGCGGAGCGACGTCAACTACTTCAACCTCATGGCGGTCGACTCTGCTCAAGGATGGCGCAGTCGATGATTTTGTGCCAATCGATCAAGCGGTTAGTCCCGCTTTTTCAATTCGCAAGCCCCTGCTGAAGACCAAAGCCTGGGACCATCCTCTTTCGACTGAGGAGATTGCGGAGGCGGCGCCTCTTCTGACACGGATTGGCAATATGCTTGGCACTGTCTCACTTGTCCAATTCATTGGCACCTTTGTTAAGCTGCGGGTATGTCCACTTCGTCTTCGGGCTCACCCGATGTGGCAATACGAAGGTCCCCTCAACGCTACCCGGATGAGCCAAGAGGAGTTGTCGAAGGAAGAGCTGGATGACCGGGTGAGATCCATCACCAGTATCAAGGCTGCAGAGCCTTGTAAACTTGATGGCCCGGTTGCTCCTTTCTCAACTAACAATCCTTTACTCAAAGTAAGTGTGAACTTTCTCCTAGTTTTCTCAAAGTTTGAATGTGTTAATTGTTTTTGGCGACTGTATTTATGACTATGGTACGTGTCTTTTGATATGCACAGGGCCACTTGACGGCTTCCACCCTACCCCCTTTACCAGAAGCAGGATCTTCTTTGGAGGCGGAGCTGCAAGACGAGGCCAAGCTGCCCGAGTCCGAACTCCCTTCTGCCCACACCCCACCTGCTGGTGCTGTGGGAGAAGCAGGGAAAGGAGATGAAGAAGAAGTAGAGCAAGTTATGGAGGACGCCGCATGTTCGGCTGAGCCCGAGGCAAGCACTCACCGTGTCAAACGTCAGCGTATGATTGTTTCTGATTCTTCGAGCAGCGAGTCCAAAGAGGATGATCTACAAGATGATGGCAACTCGGGTATGTCCCCACCTGCCCAGACCTCTCCCTTGGCCGCTCCTCCTTTGGCTTCACTCCCTCCGGCAGCTTCGAGTAGGTCCACTCGACTGAACCCGATTCTAACGAGGATGAGCTTGAGTATGTTTCCCCTTATGCTTATCTTTTGTCGTTTCTACTTGCGTTTTCATGATGCTTGTCTTTATGCTATTACTGATCTTTTGTACATAGCTATGGATGGACAGCTATCTCCTCGCGCAACCGCGGTTGTCTCGACTGTGATTTCGCCTAAAATCACTTCAGAAGCTGCTCCGCTCACCGCTGACATGGTGATTGCTGAAGTGAATAAGGATAAGGCTATTGTGCCTCTAGTTGCTGAGGCTTCTACCTCGAAGCCCAAATCCTGGACTGAGCATGTAAGCTTTCCTCTCCATACTCCGTACTCGAGTATTTGTGCAAGTAACAAATGTGATTTGTATGAATTTTGTAGCCGATTTTTGCCAATCTGGCCACCTGGGGCCAGGCTTACGTCCAAATGGAACAAGAAAGGGACTCTCTCCTCTCTAGCTCGACTGAACTTGCCAGTAAGTTTTGCTAATTTATGACCAAGTTCAATATGCTTTAGCTTGTTGGTGAAAATTAAGTTGCATGTGCCTTAACTTAGGTGACAAGAAATCAGCTGAGAAGGAAGTGGAGGACCTGAAGAAGCAGGTGAAGGACTTGGAGGCGCAGCTTCTACCGAGCGAGCCAACTCGAAAAAGGCACTCGAAGATGCTCGAAATGCGGCTGCCTTTCGCGAGAAAGAGTATGCTGAACGCCTCTCGACCCTCGCCCGAGCTGCTGGAGGTTAGCAAAAACTTTTTGTCTAACGCTTTCTTTTGGGTTTCGAGTATTTTTCACTGATACACCTTTTGTCTGACTTCTTTCTGAAGGAATTGCTGACATGTCCACTCCAGTAGATACTGCGAGTGGACCTCTACCCTTCGACCAAGCTGTCTCCGAGCTAGAGTCCGCGACTGCTAAGGCACTTTGAACAGCCTGACGAGCACACTTGGCGCTGTTCACTCAGAAGTGCTCCCATCTGACGCGGTTCCTGCGACTGCACAAGGATTTGCTGATGCCCTTGGCCCTGGCTCGTCTACCATGGCGGAGTTTGCTCGCGAGCTTACGGTACGCGGCTCAGAGTACACTCTCAAGCTTCTACTAGGACACGGCGTAGTGGCCGAGTATGAGTCTGCTATGACTGACTTCCCCAAAAAGCCAGATGGGAAGCCAGTTTCTTTCAAGGGTATTAACGATACAGCGGTGCGACTGGCCGAAGCTTGCATATCTACTATGGAGTGCAGATCAGCTGCAATTACTGCTCAGTCGCAAGCACGTAGGACTAGGTCCGAGTCCATGTCGCGCGCTTAAGACATCTGCTCCTTGTTATGTCTTGTAAATATAACTCACACTAATCAAGTGTGCTTTTGCTACTCCTTTTGCGAACAAATATTATGATATAAGTACTTGCTTGTTTTGAGTGCTTTCTTTTGCATCCTTCTGATCTGTATCATTTTCTGAACTTTCTTTCTTTTTGGACCTTGACAGCCAGTTGAACATAGCTCGGCCAAGTCCTCACCACACTGGGTTGACACTCGATCACCTGCTCAAGTAAGAAATGATGCCAGGGTACTATCTTTTGCAAAGAAGAAAGTGGTACAACTGACTCAAGAGCTAAAAAACGCCGAGACCGAGGTGAAAATACTCAAGGGAATGCCAGCTTTTGCCACCCAACGAGAGGATTATGTACTCGGCGAAATAGAGATTGTGAATAGTCAACTGGACGGTAAAGATTGCTCTGTTTACATGATGCGTTAATTATTGCATCTCCGTTTTGCTTACTCGACCTCCTTCCTGCAGTTTTTGTGCAAAGCTTCAAAGAAGAAGAGGAGCGTGTCAATGAACGTTTGGACAACGCGACTGATAACCCAACTACGGGCCGTCAGCATTTTTGGTTGGACAAATATCGCTCCTGCAAACTTGCTACTCTGAAAGATCGAGTATTTCGTGACGTCGTCCTACTCGAGCGATGTAGAGCAGCATTCTCGCGCATCAACTACCACATGTTTCCAACCGGGCCCACTAGAACAGAACGACACATCGGATACCCCTCTATGGAAACGGAAGGCGTTAGGCGATGGAGAATCACGCTTTCCGCGCGGCCAGTGCGTACAAACCTGACCTGGGCCGTGGCTGGCCCGTCAACATAGGTAACGGAGAAAGTATTAACTCCGTTACCCATATTATTGGCAATGGTCTTAATTCTGGCTCCGTTTCCGATATGTGCCTCTATAGCAACAGAGACTTTTGTGTGTGTCCGCGTGCAATGTGGACACGTTCCATCTTCGTCGAATTCAATGCGAGCGGAGTAATGCTATGGCGTAGTGGCGTAGTGACGCCGCGACACCGCCCACTACTCCTTAAAAACCCACGGTCTCCCTGCTATCTCAGTGCGCCACTTCGCCGCAGCCATGGATACTCCTAGCAACTCCTCGGGCGTTCGCCGTAGCAGTTTCCCACTTTCGCTAAATTGGAACCGCGTCGTCGTGCCGGAGGCCGTCACGCAGAGGCACTGGCAATATAGGAGGCCAGTGCCCTGGTCAAATGTTAGCCTCCCCGCTGGCTGGCGCGTCAAACACAGGAGGGTGCCTATGCCACCGGAAGAGGACGCGGGATCCTCGAGCGCCCGCGACCGCAGCCGCTCGCCGCGGCGGAGAGACGCTCGTCCGCGGTCGCCTGGATGGAACCGCGTCATCGTCGGGCAGGCCGTCGCTGAGCGGCACTGGCAATATAGGAGGCCAGTGCCATGGTCAAAGGTTTGGCTACCCGGTGGCTGGCACCTCAACCGCGCGTCGGTGACTATACCGCCGGAAAGAGTTGAGCTGCTTCAGAGCCGCCGGCTCCTCCTCCGGCCGGAGCTGCGCGACGATCCTGCCTACGACGATGACGACGAGATGTGGGAGGGGCGCACGGGCGGAGATGACATTGTCGGCGAGGAGCCGCGCGATGACATGGACGACTACGCGGCTCTCCTCGCATACGAGAGGAGAAGGCGGAGGCCGAGGAGTAGTTATAGTTATTTATTTTTATGTTCTTCAACTTCAATACTAGTAGAGATCAGTATAAGCCCAGTGTGTTAGTGAAAAAATCAAAGGAAACGGTTGTTTATACCCTCCGTTTCCGATGTTCTACTTTGCTATAAATGCGCCCTTCTCACAGCCCTAAACTCCATCGCTCTCACTCTCAGCCTCACTCTCAAAGTGTGGCGGCGCCTCCACGCAGCACCAGATCTTAGCTCCACCGTGGTGGCGCGCATCTCCCTCCCTCCGACTGTGGCGGCGCGCATCTCCCTCCCTCCTACCGTGGCGGTGCGCATCTTCCTCTCCTCCGACTGTGGCAGTACGCATCTCCCTCCCTCCGACCGTGGCGGCGCGCATCTTCTTCTCCTCCGACCGTGGCGGCGTGCATCTCCCTCCCTCCGACCGTATCGGCACGCATCTTCCTCTCCTCCGACCGTGGCAGCGCGTACCCGTTCTTTGCTCCACCCGGGCAGATCTCGTCGCCTGATCTGTAGCTGGAGGGCGCATGGCGTGTCGATCCGAGGACGACGAGGACGACTACGTACTCTCACCGCCAGATCCAAAGGTAATACATCTATTTGTGACCGGCCATCGTGCCGACGAACTAGGGTTGTTGTCATTGTTCTGCTTAGGTTTTCTTCCATAGGACACTCATGAACAGAACTAGAACTAGGGTTGTAATACATCCGAGGACGATGAGGACGACCACTGGCGGATCCACCTTGAGCCAGCCGGGTGCACAGGACACCGGGAGAAGGAAATTTTCTTTGTAAATTAGCAATTTTTTATCACATATGCACCCCTAAAAATTGTTTTAAATGTATTGTGGTAACATGTGTGCATCCTGATGCAATATGTTCTAGCTCCGCCACTGAGGACGACTACGTAGTGTCGCTCGAAAAGAACATAACTAGCACAAATCGGTAGTGTATGAAACTCATGGCTGACTTATCTCCTTTGCAAAACAGATGTACATTTCGGTGACACTGTATAAAAAGCCAGGTCCTTAGCCAAGGTGCGCTTGTCGTCCGGCATAATTGTTGGTACATAACAACTATGCAATGGATTTGTAAGTTTGTTATTCTGTCTTATGCATCCTTTTGTGTTGTATGTCCTTTATGCTAGATGTATAGTGAGCTAACATGGAGTCATATATTCTCTCTTTGCATTTCAGTGACCACTTTACAAAAGATGCACCTTCAGTACATCAGCACTTGCTTATTGCACTATGTGCAGAGCATGGTGCTGATCCGTTTAGCTCATTTAAATGAGCTAAATACAAGGTCGGGGACAAAGCGGCGAGTTGATTATATTTTGGCGACACCGTCCAAGAAGAAGATTGAATTCATGAACTCTAACAACAAGTCATGAAGATAAATTAAGTTGGAAATGACAAGGATAAGTTTAGAGAGGCATGACATAGATAGATTTAGCTAGACATGTCAATGATAGATTTAGAGAGGCATGACAATGAAGATAAGCAATTGGTTGTCTTGTGATGCAATGTATCGGTGACATTTGTTATACCTTATGAATGAATGAATTTGTTAGCTTTTTTGTGCTTCTGCTGTGAAATTTTAAATGTCCAGTGCCAAATCTATTCCTGCTTTAGGCTTATGAAGAAACCTCAATGCAAACGAGCAGAAACTGAATCTTCGTTACTGATGTTCCGACACATCAGAAATGGAGGTTGTGCACAACCGTTGCCAAACCGACGCCTCATCAGCGACGGTTTTTCGCCTCCGTTACCGATGAGGGCCTTCACATCAGTAACGGGGTCGGGACACGGACCCTTTTTTCCGTTTCCGATGGGGTTTTTGGCCCGTTTCCGATGTGTCGTTCTGTACTAGTGGCCGCAGCCACAAGAAATCCATGCCCTAGTTGATCTGTTTCAATCTGTCGACTCTATCCAGGATGCGATAGCTCGAAAAGTTTTGCTTGGAGCAAATGCTGCTCTGGCTTATGTCCGTAGCCGAAAACCAACTCTGCAGCTTCCTCCTCCTGCGATTGGCTCGCAGCTTGATCAGTCGTGTTTGGATGGGACTGTAGACGCAGCAAATACGCTGGTGGAGCCTTGTATGATCAAATCATTGGCTCGAACCTGCCTATGAAGGACGAGCCCATGTAAATTTGATGCTTTTGTATAGTTGAATGTATAAAGATGTGCAGCCCCCGAGCCTGTTGAGCGAGGTATTTGTAAAAAATGCTTATTTTAGCTATGTAATTACCCAGCCCCCGAGCCTGTCGAGTGGGTGGTATAAAGTAACATTTTTTGAACCTATGTTTTTTCCAGCCCCCGAGCATGTCGAGTGGGGTGTATGAGATAAATAAGTTTTCTAACTTATGTACTTTGCTAGCCCCCGAGCCTGTCGAGTGGGGTGTGTTAGATTATCTTTGCCTTGGTTTACTGGCAGTTGTTCTGCATCTTGAGTAATCAAATTCTTCTTTTGAAAATATAACTTTTGTTACAATTTTTGTTTGAGACCTAGCCCCCGAGGACTTCGGGCATGGCTGAGTTATTGTTGGCAAAATTAAGGCCCAGCCCCCGAGTACTCGGGTGGGGTATGATGTTGTTATGATTTGTGAGAAAGATTTTATGATCTTCAGTTATGGAGACATAAGAAAATATGCGAACAACTCATAGAGGAACATTCTTCTTTATTTCATATATAGACCAGCAGGCCGCCTCATTAAAAACCTTCTAGTCCCCTTAGGTACCCTGGTAAGGGAAAGAGTGCGTCTGAAACCTGCTGGCCATTTGACATTGTGCTCTATTACATTTGTCGACTATTCCATGGGTTATTTGATATCTCTCTTGTCTTCGCATGCTTCAGTCGATAGGCACCATCGTCGATGACCTCTGTAATGATGAAGGGTCCTTCCCATGGAGATGCAAGTTTGTGCACCTTCTTCTGCTTCAGTCGAAGTACCAAGTCTCCCACGATGAAGGACCTTGTACGCAGTCGACGGCTGTGGTAGTTGCGAAGATCTTGCTGGTAGACAGCTGTGCGAGCAAGCGCCGTATTGCGTGCTTCTACGAGTAGATTGGCAGAGTCTTCGAGTGACTCGTTCGCGTCGTCTTCGTCATATTCTTCTACTCGGGGTGCGCTGAACTTTACTTCTGGTGGCAGTACCGCCTCTGCGCCATAGACCATAAAGAACGGTGTGAACTGGGTCGAGGCGTTCGGAGTTGTACGCAAACTCCATAGTACCGCTGGAGCTCATCGACCCAGGCACCCGCAGCCCTTTTGAGTGGTACCAACAATCTCTTCTTGATGCCCGTGCATACGAGACCATTGGCCTTTTCGACTTGCCCGTTGGACTGTGGGTGCGCTACCGATGCATAGTTGAGTGTGATATTCCACTCTTTGCAGAAGGAGCGAAATTCCTCGGCTGTGAAGTTTGTGCCGTTATCCGTGATGATGTTGTTCGGGACACCAAAGCGATACACGATGGATCTTATGAAATTGACTGCTGTAGCGGCAGTCGAGCTTGTTATGGGAACTGTTTTGATCCACTTTGTGAATTTGTCCACCGCCACCAGTAGGTGAGTATGTCCTCCAGGCGAAGATTTTTTGAGTGGTCCGACCATATCGAGCCCCCATTGGGCGAAAGGCCACGCCAGTGGTATGGTTTTTAACGCCGATGCGGGTGCATGAGGTTTGGTGGCGAATTTTTGACACCCGTGCACCTTTTGACTACGTCTTCCGCGTCTTTGAGTGTTGTTGGCCAGTAAAACCCTGCTCGAAAGACTTTGGCTACGAGTGATCGACTGCTGGCGTGATGCCCACAGGTACCTGCATGGATATCACAGAGTATTGCTTTGCCATCCTCGAAGTCGATGCATCTTTGAAATATACCTGAGACGCCGTGTTTGTATAACTCACCGTTAATTATGGTGTATGCTTTAGATCGTCGAGTGACTCTCCGGGCGTCTGTTGTGTCTTCGGGTAGCTCGTCGCGGAGCATGTATGCCAAGAAGGGTTGAGTCCATGCTGGTATCACCAGATCACCATGGCATAAGAGTACTTCGACTGGCGGATCATCTGTACTGGGTGTTTTACCCTTTGATGTAGCAGTCGAAACAGGTGGATGCCACTGTGCTTTGATGGACCTGTGCTCGATGCGCTCTAAGAAAACACCTGGTGGAATTTGTGCCTTAGTCGAACCAATGTTGGCTAACCTGTCTGCTTCTTCGTTACTTTCTCGCCCAATGTGTCGTAGCTCGCATCCATCGAATCCACCCTCCAACGTGTTGTAGAGATCTCGATATGCGATCATGTTGTCAGCTATGGCATCACAACCTTTCATCGTTTGCTGCACTACCAGGTTAGAATCACCATAGATCATTAGTCGAGTGCATCCTAGTGCTTTGGCCATTCGCATGCCGTGGATCAGGCCTTCATATTCTGCTTCGTTGTTGGACGGGAACTCGAAATCCATTTGCAAAACATAGCAGAGTTTGTCGCCCTTGGGTGATATGAGTATGACGCATGCACCTTCGTTTTTCTTGGACCCATCAAAGTACATTGTCCAGGAGTTAGATACATCAGGAACTCCTGGCAGTTGAGCCTCGATCCACTCGGTTGTGAAGTCAGGTAAGACTTGTGCTTTGATGGCCTTCGGGTGATCATACGTGATTCCTAGTGGCCCTAGCTCGATGAGCCACTTTGCTACTCGCCTAGTTGCGTCGGGGTTTGTGAGAATGCCTCCAATTGCAGATTTGCTTATCACTGTTATCGGGTGCTCCGTGAAGTAATGGCGTAGCTTCCTGGAGGTCATGAAAACAGCGTATGCCAGCTTTTGAAAGTGCGGGTACCATTGTTTGGACGCAGAGAGGACTTCGCTGACGTAGTAGACTGGCCTTTACACACTTTGAGCTTTTCCCTCCTCCATGCGCTCGACTACCAAGACCGTACTTACCACTCGATTGGTGGCTGAGACGTACAGGTACAATCGTTCTTTTTCTCTGGGTGCTGCCAATATTGGAGGATTTGTGAGGAGTCGCTTAAGATCAATGAAGGCTGCTTCAGCTTCGTCCGTCCACTCAAACTTGTCTGTCTTCTTCATCAGTCGATAAAGCGGTAATGCCTTTTCGCCTAGCTTGCTGATGAAACGACTAAGGGCCGCCACTCGACCTGCTAACTGCTGCACTTCGTAAAGCTT
Organism: Poa pratensis; assembly: GCA_947311845.1. Lineage (NCBI taxonomy): Eukaryota > Viridiplantae > Streptophyta > Magnoliopsida > Poales > Poaceae > Poa > Poa pratensis. The sequence continues at coordinate 167,316,396 of CAMZMU010000052.1, forward strand.
TGTAGGCCTTTGCATGGTGAGTATGGCATGTATCTTCTCGGGATTTGCTTCTACTCCTCGTGCTGACACCAAGTACCCCAAGAGTTCTCCGGCTGGGACACCGAATGTACACTTATCTGGGTTGAGCTTGATGTTGTAACTCTTGAGATTGTCGATGGTTTCTCGTAGATCTGCGAGTAATGTGCCCTCCTCCTTCGATTTGATAACTATGTCATCTACATATACTTCGACATTATGACCAATTTGCTTCTTCAAGCAGTTTTGCATCATACGCTGGTACGTAGCACCTGCGTTCTAGAGCCCGAAGGGCATTGTGGTGTAACAGTATGCTCCGAGTGGAGTTGTGAATGCTGTTTTTTCTTCGTCTTCGACTTTCATCTGTATCTGATGGTACCCGAGTACGCGTCCAGAAAGGATAGACGCACATCCTGCAGTGGATTCGATGATCTGATCGATTCACGGAAGTGGAAAGTGATCCTTGGGGCAACACTTGTTAAGCCCCGTAAAGTCTATGCACATCCGAAGAGCTGTTGTTTTCTTCTTCTTGATGAGCACAGGGTTAGCCACCCAATCTGACTTTTTGATTTCTCGAATGAAGTTTGCTTTGAGTAACTTGTCGACTTCCTTCTCTATAGCTTCTCTTTTGGGACCGGCGACACAACGTGTTGCTTGATTAACTGGCCTTGCACCTGGAGTAAGTTGAAGAGAGTGCTTAGAGAATTTCCTGGGAATACCTGGCATGTCGGCTGGACACCATGCAGATATATCCCAGTTCTCACGGAGAAATTCGACGAGCGCGCTTTCCTATGCGAGAGATAGGCTTGTGGACACCCTAACTGTCTTGGATGGATCAGTCGAGTGGACTTGGTGCTTCCTTATTTCATCTGTGGCGCTGAACGCCCTTGTAACATCCCAAGTTTTTCAAAAAGTTGAAAAATCAGAAAAATTTAAAACTTTTGAAAACTATTATGTATTTTGCTTTGAAAGGAAAATTCATGCATACATTCAGCATCATATAGCATTGTTTGCATTTGGTTATTTCAAAAGTGGGAAATACATTTCCACTTGAAAACATATTTAAGAAAATATATTAGTAGAGCAATTATGCTCCAATTTTCTTTTGACTTTTATGTATTGTTCTGTTAATGTTGTTTGTGAATTGATTGTTTTTGTTGAAATATAAATATTTTCAAAAGGTTTATCTTGTGATATTCAAGTTTTAGTTAAGCCACCTCAGATTGTTTTAAACCTATTTTAAAATTGGACATCAAGTGTCATATTGTTTATTAAAAACCTAGTTTGGAAATCAAAATGATTTCTATTTGAAAAGTGTGTTGATTGTGAATAGTTTGGATGTATTAAGAAATTATTCTATTACTTACCTAAGCTCTATTCTCAAGTTTTATAGTTTTACTTTTGAAGGAAAATATTTATTTGGATTTCCAAAATGAGTTTTGAAATCATTTTGATTTATCAAAACCCTTTTAAAAACTACTTATGTTTTATACAAAATTATTTTATTGAGTGAGATAAATCAAATTACTTATATTTGACCTTGGGTTAAATTATATATTTCAAAAGGAATTCATAAAACCCTATAGATTTAAAATGGCATTATCATGTCCAAAATCCATTTAAACTCATTTCAAAATTTAGATAATAAAATGTTTTGGAAAATGATATTTAAAGGCTGCAGATCAAAGAGTTTGTTTTTACAAAATTATTGAAAGTGGTTTGAATTGTTTTGGATTTAAAATTCAAAAGTTATTTGATTTTTGAATAAAACAGAAAAGAAAACGTTTTCTGGAAAAAAAAATGCGAAGCCTAGCTAAATGGGCCAAGCCCAACTACTAGCTACCGCTCAGCGCAGCAAGCAGCAGCCCAGGCCCGCTCCTTTCCTCTGACTGACATGTGGGCCCCACCAATGACGTCAGCGATGACGTCATCATCGTCTCCACCGTGTTCATCACGGATTCTTCCCGAACCCTAACCGAATCCGCCCGATTTCGTCGCGATTTGTTGCGTGCTTCGCACGAACCCTTTCCCCCATATAAACCTCAGCCCCCGCCGCATCTTTTCCCCCAGAAACCCTAGCCTCTACGCCCCCAGGCTGCCCACAATCCGCCGCCGCCGTCCGCCATTGCCGCCGCCGTATTTCTTGAACGCCGGTGAGCACGGTCGATCTAAAGCCTTCCAATCCCTCCCATCCTCTTTGTTTTCCTCTTGCGCACCCGTGTGATTTTTCCCGTGCTTTATTTTGCGCCAGATCGACGGGAGCTTGCTCAACCGAAGCCGCCGCCTCGCCTTCGACTCCGGCGACGAATCCCCGGCGTACCCGACCGTCCCCGTCGTCCACGATCACGCCATCCACTCCGCACCAATCTCCCGCATCGCGTGGTAACAAAATCCCCTCCCGACCTCCATGTTTCGTCGAGTTCGTGTTTTCCGGCCATGGCGCCACCGCACCGGAGCCCCTCCGGCGACCTAGCGCCGCCCATCTATGGTCAGTTGGATCTGATCCATTGGATCCAGATCTAACGATCCAGATTAGATCCTTACGCAAACAGGTACCGGCGAATCAGAGCGCGCCACGTCGACAGCCCAGTCAGCAGCAGCGTCAGCAGCACAGTCAGCAGCTCCGCACCAACCAGAAGATGCCACGTCGACGAAGGACTTCATCGCGAAGATCTTTTCAGTTTTCTTTACGTTCTAGCCCCTGCGCGTCACAGATTAGTCCCTGGATTTTTGATTCATTATTAATTTTTATTCCTTTAGCCAAAATTTATGAAATTTATATTTTTGGAAAGCTAATAATGTGTAGAAACTTTCTGTATGCTTAATTTGAGGTTTCGACGAAATTAATTTAGATAAATTTTAAAAATGGTTTAATTGATATTTTGGCTATAATTTAATTATAAAAATTGATAATTGAGCAAATTATTTTGCTATATTTTTGTTTGTATAAATAATGGCCGTAGCATTGCTCTGTATTTTTGTAGAAGTGTTTTTTATGTGTTTTTGCATGTAAATTGTTTTTATTGCTTTTTAGGTGTTATTTTAATAAGTAAATTATATTAAAATTGTTTTCCACATTAATTTCGAATAGAAATTTTAGCTAAGTCATGATGATCATGTTAGATGCAAAATAACTTAGAAATATTTCACCTCTCCCACAAAAGTGTTATTTCTTCCTTAGAAAATTTTGAGTAATAAAATTTTGACAACACTTTTCCTTGGAAAATTTCCTTAGAAAATATTTGATAATTATTTTGACAACCCTATTTCCCTTAGAAAATTTCAACATCTTAAAAGTGTTAAATCTTTTCCTTAGAAAAATTTAGCATCTTGAAAACTTAGTGGTTTTAGAATATTTTCCTAAGTGTTATTTTTGACAAGTGTTTGTCTTTAGAACGTTTATCAACTATGGTTTTAAAAAGTATTTTTCCTTAGAAAAATACCAACACCTTATTTTATGAACTTTTACTTAGAAATTATTTTGACTTATTGTTTGACCTCTTTGGTCCTTAGTTATTTTTGGAACATCTTGTTTGCTTGCATTTCCTTAGAGCTTTTACATAAGCATGGCATGCATAATTAAGTCCTAAGTATTATTTTATAATTTCACATGACTTCCTCCTTAGAAATTTTGAGGATGCATGTTAGCTCTTTTGAACTCTCTAGTCAAAACCACTAAGTTAGAAATTAGTGGAAACAATGAAGAAACAAAGTAGGACTTAGCAAGAAAACAAGACTCCAGAAGCATCTCCAAGAAGAAAGTACTTAGAAGAAATCAAGAGGAAATTCATGAAGACCAACCAGCTACATTTTCTAAGTCTCCCTTCTCTTTCTCTCTTTTCCTTCTTTCTTCTCCTAGACTTCATGGTGACTAAGTTATATTCAAGACCAATCCTGATGCTGCCAACAATTAAGTCTTCAGAACCATCAAGTCTACAAATTGCAATGAAGATATCACATCAAGGAAAAAGCAAGGAGGATATTCTTGGAAGACTAACTACTATCTTCTTCCTTTCTGTTCTTACCTCACTTTGGACATAGACCAAGTCCTTGGTGTTTAAGACTAAGTTCCTAGAGTACTAATTGAAGACCATTGAAGATCAATGAAACTACAAAGGAGTTGAGGATGTTTTGAAGATCAAGCGTGTGAAGACTTAAACTAACCTTACAAATTTTCAAGTTATTTTTATCAAGTTTACTTTAGGCTCAACCTGGACCTTGCCTTAGCTAAATGGGATATTGTTATTTATGTCTTTCCCTTATTTTGTTTTGCATGTCTTTCATATCATAAATTACGGTGTCATCCTGCATCTCATGCATATCATATTTTTCTAAGTGTTGCATTTATGATTGTATGTTTATTTGTGGTTTGTTTGACTTGTTAGAAATTCCGGAGAGAGACGAAAGTGGTTGCAACTGCTACTACTACACTTCTGTTTGCCAAGGCAAGTGGCACACCCCCATGAAGTTTTCCTAAGTATTTTATATGCATTACTTAGTGTATTTCTTATATGCATGTGTTGGATAGAAGTATAGCTATATGCTAAACCCACCATACCTTTACACTAGTTGTGTCTAGAACCCTTTGATAACTTAGTAGAATATTTGATGCTATGCAAATGTGGTTTTCTTTAAAGCTTAATTCTACTAAGTAATTTATCACCTGGGTGGACTTGGTTATGAAAAGATGATGGAAAGGTTGAGTGTCATCTCTTAGGGGTGACCTCTAAGGGATGGTCACTTGTGATTGCCACCCAGGGTATTAAGGGGCCAATGTTTTCTCTAAGTGAAGATTGCTTACCGTGCAGCCATTAGTCATATGGGCTCTGGCTAGATGGATTAAGTTGCGTGGACTCGTCCCGACTTGACAGGTGGTGGTAGAATGGTTAGAATGGGAGCGCGTCAAGTCGGTATGGGATGGGAAAATGCTTCTGAAAAGTCTCGTCTCAACTCTCTCCTTTTCCTTAGCACAATTTGAGTGCTTGAGGATAGTTTGGGTTTGTTGGGTCTAATGGTGAAAGTGCACAACCTCTGCAGAGTTAAAAACTAAGTACTTAGCCGTGTCCCCGGTTACGGACAATTTGAGCAGCTGATCAAGGATTCAACGGAGGCTTCATCATTCCAATTTCGAAAGTAAAACTTGATGGTGAACAAGGGTAGATGAGACTATGGTCTTATACCATATCGTCTCCAACTTTTGAAGAAAATGTTTTGCAAAGTGTTAGGCAAAATTGGCTTTTATGCAAAACAGCCTTGAAACTCCACCAGCCAAATATGCATATAGGCTATTAGAGTTATTCCATTAAGTGTCCACATAGTGTCACTTGCCAGATCCATTTTTTAATGGTTCTGACCCACTCTGTTGCAAAATTTTATTTGTTGCAGAAATTTCTGACGATGAGTAAGGTTACGTTTGGGTTTCGAGTCTGCAACCAACATGTTTTCGCCTGTGGCACATGCAAAGGATGAGGACTCCATGAAGATTATTATTTCCGCTGCTTTACTCTTTCAAGCTAGCTATATGCTATGCAAGTTGTAATGAATATTTTACCAAGTCTGGATCATTCGATGTAATAATGATACTTTGTTGTGATACTACATCTTAAACTGTGTGTGCAAATGAAACGATCCAGGGGTTTGCACTATACACAGGTACCTTGCCAATTTCTAAGTGCAGGTACGCTACAGATGGTATCAGAGCACTGTGTTGCCTGTAGGTTCGAAACCCTAAGTCTGGATAGAAATAGGCTGGCCATAGGAATTAAAAGCTAATTTACTCTACTATAAAAGTTTAATCTTGTTTCTTCCTTTTCTTTTGAACTTATTCTAGTAACACTTATCTAATCTTGTTTCCTCAAATTCTGTTTAGATGGTCCCCTTCACCTGCACGGAGATTCTGAGAGACAGCGTGACTTGTCCTTTTGGAGTTCAACTGAATGGTATCTGCAAAGATCTTGATTTGGTTCCCCCAACCTTCAAAATAAGGACGATACCCTCAGAGATAACCAATAAGCAACGCTGGGAGATTGAGACAGAGATCCTACCTGGTACTACCAGGATTCCCACCGAGGCAATTGTCTACAAGAGGGTGTACCCTACCTGGGAGACTGGCCTTCTGCTAGCAAAACATGAGGCACTATCACGTATCTGTGAGGAATTCTACGAGATGTTGCCCCAAAACTCTTCCTACCGTCGCTTCGGGAGGCGTAATGCTAATGAACTACCCCACTGGAGTGGAAAGGATCGCGAGAAGCTAAACCCTACAGAGCTACAAATGGAAGATCTGGAGTTAGCAACACATATAGCTACCACTGCACTCCATGCTGAGATGAAGATGACGGACGAGGCCAAGGAGTTGATTGAGGAGCAGAGGAAGGAGATCGAAACCACTATAGAAATAATAGCCTCCGAAGAACTTCAGAAGCAGAAGCGTGAGACGATCATTCAAAGGCTTGAAGCTGAAAATTTGAAGCTGCTAAACAAGGTCGACAGACAGGAAGCAACGATAGCAGCCCTTCGGGAGCAATGTGCCCAACTCGCCAAGGAGTCATTTGAAGAGGAGAACTCAAGGATGAAGCGCCCTAAGACTAAGACCTCCACCTAGTGTTCCAGCAAGAACCAGAGAGAGTAGTCACCCACCAACCCTAGAATTTTGTCAGACGACGTTAGTTTCATTATTGACCAACCAAAATTGTGGTATGGCAGTACTTAGGCTTGTATTTTCAGAATATCCGTTGTTACCTGGGTTTGAAGTCAAGAGAAAAGTTTGAAAGTTTAAAGTTTGTTTTGAGCTTGTTTGTGTTGTGTTATGTGAATGCTTGTATGGGTAGAAATATTTCCCTTAGAATCTGTCTATCTTATACTTATCTATTCCAAAACCCACAGATGTCTCCCCAGAGTGCACCTGAAGACAACAACAACAACACCAGCACCAACAACGTTGAAACAATGTTGCAGAAGATGATGGCAACACAAGCCCAGCTGATGACCATGATGACCCAGATCAAAGCAGATCAAAGTGAACCACCACCACCCCTAACCCATACGGATAGACTTGTCAAATTTTTAAGTCTTGAACCCAACACGTTCCACCCTACAAATGATCCAATTATGGCAACCGACTGGCTACGATCAATAGAGAAGGATCTGATACTTTGTGAGTGCACCGACATAGAGAAAGTGAGTTTTGCATCTTATTTCTTGGAAGGACTTGCGGCTAAATGGTGGAGAACATATCATAGCACTCACACATGTGATACTTTAACCTGGAAAGAGTTCAAGGAAGGGTTTGTAGTGTTTACAGTTCCCCTGACATGTGGAATATGAAGCAAGAAGAGTTCCTAAACCTGAGGCAAGGGGCAGGACACTCAAGGAGTATAGAGATGATTTCTATGCACTGTCTCGTTATGCCCCTGAAGGCATAATTATCGAGGAAGAGAGGGAGGAAAGTTTTCTCAAGAGACTATGTGATGAGATGAAAGTCCCTTTCACAGTCACACACGCTTGGGAGTATCAGGCCTTACTGGACCAAGCACTCATACTGGAGGATGATATCAGGAAGACTGGAAATCTGAAGAGAAAGCTAAGTATCAACAAACATCATTCTGAGCCTTCATTCAAAAGACACCATACTCCTGAGGTGAACCATAGCCACAAACAGGGGAATCACCATAATAAAGGGAGTCATCTCAAACATCCTGATCGCAATGGTGGGTCCAAAGGAAGCAATGGAGACCGGAAGGGAAATGGACATGATGACCATAACCATAACAATGGACAGCATCGCCCAAATCCAGAACTCAAGAAAGATAACAGCCAAGTGCTCTGCTTTAAGTGCAATAATAAGGGCCATTATGCCAATAAGTGCCCGGAAAATAAACTCCAGAACAACCCTCCACACAAAGACATCAGCAAGGTGATGTGCTTCAAATGCAAGAACATGGGTCATTACGCCAATAAATGCCCAGCTAAGATGAAGACCGAAGAAATTGCTAAGACAAAGCCTTTTGGTAAAGAATATATGAACCACACCAATGTGGAAGGAGTGATTGAGGAACCTAGCTTGGAGAATGGTACGTTATCAATCAAGTTTACAGTTTGAAGTTTGACTGCCAACATAGATTTCTTTTAAGGGTGGTAGCCACCCTGATATCCCCGTCACAAACTTTTGCTAGCCTTCCCGAATCTCGGGACGAGATTCCTTTTAGGGTGGTAGTATGTAACATCCCAAGTTTTTCAAAAAGTTGAAAAATCAGAAAAATTTAAAACTTTTGAAAACTATTATGTATTTTGCTTTGAAAGGAAAATTCATGCATACATTCAGCATCATATAGCATTGTTTGCATTTGGTTATTTCAAAAGTGGGAAATACATTTCCACTTGAAAACATATTTAAGAAAATATATTAGTAGAGCAATTATGCTCCAATTTTCTTTTGACTTTTATGTATTGTTCTGTTAATGTTGTTTGTGAATTGATTGTTTTTGTTGAAATATAAATATTTTCAAAAGGTTTATCTTGTGATATTCAAGTTTTAGTTAAGCCACCTCAGATTGTTTTAAACCTATTTTAAAATTGGACATCAAGTGTCATATTGTTTATTAAAAACCTAGTTTGGAAATCAAAATGATTTCTATTTGAAAAGTGTGTTGATTGTGAATAGTTTGGATGTATTAAGAAATTATTCTATTACTTACCTAAGCTCTATTCTCAAGTTTTATAGTTTTACTTTTGAAGGAAAATATTTATTTGGATTTCCAAAATGAGTTTTGAAATCATTTTGATTTATCAAAACCCTTTTAAAAACTACTTATGTTTTATACAAAATTATTTTATTGAGTGAGATAAATCAAATTACTTATATTTGACCTTGGGTTAAATTATATATTTCAAAAGGAATTCATAAAACCCTATAGATTTAAAATGGCATTATCATGTCCAAAATCCATTTAAACTCATTTCAAAATTTAGATAATAAAATGTTTTGGAAAATGATATTTAAAGGCTGCAGATCAAAGAGTTTGTTTTTACAAAATTATTGAAAGTGGTTTGAATTGTTTTGGATTTAAAATTCAAAAGTTATTTGATTTTTGAATAAAACAGAAAAGAAAACGTTTTCTGGAAAAAAAAATGCGAAGCCTAGCTAAATGGGCCAAGCCCAACTACTAGCTACCGCTCAGCGCAGCAAGCAGCAGCCCAGGCCCGCTCCTTTCCTCTGACTGACATGTGGGCCCCACCAATGACGTCAGCGATGACGTCATCATCGTCTCCACCGTGTTCATCACGGATTCTTCCCGAACCCTAACCGAATCCGCCCGATTTCGTCGCGATTTGTTGCGTGCTTCGCACGAACCCTTTCCCCCATATAAACCTCAGCCCCCGCCGCATCTTTTCCCCCAGAAACCCTAGCCTCTACGCCCCCAGGCTGCCCACAATCCGCCGCCGCCGTCCGCCATTGCCGCCGCCGTATTTCTTGAACGCCGGTGAGCACGGTCGATCTAAAGCCTTCCAATCCCTCCCATCCTCTTTGTTTTCCTCTTGCGCACCCGTGTGATTTTTCCCGTGCTTTATTTTGCGCCAGATCGACGGGAGCTTGCTCAACCGAAGCCGCCGCCTCGCCTTCGACTCCGGCGACGAATCCCCGGCGTACCCGACCGTCCCCGTCGTCCACGATCACGCCATCCACTCCGCACCAATCTCCCGCATCGCGTGGTAACAAAATCCCCTCCCGACCTCCATGTTTCGTCGAGTTCGTGTTTTCCGGCCATGGCGCCACCGCACCGGAGCCCCTCCGGCGACCTAGCGCCGCCCATCTATGGTCAGTTGGATCTGATCCATTGGATCCAGATCTAACGATCCAGATTAGATCCTTACGCAAACAGGTACCGGCGAATCAGAGCGCGCCACGTCGACAGCCCAGTCAGCAGCAGCGTCAGCAGCACAGTCAGCAGCTCCGCACCAACCAGAAGATGCCACGTCGACGAAGGACTTCATCGCGAAGATCTTTTCAGTTTTCTTTACGTTCTAGCCCCTGCGCGTCACAGATTAGTCCCTGGATTTTTGATTCATTATTAATTTTTATTCCTTTAGCCAAAATTTATGAAATTTATATTTTTGGAAAGCTAATAATGTGTAGAAACTTTCTGTATGCTTAATTTGAGGTTTCGACGAAATTAATTTAGATAAATTTTAAAAATGGTTTAATTGATATTTTGGCTATAATTTAATTATAAAAATTGATAATTGAGCAAATTATTTTGCTATATTTTTGTTTGTATAAATAATGGCCGTAGCATTGCTCTGTATTTTTGTAGAAGTGTTTTTTTATGTGTTTTTGCATGTAAATTGTTTTTATTGCTTTTTAGGTGTTATTTTAATAAGTAAATTATATTAAAATTGTTTTCCACATTAATTTCGAATAGAAATTTTAGCTAAGTCATGATGATCATGTTAGATGCAAAATAACTTAGAAATATTTCACCTCTCCCACAAAAGTGTTATTTCTTCCTTAGAAAATTTTGAGTAATAAAATTTTGACAACACTTTTCCTTGGAAAATTTCCTTAGAAAATATTTGATAATTATTTTGACAACCCTATTTCCCTTAGAAAATTTCAACATCTTAAAAGTGTTAAATCTTTTCCTTAGAAAAATTTAGCATCTTGAAAACTTAGTGGTTTTAGAATATTTTCCTAAGTGTTATTTTTGACAAGTGTTTGTCTTTAGAACGTTTATCAACTATGGTTTTAAAAAGTATTTTTCCTTAGAAAAATACCAACACCTTATTTTATGAACTTTTACTTAGAAATTATTTTGACTTATTGTTTGACCTCTTTGGTCCTTAGTTATTTTTGGAACATCTTGTTTGCTTGCATTTCCTTAGAGCTTTTACATAAGCATGGCATGCATAATTAAGTCCTAAGTATTATTTTATAATTTCACATGACTTCCTCCTTAGAAATTTTGAGGATGCATGTTAGCTCTTTTGAACTCTCTAGTCAAAACCACTAAGTTAGAAATTAGTGGAAACAATGAAGAAACAAAGTAGGACTTAGCAAGAAAACAAGACTCCAGAAGCATCTCCAAGAAGAAAGTACTTAGAAGAAATCAAGAGGAAATTCATGAAGACCAACCAGCTACATTTTCTAAGTCTCCCTTCTCTTTCTCTCTTTTCCTTCTTTCTTCTCCTAGACTTCATGGTGACTAAGTTATATTCAAGACCAATCCTGATGCTGCCAACAATTAAGTCTTCAGAACCATCAAGTCTACAAATTGCAATGAAGATATCACATCAAGGAAAAAGCAAGGAGGATATTCTTGGAAGACTAACTACTATCTTCTTCCTTTCTGTTCTTACCTCACTTTGGACATAGACCAAGTCCTTGGTGTTTAAGACTAAGTTCCTAGAGTACTAATTGAAGACCATTGAAGATCAATGAAACTACAAAGGAGTTGAGGATGTTTTGAAGATCAAGCGTGTGAAGACTTAAACTAACCTTACAAATTTTCAAGTTATTTTTATCAAGTTTACTTTAGGCTCAACCTGGACCTTGCCTTAGCTAAATGGGATATTGTTATTTATGTCTTTCCCTTATTTTGTTTTGCATGTCTTTCATATCATAAATTACGGTGTCATCCTGCATCTCATGCATATCATATTTTTCTAAGTGTTGCATTTATGATTGTATGTTTATTTGTGGTTTGTTTGACTTGTTAGAAATTCCGGAGAGAGACGAAAGTGGTTGCAACTGCTACTACTACACTTCTGTTTGCCAAGGCAAGTGGCACACCCCCATGAAGTTTTCCTAAGTATTTTATATGCATTACTTAGTGTATTTCTTATATGCATGTGTTGGATAGAAGTATAGCTATATGCTAAACCCACCATACCTTTACACTAGTTGTGTCTAGAACCCTTTGATAACTTAGTAGAATATTTGATGCTATGCAAATGTGGTTTTCTTTAAAGCTTAATTCTACTAAGTAATTTATCACCTGGGTGGACTTGGTTATGAAAAGATGATGGAAAGGTTGAGTGTCATCTCTTAGGGGTGACCTCTAAGGGATGGTCACTTGTGATTGCCACCCAGGGTATTAAGGGGCCAATGTTTTCTCTAAGTGAAGATTGCTTACCGTGCAGCCATTAGTCATATGGGCTCTGGCTAGATGGATTAAGTTGCGTGGACTCGTCCCGACTTGACAGGTGGTGGTAGAATGGTTAGAATGGGAGCGCGTCAAGTCGGTATGGGATGGGAAAATGCTTCTGAAAAGTCTCGTCTCAACTCTCTCCTTTTCCTTAGCACAATTTGAGTGCTTGAGGATAGTTTGGGTTTGTTGGGTCTAATGGTGAAAGTGCACAACCTCTGCAGAGTTAAAAACTAAGTACTTAGCCGTGTCCCCGGTTACGGACAATTTGAGCAGCTGATCAAGGATTCAACGGAGGCTTCATCATTCCAATTTCGAAAGTAAAACTTGATGGTGAACAAGGGTAGATGAGACTATGGTCTTATACCATATCGTCTCCAACTTTTGAAGAAAATGTTTTGCAAAGTGTTAGGCAAAATTGGCTTTTATGCAAAACAGCCTTGAAACTCCACCAGCCAAATATGCATATAGGCTATTAGAGTTATTCCATTAAGTGTCCACATAGTGTCACTTGCCAGATCCATTTTTTAATGGTTCTGACCCACTCTGTTGCAAAATTTTATTTGTTGCAGAAATTTCTGACGATGAGTAAGGGTTACGTTTGGGTTTCGAGTCTGCAACCAACATGTTTTCGCCTGTGGCACATGCAAAGGATGAGGACTCCATGAAGATTATTATTTCCGCTGCTTTACTCTTTCAAGCTAGCTATATGCTATGCAAGTTGTAATGAATATTTTACCAAGTCTGGATCATTCGATGTAATAATGATACTTTGTTGTGATACTACATCTTAAACTGTGTGTGCAAATGAAACGATCCAGGGGTTTGCACTATACACAGGTACCTTGCCAATTTCTAAGTGCAGGTACGCTACAGCCCTGTCGACTGCTTGCTTCTTGTGCTCAGTCATGAGTGTATGGTCATTGGTGATAGAAAGATCTTAAAAAGTTTGCTCCATACCGAAATTCTCTGAGATCTTGCTGAAATCTCGGTCGCAAGCGTCGGACCTTTGGAAGTTTCCAGTGACTGTGATGACTCCCTTGTGTCCTGGCATCTTCAACTTGAGGTATGCGTAATGTGGTACTGCCATGAATCGGGCAAACGTTGGGCGTCCCAATATGGCGTGGTACTGTGACTTCCAGTCGATGACATCGAACTCAATCGATTTTGTACTGAAGTGGCTTGCATCACCAAATGTAACGTCGAGTTGTATTGTGCCTTCTGGGTCAACAACTTTTCCTGGAACAATACCATGAAAAGTGTTTGTGGATTTGGGTAGATTTTCGACTGGCCTGTTCATCCTGCGTAGCGTGTCAGTGAAGATGATGTTGATGCCGCTACCTCCATCCATGAAGACCTTGGTCATGGTGTAGCCACCAATCTGAGCGTCGAGTACTAGGGCTGCATGGCCTGGTCGATAAACTGATGGTGGGTGGTCCTCTCGTGTGAACGTTATTGGAATCTCGGATCCCCTTAGGTATTTTGGTACGGCTGGTGGCGCCATGACTGCCATGTTGACATGTCGAGTATGCAGCTTCTGCTGCCTGTTGGAGGGACGCCCTTTTTATATCATGTACCTCTGTCCCTGAGGCTTCGGGTATTGATCTTCTGCTACTTGTGGTATGTGGTGTGTAGCTCCCGCGACCTGGCTCCCTGCATTGTGCTGTGGTGGAGGTAAGAGTGCCAGGACCGGTTGCGCCGGTGGTGCTGCAGCGGGGACTGGCTGAGCAGTCGAAGGTGTAACTCTTCTCATCTTCATCATGTAATCCATCGCCATTTGGTCGAACTCTCTACAATTCCCCATGGTGTGATTGGAGACTAGCCTTCCATCATCCCCTTTGAACAGGTGGAGTCTGCAATAGTCGTCCATCTTCTCTTCGAATGTCCTTTCCGGCCTTGCGTCTGGGCGCCTGCGCCACTCTGGCCTTTTGTACTTTTCCACGGTGGTCATCTGTTCGACTGTCGCGGCGGTCATCGTTTCGACTGTCGCGACGCTCTTCCGGTCGCCTATCATCTCTGCCATGATTGTCTTGCGGTTGAGTGAATCCTGCCGCCATGAACTTTACTCTATCATCGTCGTTGTAACGGCCTTTGTGTTTGCGCCTCCGATCATCTATGTGACTATCGCGGTGATCTCGACTGTCCCGATGATCTTCGCGGTCCCGCGGTGAGACTGGGCGCTTAGCCCTTATGGAATCTTCTCCGTCTGCCCACTCAGTTGCTATTTTCATGAGCTCCGCCATTGATTTTGACTATTGGCGACCGAGTGCTTCTCTAAAATCCTCCCTAAAGACTCCCTGGGTGAAGACACCCATAGCTCTGTCTTCGGAGATTGTGCCTACCGAATTGGATCTGACCTCTGTGTGCAAGCTCTTAGTTCTGCGAATGTTTTAGGTCGCTCACACAGGGGGTCGAAATACTTGATGAAGTCCTCTCGGAAGTGATACCAAGAGTCGTATGATCCTTCGGGTAGTGCTTTGAGCCAGTCACGGTTTGTGCCCTCGAGCATCAGCTGTATGTATTGCAACGCTGTTGTAGTCGTGCCGCGTTGACACACGACTACTAGCTTGTAATCCTCGAGCCAGCCTTATGGCTCCTGTCTGCAGTTAAACTTTGGTGTTGTTGGTAACCCAAACTTTTTGGGCATCCAGGCCTCACGGATGCGTCGAGTGAAGCATCTAGCTCCGCAGGGTCCTGTGTCTCGATTGTCACCTGAATCGCTGCTGTCTGATCTTCTGGATCTGCTCCGAGACCGGCGGCGACTTGAATCTCTTCTTGTGCTGCTCCTGTGAGGGATGCGACTGCGATGATCTCGCGATGTATGACGTGAGCGGCTCCTGCTGCGCTCTCTGCTCTTCCCTGTCTGGAGGTCTTTTGCTGCGAGTGCGAGCGCCTTTAACTGCTGCTGATGTGCTTCGCCTGCTGGGTCGCCTGCTGGAGGTGCAGTTGCTTTTACGTAAGCTCCGATCGAGAGTAAAGCACCTTCGGCTGTCTTGGTACCAGCACTCCTTCCATGTCCAGCGTCATGAACGAGTGTTCTAAGTTGCGAGTGATTCCTAATCTTTCTCCTTGTGGAAGATTTGCAAACCGAGATCGGTGCTTGGGCTCTGTCCCACCTGTGGAGCCAAGGGATAGCTGCCTCCTTCGCACACTCGAGATACTGGCTTGCTTTCTGCGTTCCTCGAGTGTTGCTCTGTACTGTTTTAGGCGCATCATCTCTTGCCAGTTGAAGTAGTTGTAGGCCATCATCTCCTCTGGAGTCGCATCTGCTGGCATCATTATGCACTCCTTGATGACTTTGTCCACTTCTGCCGCCATCTCGGGTGTGATACTTAGTGTTGAGACACCATCTGGTAAGGTGACTGTGCACGGGAATTCCGTAGGTCTTCGACTGGCTGCTGCTGCCGAGGCTTCTGCGCTGAACGCGATGCAGACTTGATGGGGTATGACTGGAGGACATGTGTATGTGCTGTCGATGCTAGTCATGGACTCGAACTCATCGTCCAAGCTCATGTCAGAGTTGTTGCTTCTGCTGATTTGGGCGTCGGTGTCGACGTATGCTTCGAGTGTCTGCTCAGGATTGTCTTCGTTGTTGGAGAGGAACTCGTGATCTGCTTGGATCTCTGGGCCGCCGAAATCGGCGAGGCAGATGCTGTCATTTGCGTCTTCAGTTTGCATGTAGTCGAGAACCATGACGAGTAATTCGGCGTGTTCGACTGTGCCAACTTGATAGGTGGACTGTACCTCATCATCTGGGATTTCTTGTGCCATGAGCTCGTTGAACTCTCGGGTTGACATAGATGAGACTGGTGATCCAAGTGGCGAGATCGAATCGATCTGTGAGGAGGCGTCTTCCATAGCTGCAGGTGATGCAATCGTAGTCGATGGAGCATCGAGTGTCTCAGCCGCGATCGGATCTGTCAAGTCCTGCACTCCAAACTTATCAAAGAAAAAATTGTGCTTTCCAACAGTCAGATCCAAACTTGAGTTGAGGCTGGCAAAGGCCTCTTGAGCTTCTGTCGAGTACGGTTTGATCCGTTTTGGCGATGCGATATTTGAAGCTGGCGAGTGCTTTCCTGATGATCCGACGTTAGTCGAGCTTGCCGGCGAGTTGCCGTTTGCGGATGTGGCCGGCGAGTTGCCGTTTGAAGATGAAACCGGCGAAACTGTGAATCCAACACTACCTGTTCCCACAGACGGCGCCAATTGACGAGGTGTGTCCTCGGCAATACCCATGGTAAGGTACCTAGGGCTAGAGTTATGAGGTAGAGAACACGTAGTGTAGGTAGAATCGTCGGCTGACAAGCGGGATTTACCCAGGTTCAGGGCCCTCGACTGAGGTAACACCCCTACTTCCTGCCTGTCTGTATTGACGATGGAATATGTTGCGGTTACAAGGGTCTAGCAAGGGTTTGATCGCGCTAGGGTTTGAGGGCTCTAGTGTTGCATGTCCTTGATCGGCCATCCTCCCAGCACTTATATAGGGGGCTGGGTCTCGGGTACGTAACCGACTAGGCTTTACAGATAAGGAAAATACAACCGACTAAGCCTAACTTGGGAAGCAATCTTCGTCTTGGGCCTTCCTTGCTGGGCTTCATCGGGCTGTTGACAATTGGGCTTTAGTCATTACGTACACCAGGTACCCTCCTGATAGGGTACCCGTTTGGTATAACCTCGTGATCGTGCATATCACAGGTTTCACTCACGTCGCCTCCGGATCACATAGTGCCACAACAGTTTACTCATCGGCATGATCAGAAGACGGTAAAAAAGAGTTCTCACACATGTCACACAAGTTAAAAGAGCT
This sequence comes from Poa pratensis, assembly GCA_947311845.1. NCBI lineage: Eukaryota > Viridiplantae > Streptophyta > Magnoliopsida > Poales > Poaceae > Poa > Poa pratensis. The sequence goes on from CAMZMU010000052.1 coordinate 167,333,361, forward strand.
AGGCATGCTAGTTAATGAATTAGCGAGATCACGCACCATTGTCATTTATGTTAATAAATTCGGGTAATCCATATGTCCCTTTTTAGCAAAGTCATGCCAAAATCCACGAAAAATTTCGGCATGACCTTTGCTAAAAAAGGATGTATGGAGTACCCGAATTTGCTGGAACGGAAGTTAATCAACGTTCCGGCAATCTCAAGGGCCTCTAGGGTACCTGCAAACAATTCACATGCATTCATCGACCATTTGTCAGTCGCATTGCGACATTCACATCACAAAAAATTCATCGACCCACAAAATAATGCAACCTAGCAAGAGGAGCGGAAAAGCGTCATTACCCTCAAAGCGTGCTGACAAAAAGACAGGGGAAGTAGCTCCTTCCCGAGCCCTGCCCTACAACGACGCTCCCGTCGTCAACCTCGCTGCATACCCTGTCACTTGTATAGAACGACACATCGGATACCCCTCTATGGAAACGGCAGGCGTTAGGCGACGGAGAATCGCGTTTTCCACGCGGCCAGTGCGTACAAACCTGACCTGGGCCGTGGCTGGCCCATCAACATAGGTAACGGAGAAAGTATTAACTCCGTTACCCATATTATTGGCAACGGTCTTAATTCTGGCTCCGTTTCCGATATGTGTCTCTATAGCAACAGAGACTTTTGTGTGTCCGTGTGCAATGTGGACACATTCCATCTTCGTCGAATTCGATGCGAGCGGAGTAACTGCTATGGCGTAGTGGCATAGTGACGCCGCGGCACCGCCCACTACTCCTTAAAAACACACGATCTCCCTGCTATCTCAGTACGCCACTTCGCCGCAGCCATGGATACTCCTAGCAACTCCTCAGGCGTTCGCCGTAGCAGTTTCCCGCTTTCGCTGAATTGGAACCGCGTCGTCGTGCCGGAGGCCGTCGCGCAGAGGCACTGACAATATAGGAGGCCAGTGCCCTGGTCAAATGTTAGCCTCCCCGATGGCTGGTGCGTCAACCATAGGAGGGTGCCTATGCCGCCGGAAGAGGACGCGGGATCCTCGGACGCCCGCGACCCCAGCCGCTCACCGCGGCGGAGAGACGCTCATCCGCGGTCGCCTGGATGGAACCGCGTCATCGTCGGGCAGGCCGTCGCGGAGCGGCACTGGCAATATAGGAGGCCAGTGCCATGGTCAAAGGTTCGGCTACCCGGTGGCTGGCACCTCAACCGCGTGTTGGTGCCTATGCCGCCGGAAAGAGTTGAGCTGCTTCAGAGCCGCCGGCTCCTCCTCCCGCCAGAGCTGCACGACGATCCTGCCTACGATGATGAAGAGATGTGGGAGGGGCGCACGGGCGGCGATGACATCGTCGGCGAGGAGCCGCGCGACGACACGGACGAATACGCGGCTCTCCTCGCATACGAGCAGGAGAAGGCGGAGGCCGAGGAGTAGTTATAGTTATTTATTTTTATGTTCTTCAACTTCAATACTAGTAGGATCAGTATAAGCCCAGTGTGTCAGTGAAAAAATCAAAGGAAACGGTTGTTTATACCCTCCGTTTCTGATGTTCTACTTTGCTATAAATGCGCCATTCTCACAGCCCTAAACTCCATCGCTCTCACTCTCAGCCTCACTCTCAAAGTGTGGCGGCTGATACGTCTCCAACGTATCCATAATTTCTGTTGTTCCATGCTTATATTATACCAATTGCTACATGTTTTATATACACTTTATATCACTTTTATGCATTTTCTGGGACTAACCTATTAACAAGATGCCGAAGAGCTGTTCGGGCAATATTCTCGGAATTCGACGAAACAAAAGCCAAACCTCCTATTTTTCTGAGGGACACACAGAGCCAGAAGGGCAAGCCAGGGGGAGGCCCACGGCCTCCAAACCACCTGCTCGCGCGGCTGGGCCCACAGGCGCGCCGGGAGGTGAGGAGGGAGCCCAGGACCTCCGCTGACATCGTCCCTTCGCCTATATATTGCCTCAGACGCGAAAACCCTAAGACACCAAGTCATATTTCCAGAAGAGTTCCGCAGCGCCGCCGCCATCGACGACAAGTTTCGGGGGACAGAATCTCTGTTCCGGCACGCCGCCGGGACGGGGAATTGCCCCCGGAGTCATCTCCATCGACACCACCGCCATCTTCATCGCCGCTGCTGACTCCCATGATGAGGAGGGAGTAGTTCTCCCCCGAGGCTGAGGGCTCTACCGGTAGCTATGTGGTTCATCTCTCTCTCCCATGGTGTGATCTTTATGTGATCGTGTGTATTGCTAGTATCGCTGAATACATTAATAATGTTTATGCTACTCAAGTGATTTTGTCTAGTTTCTGGAGTCATTGTGACAACACGGTATCAAGGTGACAGTGTGGGTACTTGTGTGACTCTATGAATAATTTAGATATTATCATGGCTTGTTCTTGGGAACTGTGGTGTTTGTTTACTCAGACTTTGAGGAGTGCTTTTGCAGCCCTACACGTAGTACTCTTGCTTCATCAAGAAGGAGAATAATCCCGAGTAGTATTTACTTGTGTTCAGTTGTGCTAATCTAGTTGAATATGTAGATGTTACTCTTTATCTATTATGCACTCTATAGGTTACTTTAATATGAACTCCGGTACTCTCCACGGTGTAAAGGTGACAGTGTGTGCACCGTGTGTGACTCCTTTATGACGTTGTGGCGCTTGTTTACTCCGGCTTGAGGTGTGCTTTTGTAGCCCTACACAATGAATGGTGTTTGTTATCCAACAAGAGAGTGTTTAAGAGTAGCTTTTACTTATTCAGTTATGAGATCATTGTTGAGAGTGTCCACTAGTGAAAGTATGATCCCTAGGCCTTGTTTCTAAGCATTGAAACACCGTTTACAACAAGTTCTGCTACATGTTTGCTTGCTGCCATTTTATTCAGATTGCAATTACTACTTATAATCATCCATATTACTTGTATTTCACTATCTCTTCGCCGAACTAGTGCACCTATACATCTGACAAGTGTATTGGGTGTGTTGGGGACACAAGAGACTTCTTGTATCTTAATTGCAGGGTTGCTTGAGAGGGATATCTTTGACCTCTACCTCCCTGAGTTCGATAAACCTTGGGTGATTCACTTAAGGGAAACTTGCTGCTGTTCTACAAACCTCTGCTCTTGGAGGCCCAACACTGTCTACAAGAATAGAAGCACACGTAGACATCAAGCTATTTTCTGGCGCCGTTGCCGGGGAGGTAAGCGTTGGAAGGTATCTCCTTTAGATTCTGCAATTATTTCTTTTTGTTTCTTGTTTTTATTTTCACTAGTTAGGCTTAATGGAAAACAACAAAAAAATTAGAGATCTTATGAACTTTATATTGAATTAGGACATGATGCTTTTGAAGAGAAAATTAAAAAACCTATGGAGGCTTGTTTGCATAATAGTGGTAGTAATGTTATTAGTATAAATTCTTTGGACACCATTATTGCTAAGGCTGTGGAAAAGCCTAAGCTTGGGGAAGCTAGTTTATATGAAAATAATCTTTTTTGCTCCTCAGCTATGGAGGAATTATTTTGCCTTGATAATGCTTTGTCTCCAATATGTGATAATTCTAATGATGTTTGTGATATTCCAAATCCACCGTTGAAAGTATTTCTTTTAAAATACCTATGAAAATTGTTGAAAGGGTTATGAATGATCAGTATGCAGGGGATGGATCAATCCATCCAAGTGCTCACTTGTCGAAACTTACAGAACTTTGTGAGTTATTTAAGGTTGCAGGTTTATCAAGAGAAAATGTCATGAGGAAACTATTTCCATTGTCACTTAAGGACAAAGCAAAGGAATGGTATAGGCTGCTGGATGAACAACCTTCGAATTGGAAACAGCTTGAATCTCTCTTTTACTCTAAATTTTATCCTCTTCATGAAGTGCATCTAGATAGGAATTACATTTATAATTTTTACCCTCATGATGGAGAAAGCATTGCTCAAGCTTGGGGAAGGCTGAAAACATTAATACTCAAATGTCCTAACCATGAGCTTTCTGAGGAAATAATTGTTACTAATTTTTATGCAAGGCTTTCAGGTCATTACAAGGATTATGTAGATGCATGTTCACATGGTTCTTTCACAAGCAAGAAGGTTGAAGCTAGATGGGATATTCTTGAAAGAATTCAAAACAATGCTGAGGATTGGGAGAATGACAAAGGTAAAGAATCAGGTATAAACTATGAATATGATTGCATTAAGTCTTTCGTTGAAACTGCTAGTTTTCAAGAGCTTAGTGCTAAATATGGTCTTGATTCTCAAATTATTGTTGATTGTTTTAGAACCTTTGCTTCTCATATTAATGTTCCTAAAGAAAATTGGGACGTGTATCATGAACCTTTCAAAGACACTTGCATGGAAAATGAAATTGTTGTTAATGATTGCAATAAACATGCTCAAACTTCTGAAAATACTATTTCTTATAAGCATGTTAATTTTTGTGGAATGCATAGACCTTGTGGAATTAATCAAATCGAAGATGAATATTGTATCCATCATAGGAATGAAAAAACTAGAACATGGTACAAGGCTCTAAGAGATCTTGGTGAAAAAGTTTGTGACCTCCATCCTTTTATTTGTGAACTTTGCTATGAAGTGGGTCATTTTAATTTTCAATGTTCAGGTCATGATAATAGCCTTTCGAATCCAATTACTGCAAATTTGTATTGTGATAACATGATCACTCCTAATCAACATGATGAACTTACATTATTTTTGGGGTGTGAAGAGTTATCAAGAAAAACTTCCTTGTTAGATATGAGTGATCTTGATATGAATAGTGTGTTGCATGGATGTTATCTCTATTGTGTTAATAATTGCCATGCTAACACCTACATACAAAATATTATAAAGGATGAGACTTTACCAAAGTATGACAGGACTAATATGTGTTTTGTTCTCATTAATGAAAGAGAGGAGTCCCCCCAAGTTTCTTCCATTGTCTCTAATACTAAACCAGGTTATGTGGAGGAGCTTCCTTTCAAACCTCTCCCTCCTAAAGATAAAAAGAAGAGGGGAAAGAAGAAGAAGAAGAAGAAGAGGAGTAAAAGGAGAGAGGAAACGGTATCTTCTCCCAAACTTGTTGCTCCTGTTACAATTGATACTTATAATTCTGAATTCGATGATTCTGAACTTGATGATGAACCTATGCCTGTTACTTATATTAGTGATCATGATTGGGAAAATGAAACTACTTTTGATATTGAAAATCTTTGGGGTACCAATTCTGAAAATGATGATATTAATGATTGCCATACTATTAGTACTATCCATGTTTCTTCCAATGATGATATGAAAAGCTCTAAGCTTGGGGATGAGGTGTTTGAAAATCCTTTTGCTAGTAATAATATATGAGACCTCTTCTCCTAGTGATGTGTTTGAAAATTCTTTTGCTACTGCTGATTATATGTTTGATACATCTCCTTCTAGTAAAAATGATGATATGTTTACAGATGAACACACTTTGGAAGATAACTATTCTATTACTTATGATGATACTATGCCTCCAGTCTTTGATAATTATTATAAAGAATACTATGACATAGGTTATAATTACAGTCATCCTCATGAAACTTGTCATAGTTATGGAGAGATTACCCAAAACCATCCCTTTAATATACAACTTGTCTATCATGTTCGAGTTCTTTATGATGATCCTGCCCCATTGTTATTAATGAGAAGAACTTTTCTTGTGTGGAAAATATTGATACTTTTGTGCATATGATCATGGTAAGAATGTTTCATGTGATGGTTATATTGTGGATTTTATCAATGATGCTACTGAAAGTTTTTATGAGAGAGGGAGACATGGATTCATATATCTCAATAATATCAAGTCTCCTCTCTTTTTGTTGAAATTTTGAAGTTGCACTTGTTTTGTCTTTCTATGCTAGTAGCTTCATGCTTCAATAATTTGTTTTCTTACAAGATTCCTTTGCATAGGAAGTGGGTTAGACTTAAATGTGTTTGGTATTTGCTTTTTGATGCTCTCTTATATTCAACTCTTATACATATGAGAGCATTATCAAAATCACTATGCCTAGCTAAAAGGCTTTAAAGAAAAGCGCTTATGGGAGACAACCCATTGTTTTTATTTCTGTTATTTTTTTTCTTTGAGTCAAGGAGTTTTGTTACTTCTGTAGCAACTCCTTTGTATCTTTATTTTATCGCATTGTTGTGCCAAGTAAAGTTCTATATTGAAAGTTGATGCAAGATTTGGATTTCTGCGCAGTGACAGATTTTTAGCTGTCACGAATTTGAGCTTTTCTCCCTGTAGAAAATTCAAAAATTCTAAAAAATCACGCATCTTCCTGAGATATGTACGCAACTTTCATTATTTTGGCCAGATCCATCTGAGCAACTTAAGTGCCTCGAAAAAATTCGTCATTCCAGACTGTTCTGTTTTTGACAGATTCTGCCTTTTGTTTTGCATTCGCTCTTTTACGTGTTTGTGTGGATTTCTTTGCTCCACAAAGCATTGGTGGCTGTAGCTAATGTCCAGAAGCTTTGGGATTGATTGTATCATTACAGAATATGAGAATTTTTGATTATGCACTAACCCTCTAATGAGAACTGTCTTGAGTTTGGTGTGAAGGAAGTTTTCAAGGATCAAGCGAGAAGGGTGATATTATGTGATCAAGAAGAGTGAAAAGCCTAAGCTTGGGGATGCCCCCGTGGTTCATCCCAACCATATTCAGAGAGACTCAAGCGTCTAAGCTTGGGGATGCCCAAGGCATCCCCTTCTTCATCAACAACTTATCAGGTCATCTCTAGTGAAACTATATTTTAATTCTTTCACATCTTATGCGCTTTACTTGGAGCGTCTGTGTGCTTTTATTTTTGTTTTTGTTTGAATAAATTCGGATCCTAGCAATCCTTGTGTGGGAGAGAGACACGCTCCGCTTTTTCATGTGAATACTCATGTTCTTCACTTATATTTGTTGAGTATTCTTAACTAGCTACTGCAGTGCTTTTAGCTCCTGTTTTTCATGCATCTCTTCGAGCTGTTAGCACTTGTTTATAAATACTCTCTTGCTGCATTATATTATCATTTGGAGAGTTTATGTTTAAATAAATTGATTGGTGTTTGTTTGGAAGAAAGAAAATGCTACATGTAGTAGTTGGTATTGGAAAAGACATATGCATTCTTGTAGATCATTGTCTTTTTGATTTGATGCTTTGCAATTGTTTTGAGCTCTCAAGTAGATCATGTTTAAGCTCTTGCATCATGTAGTTAAAGCCTAGTAGTGGAGAACTACCGTAGAGCTTGTTGAGACTTGGGATGCATATTTGTTCTCTCTAAGGTCTAGATATTTTCTGAAGACAGTGTAGAGTCTTATAATACTTGCAATATGTTTTTATGTGATTCTTGCTGTACCGGTTTATACTTGTGTTTGCTTCAAACAACCTTGCTAGCCTAAACTCTGTACTGAGAGGGAATGCTTCTCGTGCATCCAAAACTTGAGCCAAAACCCATGCCATTTGTGTCCACCATACCTACCTACTATGTGGTATTTCCTGCCATTCCAAGTAAATATTTCATGTGCTACCTTTAAACTATTCAAAACTTTATTACTCCTTATTTGTGTCAATGTTTTATAGCTCATGAGGAAGTATGTGGTGTTTTATCTTTCAATCTTGTCATTTACTTCTGACAGACTTTCACCAATGGACTAGTGGCATATACATCCGCTTATCCAATAATTTGCAAAAAGAGCTGGCAACGGGGTGCCCAGCCCCAATTAATTACAACTTTCATTAATAATTCTCTTCACATGTTTTGCCCTGATTTATCAGTAAGCAACTTAATTTGCAAATAGACACTCCTCCATGGTATGTGAATGTTGGAAGGCACCCGAGGATTCGGTTAGCCATGGCTTGTGTAAGCAAAAGGTTGGGAGGAGTGTCATCTATAAAGAAACTAAAATACATGTGTAAACAAAAGAGAAGAGGGATGATCTACCTTGCTGGTAGAGATAACGTCCTTCATGGGAGCCGCTCTTGAAAGTCTGGTTGACAAGGGGGTTAGAGTGCCCACTACCATTCGTTGACAACAACAAACACCTCTCAAATACTTATTTTGTGCTCTCTATATGCTTTCGAAAACTTAAAAAGCTCTAGCACATGATTTAATCCCTGCTTCCCTCTGCGAAGGGCCTATCTTTTACTTTATGTTGAGTCAGTTTACCTACTCCTTTCTATCTTAGAAGCAAACACTTGTGTCAACTTTGTGTGCATTGATTCTTACATGTTTACTTATTGCACTTGTTATATTGCTTTATGTTGACAACTATCCATGAGATATACATGTTACAAGTTGAAAGCAATTGCTGAAACTTAATCATCCTTTGTGTTGCTTCAATGCCTTTTACTTTGAATCTATTGCTTTATGAGTTACCTCTTATGCAAAACTTTTTGATGCTTGTCTTGAAAGTACTATTCATGAAAAGTTTTTGCTTATATGATTCATTGTTTACTCTTTATCTATTTGTTAGCAAACTATAGACCATTGCTTTGAGTCACTTCATTCATGACATGAGCCTTGCAATATATTGATCAAGATTGTGTGAAAGCATGTCTCCTCAGAAATTATTTGTTGTTATCGTTTTACCTACTCGAGGACGAGTAGAACTAAGCTTGGGGATGCTTGATACGTCTCCAACGTATCCATAATTTCTGATGTTCCATGCTTATATTATACCATTGCTACATGTTTTATATACACTTATATCACTTTTATGCATTTTCTGGGACTAACCTATTAACAAGAACCTGCTGTTTTTGGTTCCAGAAAAGCTGTTCGGGCAATATTCTCGGAATTCGACGAAACAAAAGCCAAACCTCCTATTTTTCCGAGGGACACACGGAGCCAGAAGGGCAAGCCAGGGGGAGGCCCACGGCCTCCAAACCACCTGCTCGGCGGCTGGGCCCACAGGCGCGCCGGGAGGTGAGGAGGGAGCCCAGGACCTCCGCCGACATCGCCCCTTCGCCTATATATTGCCTCAGACGCGAAAACCCTAAAACACCAAGTCATATTTCCAGAAGAGTTCCGCAGCGCCGCCGCCATCGACGACAAGTTTCGGGGGACAGAATCTCTGTTCCGGCACGCCGCCGGGACGGGGAATTGCCCCCGGAGTCATCTCCATCGACACCACCGCCATCTTCATCGCCGCTGCTGACTCCCATGATGAGGAGGGAGTAGTTCTCCCCCGAGGCTGAGGGCTCTACCGGTAGCTATGTGGTTCATCTCTCTCTCCCATGGTGTGATCTTTATGTGATCATGTGTATTGCTAGTATCGCTGAATACATTAATAATGTTTATGCTACTCAAGTGATTTTGTCTAGTTTCTGGAGTCATTGTGACAACACGGTATCAAGGTGACAGTGTGGGTACTTGTGTGACTCTATGAATAATTTAGATATTATCATGGCTTGTTCTTGGGAACTGTGGTGTTTGTTTACTCAGACTTTGAGGAGTGCTTTTGCAGCCCTACACGTAGTACTCTTGCTTCATCAAGAAGGAGAATAATCCCGAGTAGTATTTACTTGTGTTCAGTTGTGCTAATCTAGTTGAATATGTAGATGTTACTCTTTATCTATTATGCACTCTATAGGTTACTTTAATATGAACTCCGGTACTCTCCACGGTGTAAAGGTGACAGTGTGTGCACCGTGTGTGACTCCTTTATGACGTTGTGGTGCTTGTTTACTCCGGCTTGAGGTGTGCTTTTGTAGCCCTACACAATGAATGGTGTTTGTTATCCAACAAGAGAGTGTTTAAGAGTAGCTTTTACTTATTCAGTTATGAGATCATTGTTGAGAGTGTCCACTAGTGAAAGTATGATCCCTAGGCCTTGTTTCTAAGCATTGAAACACCGTTTACAACAAGTTCTGCTACATGTTTGCTTGCTGCCATTTTTATTCCAGATTGCAATCACTACTTATAATCATCCATATTACTTGTATTTCACTATCTCTTCGCCGAACTAGTGCACCTATACATCTGACAAGTGTATTGGGTGTGTTGGGGACACAAGAGACTTCTTGTATCTTAATTGTAGGGTTGCTTGAGAGGGATATCTTTGACCTCTACCTCCCTGAGTTCGATAAACCTTGGGTGATTCACTTAAGGGAAACTTGCTGCTGTCCTACAAACCTCTGCTCTTGGAGGCCCAACACTGTCTACAAGAATAGAAGCACACGTAGACATCAGCGGCGCCTCCACGCAGCACCAGATCTTAGATCCACCGTGGCGGTGCGCATCTCCCTCCCTCCGACCGTGGCGGCGCGCATCTCCCTCCCTCCGACCGTGGCGGCGCGCATCTTCCTCTCCTCCGACCGTGGCGGCGCGCATCTCCCTCCCTCCGACCGTGGCGGCGTGCATCTTGTTCTCCTCCGACCGTGGCGGCGCGCATCTCCCTCCCTCCGACCGTATCGGCGCGCATCTTCCTCTCCTCCGACCGTGGCAGCGCGTACCTGTTCTTTGCTCCACCCGGGCAGATCTCGTCGCCTAATCTGTAGCTAGAGGGCGCATGGCGTGTCGATCCGAGGACGACGAGGACGACTACGTACTCCCCGCCGCCAGATCCAAAGGTAATACATCTATTTGTGACCGGCCGTCGTGCCGACGAACTAGGGTTGTTGTCATTGTTCTACTTAGGTTTTCTTCCATAGGACACTCATGAACAAAACTAGAACTAGGGTTGTAATACATCCGAGGACGATGAGGACGACCACTGGCGGATCCACCTTGAGCCAGCCGGGTGCACAGGACACCGGGAGAAGGAATTTTTCTTTGTAAATTAGCAATTTTCATCACATATGCACCCCTAAAAATTGTTTTAAATGTATTGTGGTAACATGTGTGCATCCTGGTTCAATATGTTCTAGCTCCGCCACTGAGGACGACTACGTAGTGTCGCTCGAAAAGAACATAACTAGCACAAATCGGTAGTGTATGAAACTCATGGCTGACTTATCTCCTTTGCAAAACAGATGTACATTTCGGTGACACTGTATAAAAAGCCGGGTGCTTAGCCAAGGTGCGCTTGTCGTCCGGCATAATTGTTGATACACAACAACTATGCAATGGATTTGTAAGTTTGTTATTCTATCTTATGCATCCTTTTGTGTTGTATGTCCGTTATGCTAGATGTATAGTGAGCTAACATGGAGTCATATATTCTCTCTTTGCATTTCAGTGACCACTTTACAAAAGAGGCACCTTCAGTACATCAGCACTCGCTTATTGCACTATGTGCAGAGCATGGTGCTGATCCGTCTAGCTCATTTAAATGAGCTAAATACAAGGTCGGGGACAAAGCGGCGAGTTGATTATATTTTGCCGACACGTCCAAGAAGAAGATTGAATTCATGAACTCTAACAGCAAGTCATGAAGATAAATTAAGTTGAAAATGACAAGGATAAGTTTAGAGAGGCATGACATAGATAGATTTAGCTAGACATGTCAATGATAGATTTAGAGAGGCATGACAATGAAGATAAGTAATTGGTTGTCTTGTGATGCAATGTATCGGTGACATTTGTTATACCTTATGAATGAATGAATTTGTTAGTCTTTTTGTGCTTCTGCTGTGAAATTTTAAATGACCAGTGCCAAATCTATTCCTGCTCTAGGCTTATGAAGAAACCTCAATGCAAACGAGCAAAAACAGAATCTCCGTTACTGATGTTCCAACACATCAGAAACGGAGGTTGTGCACAACCGTTGCCAAACCGACGCCTCATCAGCGACAGTTTTTCGCCCCGTTACCAATGAGGGCTTTCACATCAGTAACGGGGTCGGGGACACGGACCCTTTTTCCGTTTCCGATGGGGGTTTTGGCCCATTTTCGATGTGTCGTTCTGTACTAGTGTGTAGAAATGAATGAACAAATAAGTGCACAAAGAAAATTAAAAAATTACTAAGCTAACTAACCCTAAACAGCAACTACTATGCAAACTAAGAACCTAACCCTAAACAGCAACTACTAAACTAACTATGCAACTAACCCTAAACAGAAACTACTAAACAACTAAGCTAACTAAGCAACTAAACTAACCAGCAGCTAAAAACGGAGTAAAAAAAGCAAGAAAAAAATAAAACTAATTACCTAGATCACTGGATCTCGTGGCAGGAGGTGGAGCAGCGGCAGGGGCAGCAGGTGGACCTCGTGGCAGAGGTCGAGGAACGACACGCGGTCGCGGGGGAGGCGACGGAGATGCGACGAAGAGGCGGCATCGGTGACGCGGAGGGGAGCGGCACACGGTCGCAGGGGAGGCGGCAGAGCCGCGCGCTCGCGGTGGAGGCCGGCGAGCTACTAGCCCGAGACTGCCGCCATTGCTCCGGCTGCGGCTAGGGTTCAGGCTCGTGGCGGCGGGGGGCGGGCAGTGGCCTCGGATTCGTGGCGGTGGGGGGTGGCGGCGGACGGGGAGAGGTGGCGGCGGCGGAAAGGGGAGAGGTGGCGGCGGGGTCGGCGTGGGTGAGGGTGGTGGCAGCGGCGAAGCGGGGTGGGGATTTCGGCGCGCGGGCAGCGGGGTGGATTGGGGAAATTTGGTCGTTTCGGCGGCCAAATTTTCATTAAGTCCCCTCGCCCGCGTTTTTTTGTTGCCGAGCAGTCCTCTTCGCCGAGTATTGAACTCGGCGAAGACCCTTTGTTTGCCGAGAAGACCTCTTCGCCGAGAGTACTACTCGGCGAAGACCCTTTGTTTGCGGAGTTGACCTTTTCGACGAGAGTTCTACTCGGCGAAGACCCTTTTATAGTTTATCATTTTATCTTATATAATTTTTCTTTTATTTTTTTATAATTAAATTTTATAATGTGTACTACCAAACTATTATACATATATTATTAGACACCACCTAGTTTTTGGTGTGGTTCCGACACCCCGAAGCCCCCGGTTTCGTCGAAACCCACCCACAGTTGACCAGAAGTCGACCGTGTCGTCTACCCTTCGACGGGCGTCTAATACTTGGTTGTGTTTGGGTGGGCCATTTGAACATAATTAACCTGATTTGGGCTCATGTTATCACATGGTTCCATCCGTCGCACCCGAAATGGTGGTTTCCACATAGAAGAGCATAACCTTCGAGGTGGATAAGTGCGGTTTGTCAAGCCGGTCACACCTCGGAGTCTCGATATGTATCTAACAACCTAACACCACAACCTAATGCATATATTAGGGCACCACCTATGTTTTGGTGAGGTTCCGACACCCCGAAGCCCCCGGTTCCATCGAAACCCACCCACAGTTGACCAAAAGTCGACCGTGTCGTCTACCCCTTTGACGGGGGTCGAAAGGGGGTAGAACCAAGGACTTTTATAGTTGGTTCTGTTTGGGTGGGCCATGTGAACATAATTAACCTGATTTGGGCTCATGTTATCACATGGTTCCATCCCTCGCACCCGAAATGGGGGAGATTGAAAGTGCATGGTTGCCCCCATGCGTGGTTTTGGTAATTAATGACAATCCTTATAATAATGTTTACATTGAGATATTCTTATAGATCTTGTCCATGGGAAAATATAGGAGTTCATGTGTTGGACTCTTGAAGATGACATGATGACCAATGCTCTATTCAAGGGTTTATATGAAGAATGGTCATGTGTAGAAGATGAAGTGCAAAGGAGACATGAAGAGGGAGCTTAGCGAGGCTCTCCCATAATGGAGTATGGGGGAGCATTTGGAGAAGTCTTCATCAAGCATGTGCTAGCAAGCACAATCAAGAAAGGTGTTCCAACTTGGGAGAGTCAATATCGTCATCGAGCTCAAGTGGAATGCGCAAGGCAAAGGTATGATCTTGATAGGTTTTCTATTTTACCGGTCTCATGTTGTTAGTGGGAGACCGGGTTTAGGATAGACGGCGTACTATCAAAAGGGGCTCTCAAGTGAGTAACTTGATCGCATCTTTGTGGAGAGCTCAAACCATTGCATACTTGGCATTTCATCTTTCTTGGTTCTCATGTGGCTTTTCTCCTTGTTGGGTTTTGGTTCTTGTCGTGATCTTCATGACAAGCCCAAGTTCTTCGAAAACAGATTTCATATGGAGAACTTATTGCGTTTTTGTGTTGGAAATATTATCGGTTTATCCATGAGGAGAGTTCCACACCTTCCTATGTGTGTCAACTTGACTCTATTTGTGTGAAAGCACTCGTCGTTATCTTTCCAACAAAGTTGATTTTATCTCGTTTGGATTTTTCTAGAAATAGTTATGAATTTTAGATTATTTTTTCCTGCTCAGCCAGCCCCCAGCCCGGCCCAGGACGTCTGCCAGGCCGGCGGCCTCGGGTGCCAGGCCGGCCGCCTGCCCGGCCCAGGCCGGCTGTCCATGCCGCCCACCCAGCTCGCTGCCCAGGCTGGCCTCGTTGGCTCACTGGCCAAGGCCCGCACGGCCGGCTCGTTAGCTTCGCTCGCTCTACTCCCTGGCTTCGCTGGCTTCGCTCGCATCGCACGCTCGCGCCTCGGTCTCGCTTGCTTCGCTCGTTTCCCAGCGCTCGCTCGCTGCATCGCGTGCTTGGCAGGCATGTGGGTCGGCCCAGGCCGGCTCCCTCTCTCAGCTCGCTTCGCCCAGCTCGGCCGGCTGCTCTGCCCAGGATTTTGCCCAACGACTAGTTTTTGCAGAGTACCTTTTTAAAGCTCTTCTTCCCCAATTGACACACAACACTTGAGCAAGTTTTCCCCTCCTCTCTCATCCATTGTTGCTCTTTGGAAAACTTGCTCTTCCTCTCAATCCCCCCCATGGTTCTTGCTTATATTTGAGGGAAAGTGAGAGGTGATCTTGATCTACGTTTTCACCGATCGATTTCTCCTCTAAGTGAGGGGAACCTAGTAGATCTTGATCTTGGAGTTCTTGGTGCATCTCCTCTTTGTTCTTCCTCTCTTATTCCCCCATAAGCATTTGTTGCTTTGTTGGAATTTGAGAGTGAAGGATTTGAGCACTTGTGCTCTTGCCATTTGCTTTGTGCATCGGTTTGTGCTCTCCACGAGGATTCGTGGAAGTTGAAAGTTTGTGAGCTTGTTACTCTTGGGTCTTCGGGACCCTAGACGCCCGTGTGGTGGTTGGACCTTTGTGGTCACTTGTAAAGCCGTTCGGGAGCCCCCAATCCATTATGGGTTGTGCCCCGGATTGTTGTTGAAAGGCTCCGAATTCCGCTTCGAAGGATTCCGATAGTGGAAGGTGAACCAAACCTTTGTGGTGCGGTTCATCGGAGAAAAAGGTGAAACCTTTGTGGTCACTTGTAAAGCCGTTCGGGAGCCCCCAATCACATTGTTGGTTGTGCCCCGGATTGTTGTTGAAAGGCTCCGGATTCCGCCTCGAAGGATTCCGATAGTGGAAGGTGAACCAAACCTTTGTGGTGCGGTTCATCGGATAAAAAGGTGAAACCTTTGTGGTTGTTGAACCGTTGTGTCGGTTCACACCTCACCAACGAGACGTACTCCCTTAACAAGGAGAACTCGGGAATACTTCCTCGTCTCCGCGTGCCTCGATTATTTCTATACCCGAGCCTTTTACTTATGCACTTTACATTGTGATAGCCTTCGTGCTTGAAGTATTATATATTGCTAGCACCTTGTTGCTTGTCTTGCTTAGCATAAGTTGTTGGTGCACATAGGTGAGCCTAGTTTATTTAGGTTGTCGGCTTGTTAATTTAAACACCTAGTTTTATTCCGCAATTATCAAGCCTAAATCGGAAAAGTTTTAAACCGCCTATTCACCCCCCTCTAGGCGACATCATTGTCCTTTCAATGTGGGGCCCGCCCTGGCCACCGCCCCCTGTGGGGCCCGCCCTTGGCCACCGCCGGGGACGAGAGTCCCCCCCAACTTGGACTCGGCCCCTCCCCCACATACCATGTGGGTGCGGCTGCCTTGTGGGCCCCATGGGCCTACTTGGCAGCCCGCTTTTATTGGGCTCCAAATAAAATCCTTTATTTATATTTTCCAATATAATTAATTAAATAAATAAATAATTGTTTTGTCTAATTAATTCCTAAATGAATATTTCCTTTTACAGAAAATTCCGGAATTAATTACTTATCATATAACTCATATTTATATGATCCGGGATACCTAGTATCCGCCGACAAAAAACATCGGAACAATATTTCCTTCTTTACAAGCACTCGGATTAAATCCGCTGACGATAGAAAACAATATATCATCCCGGGACATTAGATGTCCGCATTCTCTCTAACTTATAATTCACCGGAACAAATCCCAGTGACATCGGAGCTACTCCGACACAATCTCATTCCCGCTAAAACTACATCTTTACTCTCAATCAAAGATTGACCTACAGCTTAATTGTGTGACCCGAAAGGTTCAGCAATCAAAAAGTATTGTTTGGGAGCTTATCAAACAATAACCAGCATTGGGTTAGGCATTCGTACTGGCACCCTTGTGTTGTGAATAAACAACAGAACATGTGCGTTACTCATTACGCTTAATCCCCTTACGTACACGATACCAATGAGGATTCGTGGAAGTTGAAAGTTTGTGAACTTGTTACTCTTGGGTCCTTGGACCCTAGACGCCTTTGTGGTGGTTGGACCCTTGTGTGGTCACTTGAAGCCGTTCGGGAGCCCCCAATCCCATTGTGGGTTGTGCCCCGGATTGTTGTTGAAAGCCGTTCGGGATCCCCCCAATCCCATTGTGGGTTGTGCCCCGGATTGTTGTTGAAAGGCTCCAGATTCCGCCTCGAAGGAATACCGATAGTGGAAGGTGAACCAAACCTTTGTGGTGCGGTTCATCGGAGAAGAAGGTGAAACCTTTGTGGTTGTTGAACCGTTGTGTCGGTTCACACCTGTCCAACGAGACGTACTCCCTTAACAAGGAGGAACTCAGGAATACTTCCTCGTCTCCGTGTGCCTCGGTTATTTCTATACCCGAGCCTTTTACTTATGCAATTTACTTTGTGATAGCCTTCGTGCTTGAAGTATTCTATATTGCTATCACCTTGTTGCTTGTCTTGCTTAGCATAAGTTGTTGGTGCACTTAGGTGAGCCTAGTTTATTTAGGTTATCGACTTGTTAATTTAAACACCTAGTTTTATTCCACAATTATCAAGCCTAAACTGGAAAAGTTTTAAATCGCCTATTCACCCCCCTCTAGGCGACATCATTGTCCTTTCAGTTTCCACATAGAAGAGCTCACCAAAAAATTCATCGACCCAAGTTCGCCAGCGGTAACTTTTTTATTTTTATTTTTTACTTTATTTGTTTTGTTTTTCCTATTTCTTTTATTTTTACCGCCTACAAAACCAAGGCGACAACTAACCCGACGAGACCGAAGACACCCGACGGTTTTCCGTTCATTCGGGACAATTTTCCGTTTTCCGTACATGATATCCATCCGAATACCACCCTAGGATATGTATTTCGTTAGAAAACACCTATCCGCCCACATCCGGGTGTTTCAACCCGGCCGTAGTACGGGTACGCAGCCCCCTCCTACTATACCCGGGAAACTCAGCTGCTCCTGCACGATCCCGGTTAAGCGTTTTCACGTTTTCGTCCACGTTTTCGCGTTTCCGTCCACGTTATCCCTCTCTTTTCTGCCAGTTCTCAGAGTTCCCGACGTGCTAGGCGTTGCCGGGACACGTTACGTCGTGTATCATCCTGGTTAACCGTTTACGCGTTTCCGTCCACAGAATCGCCCAGTCCTCACAGTTCCCGACGTGCTGGGAGTTGACGGGTACACGTTACGTCGGGTATTGACCCGGTTCACCGTTTTCTTGTTTCCGTCCATCGTTCCCGACATCCATGTTTTCAGCTGTTTCCACAGTTTCTGACGTGCTGGGCGTTGACGGGACACAATATGTCGTGTATCGTCCCGGTTAACCGTTTACGCGTTTCCGTCCACAGAATCGCCTAGTCCTCACAGTTCCCGACGTGATGGGCGTTGACGGGTACATGTTACGTCGGGTATTAACCCGGTTCACCGTTTTCTCGTTTCCATCCATGTTTTCAGCTGTTTCCATCGTTTCTGACGTGCTGGGCGTTGACGGGACACATTACGTCGGGTATCGTCCCAGTTAACCGTTTACGTGTTTCCATCCACAGAATCGCCCAGTCCTCACAGTTTCCCGACGTGCTGGGCATTGACGGGTACACGTTACGTCGGGTAACTCGTTTCCGTCTTTCGTTCCCGACGTCCATGTTTTCTGCCAGTTCTCATAGTTCCCGACGTACTGACTGTTTACGGGACATGTTACGTCGGGTATCGTCCCGGTCAGCTGTTTACGCGTTTCCGTCCACAGAATCGCCCAGTTCTCACAGCTCCCGTCGTGCTGGGCATTGATGGGACACGTTACGTCGGGTATCATCCCGGTTAACCGTTTACGTGTTTCCGTCTACAGAATCGCCCAGTCCTCACAGTTCTCGACGTGCTGGGCATTGACAGATACACGTTACATCGGGTAACTCGTTTCCGTCTTTCGTTCCCGACGTCCATGTTTTCTGCCAGTTCTCACAGTTCCCGACGTACCGACTGTTTACGGGACACGTTACGTCGGGTATTGTCTCGGTTAGCCATTTATGCGTTTCCGTACACAGAATCGCCTAGTTCTCACAGTTCCCGTCGTGCTGGGCGTTGACGGGACACGTTACGTCAGTTATCGTCCCGGTTAACCGTTTATGTGTTTCCGCCCACAGAATCGCCTAGTTCTCACAATTCCCGACGTGTTGGGCGTTGCCGGGACACGTTACGTCAGGTATCGCCCCGGTTCACTGTTTTCTCGTTTCCATCCACAGAAACCTCGATTTGCATTTGTTTGCAACAAAAGAAGATCAAACAATGCAAATATAAATAGACTGAAAATAGGAAACTCGATTATCTCGATTGCAGTACTCGATTGCATTACACGAACTAAACTCGATTGCGACACACGAACTAAACACAATAAACTCGATTCAGCACTCGATAACTCGATTAATTAAAACTAAACCTAAATCTAGAACTCCTCGTCGGTGTCGGGGTCGGAGTAGAAGTCAGAGTCCGAGTTTGCGTCGTCGGAGACGTCGTCCTGCAGCGCGCGCCACATCTCGTGGCCGACGGGCCACCAGACGCGGCCGCGCGCCAGCTCCTGCTCCGCCAGAGCCCTCTTCGCCTGCCTCTCCTGCCGGTCGTCGCAGCGCTCGGCCCGCTCCGCCGCCCTGGTGTTCCAGAGGTCGAGCTCCGCGCTCATCTCCTCCGGGTGGTCCCGGTACCACTGCTCCACGGCAAGGTGGTCGCGCTCTTCGACGAGGTCGACCGTTGCGCGAAGATGGAGGGCGGCGCGGTCCTGGGCGGTGACGAGACGTGGCGGCGGCGCCCTGTTAGCCGCCTCCTGTGCGGTGCAACAGTCGCTGAAGTTCATGGTGCACGGGTTGCGGCCGAGCCGCCACGCCGCCGTGTCGTAGGCGCGGGCGGCCGCCACCGCGGTCGCGTACGTCCCGAGCGGGACGCGGGTGTCGCCGGAGCGGATCTCGGCGTAGAAGGTCCCGTTGGGGCGCTGGTGGACGCCTGTAACAGCCCGAAATTTGAAAACCTAAAAACCCGATTAAAATTTTCGCTTTTCATTTCTTGTGCATCATGGCATCCTTAATTAAAGAGCTCAAGAAAATATAACTTTGAAAAACCTCAAATATGGATTGCTTCAATTACAAATTCAAAACAATGAGAGTTTTCAAAATTACAAAACAAAATATTTTGACATCTCATCTTGCCAAGGAAGTCCCAAGGGTTGAAAACAATATTTTGCACTTGCTTCTAATTTAGTAAAGGAGCAACAATTTGGATTTAACCAAAAATACCATAATTCAACCTTGTGAATAAATGTTGCTCAAAACATTTTATGTTGAGATACCATTTTTTTTGTGGAGCAACTAAATGTTAAGGGGAGCCTCCCCAAATTTTCTAATATTTTTCTAAAAAGTTTCAGTGCCTCAATAAAATCATTGAGATGCTGCTGTAATTAAAGAAGAAACTAGAAAGGACCGATCTGTGAGGGGGGAAGTTTCTCCAGGGGGTTGTATGCAATTTGGTCGTCCTCTTCTTCTGTACCCCACAGAGACAGGCATGGCGCCAGTGCCGTCGTGCCCTCGTGGCCACGCCATCCGCGCGTCTGAGGAGAGGGGAAGAAGGCCACGAGCTGCTATGCTCACTCCACCCCTCTCTTATCCTCTAACCTGCCCGTCTCCCTCTTCCTCTCCCTCACGTTCTTCTTCGGCCATGGACATGCCCGAGCCCGAGCCCGAGCTCTAGTTCGCCGCCGTGCCGCCGTCGATTGAGGCCACCCCAAGCGAATCGAAGACCACAGGGAGGTGCGCCGCGTCGTCTTCACCTTCCCCGCCGAAGGAATCCCGCCGGAGAGCCCGCAATCGACCGCACCGCTCAGTTCTTCGTCGACCACGGCCGCGGCTTCTCCGAGCAAATTCTGGCGTCTCCGTTCACCCCGAGACTCGCCGAGCAACGCTGGAGCTTCGTCTCGTCCTCCTCTACAACCTCGCCGCCGGAATCGACCCAGGGAGCTGGGAATCGTCGCCGCCGTCCATCAGTTTGCCGCTGCACTCCGGAGCTCCGCCGCCCGATTTCGCCGCCGTCGAACTCCCTCCGGCTTCCCCGACCTCTCCACGGAGCTGAGGGTGAGCACGACCACCTTGCTGGCCCTTCCCATCTCCCTCTTGCCCGACAAATCGCCGTAGCCGTAGCCTCGCCGTCGCGTTGACGAAGCCGGAGCCAAACCCGGATTTTTCCGGTTGTTATTCCGGAATAAGGATTTGGCTACTGGACACCGACGTTTTTATCCGGAATTGAACCGGAAGTGAACCGGAAACATTTCCGGATTTATTTTCCGCCGGTGAAAAATCCGGAAATTTCCGGGCTGACAACCGGATTTCAATACTGATTTTGAATTCCTTTTTTTTCTTTTCACCCTGATATTACGAAAAGTATAAATTATATATTGTTGTTGTTAAATCATCAAAAGATCATATCCAAAAGTAAAATGTATGAAAAATAATAACTTTTATCGGTGTATCCGAAAAATGCGTGTAATACACCAAAATGCACAAAAAATTGTGATTAAACCTTTAAAATAAATATCACGTATCTTTGATCACAATTGAAATATGGTGCTTCGAATAATATTAAAATCATAAGTTTAAAGGAGGAACTTATAAAATTAAGAACTTTTACCGGGACCACCGAAAAATGTGTTATTTATACCAAAATGTTCAGAAAAACATGTTTTACCTAGAATCATCATCATCATCATGCATAATTGATCACAATTACAATCTTGCACTTCTAGGAGTACTGAATCACTAAGTAAATGTGGGGTACCTCTCTTCCGAGTAAAGTAGGTAGCGCCGTACCCCACTTAAAATGGCTAGATAGCTTATGTTAATCTCGGTGCATTAAAATTGCCATGCCATCATGTGATTGTGCATTGCATTGTACCCATGTGTGGTGATTGATTTGTTTCTTCCGTTGTTTATGGTTTCGCTAGATCAAGCCGACGGGGTTACTCCACAATACCCTGAGGATCCGTACTACCACGTTGATCAAGGCAAGCGTAATCCCCCTCTGAGCATATCTTATCCTATTTTCCGCAATTATTTTCTCCACTATAATATTGCATCCGGTTCTAAATGTCTTTTGCTTGGAGTAGAGTATCCTACTAGTTGCATTAGAAATCTATTGCCAATATCTGTTTCCCCTCCTATTACCATAGGTTTGCATTGTTGGCCTGATATAATTACTATGCTATGCAAATGCTTAGCCATGCTTAGTTAAATGCCTAGTGGTACTATGGTGGTACATGCTGGAAACAGGTGTTGACTTGTGACAGCGATGTTGATGGTGGAGAATGGTCGTGATGGATAAGAAAATGCTAAAAGGTGGGGATGAGAGGCCACATGGGATGTGGTGGGTTGTCTCGTTCTCACCGCCTAGGTGCGAGTTCTGGACCTCTTGAACCAAGTTGAGCGTGCAACCATGCGTGGGCTATATGGAACCCCCATCGACCGACTAACTTGTGGCGGACTAGCCGAGGGTCCTCTAGTTTGGCTTTCCATTTGCGCGTGCGTTGAGATGGTGGCCAAGACTGGGATGAGGATGGTGGTGTTAGGAAAATAAGTGGCCGCGGGACAGGGTGACTGGAGGAGACACCAAACCCGTCCTACCGCCACTGATGATCCTTGGATAGTCTTAAGCAAGGTAAAGGTTGTAGCCGTTTCACACTCAGCCGGCTTTCCCCGGAAGAGAGCTAATGTCTGGCAATGAGTCTGGCGGTACGCATGGCGAAGGAGCTGGGGCCCCTCGGGACTCCGGGGACTTCCACTTTGTACACCCCTGCAGGGATAAATCTTTTCGAAAAGCCGTGTCCACGGTTATGGACGACTTGGGAATGGACGCTGATCATAGAATAACTTTAATGGAATGATTAAAAACTGAGTACTAGAGGTACTACTTCACGAATGCAAGGTTGACTTCCTCGAGGGTGATTCGGGGAGGTGCCTTTGATGAACAGGTACAGTGGTGATGATGGTTGATCTCTGAGAAAGGTGATCAAAGAAAAGATGTTATTTCTTACCCCTTTTCAAAATAATCTGATTAGTCGATGCCATGGAGTTGTGTTTTATAAATAAAATCAGCTTCATGCAAAACAGCCATAAAACCTTTGAAAGCCAATCATCGAGCATATATTAGCTCTTAATCTTGCGAGTTCGTCGAACTCAACGTCGTTTGCTTATTTTCAGGAGAGGACTTCACCGACCTCGAAGGTGGGTTCTTTCTGGACGTTGACGAGTAGTCTGGGGTTCCCAGGTGGCAGCTTGGGACATCCCGGAACAGCTGGCGCTGGATGTTTATCTGCAGGCCTCTTAGGCCATAATTTGGTTCTTGTTGTTTAGAACAACGCCCTTCGCTTCCGCTTGATGAGATGTTGGGTCGGTGACCCCTGTTTGTAACTTTTGCTATCTTTCTCTATTATAAGAGTTGCTTATAATGTTTTGTGTCGTAGAGTCTGTGATGTGCCAGTTGTTCCACAAGTTTTGATCTCTCTATTATGCTTTGATAGTGTGTCCGGTGGTATCGGATAACCGGGGACACAGTATCACTGTATAACAGTCGGGTCGGGGCGCCACAACGCCGCGGTAGCCGAAGAGGCTCCTTCGGCGCGGAGGCATGGCGGCGGCGGGGATTGCGAGCGGCGGTGGTGGATTCCAAGCGTCGGTGGACGCGTGGTGTGAGTGTGCGCTGTACGCGGGGTGCGGGAAATATATATAGCACGCGTCGGCTACACGGGGCGGGAAATATAGCGCGCGAAGCAGCGCCAGCGCGTGTTTTTTTGGTGGTAACCTGCTGCCTGCGCGCGCGGTCGCGCACATGGTTTTACCGCTGGTGACAAACCCGAGTCGCCAGTGCTATGTAGGTACCGCTGGTGAACAATGTATGTTCATTAAGGGTACTGCTTACGCCGCTGGCGAGCCCAGGAACGTGGTCACCAGCGGTAGTCTGCCCTGCCCCCCCCCACCCGCACGCTCGTAGCGCTGGCTATCTATGTTCCTTGGCCGCCAGCGGTAATTGAGGAAGCGCTGGCGACCTGCTTTCCGGGATCGCCAGCGGTATTAGCACTGGCGAACACGTATCTGTGTTCGCCAGTGGTAGGTTGGCAGCTGTAGGGGTTCTCCTACTAGTGGGAAGGCCAGACGTCCCGTGGCAACCCGTTTGAAAGAGGAGAACACCAAAGGTAGGTGAATTGACTGAATGAGGGGGTGATGGTCAATCTGTTCCAAACAGCTCGGGCAGCGAAGCAGGTGAAGAACAGGTGGTCGCAGTCCTCGACATGGAGGCTGCACCAGGGACAAGTAGCATAGTCGAGGATCGTCTTCTTGTGGAGGTTGGCGCGAGTGTTGAGCCTGTCGAAGTGGAGTAGCCAGCCGAAGATCTTAATTTTTTTTGCAGATTGAAGGAGCCCCAGCTTTTTGGCGAGTTGGTCATCGTGCGGCTGAGAAGAGAGGGCTGCATATGCTCCTCTAGAAGTGAATCTGGAGCCGTCCAACATACCCCTGTCATTTTTGTGTAGTCTAAAATATTAAGAATTTTGAATTGAGATTTTACCCGCTGGTAGAATTTAACATAATCTACACGTAATTTTTTTGTCCTGGTTTTTTTAACACTTACACATGCCGATCTAAAAAGTTGAGTTTCTCCCCTTGCTAGCTCCGCCCCCACCCACCTGATTACCCCAAGAGCAGGGTATCACTGAAGCACCTCTCAATGTGGAAGTAAGGTATCGATCCGCAGGAGCAAGAAGGAAAAGTTATCTATTCCCTACAACTAAAGTGTCACAAGTTTTAGTTGATTATGCACTAAACAAGTTTAAAGAACAAGGTGGTTGATTTGATGGATGAAAGTTTAATGTAACAAAACAAGAATGTAAAAGTGTCCCAATCCTCTTCAATGCAAGAGGACAAGACAAAGATTTTCTCTTATAGGAACAATGGACATGGGTTCATGGGTTCACTTAATCCTCTCTCTCTCATCTACGGTGATTATCATGTTATAGATAAAGTACACACAATTGTCATGTTTTAATGGTAGCTTTTATACGGCTATATGTCCTAAAACACATAGTTGAAAGAAGTACTCATTTGTGTTGCTAGGTCACCCTCGTAAGGCTAGCGTGGTTGTTGTCACTCCCACATCATACTCTTCCTTTTTACCCCCAGATAAAGGATGTTGGGCGGTACTGTGTCACTCAATACCTATGCCGTGTCACATCGGCCATCCCGTACCCACATACATCATACTTCTTAAAGAACAATATTCTATCAAAGTATGACAAGTCATAAAAGTTCCAACACAACAGTAAATGCATAACAAATCATCTCATAC
The DNA here is from genome assembly GCA_947311845.1 of Poa pratensis. Taxonomy (NCBI): domain Eukaryota; kingdom Viridiplantae; phylum Streptophyta; class Magnoliopsida; order Poales; family Poaceae; genus Poa; species Poa pratensis. The sequence continues at coordinate 167,358,235 of CAMZMU010000052.1, forward strand.
CACAATATCCACCATAAGAATTACATAGATGACCGTAATCATGTTCAGCAGCTCATACGGTACTAATTAGTGAAGCTCAAAGAGAGAGAGATACATAAGTTACCACCACAAACCCATAGTCCAGAGGGTGGACTACTCCCCTTCATCATGGAGACGGTGGAGAAGTCGTTGGAGAAGGTGGAGACCACCCCGGCAGCGCCCCGCCGGAGTTTTCCCCCTCCAATCTGCAGCTCCAGATCTCTCTTTCGGTGTTTCTGTGTTTCGGCGGCGCTTGTTCCAGAGAACGACGTGGACTTCTTTTATAGGCGTTTTTAGGTCAAGACGATGTCGGTGGAGAAAGATCGACGGCAGCGGAGCCCGAGGGCCAAATGGTGGGCCCCACGTGGCCAGGTACAGGCCGCGGGCCCCCTCTTTTGGCTTCCGGCCTCGTTTGCTTGCTTCCTTCGCTCCCAAGTCTTCCTCCTTCCAAAATATGACGCCTGTATTTTTCCAGTCATTTGACGTCGTTTGGGTCCCTGAAACTTAAAAGGAAAAAATAGGGTTTTCTGCCTGCGCAGGGTTAATTCCATAAAAATAGGAAATAATATTTTATTTCCTAAAATCATTATATAACAGTGATATAACCCTTATGATGCAAATATGATTGGAATAAGTGATATAGTGCAAAGTTCATGTATGCATTTTACATGCATCAACATCCCCAAGCTTAACCAATACTCGTCCTCGAGTATGAAGGTGATAAAACTAACATGGACTTTGCAATATAGCACTAACAATGGATATCAAAGATGATTGCTACTGCTACATAGAGTCAAATGATTCATTCTTCAAAGGAGTAGCAATATGCAAAATAGTTTATGAAGTGATATCAAGTATTCAATGCAAGGATGTTCAATGATAGTTCACAAAGTGTAACATAGAAGATAGTAATATGGACCACATGTATGCATAATGATAAGTAAGAACATCCTACATTGGTCATAGAGTGTAGATGAAAATCTGAATATAAAAGGTGGACACTTTGGAAAGATATATATGTGAGTAGAGGTAAAGCATGCATAAGTTTCATCTAACTTCCAAACTCTTCTACTTAAGTTAATGATTGCAATGTGGAATTCTTGGTGTCAAGCTCTCATTACCCCTATCATAGCATCTTGAATGATTAAAGTTTAATGTGAAAGCAAATATGAGTAGTGTGCTTGACAAAGTAAAGGTTAGGTGTCTCATGCCCCTTGAATACAAGTACCTACACCATGAGTTACTCAACTTGGAAACAAAGCAAGTTCAAGTTATATATCATTGTAAGTAATAATAGTATCATCAAGAGCGTCAACTGGGGTACCTCTTGTCCCAGGATATGGAACAAGCCCATATCAAAATGACAAGACAAACAAACAAGATGAACAACCTCAACACCCTTTTTATTTACCATTGGAATAGCTTTTTATTATAAGGTGTATCACAGACGGTTCACCATAGCATGTAAGTAAATTTCCACCATGAATGATGCATGGCTTAGATTAGCGGCCCAGGCGTCTCTCTAACCATTTATACAAACTCATTTAAACTACTTCATTTCCCCTTATTTCACCATGATAGGCATCCATAAACAAAAGTACATGATATCAACTAAATGAGATGAAGGAGCATGTTGAAAGCTTTGCATGTGACAGCACATATGGGCTAACTCCCAACCTCGGACATTTATCAAGCCACTAACATCATAATTTTAATCACAATGGGTCATGTTTTATTTATGCAATAAAAATAAGTGTGCATCAAGTTCGTGAGAGCTATATAACCAACTTTTCCCATGACAATCAATAACATAAACATTTTCATTCAGAGGTATAGATAACACAAATATCATGATATACATACTCGGAATAGCATAAAGCTAATAGGTAGATATGGTGGACTCACTGGAATAACTTTGGTTGAAGGTGTTGGAAACAAGTTTTTACTTGTTGGAATTTTTGGGCTAGCAAGAGGGAGAAAGTTGACCATCTAGATGCATGCATGAGTGTCCATAGAACTAACTAATCCATGTTAAACAAAGTAAAATAACTTTCAGCATCAAAACATGAATAAGTGATAGCTCTTGATAAAGCATTTGCAAATTATTACTCATAAACAAGCTCATGAATCATGCAACTATATGTATCATTAAAAATCAACTCAAACATCCCTTTTCCCAATAATAAAAGCATCCAACATATTTCAACCCATATTTCCAGTAGCTCTCTCACATATAAATGATAGTGTGGTGGTCTCACAAAATAACAATCAAACCAAAAACAAACAAAAAGACGCTCCAAGTTTATGCGATAAAGTGTTTCGATCGAAAAACAGAAGTTAGACGTGTGCAAACCGAGAGTGTGTAGGTCCAGTGGGGTTGTCTTCACATCCCCAAGCTTATGGTCTTCACCATCCTTGGATAGCTCTTGGTGCATCTCCTCCAATCCCTGTGAAAAAACTTCAAAACACGTTTCTCCCATTTTCTTTTCTGTGGGTGCATTAGTAGTGATAAACAAATAGGTTTCTTGCTGCATATAATCCTTAAACAAAACATCATATGAATGTCCAGAAAGTATATAATGTTGTATGCCTACTCATAAACTCATTGAATCAAAAAGATTCAAGTTAAAAGTTCAAAACATGCATAAAACAAAATGGGACAGAATCTGTCCAGAAAAAAGCAGCAGCAAAACGTATTTTTCTACCCTACCAAACTTTGCCGAAAAATTCCGCAAAAATTCATGCATAGAGGATGAAAAGTTGCAACTACAGTTCAAATATGAGCTCATTCGGAGTTACAGAATAAAATTAAAAATCATACCGTGCACAGATTCGTGCAGGAATAAAATCTCCGAACGCTATAAGCAACTTTTACAAACCAATATGGGTAAAACTTGGCACTTTATTCAAAATTCCAGAAACTAAGCTAAAAACAAACTCTCTTGAAGAGGACACAAAGAAAATCACAAATAAAAACAACCGGGTTGCCTCCCGTAAAGCGCTTTCTTTATAGCCATATAGCTAGGCTTCTTACTTGTTGTTTATTGAAGATGAAGCTCATGAGGGAGCTTGAACTTTGATGTGTCCCTCTTCCTTGGGAAGTGTTTCATGCATAATACCAGGATCCCATGGTGCTCTCAAGCCAATGAAAATAATAGTCAAGTTGAAACCTAGTAGAGAGAAAAGCAAAACACAAAAGTAATAACAACGAAGTCTAACTTTCTTTCTATGCATTGGCATTTTGTATATGAATGAATCACAATAAATAGAAGTTTTCCAATGCATATTAACAATAGTTACTTGCAGCCCATAATTATTAGTACCATACAGAGGGTTCTTATCACCTCCTTCATAATAGTTGCAAGTAGTAGAAGCAAATTCAACCATATAACCACAAGAATCATTCAACTTAGATAATTTAGGCAAATAAAGGATCATTAAATTTATTTTAAATTCATTAGCATGCTTCCCTCTTTGAAAATAGTTATTAAGATCAATATCAAGTTTAATATCATGGTTGCAACAAAGATTTGGAACTAAAGATAATTGCAACCCACATAAGTATTTCTCAACATAAGCAAATTTCTCCTCTATGGTATTATTAGGAGAATTTAGGAACAAAGTAGGACTCTCATTAGTAAGAGTATTTTCACCAACAGCAAGTATATCATTTTTATCCTCACATAAAGTAGTAACAAGTTCTAAACATGGAGGATTATCAATAAGCATAGGACCATCATCTAAAGCATTATCATCAATAAGTTCACTAGTTTCATCATAATAGCATGGGTTATCATAAGCTTCTTTAGAAGTAAAATATTTAAGAAAAACCTTCCTAAAAATACTCCATTCACTTTTCACTTCTTCATCCAAAGACCTGTACCAATCACGAGCATTACCAGATGAAGACAAATATAATAGTTTCCTTTTTACCTGATCCTCAGAGATACCAGGAAGCCTAAATAAACCACATATTTCTTCAATTGTCTCTATGTGTTCACGTGCAGACTTAGTTCCATCCCCTGTAAATGGATTTTTCATAACTCTTTTAACATGACCAAGGGGAATTTTATATCCCACTTTAGGTACCTCAGACACAGTAGTTTCAACCACTTTAGGAGTAATGGTATAAGCACTTTCATATAAAGCAAGGTGCATCGATGCACGTTTCATAAAAGCCATAGTAAAACTAATGAGAAACTTACAACCAAACAAGTTTAAAGGAACCTCCCCAAGCTTAGATGATTGCAAGATATAAAACAAGTTAAAGAAACCTCCCAAGCTTAGTCTAGTGCACACAAGAATAGAAACTTAAGCGCTACACTCCCCGGCAACGGCGCCAGAAAAGTACTTGATTACCCCCAAGAGCAGGGGATCACTGAAGCACCTCTCAATGTGGAAGTAAGGTATCGATCCGCATGGGCAAGAAGGAAAAGTTATCTATTCCCTACAACTAAAGTGTCACAAGTTTTAGTTGATTATGCACTAAACAAGTTTAAAGAACAAGGTGGTTGATTTGATGATGGAAGTTTAATGTAACAAAACAAGAATGTAAAAGTGTCCAATCCTCTTCAATGCAAGAGGACAAAACAAAGTTTTCCTTATAGGAACAATGGACATGGGTTCATGGGTTCACTTAATCCTCTGTCTCTCTCATCTACGGTGATTATCATGTTATAGATAAAGTACACACAATTGTCATGTTTTAATGGTAGCATTTATAACGGCTATATGTCCTAAAACACATAGTTGAAAGAAGTACTAATTTGTGTTGCTAGGTCACCCTCGTAAGGCTAGCATGGTTGTTGTAACTCCCACATCATACTCTTCCTTTTTACCCCCAGATAAAGGATGTTGGGCGGTACTGTGTCACTCAATACCTATGCCGTGTCACATCGGCCATCCCGTACCCACATACATCATACTTCTTAAAGAACAATATTCTATCAAAGTATGACAAGTCATAAAAGTTCCAACACAACAGTAAATGCATAACAAATCATCTCATACCACAATATCCACCATAAGAATTACATAGATGACCGTAATCATGTTGAGCAGCTCATACGGTACTAATTAGTGAAGCTCAAAGAGATGAGAGATACATAAGTTACCACCACAAACCCATTGTCCAGAGGGTGGACTACTCCCCCTTCATCATGGAGACGGTGGAGAAGTCGTTGGAGAAGGTGGAGACCACCCCGGCAGCGCCCCGCCGGAGTTTTCCCCCTCCGATCTGCAGCTCCAGACCTCTCTTTCGGTGTTTCTGTGTTTCGGCGGCGCTTGTTCCAGAGAACGACGTGGGACTTCTTTTATAGGCGTTTTTAGGTCAAGACGATGTCGGTGGAGGAAAGATCGACGACAGCGGAGCCACGAGGGCCAAAATGGTGGGCCCCACGTGGCCAGGTACAGAGGCTATGTGGGCCCCCTCTTTTGGGCTTCCGGCCTTCGTTTGCTCACTTCCTTCGCTCCAAGTCTTCCTCCTTCCAAAATATTGACGCCTGTATTTTTCTAGGTCATTTGGACGTCGTTTGGGTCCCTGAAACTTAAAAGGAAAAAATAAGGTTTTCTGCCTGCGCAGGGTTAATGCCATAAAAATAGGAAATAACTATTTTATTCCCAAAAATCATTATATAACAGTGATATAACCCTTATAAGATGCAAATATGATTGGAATATAAGTGATATAGTGCAAAGTTCATGTATACATTTTACATGCATCACCACCCCGTTAAGAGTCGTCTCCGCCGCCCTGGGCCTTCCCGCCGTCCTCCCTGCCAGATTAGCTGGCCGGAGATGGACTAGGAACGGCGCCGGATTAGGATCTGTACATAGTAGTGGTAGATCTTTTCGTTTAGCCTCTGTGCTGGTGTTAGCCTATATGGCTTCTTTCTTCCTTCTCCTCGTCTGCGTTCCGGTGACTCGCAGCGGCGCCGGAGGCGGCTCCTTTCTCTACTGCAGGTTGGATCTGTGGCGGATCTCTTGCAGATCGGATGAAGGGCAGGGCGAGTTCAATAAATCCGCACGCCGTATCGCCCATCTCGCGGTGGAGTGGATTCGTCTTCCTCTGGCTGGCCGTGGCGGCGAGGAGAGGAAGAAGATCTACTGCTCGGTGAAGTGGTTCGTGCTGCATCCTGGAGCTCCTCACGCGGTGGACAAGTTCGCCGCCGCGTATCTGTGGCCAAGACGGTGGCCGAAGTTCAACCTCCATGGCGGAGGCCTTTTCAATCAAGCGTCAGTGCTCGGCGACGTGAAGCTGTCAAGTGGTTCGTCCCCGACAGCCTCTCGTTTGCTGGCGCTTGTGGTTGCTCGCCGGAAGGGAGAGCCCGAGCATCAGATCTCCGATGATCTCAGCGTCTACGCCTGGAGATCGCTGGCGGGAGGTGACGGAGGTACCCAAGGACCTGATTGCGTTTCTATTTCTTGTTCTAGGGTGCTTTTTGTAAAAGCGAAGGCCTTTCTTCGAATTTTATTTCTTTTAGGGCAAGAATTGTAAAGGGATTTTTTGTAACTTGTACCTGCCACGTGGATATATGAAATAGCAGCACTGGGGTCTTTCGACCCCACCCCATGTTAAAAAAAAACATGCCGATCTCGATTTTCTTATAAAGACGGCCGCCATGGAGCTCGGGGAGGAACAGTATTTGGCCTTCCGAGACATGTGCGACGCACTTGTCCACTCCAGCAGTCGAGCCTGACAAATTAGGGGCGGCGTGCGTGATCCTGCCGCGTCTAGCTCCGGAATGGGCAAGGTAGGGACGAGCCTTCGCAAAATGGTGGTCCATGTCCAGGTTCATGGAGGCCACTCGAGAGGGATGCGATAGATGTATTTCTCGAGATGCGCTAATCAATATACTCATCTTCAGGGCTTCGTGTCCCCGGATGACTCGACGAGACAGCGAAGGGACTTCTACGCCCATCTCTGGCTCACAATGATTGGCACCAACAACGAATGAACGAAACTGTGATACGCATGCTTATGCGCCAATGAGAAGGACATTAGTGGTGCCAGGTGTTAGAGGTCAACACAGCATGATCATTCTGAACTCGTATCCAATATTTAACGTGAGTTGTGAATGAGTAGAGCGAATCACGAGCCATAAAGAAAAAAACCCAACTCAATGTTTTTATAAATAACAACATTAGAACTTGTACATCCGTTGCAACAGAGAGAAAAAGGTACTCCCTTCAATCCATAAAATATGTCGGAGGAAGCAAACAGTTTCGTACAACTTAACGAGTCACGACATTTTTTTCTGGATCGAAGGCAGTACATATATCCGAACTATTCAGAAACCAGAGTTAATTTCTTCCTTCTTCCTAGATAGTCGACGGTCTTGCACCATTTGTAATTCGGTTTATAGAGGGAACCCCCGTCATGCGCCAATGGGGCATCCCGACCACTCTGCTTCAAGGTGAGTGGCTTCGACCATCAGCCGCCGCCTGCCAGCGCACCTTGGATGCTGACGCTCCTGCCCGCCGTCCACCACTGCAAGAACCCATGGCTGCTACCCAACGTGCAAGGTCGAGCAACAGACGCACTTCACCGACCACCATCATAGCCTGGGGCCGACGCCTTAGCGCCCAACATCTCCCAACCGACTAAGCATGCGAAACGTGGCGAGAACAATCTCCAAGCTGATCGAGCACGCGAAGAAGGCCCACCGCTGGACAATGCAAGGGCTTTACCCTGCGGCGCTCTAGCGGCGTGCGGGGCTAGGGTTTGGGGTCTTTGTCTGCCAGCGTCAACCTAACCGAGAGATTTGACAGTACCCCTTTCATCCACAGTTACAAGATGTGCCAAAGTGTTTTATATTGTGAAACAAAGGAAGTAATATGTATTTATTTTTTCGATAATTGGCCACAGTCTACAGTAGAATATGCTCTGATTCTGCAAGGCGTCGCTGTAACACTATCGTCGAAGGAGCTCGACGGAAAGAAGACGGTGCGTGCGGTACAGTTTCGTCCCATACACCGTGGAGACGACAAATCAGAAACGCTGCACCGTCCGATCCGATCTGGACGGCCGCCAGCGACCTCGGGAGAGGCTACCCCACGGCACAGCGCCCGTTGCCGCACAGCGCACGGGCCACGCCGAAAATAAATATTCCACGGCGCAGCGCAGCACAGCTCAGCTCACGCCGGGCCGTAGCCATCGGCCGAAGCATTTCTCCCCCCACCAGTCCACCACCACCGCCCCGAGTCCACCCAGCGAGCCAATGGCGACTCACGGCGGCGGGGGCGACGGCGACGAGGTGGCGGAGGCGTCGCCCGCGCGCGGGGGCCCGGGCCCCACCCTCCGCCACCGCCACAACAACGCGGCCGGCAAGGGCGGCGGCGCGAGCCCCGAGGCGGCGGAGGGCAATGGCGGCGGCGTCAGCCCCGAGGCGGAGGAGGCGTCCGTGGAGCAGGTGTTCGCGGACAAGGCGGTGCCGTCGTGGCGGGAGCAGCTGACGCTGCGGGCGCTCGTGGTCAGCGCGCTGCTCGCCGTCATGTTCAGCGTCATCGTCATGAAGCTCAACCTCACCACGGGGATCATCCCCTCGCTCAACGTCTCCGCGGGGCTGCTCGGCTTCTTCTTCGTCCGGCTCTGGACCTCCGCCTTCGAGCGGGCGGGGCTCGTCGGGCAGCCCTTCACGCGCCAGGAGAACACCGTCATCCAGACCTGCGTCGTCTCCGCATACGGCATCGCCTTCAGCGGTAAATTAATTAACCTCTACGACTTCTTCGGCTCAACTATCACTTCCGCCTACCCCTTTGCTCGAACGCCTCAATTTGGTGCTCGATTACATTTACCTCCCTCCGTATTATGCGTCATTCAGGCTATTTTGTTGTACGAGCAGTAGATGCATCATCCATGGCGTTGGTGTTTGTATGTCGACGACTCGGGGTTCGTTGTAATTAATTCGGATTTCGGGACATGGGAGGAGATCTGGATTCTGGAGGTAGGTGGGGAACAGAGCGTTCTGCAGTAGTTGGTGGCCGGCTTGGGACATGAGAGAATCGATTGCTTCTTTTGGCCCCCGAAGAAAAAGTATGAACCTACCAATCGCATTCGAATCCTCGAAGGCAGGGTTTATGACGAGAGGAACGATAGTGAAAGGACAGCAAAAGAAACTTCTTCTATTCGGACTTGTGGTTTAGTTGGTACTGTTAGGTGGACTGCAGCGTGCGAAATAGACCATGGTCCTTGCTTGCACCTGGTTGGATTGTGAAGCATCTAGGACGAAAGAAATTAGCGGCGATTTTTAGTTGGCTCATTAGGTGAATAAGCATACGTAGTGGTCAACAACATCTTTTGAATTTCTGACGCTGATGATAAGGATGGACGCCATCATTTGGTTCGGCAAGCAAATTGTAGTTAGTGTTTTTTCGAGAACCCTGTAGTTAGTATTGAGTACAAGCTGGAAATGGAGGAGCGTGCTTGGTTTGACTTCTCACCTTAAAATAGATGGTTTGTGGTCTTCCATTTTTTCTATGATAGACATCATGACGCATGCATGTGAAGCATCTAGTCCACATAAACATAAAGAATTACTGTGATTTGTGGGTTTATTTGGCAACCATGTTAATACATGGTACGTTCTGGCTCATTTGAATAATTTCCTGTGACAGCAACTGATTTCCCCGATTTGAGAGTGCACGTTACATTGCATTTGCATATGCGTCACCGATTTGATAATTCGTAGAAAATGTTTTATATATGTGCATAGGTCGGTATATGTGGAACTTAAAAGTTTTTTGTCACCAACAACTTTAAATTTGGTTCTCCTTCTCTTGCAACTGTGGCAGTATCAGATAAGGATTTTCAGGTGAGTGAATTCTGATTATCTATGTCTCCGATTGGGGCCAGGATAAGGAAACCATTCAGTGTGTGAAATGCATTGCTTGGTTAATTGCCATACTTGTGCAAAGGGCATCAACCCTATTTACTTTTGCTGATCTTCTTCCATTGTGAAACCGTGCCTACTAGTATTTTCTTTTGTGGCTAATGTTCTGTTGATGTGCTAATTTGGTACGATTGATCAGGTGGTTTTGGCAGTTACCTATTCGCAATGAGTGATACAATAGCTAAGCAAGCAACAGAGGCTACAGATGCTGGGAACATCAAGGATCCTCACCTTGGATGGATGATAGGGTTCCTTTTCCTTGTCAGCTTTATTGGGTTATTTGCACTTGTGCCCATGCGAAAAGTATGCCTTCAACAAGTTTGCTCGTCTGTTCTTACTGATTATTGTAAAAAAGCAAACCTTGTTCTCATCAACTACATGCTTTTCAGATTATGATTGTCGACTACAAATTGACCTATCCAAGTGGCACAGCAACTGCTTATCTCATCAATGGTTTTCACACACCTGAGGGTGCCAAGCTTGCTAAGTATATCTACAGTCCTGCTCTTGGCTGCTTATACAAGTGGCAAACAACTTAGCTGACAACATTTACCATCTTATTTCAGGAAGCAAGTGAAGACACTGGGCAAGTACTTCATGATGAGCTTTTTCTGGGGCTTTTTCCAGTGGTTCTTCAGTGGTGGGGATGACTGTGGTTTTAAGAACTTCCCAACACTAGGCCTTGAAGCTTTTAACAACAGGTCAGAAAAGGCATTACCAGAGTTTTGTCGATGGCACTGATTACGATTTTTGAAATTATATGTCCAAAATGTAAGTTGACTTATCATCTTACAGGTTCTTCTTTGATTTCTCTCCTACATATGTTGGGGTTGGCATGATCTGCCCACACATTGTGAATGTGTCCGTTCTGCTAGGTGGTATCCTCTCGTGGGGTGTAATGTGGCCTCTCATTGGCAGAAAAAGCGGGAGTTGGTACCCTGCTTCTCTTCCAGACTCTAGTCTTCATGGGCTGCAGGCTTACAGGGTAAACATTTTATCCTGTCACGTACTAGGTCACTTTTGATAATTCTGAGCCACCTAGTCTTAGAAAAAAGTAGTGGGACCAAGTTTTTGATTGTTAGTTCCTTTATTACTGCAGGTTTTTATATCCATTGCTTTGATTCTTGGGGATGGATTATATAACTTTGTCAAGGTGCTTATCCGCACAATTGCCGGGTTCATATCAATGGTTCACAAAAATTCAAGAGCCATGCTTCCTGTTTCAGACAATGGCATCCCCAACACTGAAGCTATATCATTTGATGATGAGCGCCGCACTGAACTGTTCCTGAGAGATCAAATTCCTACATCAGTTGCATACGGAGGCTATGCCGCGGTAGCTGCTATATCCATTGGTACTCTTCCCCAGATCTTCCCGCAGCTCAAGTGGTATTACATTTTGGTTGCATATGTCGTAGCACCTGTGCTGGCCTTCTGCAATGCCTACGGAAGTGGACTCACTGATTGGTCTCTTGCCTCCACCTATGGCAAGCTTGCTATCTTTGTCTTTGGTGCATGGGCTGGCCTTGCCAATGGCGGTGTGCTTGTAGGACTTGCTGCATGCGGTGTCATGATGAGCATCGTGTCTACTGCCTCTGACCTGATGCAAGACTTCAAAACTGGATACTTGACTTTGGCATCACCAAGGTCCATGTTTGTCAGCCAGGTGATAGGCACTGCAATGGGCTGTGTAATTTCTCCCTGCGTCTTCTGGCTATTCTACAAGGCGTTCAGTGATATTGGTACAAGCGGTACTGAATACCCAGCACCTTATGCCATTGTCTACCGAAACATGGCAATATTGGGTGTCGATGGCTTCAATTCCCTTCCAGAGAATTGCCTGACTCTCTGCTACATCTTCTTCGCCGCAGCTATTGCCATCAACTTGATAAGAGACTTGACTCCGCATAAGTATTCGAGGTTCATCCCGCTCCCAATGGCAATGGCTATACCTTTCTTCATTGGATCATACTTCGCAATCGACATGTTCCTGGGCAGCTTGATACTCTTCGTGTGGGAGAGGGTGAATAAGGCTAAAGCGGATGCCTTTGGACCTGCCGTGGCTTCAGGGTTGATCTGTGGGGATGGGATCTGGACTCTGCCACAGTCCGTTCTTGCCCTTGCCAGGGTGAACCCTCCCATTTGCATGAAGTTCTTGTCAAGATCAGACAATGTCAGAGTGGACAAATTCCTTACTGGCTAGTCATGGTTTTCTACGGAGTACAACAGACAAGGGCAAAGCCAGGGGCTACGGCCACACATCCATCATGTAACACTACAGTCGCAAAACGCATCTTCCACTCCCCAGGTCACTTGTTTTGTAGAAATACCAGAACTGGGGGCTCTCTGCAAGGGAGAAGTATCCCTAAGAGTCTAAATTCCGAAATGAGTGTGGTTGTTCTGCATACTGCCTTCACAATGCAAAAAGGAAGAGGATAAAAGCCAAAAAGCAAGAACTCCGGTTTAGGTGTAGTGTAGCAAGCAGCATTTTGCATTTTTTGTTTTGTTTTTTACTGCTACTAGACGGGTTTTGAGTTGTGTACTTGTGACATGTGGTTCGCATGTTGCATTAGCAGAAAGTGAGTCTGCGCATTACTCTGAGGTTACACTGCAACTGTTCAAGCAGATCGTAAGCTGATTTGACGACTATATTTGTGCTTATGAATACTTGCATGGTTTTTAAGATAACACTACCAGGTAATGTGATAATCACATAGCCTTCTTCCCCTAAAGCTATGTGCAGTTCTTGCTGTTTTTGGTCTTGCATCCTTCCAATAGGTTACTCCCGTTTATAGGCCTTCTTTGGATCTTGAGAGTACTAATCAATGGTAGCCTTCACCATCATCATGAAAGTCTGTCCTCTAATGATCCCTTGTCCATACCATACCTCCAATTGATCAAAATGGGGCGAGTTGTGGAGATGTATATGTTTTTATGGGGCTAAGATCAATGTGCCAAAAGAAGAAACCACATATCCGTAAAAATCAGGATGTTACTTGCGCAAAGAAAGCTGAATAGAGTAAAAGGTGTGCAGTGGGCATTCAGATTCGAAGGCAACACGCTACGTTCACTGAGGCAATGTGCATAAGCTAAGATCATACCATAGACAGACACAGTGCATAAGCTAAGATCCTAAATGCAGGTCACACAGACATATATGTGCTGGAGGCGCTGCAATAGCAAACACAAGTAAAGCACGTAAAAATCTATAACCTACTCATGTCCATAACATATAAGGCGCAAAGTACTTGCATCTGCAACATAAGTTGCTCTCCTTGAGACTGTCTGCAGTACCGTTAAAGTACTCTGCAGAAACAACTCTTGCAGAGTGCCTATTATCTTCATAGCTCCGCAGGGAGGCATAACGCTTGCATGCGTGGATCCAAACATATTCAACCATTCAGTGTAGACTTGTAGTGGTTGTCATCGATAGTTGCATAAAGGTTGCCAAGATCAACAAGGTGTAAAACAGTTGACCTGTGGAGAAAAAAGAGGATTATGGAAAAGAAGTGAAATGTACTTCAAAGGGAGGGAGATGATACCTGGCAACTCCATCTGATAGATTAAGACGACTTGCCACCTGATCGACACTTACTCCATGCTCCAGGTTTCTGTAGGAACACAACTCAGTCAGCATTGTCCATTCTATAAACGAGAAAAAAATCTAACTGTCCTAAATTAAACATCTAAAGTACAAAAACTTGAAGTTCTAATTACCATGTCTTTGACCATGGAGGGGTATGGAACCAGTAGTACAAATGAGTTCTTTGAACGTGGGTCTTTCATTATAGGTAACGGTGAAAGCACCCGTTTTTGGGAGGATACTTGGCTTGGGGATAAGCCCCTTTCTTACCAATATCCGACTTTGTATAACATTGTTCAAAGAAAAGAACAATCAGTTGCTTCGGTTTTAGCCGTGGCTCCTCCACCAAATTTAGTGTTTAGAAGATGTCTAACAGGTGAGAAGTGGAACCGATGGCTGCACTTAGTTAGTAGACTAATGGATGTGCATCTCTCGGTTTCGTCGGATGTGTTCAAATGGGGGTTAAGCAATTCTGGAAAATTTACGGTCAAATCTTTATATCTAGATTACTTGAGTGGTCATACTAGGTATCTACGTAAATATATTTGGAAACTGAAAGTACCACTGAAAATAAAGATTTTCATGTGGTTCTTACATCGGAGAGTGATTCTCACAAAAGATAACTTGCTGAAAAGAAATTAGAACGGATGTAAAACATGTTGTTTTTGTGATCAAGATGAGACAATTCAACATCTTTTTATAACATGTCCGCTGGCTAAAATAGTTTGGAGAATTGTCCATATGGCCTTCAACATTACACCTCCAAAAAGTATCTCCAATTTATTTGGTAGTTGGCTTAGAGGGGTAGATAAACAAGAGAAAGCACAAATTCGAGTGGGTTCTTGTGCTTTACTCTGGGCCATTTGGAACATACGCAACAACATTATTTTTAACAATGCAAACAACTCCTCTTTTATGCAGGTTATTCCGATGGCTATTCATTTGATTCGTACGTGGTCCTTCCTACAAGCAACGGACAAGCGGGCCGTTGTGGATATTGGGTGCAACCGACTCCTTGCGGTAGCGCGGGACTTATACACTCAGTGCAGCTGGCGTTTTGATCTCAGGATAACATACTGATGTTTAGTCCCAATATGCTATCTTGTCTGTTTAGATGGTTGATTCATGTTTCGACTCTTTGTGACCCTTGATGTAATCGTTGTAAGACTTGATAAATAAATTTAATAAAGGCCGCATGCATCAGTCGATGCAGAGGCTGGGGCTCCACCTCCTTTTCTAAAAAAAAGTAGTACAAATTATATGAAAAAAGAGCACACGAACACTAAGCACACATATGACATGATACTGCAACCCTCTTCAAGCAGAAACATGCAATACTCAAGAGCATATATGCACACATTCATGTTAAACAAAGAAACGACGACATTATTAGCACATCAAGAAATATTTGTGGACAGAACCATTCACGGATAACTTACACAAGTACTGGGTCATGAAAAACACTCATGACAAAATCGTCTAACTCTTTCCCGGCAGTATTTCCAGATGCAGAGGATGTTGGGGCCTGAGTAAGGAAGAGCGAAAACGTCAGAGAACAATTTGGTGGATCTAGTAAAACGATGATATACTTTCCAAAATTACCTGGTTATAAAGGGGTGGAGCTTGGTTCCATGTTGATGCGTTAGCATTTATCTGGGACTGCGACGAAGACCTCTACCAATATTAAAGTCGAAATAAATAATAGTGTCATAAGAAATCATAGATATTGTTCAGTTTATAAAAAATAAATGCATGGCATCACAGTACCTTAGGCCTGGCAAGAAGCAAATGCACATGAATGCATTGCAGAAAGTGATGCGTTATATTATTGTAGTCGGTTACAAGCCTGGCGAGGTTTCATAAACAGTAAGTTTAATATAAGGAAAATGTAGCTGGGCTAATATAAAATGGGCACAAAATACTCTCATAGTACAGGCTAGCCACTGTTCAGCCCAGCCAATTTTGTTACAGCTTTTACACATCATATAACAGAATACCTTTAATCTGGTATATCCACAATTTGTATGAGAAACAGTTGAACATTACATTAATGGTGACAGCATCAATATATCGGTACGTTGGTTGCAAATTCAGTAATCACAACATGAGCATGTATACTACAATATTTAGTTATTTATGGAGGGAACTATGGCCCATCAGCGCGCCAAGATAGTCTGGTTGGCTGAGGGTGACGTCAGAAGAGGCCTCCTTCAACCAACATGCATCCTATCGCCGTCAGAAGAATGTGATACGGGGCTTGCAGATTGACGGGGTGGTGACCTCGGATCACATGGCAGAGGCCTCCTTCAACCACTTCAGGGCCTCCTTGGCACTTTGGCGGAGCGGGAGTTCTCGCTTGATTTGGACTTCCTGGACCTGCGCTCCGAGGACCTTTCGGACCTGGATGCTGTATTCACCGAGAAGAACTAGGAGGTAGTGAGGCGCCTACCTCACGGGAAGGCGCCAGGCCCAGACGGTTTCACAGCTGAGTTCCTCCAGTGCTGTTGGGGGACGGTTAAGGGGCATTTCCTAGCGGCTTTTGACAAACTGGTTCACGATGTGTGAGGTTTATACAGATTTGCTAGTTCTAAGGCGACTCGGAAAATATTATTTCAAAGCCAAACAACTTGTAAATTGTGATACCTAGAGTTGCACAAAATATCCTGTGAAACTTTGTTTGTAGATTGCACATTTCCAAATGAAAAGTTGCATATGATTTTTAAGAAGTGTGACTATCCAATTTCTGTTGGACAAAGAGTGAACGGTTGTGGTTGTCAACTTGAGAAATTCTAAGTTGAGTTAGAAAAGACACTCCTTATTTTATGATCTGCAGTGGAAAAGTAACCATAACAGCAGGGAAAAGGTGGTTACGAAACAGTAAAAATAGGGGGAAAAAATTAGGACAGACGACAGTTTCATAATCCTTCAGAAATGCCAACCACAGCTTAATAGACGAAATAAGTTACTGAAAGCTCACATCCTAATGTCCTACAAGGAAAAAAGTGCTCACCGCACGGAATAAGCAACCACCTGACACTTCCCTTGGAAGCCTCTCAGACCACCATTGACAATAACATAGTCACCATTCCTTGTAAACAAAAAAGTAGAAGCTCTCAAGTTTATTGCTTACAAAACTGATTTGGCAGTAAATGACAGTTAGTTTTTAATGCTTACTTAACTAACTTCATTTCTTCAGTGTCAAACGTCTCATTTAACCTGGGAAATAAATAAACGCCGTTACATATATGAGTGATGGTTCAAAACAATTTAGACAAACCAAAGCAATACATGACACATCTCACCAGCGATTCACGTCTATCCTGCCTGTACCATCATCGAGAACAAATGATACCTTTGTGACCTGCTCGTTCTTATTCATCATGCGTCCTACAAGCCTAATCTGCCATTAAAACAATTAGATAAACAAGGAGCTGATCTCTGTCAATCTCGGAGGAAGGCTCAAAGAAAAACCATTTGCAACCACACACAAATAAACAAAAGGTCAACTGCAATTGATCCCATCTACGTTTTACAAAACCTCAAGGTTTGGATATACTTTCCCATAAGTACATAACTGCAAAAGTTTTGCAACTTGTACTGCAGCTAACTCTAACTGATTGAATGGCTGATGTGTCTAGAAATTAGGGCTCTTGTGCAATGTTAACCACAGTGGCTCCTTATGCCAGCCATGTCGCAATGAAGTATGCGCCAAGGAGAGTGAAGGCTGCATTGCCCTCCCGGCTCCAGCATCTCTTCCATCGAACCCACGGCAACTCACAAACCGAACCACATAATTGCTGCTGGCCAGCACTGTTTGTTCACGATCTACGCAACAAGTGAGTTTGCGATCGCTGGTGGCAAGCGGCACAGAGTCTTGGTGCCATCCAAAGAAGCGCCGGTCTAGCAGCTGCCATTTTTGAGGAGTAATTTGCAATAGTCTTTTTTTATCATAGTCCGAGGGAAGCCAACATATCTGCTCATATTTTAGCTAGGCATGCGGAGGGACCCTTGTCACTTGTTTGGCACGAGGAGACTTCTGATTATCTTGTAAGCACCCTAACAGACGATGTAACCATTGTTGATGCATAAAGCAGCAAGTTTTAGACACACTCTTTTCCTTAACAGGGTACCTAAGTGGACTTGAAGGTTTTTACAGAGACGGCTTGCTAGCTAATATATATTGATTTCACTTTCAAAAAAAAGAAGAACCATTGGTGTAGGCCATTTGGCCCCAGCAAAGATGAAGAACATGAACTGCAGAATTTCGGCACATGCAAAATGCACACAGGCCAATCTAGTGTTTCTTTCCCCCATTTCATAGTCGAACCAATACACCTGGCCAGTGTTATATGTTGAATATCTTAGCCCAGTTTCCTGACAATGAGAAGCGATCAGTTTCTCGAATACCCAGAAATGCTTCGGTCCAGCAAAACAAAGACAACTCTAATCACTGCTCCAAAAACCAATCTAAAAACCACCTGGAGAGGCAAAGATCGGTACCGAGGACACCTCCGTGCCATTGACGTCGAAACTGGACTTGTCGTCGTTGCCCTGTGACGCGTCCATGATCTGCTTGACGGTGAGCGGGACCAGCACCTGGGCGCCGCGAGTCTGATCACACGGAGAAACCACGAAGGCGTCAATGAGATCTGGGCGGCCTAAACTAAGGGAGATTAGGTCGGATTAGAGGGGTCGGGAGATAACATTGCCTTTGTGATTCCGCTGCTACCCTCAGGGGTGTTGGTGGCCTGCGGCGGCATGAACTCGCCGCCGCCGAAGAGGTTGTTGGCGTTCGCCACGCCTCCGCCGCCGCCGTTGCCGTCGTAGTGGCCGTCTCCGCCGTACATCGTGACGTCCGGTGGGTAAAACCCTAATCTCGCCGCGGAAAGAGGGGAGAGGGCAGGGGAGCGCGGGAGTACATATATTTTTGGCGAAAGTGCTTATACTCGCTGTGCGAGCGGTCGCACGATTTCTGTCGACGCAGGCGACGACTCCATTCCCTTTCTGTCTGACTGTGTCCTCCTATTTCCTTTCCCTTTCCAGATTTATCCCGATGTGCTCCTCCCAAGGTTTTGGTTACCGTTTTGAAAAAAATCTCGGAGCAGGCCGAGATGTCCGGTAACCACGGTAACCGGAAAATTACCGGCGGTTACCGGACGAGATTCTTACTCAAAATTTGAAATTTAAACTTAAAACGATAAATAAAATTTAAAACAGATTTTGGGAGAAAGAATTTGTCCCAAATTTAAGCGGTCCGGGATTTTTTGCTCGGTAAACTCATTTACCGGAGGGGGCCGAGAGATCCGGTTACCGGCCGGTAACCGTGGTAATTCGACCGGTAACCAAATCCCTGGCTCCTCCCTCTCTCAGCTCACAAAAATGCCGCCGCCGTCGCCTTGATTGGCCAGCCCCGACCTCCTTCCATGCTGCTGCTCGCCGGCTCGGCACCCCGTAGGTATCCTCTTGCGATTACCCGCCGCTGCTCCACCGTTCTGCACCCGAGGTCGACGCCTGCTGAAGCCCTAGCCGCTTCGGTCACCGGCGCGCCTCCGCACCCCTGCTGCTTCTGACCTCCCACGACCCTCCTTCTCCGTGCCGGATTCCACCGAGTACGATTCAGGCCCCCATCAGCGCCTCCTCATTCCCTACCTCCGTGTCCTCGCTCGTCGCCTCCTTCCCTGCGTACGGCCGTACATCAGGGTGCTAAAAGTATCATAGGTGAGTATAATTGCAGCGGAAATCTCAAAATTCCCAGCAAATTTTGGTTCAGTTTGGATCATTTTCTGTTGTTCCACTCCGGATATTCTCGCAGGCCATGTCGCAATACAACGGAGGGCTCGCCTGAATGTACTCTGAAGATGAGGATGACTGGCTTCTCAGACAGTACTGCAACTATGAGGATAACGAGTACATCCAATACGTAAGTTCACTTCGTTGAGAAGTTCTTGGCAATGGGTTTCGTCTCCAAATTGCTCTTAAATATTACTGACTCTGTCTTCCTATTCAGTTCAGTAGGCTAGCTTCAACTCAACAATAATTAACCGTATGAGAAATTTGTGCTGTGGAATGCAGATTCTAACATACCATGATTGTAGTAGTACACACATTTTTTGTGTTTCTAGGTTCTAGTGAGGCAGTTTCAGAATAGTCTCCTTTTGTTGTTTCTAGACTAGTAAACACAGAAGAGTCGGACATAACTAAAATGACAGACAAACCAACCAACATGATGCAAATAACCACCAGCTGTGAAACTAAAAAAATACTTTTACGTGTGGGGTGAAATGACATCTCCATGGTTACTTCTTTTGTTCTGACCACTAACTAATATGATTTGATAAATGGAGTCAACATGTTCGGGTGTTGCTGATGAATGATGTTGTTGTTATGTGCTTTTTTGCATGCAAATGGGAGTTCCATCGGCTCTATTTTGGAGCCTGAGTGTGTCTGTCCCTTTAGATCCTATTCTGTATGCTACTAGGGGAATAAAGAATTACTGTGAAATCTAATCAAACATGTTATGAATCTGAAGAAACCAAATGCCCTATTCGTGCTGCAGATCCTCTATTTGGTGCAGTTGAAAAGCAAGTTCCAAATCTACATAGGTTTGGTCGTTTTGTTTTATATGGGTATTCAGAGAAAGGATGATTCCAGAACTGCAATATTACTAGGTAAACATACAGTTTTTTAATTAATCGATGATTGTCATATGTATCCATACAATTTTTTTTGCATGGATTACTATACACGTGAAGATCTGAAGAATGTATTGTGATTTATACAGATAAAAAGTTTCCATCATGCAGGTTAGGGAGGAAAAACACGGACAATCTCTTTCAAATTTTTACAACGAAAAGGAGGAATAATTTGACCCAGGACATTACAGAGTATATGGTCTGGAGTTGTTGAGCTGCCCAGAAGTTTGGTCGTATTCAACAGATTTTTGTATATATCCCCATTCTTGCTATCAAAACCATGGGTATCTATATTTGAACCGAGTTATGAGATACTGAGACAAACATAAAATTCTGATTTTGGGGAAAAATAATCTTGTGATGCTTCTTAAATATTAGAGTGTAGAACTATTAAGGCGTTGGAGTTAGTCAACTAAATATTTAGCCACACTTCTCTTTTATGTGTTAGCTAGAATTATGACTAAGCTTTATCTTTACTTGGCAAGATTAAATAGGTACTGCTTTGTCATTGGCTATTGTGTATGACATAATGACATGTGTAAATCAGTTTCTTTGTAGTGTTTATGCACTAGGCTCTAATGGAACATGGA
This sequence comes from Poa pratensis, assembly GCA_947311845.1. Classification (NCBI taxonomy): domain Eukaryota; kingdom Viridiplantae; phylum Streptophyta; class Magnoliopsida; order Poales; family Poaceae; genus Poa; species Poa pratensis. The sequence continues at coordinate 167,379,008 of CAMZMU010000052.1, forward strand.
GGTAATGTGAAAATCATAGTGCTGCAGCCCTTCGGCTCGGATCATTGTTAAAGACAATCCAATTTCAATCAACTAACTATTCCGATTTTAAGTAACCAAAGTCACGTGCGGTTCCCAAGAATGTTATTGATGCCCCTACTGGTTCTAGACCCATAGTCCACATCCCTAGCGGTATGCCCTGCAGAACCTATGGCTCATGATGCAACTATGTTCAGTCTGTGGGTATAGACTTGGTAACTCGTTTGTTATGTATTTGGTAATATCTTAAATAGTTCAAGCTTGGTAAAATTTTTGTTAGATATTTTGTAATTTTCCTCACGATTTTACCATTGGTAATTTATTTGCTATGTGCTTGGTAAAGTTCGACTAGTTTTCAGATTTGGTAACTTGTTTCGTATATAGTTGGTAATATCAAGCTAGTTTAGTCTTGATAATTCATCTGTTATGTAAACCTCTAGATTTTCACCCTTGGTAATTTGTTTGCTATATGCTTGGTAATTTTCTACTAGCTTATTAACTTGATTTGCTATATAGTGGTAGGTTAGCCTTGGTAACTCGTTTGTTGTACTTGGTAATATCTTAATAGTTATACCTTGGTAGTTTTTCCACTAGATACTTGGTAATCTTCCTCTAACTTTTAGCCTTGGTAATATGTCACTAGTTTTATATTGGTAACTTGTTTTTATGTACTTGGTAGCGTTCCACTATCTTTTTTGATTTGGTAACATATGTGCTAGGTACTTGGTAACTTGTTTTGATATATATTTGGTAATAATTCCACTAGTTTTTATAGTTGGTACATTGTTTATTATGTACTTGGTAATCTTCCACTGTGTTTTAGTTTGATAACTTGTTCGCTACGTACTTGGTAATATTCAACCAACTTTTATCTTGGTTAATTTGCTCGCTGGGTACTTGGCAATATTCAATTTTAGCTTTTATCTGGTAAGTTTTTTCCTAGGTACTTGGTAGTATCTTACTAGTTTTAGCTTGGTAACTTCTTATGCTTGGTATTTGGTAATATCTTGCTAGTTAGCTTGGTAACTTATTTGTTAGGTACTAAGTATTTTCAATTGGCTTTAGCTTGATAATTTGTTTGCTAGGTACCTGGTAATATCTAACTAGTTTGGCTTTGATAACTTGCTTTTTGTTAGGTACCTAGACCTAGTATTATCTTATTAGTTTTAGCTTGGTCACTTGCTTTTTATGTACTTGGTAATGTTTCACTAGCTTTTTAGATTTGACAACCTACTTGATAGGTACTTGGTAATGTTCCAATCACTTATTTAGCTTTGGTAACTGTTTTGATATGCACTTGGTAATCTTGCACTTTGTTTCTTTAGTTTGTAACTTGTCTTGATATGAACTTGGTAGTCATTCCACTGGTTAGGCTTTGGCATTCAAAATGCCCGGTATTCTGAAAGTACTTTCAGCCTAGTGAAACGTTACACATTTCTACATTTCTGTACTTGAAAATATATTTAATTTTTTTTTGCCTTAAAATGTGATGTATTTTCTGATACGAATATATTATATGGGTTATTGAGCCTCATGTGAAGCTGCACTTGTTTTTTCTAGGTTGTTTTCTTCACAAATTTTTTCACGGAGTCAAGCCAGCTTGCATTGATGATTGCCTGACTTCACAACGATACCCATGACATTATTTCGCTTAGGAATGGATACCATGAGGATTGTGCCGCGACAATGGGTGATAATGCTCAATACATTTGGAAATTTTACATTGTCCAGAACTCCAGGTAATTTTTCCTCTAGTGGTCTATGAACACTCAGGAGAAACCTGATAAATTTACGTCTTCGTTCGCCATTTTACTCTTTCCTTGCAACAGTCGGTCCTATAATATAGTTGAAATTTTATTGGTACCATCATTTGAGCTCCACATAGAAAGATCAATAAAACCGTCATAGTTAATTGTGTGACTCCTCATAGTCATCCAATGGCACATGTGCTGATCACGTGTCAAGGTAGCTAGATCACATGTTGCAACTAGGAGTACAATTTTCAGTTTTTACTTGAGAGGTAACCATTAGACATATGTTACATATACTCCATTCAGAAATAACAATGCTAGCTAGCTGTGCTTGTTTATCTGGTTTCAATAGCTAGCTCTTGCAATTTGATTGTTTATTAACTTGAACTCATCGATATACAAATGAACATTGAAGAACTCAACCTAAACCTGTCTCTCCGTCCATATATCCACCAAAAGATGTTTGTAGTTGCTTTTGTTCTAAGAAGTTCCGAAACTCTGAGGCTTTAGGTGGCCACTAGAATGCACACAAGCTGCAACATAATCTTGCAAAGATGTCATGAGTCATCTCTAACTTCAAGGTGAGACCGTGAGAGAAAGGTGAAAATGCTGGGATAAAAGAGGTAGACTCTGTGCTCACATCTGAGCCTGACTGTGAGGTATGAAGTGGAAAGAAGGATCATGAAGATGTTTTGTAAGGATCAGGTCATTCTTCATCATCAGATTCAGTGATCCACAGTGCTACTGGGCAGTGAGTGAAAAATAGGAAAATAAAAATGAGATGACCGATTTATCGTGAAGATATAATATCCCATTGGTTTCTTGTTTGCCTGCCTCTTCACAACACGATTCAAGTCTCTGTAATACATTTCTTGTTTTCCTATCATTTTCTCGGTCTTAGATATGACCATTGCCATTTGTGATTGTGCTGTAGTAAGTAAAGTTAGTTTTCATCTTTTTTCACCTAATGGTTCAATTTTCATCATCTGATGGTTGTTTTCACAACTTTTTTTTATCAGCTTCTATTAGTTTTTTGTTTCAGTAATATATATTTTTGTGTTTTTAATGATCAATACGTAGTGATCTCAATTATATGTTATGTTATTCTTTTTTATACTAGTAGGAAGTGGTAATTCTCTTTTGTTCTAACTTTTTATACTAGTAGAAAGTGACTTTTTCTATCCCCGCCGTTTTATTTTACCCTAAAAAAACCTTTCCCTAAAAGGGAATAGAAAATTAGATTCCTTTTTCTTATTTGGTATTTATCGCAAGTAAAAATGGGTTCTTTTTTTTTGGCTCGAAAAGGGAATAGTACAAGAGCAAACGCTGAAAAAAAAATACCGCCCATTGAAAAGGGAATAGAAACAGCCACGAGAATAAAAGGGAATAGAAATACCCGCACAGGACTCTCCCACACGATCGTTTTCCTATATGCCAAAAAAGGAAACTAGCGTAACATGCAGCTTGCCGTTTTTGGCTAGAACGCCCAGTCGAAAACCGTGCGATGGTTTTGAATCGCTCGCACGTGCGAGCAATAGTATCGCCCTATTTTTGGGTTGGGGTGACCGCGACTCCTGTTACGAATTTTTGGGCCTCCGCGTGCGCGCGTCCGTCCACGATAGTCGCCAAATGCAGGTCGCCGCTTGTTTTTGTTCTTTCTTTACACGTGCCTTGTTTTGGGTTGTTGATGCAGTTTTAGTGCAAAATGTATAAATGCAAGACCATGTAGATGTTTTATAAACATGGCTCTATAAAGTCACGAGTTGTACTCACTCCGTTTGATTTTTTTTTAGGTATAAGGTGGTCGTATCCGTCCGAATAGATAGAAAGATTTGACCCAGTTTATAAGGAAAACCGGGTCCAAAAACCATACAAGCTGTACAAAAGAATGACACAGACGAAGCGACCCGCCGCACACACGACCCAAGTCGAACAAACGCCACAATACACACCACCCGCTCCGGGGCCGCCGCCCCGGCGTAACAATCAGATCAGCCTTCGCATTGTCTGAAAGTGATCCAGTCATGGTCGATGAACCATCTGCCCACGCAGTTTTCATTCAGGTTGCCACCAAAACCACCATGTACCGGGGCCGCCGCCCCGGAGAAGCAACCAGATCGACCTTCGCATTGTCCGAAGGCGATCCAGTCAGGTCGACGAACCCTCTGTCCGCGCAGTCTTCATCCAGATCGACATCCAAACCCCCGCTAGACAACGGCTCTGCCTCATAGAACCGTCGTAGCGAGGGAGACCGAGGCCGCCGCCTCGACTTCCACCACCTTCCGGGGCCGCCGCCCCGGCATCCGCCTCACCCGCGAACCCACCGCACGGTGGGCCGATAACTCCCAGGCGACGCCTCCAACAAGGTGGTGACGCGTCCGTCACCGTCGCCTGCTCCGGACGGAGTTTAGGTTTTCACCCGGATATCATCGGACTGCACACGTCGGACCAAGTAGAAACTCCACAACGACGCAAACAAGAAAGAAGCGACACCCGAAGGCGCCGCCGTCGTTGGCACGAACCGAGGTTCGTGCAAGGCTTTCACCCGGAGTTTAACCCGCCCGCAAAGCTCCGGAGTCGCCGACCAGCAAACCCCATTGCATGCCGCCGCCACGGCACCTCAAGCCCAGACGAAAGCCATGTCGGCTGCGTCCACTCCGCAACAGCCGCTCCGAGGTCGCCGCCCCGGCTTACTCTTCTCCGGGAGCACGCCGCGGCCGAACGAGGAAGGACGACTAGCGCCACGACCTCCCCGACAGCAGCCTGCACTCATCTTCTCCTCGCCGCCGCCGTACTTGACCTCTGGCGCGCCGTCAAGGAATCCGCATCCAGAACGAATCTGGGACAGCCAGATCCACGACCGCGCCCAGGAGAGCTCCCGCCCGCCGACGCCACAGCACACACGCACCCACCGCAGCACCCGAGAGCCGGGGCCGCCGCCCCGGCGACCTGCGCCGGCCAGCCGCCGTCCGTCGCCCCAGACGGACAAGCCGGCCACCAGCGCCTCCAGGAGAAAACGGGACCTCCCCCCCCCCCCCCCCCACGGCACCTTTGGCACCGGAGGGGCCTGCCGCCACCGCGGCGCAGCGGCCAGCGGCAGGAGGAGTCTGGCGAGAGGGCTCAGGCGCCGCGCGATCTGGTCGCCCCGGTGCCGCCTGGGGCAGCGGCACGGGGACGGGAGTTGGTGCCTCTATACTGTAACTCCGTTTGAAAATATAGCTGACATGGAACGGAGCGAGTACAAATCATAGACATTTACAAACCTCGAAGGAACCCTCAATTCTCTTTTTGTATCCTTTATCATACAGACAAAAACGATTCCCAATATTCATCCGTTATGCGCCTCCACCTAAGAAAATTTATCGGCTGTCCTCAAAAAAAAAAAATTATCGGCCATCACTCTCAGAGAGATGGAGCCCGCTTACCCCTCTCTACCTCTCTCCTTACTCGACCCTCTCCCTCCCTAGCTACCTCTCTTCTTTTTTTTTTGAACAGTGGGGGGCGCCAATGGCGCCAATTTCATTCAGCTCAGAAACAGTAAACAGAGTTCAGTACAATGCCTGATAACTGAAGATTAGAAATAGCAGTTAAAATCGGGCATGAGTCACTTCTGTGAGCTGAACTCGAGCATCTAAAGATAGGCTCAGATCCAGTAGATCGTCTCGCCTGCTGAGCACAAGTGTGGGCTACTACGTTGATGTCCCTGTTGATATGGAATATGCTGGCGCAGAGCTGTTTCGAGTAATTGCCGAATTCAACAACTTGTTTCCTGATCTCCCAGAGCATCGAGTCTGCAGTTGAAGAAGAAGTAGCCGCAGCACGCGCAAGGCCCAAACAGTCCGTGAAGAAGGTGGGCGAGGAAAGTTGCAGAGCATTTGCCAACTTTGCTGCCAGAAGAAGGGCCTGTGCCTCAGCTGAGAGCGCGAAGGCACTACCAAGTCTGTAGCATGTACAAAGATGTCGATATCCTGCTCATGCTGTTTGAAATGACAGTAAACGCCCAGACCCGCCTTATTGTTCTGAAGGGCAGAGTTTTTCTTCGGCTTCCATGCAGCATCAATGTAAAGTTTCGGTCCTGCAACAAAGAAGTCAGATTTTACCGTAGTCCCTTGCAGCGGAATGGCAGCAGGATGGAAGACTTTGCAAGGCCTCATTCTGGGAGGTACAGGATCTTGAATCACTTGCGTCTCCAAATTCGAGAGTAAGGCAGTAGCTGCCATGTTGACCTGATGGGGTTGTCCTTCTTTTCTGCAAAAAAGATGGTCGTTCCTGGACTTCCACATACACCAGAGAAAAGTGAATATATTTTCAACGGAAGCATGAGGGTGCCTGAGATTTATAATGTTGAGCACCATCTGTGTTATAGAGCTGCAGTTGGTAGAGAATACCTCTGTTCTAATATACCAAGGAGCATGAAACCATGCAGCTTTAGCAAAGGGACATAAAAAGAATAGATGCATATCATCTTCAGGGAGACCACATCTTGAGCACAGTGAGGAAATTCGTTTTGAGTACCTGCCAGCTCGGGCTCCTGTTGGAAGTGCTCTCCTGAGGATACGCCATGCAAACACTTGCACCCGTGGGACTAGCCGCTTATTCTTCCACACCTGATTAAGAAGCTGAATGACTTCTTGTCTGACAGGTGCTGGTCTTGGCTCCCCTTCACCCTGCATTTTCTGTAAACATGCAAGATACGCACTTCTAGTAGAAAACCTGCCATTTGGAGTCAGTTTCCAACATAAAATATCTGGATCATTTGCATCAATAATTGGGGTTTGCTTGATAATATCTGCTGTGGGCTGCAAAAATAAAGTGTCAATGAGGCTATGGTTCCAAGTTCGTTGCCCCATGAGCCAAAGATCACTAACCGTCGCAGGATAAGAGAAGGTGTTTTCTTGGGTAACGAGGTGATCATAAATCTTGACCCATGCTGTACACCACGGTGTACCCCAAATGGATATATTCCCCTGAGTAATCTGGTAAAAGGAGTTGTTCTGCAAGATGGGAATGACTTTCAGGATAGAGGTCCAAAAAGCTGATTTTGGCATATTGGGTTTGGGTCTCCAAATGGAAGAGTCATGAAAATACTTGGACTTAAGGATTTGGTGAAGCATGCTATTTGGATCTTCAGCTATGCGCCAAGCAGCCGAGAGAAGAAGGCTGTAGTTTACTGCCTGGATGTTTCGAATTCCTAATCCCCCTTCTCTTTTTGGCGCGCAAATTTCTTTCCACGCTCTAAGGCAAAGGGCCCTGGAGTTTGGCTCATTGGTGACCCCCGTCCACCAGAATGTACGAATGATGGATGTGATCTTAGCAAGGAATTTTTTGGAGAAAATAATGTTGGACATATAGTACACTGGGATGGAGGCAAAAACAGAGTTAATAAGAGTAATTCTGGCCGCATGAGATAGGGATTTGGCTTTATAGGTAGCGAGTTTAGCTTTGAACTTTTCTAGAATAAAATGGTAGGCCGCAGATCTGTTTTTGCCCGGAAGAATGAGCGGATGTCCAAGGTGCGAGAAGGAGCTATCTATGAGTGGTACCGGGAATATCTGTCTGATGGCGTCAATGTCGCCCTGCTGCACATACTTGCTGAAGATAATACCTGACTTGGCCCAGTTAGGCATCTGACCAGAGGCTTCACAAAAATTAATAAGGATTTCTTTCATACGGTTGGCTTCCAAAAGGGTTGCCTTACCACAGATAAGAAGATCATCTGCAAAGAGAAGGGAGTGAATGGGAGGGCAATTAGGTCCTAAGATGATCCCTGTGAGTGAGTTGTTTGCCATTGCATCCTGTAAAGCAAGGGACAATTCATTTATGGCTAAAACAAACAGATAAGGGGATAAAGGACAACCTTGCCTGATGCCTCTGTGACTGACAAATCTCGCAAATTGTTGGCCATTGATGACAACCGAGAAGGAGGGCGAGGAAACACAAGCATGAATCAGATTTATAAAATGGCCATGCAAACCTTTACGCGAGAGAGCAGCCACAATGAATGGCCATTCTAATCTGTCAAAAGCCTTAGCAAGATCAATTTTAAGCATGAAGGCTTTATCCTTCCACGAGGACAGCGCAAAAGAGTGGGTAATTTCTTGTGCCACAATGATGTTGTTGCTAATTCTGCGTCCTGCAATAAAAGCCTGCTGGGAGGGGTGTATATAGTCCGGCAAGTGTGGCTTTAGCCTATTCGCCAAGGTTTTAGCTATGAGCTTGTAAATAACGTTGCAGAGACTGATAGGCCTATAATCAGCAGGAACCAAAGGAACAAGTTTTTTGGGGATAAGAGCGATGTTCGTGTCATTTATATGGGACGGAAGATTACCTTTTGGTAAAATGACTTGACAAGCTGGAGAACATCTTCACCTATCCAGCTCCAAGTAGCAAGATAGAATTCAACGTTGAATCCATCCGGTCCCGGTGAGGCATTCTTCTTCATATCGTTGAGAGTATCCCATAATTCCTGCTTATCCGGGATGGAGTATGTGGGATCAGTAGTGTCTTGAGGTAGCTGGGCTTGATCGTAAGGCCTACCAACATTAACATTTGTAGAGGAGAATATGGATCTGAAATAGGTAACAAAGGTATGGCTAATGCGGTCAGGCATGAAATGAGTAAGATTGTTTTCATCTTTGATGGATACGATGGTGTTCCTTCTTCTCCTTTTAGCCACCGCTCTGTGAAAAAACGCCGTGTTCCTGTCTCCATCTTTGGCCCAGTTCTTCTTTGCTCGCTGCATGTAGAAGTCATTTAATTTGGTTATGTTTTGTTCATACCTTTGCATCAGAATGGCCTCCTTAGAGTGGTCTTGCGTATGTAGCGGCTGCACTTGGATTTGCTCGATCTGCTTTTCTAGTTCATTTAGCTCTTGTTGCAAAGGCTTTTTTTTCCTGCACCAAACCTTTAGCTTCTTTGCAAGATGGTTAGTTCTGTTGGAAAAAGATTTGGAGAGAGAGTTCATCCAGTTTTCTTTTGCAAACTTATGGAAATCTTCTTCTTTGAGCCACCAGTTTTCAAATTTGAATTTATTCTTGATTTTGTGACCGTACCATCAGTGGAAAGTAAGATTGGTGCATGATCACTAAAACAATGCATGATAGGCATGTTGTAAACATTGGAGACAGGGAAAATAGAGCACCACTCATGATTTACTAAGCATCTATCAAGCCTTTCGTACAAAGGATTTGTGGTGAAACGTTTATTTGTCCAAGTGTAAACAGGTCCACTGAAACCTAAATCAAAAAGACCACATTGCTTGATGAGAGAGCGGAAAGCATACATACGATTACGATTGATATTAAGGGAGCTCTTGTCCGAATCATACAGGATATCATTCATATCTCCAATACAAAGGAAAGGCAGGTTGCAATTATCAAACACAAAAGCTGAAACCTGATTCCAGATTTGGCTAGTTTGACGGTGGTAGGGATCACCATATATACAAGCCAAAGCAAATTTCTGGTTACTAGACTTAACTATTACCGTGGCTAAGATAAGATGGAAACTAGAATTATGCACAGCCAACTGGATATCGTCGGACCACATAAGCCAGAGTCCACCCGACCGTTTGCGAGAAGGCACGACAATACTATCAGACATATTGAATCTAGTAACAAGATCCACCGAATTAACCTTAGAAGATTTTATCTCAGAAACGAAAGTTATCTGTGCTTTCGTAGACACTATCATCCTGGCAAGGTGACACATCTTATGGCTATAGAGGCCCTTGCCCATGCCTCCGCAATTCCAGCCAAGAGTCTTCATAGCACAAGAAGTTGATTGTAGGTTATAATCACAGCAAGGAGGTTCACCTGCACCTTGGTTGAGGACACGAATTGGAAAGGTAGCACCTTTAGATGGATTTGTCCAATTTTCTGGCCAGCTCTTGGAGTTCTAATCGATCAGCTTCCTTGGCGTATGAGGAACTGGTGGTGCTAGATCTTGAAGTACTGTGTTGCCGGCAGCAGAAATACAATCACTACAGGTCGAGGATCGAAAATGAGCGGAAGCGATGGAGCACCAACCAGGTTGCGTGGCAAAGCTTCTTTCTTTTTGGGCCACAACCGTATCTTTCACCTTGCTTGCAGCAGAGGAGGTTGATCAATCGGGCTGAAAAGCAGATGGTAGAGAGAAACGATGAGGTAATCGAACGGGAAAAACGCCAGACGGCAAGAGATAACCGGCGTCAGCGGCAGCGTCCAAGGCAGCAGCTGCAGGGCAGGTAGTTTCTCAAACAGAGGGAGCTGGATTGGGGAAAAGGGATTCGGATCTGGAGGAACCGTGCTGAATCTGGGTGGAGATCAGAGAAAACAAAAGCAACTGAGAAATCGGGGAAGAGATTAGAGCGGCATGACGCCAGACGCCGGCAAATCGCCCAAGTCGCCACAGAGCCGGCGTGGTTTTGGAGATTTGGGAACAAGGAATATGAAGGAGGATACTGGATCGAGATAGGATGTGAAGCACTGAGGAGAATCAAACAGCAGGATAGAGATTTGGGGGAGAGATCAAGGGGATTGGAATTGGATGAGGAAGAAGGAAGCAGAGTTACGGCATGTCGCCAGTCGCCACGGAGGCAAGTCGAGAAAGTCCCAGAGTTCTTTGTAGCTACCTCTCTACTACTCCCAAATCGAGTCGGCGTTGCCACACTCGCCTATTCTGCCACTGCCAACCATGGAGGCACGGGAAGCCAGTGTCAGGGGACGAACACTCGCAAGCCAGGCGAGAGCACATCTTTGTGGCGCAAAGAAAATCTCAAAAGCCATCGCCAACGAAGTCGCCTTTGGCAAGCATCTGGTCAAAGCTACCGCCTCCGAAGCCTCACACAAGTTGCTTGTCGATGCTCTGCCAGACGCCATGAACTTGTTCAGTGAAATGCCTGACCAGTACAAGGTAAATTTTGCTTTCTTTGTGTGATGTTTGATGAATTATGACGATGTAGTAATAAATTTGTGTGAATACATTTATTTGTTTTGATGATGCATTTTCGCAAATGTATACATAAGAGTTGCTTGATGAATGCATGAGGAAACTGAATGTTGCTACTATTCATTGTTGAATCTACTATTCATCGCTGAATTTATCGTTTCCATAGCTCTTAAACAATTTTAACTTTCAACTTGTAAATTTGCATGTCTATATAACTCTACCTTCCCAACATAATGCATTTTTGTTGAGAATCTCTTATAACTTTTAAACATTATTGATTTTCGACTGAAAGTTGGCTTTCCACGTGATAATTTCTTGCAATACGGGGAGAAAAATCCTGTGCAAACCAAATTTTAGGGGAGGTCGGTAAAAACCTTAAAAAACCATTGCAAATTTGCAATTTGAAACTCAAAATTATTTAGGAGTTACGGAAACTACATTGGTACTATTCATTATTGAATTTATTATTTTTGTATCTAATAATTATAAATCTACTTTCCCAACGTAATACTTTTTTGTTGAGAAATTTAGAACCTTTAAACATGGTTTTTAGTGGTTTTTGTTCAGTTTCCGAAAGTTGGGTTTCCACGTGATATTTTTTTGTAATACGACGGTGAAGGAAGAAAAATGACACTCGTATATTCGTTGCATGTATACAATTTAATCACAGTCACTCACAACATCTCCACCGGGCCTCCAAATGACCCCCCCCCCCCCCCCCCCAAAGGCCCATTGCGGGTCCGGACACAAAAAACCGCCATCGGTGGCACCCCTCAAAGGGACGCCCTGAGCGAAATCGTGTCCCCCCCCCCCCCCCCCCGAAAAGACCTCCGAATTTGGAGGCCCTCTCGGAGGTGCCGGACATGGGCCCTCCGACAGGGGTGGCCCGCACGTCATACACACATCCCAACGCGGCCGATCCCCCTTCCTCTACTTTGCCGCCCCGGCACCAAAATTCTTAATCTTCCCTCCATTTCCAAAATCATTGCGCCGCTGCTGCGACCTCCTCGCCTTCCGTCACCATGCTGCCAAGGGCTGTCGGCCTCCCCGCAAGCCGTCGGCGTTGTCGCAGCCGAAAAAGAAGGCGATGAAGTAGGAGCCGTAGGAGCTTTCGGTGCCGATCGTCAAGGCGCCGTTGAACCAGGTCGGCTTCCAGACGCAAAAGTCGCGGCTTTCCCCCAACGAGGCCATCGATCTGAACGAGGCGTCATTGTTGTTCAGCGATTCGCCGGCGCTACGGTGGACGATAGCCACAAGCGGTGACGCGACTGCTTCCCGCGGCCACCTCTTCGGCAACGCGGCCGACCAACTCGGTCAGGTGCATGCTATTTATCTTCCTGAGCCACTCACATTTATTGTGTTTCCTGGCCGATTATTTGTTGGGCGCACTTATTGGGAGCGGCTGGAAGCAAATTCTTGTGTGTATTTATTGTCGGAGGCCGGATGCAAATTGTTGTGTTTGTGGCATAGGATGTTGGCGCCGAGGTGATGCTTGAAATGATCGCATGTGGTGGCTACGGAGATGTCGACGGCCAGGGCAATGAAGGGGATGGTGACCACGGTCAGGGCTAGGAAGGGGAGGGCGACCATGCCGAGGGCGAAGAAGAGGACGGCGGCATGAAGGCAGGTTATAGATGCGCAACTTGGAGCGACGCGAAGGTGAACCGAAAGCGGTTCGTGCGTCAATAAGGTGTTCGATGTAATGCTCAAACTAGTGCCGTTTGGGGTGTGCCTTTGAGGTGCGTCATTGTGTGCTACGCCCTGCAATTGGCAGGACACATGTACGGCACCCGTCACAATTGGGGGTGCCAGACACAGATTTGAAGGCTCTTTGCTAGTAGTACTAACTAGTTGGCATGTACGTGCAACGCACGTCTTTAACTAAGTTAAAGATACAATCTATAATTTAGAAATAAGAAAACAGCGAGTTTACGTGGATTACTTTATTTTTGCAAGTCAATTAAGCACAGATCACCTCACAGTACAATGCACAAATGCCTTCATATGGCTAACTTTTTTTGAATATAACTAACATGCCGACCCAGTCCGTGAGGGCTAAGGCCCGGTGCTCGCCCGTGCCCTCGACCACTCACCTCATGGAGGGTTGTGCCCGTCCCCATCACCGTTGTCGGGGGTACGCATCCAGCCAGCTCATGCCTGGACGCTTCTGCTAGCAACCGCGCCCGCCGCCGTCACCAAGGCCGCACTCTGGTGCTCACCTTGCCCTCGATCACTCGCCTCCCTGACCAGGCGCGCCCGTCACCGTCGCCGAAGCCGTGGGCTATGGAAGCATACTCTTTTGAGCAACAATTCACCGACATATTGGGACTGAAAAAATAGCAGGCACAAGGATAACAATAACTCATGTCCCCAATAATAGTCAGAAATGGTCAATGCCAAATTTGACTGAAAATAAGCACCGGCAACTATCCTCACGGCCATGCACACCTTACTACATATTTGAAAAACTGTCAAAAATCCTTTTCTGCTGCAAAAAAGGGCAAGGAAATTTCAGTTTACTGACAGCATGATGGATCGGTACAGGAAAGACTGAAAGTATGTGCAACTTGATCGGAAATTCCTTATTACATGTTTAACACTGAAAGCACACACAGCTTAAGATTCAGGAAATATCATCTCTACAAAGTCGATGCAAAAACCTGATATTGCCACTACCGTGGATAACTAATTTTGTGTGAATTATAAGGTTGGGAATTTCGACAAACATGTGGAAGGTATATGGTATACACCTGCAATATGAAATCAACACCAGTGTGCAGCCAGTGCAGGGCATACGCGTGACAGAGAAATTAAGAGAGAGGCAGCACGACTTTGAAAAACTGAACAATGATATTTAACGGTAGTCGTGGATCAGAGGCAAGAGAATGTAGCGCTTGGAGGTTGTGATGGAGAGGGCGCGAGTTGAGCTGGGATCGGGTAGACTGGAGCGGGAGGATGTGGGGCGCCGACGCCGGATCAACATGCGAAAGGGCAGTTCTAGCCTCGGGGCACCCAACCGCCTCAGGTCCGGCCAAGCGTTCTACCTTCTCCTCGCGGACGCCGGCGAGGGAGGCAGGGCCGCGGGCCACAGGCCATTCTACTCGGAGCAGATTTCATCGCCGAGGTCGCGTCCGTGGTTTGGTGGGCGGCCGCAGGTTGGTCGGCCGCGCCCGTAATCGTCGTCGAGGCTGCACTACCGTCGTCGAGGCTGTGCTCGCCTGTGCCCTCGCTGGCCTACCCGACCGGCCACACATCCGGCAATCTGTCGGAAGGAGAGGAGAAAAACAATGGCCTGTTGAACCGAACATGTTTTTTGTGTGCAATCATGTAATCGAAACCGAAAAGGTACGGAGCAATCTTGAACGTTGATCAAACTGGATGGTATAGATTTAATATATCAACATAGCACAACACAAGTTTTCTCTTTTAATAATACTACTAGTAAACAAGCAAACATTTTCTTTCTTATGGACACCCCAGAAAGTGCACACAACGGAGATAACACCACCAAATCAGCCCACCTAACTAAATCTAACCGCTAAGATTAATCTAATTACTGTCCTCTGTGTGTTTAGCAATTTGCTGGAGCGGACGAAAACTCTGCCGCCAGAGCCAAATTCCGCACCCCCGTCATCAGCGCTTCATCCGGTCTCCTCGGTCAGGATATCCTCCATTTTCCTCGGCCCCGATCTGATCCAGATTGCTCCCTATCCTTCTGGTGCTCCTTCCCGTCACAATCTTTCTCCCCTCCCCTTTTCATGGCCGCGCCGCCCCTATAGCAGGCTAGCAGCCCTCATTCCTCATCCTCTCCACTCCTCGCGCTCACCTTCCTCATCATGGCCTCGGACACAGAGGCCAAGTCTCCTCGGCCAGGCTGGATTGTAGGTGTACGCCGGTGTTGACGTGCTCTGCAACGCCCTGAACAACATTCACACGAGTTGTTGTTATAAGGCTGGCGTTGCAGATGGCGGCGGCGCTGGGAGGGGCAGAGCGGAAGAGGGAGGAGGAGAAGCGCGGCGGCGTCCCCGGCCCACTCTTGCCATGCACGACAGGGAGTCCGTCAGCATGGCCACCGTCACGCTCGGCCTCACCAGCGTTAGGGCATGGTCGGATGCCAGCATGATCCATTGTTGGCTCCTCCTTGCGCGGACGCGTAGGACTGGATGCCGCCGTTGCCCTACTCCCCGAGTTCTCCGCCCCCATGGAACTGTTGCCTGTCGAATCTATGCTAGCCTGCAAGTCTGCAACAGCAAGGTTTACCCGCCTCTCTTTTGTTTTTTTGTGTGTATTTGCTGTTGTTTATAGCTGTGGATGCATGCTAGCACGTATTTATTTTTTGACGGAGCTACCACATATTTATGGAATCATCTATGTGACTTATGGAGAACTTCTGATTTAGAATCGGAAAGTGCATGCTACCGTTTTACAAATCAAGTGTTTGCCATTGGCAAAGTTGTGTATGTGTATTTCTAATTGTTGATCATATCATTCCCTATGTGCTAGGAGGCATGGTTTAATTTTATCCCACTGATGAGTATAATAAGTAAGTTTAACTTCTGTAGAACTGGTCTCTTTGGCTGGTCCTCTCGCCCTACGCGATTCAACCGCGTATTTGACAATGGATCAATGACATTTGCGTGTCATTCCTCTGCACTTCTTCTTGCCCTGTATGCCTGGTTGTCTGCTGCTGCTGCCGCCGACGTCTCTGCTCTTTCTCTCGATTCGGCGCGGACGAGGACCCCCACTATAGCCTGGGGCATGCCCAGATTCAGCGCCGCCAGCCAGTACAAGTTTCCGACGACTGCTGCTCCAAGGTCGCCGTCCTCAGCACAACTGCTTCTAGAAATTCGCCGCCTTGAGATCTAACAGGCCGACCGCCGCTAGGTCACTATCCTCCCATGCCCTCATATAACGGCGATTCTTTCTTCAACATGAAGCATTATTTTGTATGTATGTATGTATGTATGTATGTATGTATGTATGTATGTATGTATGTATGTATGTATGTATGTATGTATGTATGTATGTATGTATGTATGTATGTATGTATGTATGTATGTATGTATGTATGTATGTATGTATGTATGTATGATGAATGTCTATTATGCATGAAAAGATACATGTACGAGGCATGTGTACTAGAGCGCGAGGAGCTTCACAACCAAAGGAGGAAGGGCGTCAAGTCATCAACACGCTGAAATCCGATAATCATGTGTTGCACTGAAGGTAACATGTTCATCGTCATTTAATTATTCGATGACAAGGAACATATATATAGTACAAATTGCTAGAACAGTGGCAGTCTAATGGAAATGTTCTAATCTATCCTCCACCATACAGAAATCAAGTCATTGCAGAGCAAGTCTAATATAGAATACTCAATGTTTCAGGCGATGACTTGACAGGCTACGAAGTTCCACGCCCACCAGCCAGAATTCAGCGGCTTGTTTTTGTGCACGTCAGACAGTTTATGCACCAGAATGGTGACGAAAATTTAACATCCCAGACTTTCTGGATCAGAAATAAGTATAGTGGCGTCTAGATTATACAGGTTTTCTTCTTAGACTATCACAAGCTTATGGATTCCTATTCCTATTATAAAGAATGGGTTAACTTTCCGTTCTCATATTTTCTGGTTCATGTTGGTAATGGAAGCGTTCTCTTAAAAACTGAAAAAACAAAATATTCTAAGGGACTCCATATTTAGTTAAGATTGCATTTCAAATTATATACAATATAATTTATTGTCTAATTTTCTTGGACCGCCTGCAATAATGATAGAGGTAATACCTGATCCATGAACGCACTTGCTGGATGAGGATCTCAAGAAGGTGTGGCCGAGTAGTTTTTCCTACGAACACCAATTGAGAGGTGGTACTGAGAAAAGATTGTCATAAGCTACAACATCTTTTCTGTCTAGCTTCCTAGGGATGTAAGCTGTGCACTAGAAGATGAAAATAAGATGGGTGGTAATAGATTGTCTTGACATGCCATTAAAAATATCTCGACTGTGGATTTAAATTATAGCTACCTCTCCTAGGTGAAATGCTGGAATGGACAGAAGTATTTTGGTGCAATGCGACTTTAAATCGTGTGTTTAAAATATTTGATTTCTGAAGTTGTCTGGTGTTTAAGATCTTTGTTTGTAGCCGATTAAACAAAATAGATTAAAAGGAAGATCACTTATAATTTGTACGCGTTAGATATTGTTAAATTGACCATCATGATGGTGAGCACTATCATCATTCTCAAGTAAAATGTGTATTGTGCAATAATTCTCAATTATTTAATAATTGTTGATGAAAGGTGAACTGAGATGCCGTATGGATTCTCTTCCGCGATTGTCCCCACATGCAAACGTGAGATAAATACTCCACTAATCAGCAACGAACACGAAACCTGAGCATCCGCTATGCTTTATATATATTGTACATGCTCACATTATGCTTCCTGGTGTTATGTATTTGGATCAATCGTGCGTTACACAACTACTAGTCTCTTTTAATAATAGTATAGATTAATGGCAGCATCTATTGATCAGGTCGCCTTGGCCACATATGGTGAATAGATGTTTTGAGGGGACCAAGAGCAGGGTGCCGAACGAAGAATCAATATCTCTACAGAAATCCTTGTGTTCTTGACACAAAGAATCAATATTCTGGGATACAGTGTATACACTAAGATCTTAATTGCAGTTCACACAGGCATATATGTGCTGGAGGTACTGCAGTGGCGAACACAAGCGAATCACCCAGAGTTCTAACACATGACATGTAAGGCGCAAATACTTAGGGTCGCAACATAACCTAGCTGTTAAGTTGCTCTCCTTGAGACTGACTGCAGGACCATCAAGCCACTCGTAAAAACAACTCTTGCAGAATTTTTTAATAGCCCAACAGGGGAGCCAAGAGCTTGCATGCGTGGATCCAAACATTTCAACCATTCAGTGCAGACTTGAAGTGGTTGTCATCGATAGTTGGATAAAGGTTGCCAATATCCGCAAGATGTTGAACAGTCGACCTGTGTAAGAAAAATGATTATGAAAAAAGAATTCAAATGCATTTCAGAGGGAAGGAGATGATAAAAGCGTGATACCTGGCCACTGCATCTGATAGGTTAAGACGGCTTGCGACCTGGTCGACACTTACTCCATGATCCAGGTTTCTGTTGGAACACAATGCAGTCATCATCCTCCATTCATAATGGTAGGAAAACTAACCACCATATTAAGGCAAAGAAAGTACTCCACAAAACTTCTACTCCCTTCGTTTCAGATTATAAGATGTTTCAGATGTTTCAATATGGACTACATTTGGACTGAAATGAGTGAGTCTACACACTAAAAGGCATCTAGATACATCCGAATCAAAAAAAGCTAAAACATCTTATATTTCGGAACGGACGTAATATACATTACTACCAATATCATGGGAGGGAGGGGCGGAGGGACTAGTAGTACATATTATATTATATGATGAAAGAGACAAACATTAAGCATAACATGATACTGCAACCGTCAAGCACAGACATGCATACTCAGGAGCATTTATGCACGCATTCATGCTAATAAGAAATTCCAAAGCGATTGATAGCACATCAAGAAAATCATTCACAGCTAACTTACCCAAGAACTGGGTCATGAAACACACTCATGACCAAATCGTTTAACGCGTTCCCAGCAGTATTTCCAGATGCAGATAATGTAGGGGCCTGGATAAGGAAGAGCAAACACATTAGACAATAATTTGGTTGATCTAGTAAAATGATGATATAGTCCCAAAACCACCTGATTATTAAGAGGTGGAGCTTGGTTCCATGTTGGTGTACTAGCATTTACTTGGGGCTGCAACGAAGACCTCTACCAATATAAAAAAAACAAATAAATAAAAACGTTATAAGAAACCATAGATGTCAATCAGTTTGGGAAAAATCCTAGAAATGGTATCAGAATACCTTGGCCAGATCCAGATGAACATAAATGCAGTACAGAAAGTGATGAGTTACATCATTGTAGTTGGTTACAAGCCTGGCAGAACAATACGATTAATATAAGAAAATGTAGCTGACTTATATAAAATGGGCACACAATTTTCATTGTCCAGGTTAGCCACTGCCTAACCGCAGAAACCTTTTATAGTAATCATATACCAAAATACTTTCAATATGATAAATCCATGCATTTGTATGAGAAACAATCCAATCCATACATCAATACATGGTCACAAGTTTAGTAATCACATACTTGCCCTGTATACTACACTTTTATCATTTACTATTCTTAGGAGGACTGTCCTGGACACTAGCCATTTATAATTTTCTACTACTTCGTAGGGAAAAGCTGCCTAAATAAAAATCATAACCTTACTTGACTAGGATCATACTGCTGCATCCTTGACTAATAAGGAGGCAAGCATAAATACAAATCATCTTTATGATCTGTAAAGCAAGAGGAATGAGGTATAGTCACATAATTAAGTAAGGAGTAAGGACCAAATATTTATATATTAAATCTCACTAAAATACTAACTTACTAAGGCTAAGTTTGCAGTTGCTGAACTGCCCCGCGCTCAACTTATGTTATAGAGATTTGCTATTTCTAAGGCAATCCAGAAAGTATTTCTAAGCCAACCAAGCTGCACACTGTGGTACCTAGAGTCACAAGAAAATCGTGTGAAACTTTATGTGTAGTTGCACATTTCCGAAGTAAAGTTGCATGTGATTTTAAGAAAGTGTAACTATCTGAGTTCCATGTGATAAAGAATAAATGTGACAGTAGATTCAGAAGTAAGAATTTCATAAGCTGATTTAGAAATAGACACTCATTATTGCATAATCTGCACTGGCAATAAAAAAATTGGCAAACGACAGTTTCACAGCCCACCGCAATACCAACTACAGCCTAATCGACGAAATAAGTTGTGAAAGCTCACATCTTAATATCCTACAAGGAAGATTAAAGTGCTCACCGCACGGAATAAGCAGTCACCTGACGCTTCCCTTGGAAGCCTTTCAGACCACCATTGACAATAACATAGTCACCATCCCTGGTAAACAAAAAAGGCGAAGCTCTCAAGTTTGTTGCATACAGAACTGATTGGCAGCAAATGACAATAAATTTTTAGTCCTTACTTGACTAAGCTCATTTCTTCAGTTTCTGACGCCTCATTTTCCCTGGGAAATAAATAATGGCCGATAAATATATGATTGATGGTCAGAAAGTTTGTAGACAAACCAAAGCAATAACACTCACCACGATTCACTTCTATCCTGCCTGTACCATCATCAAGAACAAACGATACATTTGTGACCTGCTCTTTCTTATTCAACATGCGTCCTAGAAGCCTAACCTGCAATTGAGGGCAATTTGAACAAATAGATAAACAAGGAGCTGATCTTCGTCGATCTCGGTAGGAAGTTAAGTACTGAAAGAAGAACCACTTGTAACCACACACAAATAGCAAAGGTCAGCTTCAACTGAGCACAATTTGAAGGTTCTAGACTTCTAGTATATTTCCATAAGTACATAACGGCACAATTCTTGCACTTGTACTGCAGCCAGGCCCAACTCGATTGAATGGCTGAGTCAGAGTGTTTTGTAGCAGTTATGGCCAATGTGAATGTTGAAAGGGGTGCCTCGGTGGCTCCTTACACCAGCCATGTTGTTAGAAAGTACTAACTCTGTTCCAAATATAAGACGTTTTGGGAGGCCATTTTAGTCTACCAAAACATCTTATATTTGGGACAGAGGAAGTCTGTGACAACGAAGGGAAGGCTGTGTTGCCCTCCCACATCCCCTCCATCAAACCAGCGGCAACTCAAACCAAACCACATAATTCTTGCTGGCCAACACTTACTGGTCATGATCTGCCAGTGTGTGGTCGCTGGTGGCAAGCAGGACGGAGGCATGGAGCCAAGGCATGTAAAGGAGAGCCACTGGTGTAGGTCATTTAGGGCCCATCATAGATGGTCGGTGTGGGCAACAGAGGAATAGGGACTACAAAACTTCAGCAAATTTCAACATGCACACTAACCAAGCTCCAAGCTAGTGTGTCTTTCCCCATTTCATAGCCGAACCAGCACACCTGGCCCGTTAATATGATCAAAGTTTTAATCCAATGGCCTACAATTACGATAACAGACCCATTTGCTCCTAGTGATACTTCTGGAAGAGAAGGGTTTCAGTCCTCAAGAAAGCCTTTATTTTCCTATAAGATACACAGGAACGCTTCGGTCCAACTAAATCGGCTCAACCAGCTCGAATGCAAATCGGTTCACCTTTCACGGCAAGCACACAAAACAACTCGAATCGCTGCTTACAAGAACCGATTTTTACAACAACATCAGGCGACCGTGTGAATAAGGTGTGAGATCCGTACCGTGGACACCTCGTTGCCACTGACGGCGAAACCGGATCCGTCGCCGGTCTGCGCCGCGTCCAGTATCTGCTTGACGGTGAGCGGGAGCAGCGTCTGCGCGCCGCGGGGCTGAGCGCACAACGACGAACCCCCCACGAGAAAAGGGAATGCATCAGTAAGATTTGTTTAAGGAACAGAGATAAGGGGAGATTATTAGGTCGGATTGGGGGGGGGGGGGGGGGGGTCGGGCGATGAGAATCTACCTTCGTTACGCCGCTGCTGCCCTCCGGGGTGTTGACGGCCTGCGAGGGCATGAAGCCGCCGCCGCCGAAGAGGCTGCTGGCGTTCGCGGCGCCGCCGTCGTACTGGCCGCCTCCGCCGTACATGGTGAGGTGAGGTCCGGTGGGTAAAACCCTAGTCTTGCCGCGGCGGAAGGGGGATGGGACGGGTGTGGGCGGGAGAGGAGGCGGGTTCTTCTTTGTATCGCTGGTTGGGGGAGGGGAGGACCGCGCCGTCCGGTTATGAATTTTTGGGCCTCCGCAACGTGCTGTGCTGCGACGGTGTGGCAGTGCGCGCGCGGCGGAGCACGAGTCAGCGACGGGTCAAGTCAGGAGTTAAATATGCAGCCCGGCGCCTCTCCGTCCATGGAGTCAGAAACGCGCCTATATGTAATCGTCACCGATAAATATTTCGTCTAAACAACTAGAACATCTCCACCGGGCCTCCAAATGTGTGTCCGGCACTCCTAATTAGGTCTCCTTCGGGGGTGTCGGACATGTGTCCGGGCAACATTTGGAGGCCGTCCACAGCGCACCCCCAAAGCCCACCCCCAACCGCGAGCAATTTGTCGAACACTCGGGGCGTTTTAAAAACATTGCAAACTAATATAAAAACATTGCAAACGGTTCAAATTTAAACTAAACGATTGAAATTTAAACCCTAATCTAAACCCTAAGCTAAACCCTAATCTAAACTCGCCGCCCTGGCCTGCCTCGTCGTCGTAGCGGGGCGCCTGTCCTGCCAGGGAGGCCTTCTGACTCTCCTGGGCTAGGCGCGAGCGGACACGCCTCTCCTGCCGGAGCGCGCTCGCCGCCCGGCGCATGTCATCCCTGGCAGCCCTCACAATTGCGGCATCCCTCTCAGCTGCCGCTGCCTGGCTCGCCTCGCGCGCCCGGTTAGCTCCTCGTGAACCGCCTGCTGGGCAGCCTCCATTGAGGTCGGATTCTCCCGCTCCGCGGTCACGGCGTTGAGGTCCGCTTACGCCGCGCGCTCGGCGGCCATGAAGGCGCGGCATCGAACGTCTCGCTCCGCGGTCACGATGGAGGCCTTCTTGATGGCGGCCTCGACGGCGTCGCCAACCGCCTCGTAGCCGAGTCTGAACTGGTAGGCCACCTGCTCAGCGCACCAGGTGTCGAAGGAGTTGACCGCGACCACCTGGTCGAGCCACAGCGGCGGCGGCAGCTCCGGCGCCGGCTCCGGCTCCTGCTCCTGCCCCAGAGGGTGAGCGCGGCGCGCTGCCTGGGTGAGGGTGGACCAGGTGGTTTGGAGGCGGCGAGGCATGGTGCTTGGCTCGGGGCGACACTACGGCGAGTGTTGGTGTGGTGAGGCTGCACGGCGGAGGAGTGTGTGCCGAGACTGCACGGCGGAGGAATGTTATATAGGCGGGGAGGGGGCGGGAAACGGAGGGGCGGGAAGCGGTGGCGCTGGGCGGGAAGCGGCGGGTGGGTGAGCACGCATCGCGTCGGAGTTATGTGGCGGCGACGCGATTCGGCCACGCCGACGCTTGGGAAGCCGGGAAAGCCTGGGCGCCGGCGTAATTGCGAGGCGTGCCGCAGACGCCTCGCCGTCCCGTCGCTTCGTCGCCTGCAGAAAGGCGTCGCCATTAACGCGGGCGGAACGGCCTCCTGCACGGCGCAATTTACAGCACCTCCTCGCGCCCTATGTCTATAACGGGTGGGCCGCACCTGTCGGAGGCCATGTCGGGTCAATGTCCGGCACCCCCAGGAGGGCCTCCAAACTTGGAGGCCCTCCTGGGGGTGCCGGACACAAAATCGCTCGGGGCGAGGCTTTGTGGGGTGCCGCTGGTGGACGTTTTTGGTGTCTGGCCCCCCAAAATGCCTTTGGGGGTTCTTTAGAGGCCCCCGGTGAAGATGCTCTAATACCAGCGTTTACTTTGGGATTTTAACTTTTGGCTAGGGATACAATTAATCTCTTAACCATCGTAACACAGGCAGGTTCTTGGCGTTGATGCGTGCAATGCGTGGTGAATTTTGGCGATCCTTTTCTGAAATTTAAATGAAAACGTATGTAAAAAAGGTCATCATGCAATATGCACCCTAGCCATGATACCGAGACTGGACGTCATGAAAAAGGTCAGATTTTGAAATATTTCTAAATTTGATTTATTTTCTTGTTAAATTTAAAAATGGGTAAGTTATGTCAAATTCATGTGATGCGGCTTGACGTCTTCGTGAATGTCGTCACTCAAGGCATTTCTAACCGAATCCCCTATTTCGTCCGATACAGATACAAAAATCATTCATCTGAATCCTTATCCTAAATGTTCATAATCTCGGACACCCCTCGTAGCCGGTCCATATATGGCTCGATCAAACTCGATCGACCCGCTCGGTTTCACTGTAATCCACTCTCTCCTTGAACTTTTTCTCTCCTCCGCTGGATTATGGCCGAAACCAATCTCTACTAGGATGCTCTTCAAAGTGGATAAAGTTTCTAGCCCCGCGCAGGAAGATGAGGAGCTCGTTCGCCGCCGCCACTAGTAGGAAAAAGCTTATAGGTGGAATAGCATTTTGTGGTTCTGCATGCGCCACAGAAATTTGCAATTCTGTGGCGCACAAAAGTCACATGCGCCACAGAAAGCCACATTTCTGTAGCGCATGTAGGTGGTGCGCCACAGAAAACCACATTTCTGTGGCGCACATTGTACATGCGCCATAGAAATCCAAAAAAAATAAAAAAAAATAAAAAGCTGAAAAATCCTAAAAAATCCAAAATATATTTTTCTAAAAAAGGATTTTTTTTTTGTAAAAAAACCTTGATTTTTTATTTTTGAATATTGTGGGATTTTTTGAAAGTTTTGAATCTCCATTTGAAACTTTATAAGTTTTTGAAATTTGAAAACACATATATAACACATTCCACGCTTATACACATACAAGCCTTAAGAGGGCTCATATGATACATATATCAAAAAGAACGTGAGTAGCATAGGAAGCTGGACTAAATAGAACTTAAAAGTTAACCGTGCTTGGGTTGGAGCATTTGAGGATGGGTGACCTAGCGGAAAGTCATCAGTTCTAAAATAAAAATTCAAATAATTAGGATTTTTGAAATTATTTCATTTTATGTTTTTGCCTGGTTTGTTTAACTTTTTTGCATTTATTTGAATTTTTTTGAGAATTATGTGGCGCACCCACCCATGCGCCAAAGTCATCAGTTCTAAAATTTCAAAAAAAATCCAAAAAATACAAATAATTAGGATTTTTCAAATCATTTCATTTTATGTTTTTTCCTGATTTTGTTTAACTTTTTTCCATTTATTCTTTTGAGAATTCTGTATCGCACCCACCTATGCGCCCGCTGGAGGACAATAGATCCGCGTAGCCGGCATCCCAGCATGATTATAGCCATGGTCACGCGCAACTCCACGTGATGGTACCGGTCCAATGTTAGAGCATCCACAAGTTGGTCATCATCATCGATCTAATTTTTAGGATGGTAGTTTAATTATAATACTTGTTGGTTCAATGTCTGGCCCAAACCAATTACGACGAAATTTCTACTCCATCCATGAGGATGAGTTCTAGTTGCAAGCCTTGGTTGGCGACTAGCACGGATTATGTTGATGAATCAAACGCCTGGGCAAAAATCTATCAAGTTTATGATGAATATCCGCATACACTCACCATCATACGCACTGAACAATCCTACTGCCATAGATAGGCATGCATTCAAGACTCCATACAAATTTACCAGTGCTATGCCCAAGAACAATACTTGTATGGAAGTTTTGTTTGGTTCATTTTGTTCTTTCGTTCACTTGTTATTGTATATGTTGATATATTTCTTTTATTTTAGAGATAGAGGTATAATTGAACGGAGAGAATGTCCTTTGAATTTTTTTTAATGAGTATGCCAATAGCATACCCTAGCTTTATAGAAGGAGAGCAACAGAAAATTACAAGAAACTGAATCCCAGGTGCAAACACCGGGTTCAGCAAACTCCAACTCCACACTCACACAAAGAAACTACTCTCTCTCAACACTATCTCTCCTACTCCCTCGAACTCTCTGCCAAACTTGGAACTCCTCTCTAATTCTGCTAAGAAGTTGCGGAACATTACATTGATCTCTAACTCGACCGAAAACGCGCGCGTTTCTTTGCTTCCAAAGCATCCAGGCCACCAGAATAACCAAAGGTATCAAAACGCCTCCTATCTCGCTTCTGAACTCTCCCTCTCGCCTGGAGCCACCAAGTCTACAGCGTCGTGTTGCCGTCAGGTTCTGGAATCCGCAGTCCTGCATTAGTTAAACATCCATACCAGATTTCTCGTGCATAAACACACTGCACCAAGACATGGTCGACATTATCCTCATCCTGCAAGCACGTGTGACAAGGATCCGGGTGCTCTTACAGTCCATGTCTCGCTCTCCTATCCGATGTCCACAATCGATATTTCGTGGCAAGCCACCCAAAGATCTTGCACTTCGTTGGCGCAAACGATTTCCAAATTGGTTTAGCAATCGTGCTTCTCGGCTGCCCTCGACACAGAGCATTGTATGTGTCCCTTGCCGAGTACACGCCCGAGCTCGCACCCTCCCACCTGAAGCTGTCCGGCCTCTGGACATCGCGGTCTACTGTGTTAATCTCGAACCAAAGCCTAGTGAACTCATCCACTCCCTCCTCTGAGAGCTCCTCAGAGATGTCCAATACCCAACTGTTATCTTCCATACCTTGCGCCACGGTTCTCATATTCTTCCTCCTTGTGCTGACCGTTGCAAACACCTCTGGCGCAATGTCCTCCACCCTAGCTCCGTGTACCCAACTGTCTGTCCAAAACAACACTTTCTCGCCGTTTCCGACAGTTATCCTTGCTAGGCTTTGAAACACCTCCAGTGTGCCCATGTCCTTTAACGGCGGCAACCCCTGCCAAGGTCGAGACTGGTCAGTGTGGCGTAACCATTCCCACCTCGCTCTCAGCGCCAAGCCCTGCAATCTCAGATTCTTAATTCCAAGTCCACCGTGCAGTACCGGCATACACACTGTCTCCCATGCTACCATGCATTGCCCAGCTGCGATTTCTTTCTTTCCCGCCCAAAAGAAGGATCTCATCCAACCTTCTACTCATGTCCTTTTAATTGAAATGACAAGGGGAAGAACATCTAGTGTCAAATATATTCACCGTGGTTAACAGAAGGGGTGATTTATTCATCATCTGATATGGGATAAATTTGTGAAACTCTACGTGTGTTCTACTCTCTCCGAATCAAAATATAAAATGTTCTACTTACTTTTATCTCACATGGATATAGACATATTTTAGTGCAAGGTTCATTTTAGGTAGAACATCTTATATTTCAATACAGGGGAGTACGTGTTTGTATCTTGACGCGGATTATCTTGTTCCGGCGTTGAAAACACGTCAAGGGTTTTTCCAAAGTTCCTCCAGTTAGCTAACCTTTAAAATGGATTTGTTTCCTTGATAGTTGACACAGTAAGCTGAACGCCACCAGGTGCAGCAATACTTTGCTTGGGCGGGCAGTGTTAGGATAAGGTGCGTACCGACGAAATCGTTCCAAAGAGGGCTTATGGTCAGTTGGTCACCATTGCTGGCTCTTGAAAATGACGAATCCCTTCATCAAAACGGCATCGTTGGACTAGACGGTGAACGCACGCATGCACCAGATAGGCCGGCGCAAAGCTCCAAACTAATCAAGATTGACACGCCGCCTTAAATCTCGGCAAAAGAGTGTTCTTTACACCGCGTACCACCTTCCCCTCCATGTGCATCATTGCGTTCCCGTCGGGCTATTATCTCACCTTTGCCCTTGCCTTGCTCCAGTGCCCACCCTAGCCCCAGCTCCCAAGTTCGTCGTTGCCTTATTCCTCCCGTCATCAGCTTCTTACAGGACGAGATAGCCAGAGAGGCTATGGATCCCCCGACCGCCCAGTCGATGTCTGCGACAGAAGACCTCCAGGACAAGAGCCTGGACGGATGGTACGTGCGTTCGATCCAACCCGTCTTCTTCTTCTCGCCCCGCTCGGCTCTGCTGGTTGATTGCTTGTTTTTCTGCTTTCTGAAACTGATGAATTGGTTGTTTCTACTGTGCACATCGAAATTTCTTCAGCTGTTCCTGCTGCTACGACTGCTGCTCCAGCATCCTGGACTTCCTCTGCTGTACCTGAATCTCGATGCTGCTCCTCGCCGGCTTTTAACTGCTTCCGGTCGGAGGATGCACGAGGGGCGTGAGTCATCTTGGTTCTAAATGCTCTGCAGTTTTAAGATTAATATTATTATTAGATCTTTAGGGTAATATTTGTATGTTGGAATTCATTGCTAGTCAAGAAGGAAATTTGGGGACCATACTAGTATCACCACTAATATAAAAATGGAGAGAGGTGGCAGATCCAACAAATCCTGAACGTCTAACCCTGTAATCCAACGATTTACAATGTAACCGCGATTTGCGGAGGCGGACCGCAGCGCTGAACGTCGTAGCCACGCCCGTGATTGAAAAAAGAACATCATTATAACCTCTGCTAATGAAATCCCTCTCCACGCCCGTGAATCGCAAAAATCTGCCGCAAATTAGACAGAGTAACACCCGCAAGAGTTGGAGAGGTAATATCGCCCTACCTTAATCGCGACCATGATTCCTCGCCGTCGCCCTCTCTGTCTTCCGTCGCCTTCGAGCTTCGAACAGCCGTAGCCGCATGTCCTCGCTTCACTGCAGCCCGCCACTCGAGTAACGCCGCAGCCAGAAGGTCGCCGGCCAGCACCACGCCGCACAGCACGCACCCGAGGCGGGGAGTTCATCGACGTCCTTTTCCTCAAGGAGAGACGTTGGCGTCGCCGCCGCCTTTGCCATGGGCCGGCGCCCATCCACGCTTACAGGGAACGCCCATGCGCCAAACGGGGAGTGTCCCCCAGCTCGTGTTTTGCAAATTCATAGTTTGGAATTTTTGCTCCAGGCTTGTATGCGGATTTAAAATCACCAATATTTGAAGCTTGCTGATGAAATTAAGTAAGATTGTCTCACGTGGGGTCCTTGCACGCTATGTGTTTGCTGATTTTACTGAAAGGCAGACGTTTTATAATGCTATGTTCTTTCAACCTGTGTGTGATATTTTGATGTGAGTTATCCGATGAAGAGGATTACAGCGACATGTTCTATTTCAAGAGCAAGCAGGCAGAGCACGGAAGTGATGTGATACTCCAAATTCCCACTAAATACCATGGTTAGTGATTCCAATTTTAGCATTTCATAATGGGATGTGTCCAAACTACTTCTAGAGTCAACTAATATTTGCTTTCTGTAATGTTTAACATTTTTCGTGTATGATGACCTATTTGTGATGTTTGTTTTCTGTGGACAAGGTCAGCTGATTTCAGTACCACCTTTAATCATCTTAGCTGATTTCTGCACCAGTACAAGCTCATCTTAGGTAATTTTCTGAACCAGTACAGGCTCATCTTAGGCAATACCAGTGTGTTAATATATATGCTACTTTGTTTCACATGGAACTACGATATTGACAGCAGAAAGTAACTGCTAGGCAGAAATCGAGTCCAGTTTTATTGTTCATATAGAATTTATAAATGCGGCCAACACCCAGGAATCGAGTACAGTTTTATAATTGTCAAGTCGACAGCCTCCAAGCCCTGCAGTGCAGATATTCATCCTCGCCAACACCCAGGTAATTATTTCTTCAAATTTAAAATCAGCACAGCATGCATTTGAAGACTTCACTGTTGCTGCACTCTCATGTCGTTTTTACCTATAGTCTGATCTACCTTGGTATTTTGGGGGAAATGGGGAATTGTTCTCAAAATCTATAGAGGACATACTTAAGCAAGAGTGACGTTTGTTTAGGTGAACTTTTGCACTCCAAAGATGTAAATTTAATTAATAAGAGCCAAGTTTCATTTCCTTGTATGCTAACAAATGCTAAAAAGAATGGTGCTGACAGAGAGCAAAAACAATGTCGTAAAGAGTCAGCTTTGAAGATACATGACAATACATTTGCAATAATTTTATTGCATAACATGTTTCATCACCAGTTTTGGTTCTAGATAGTGGCCGTATGATGTACTATTGCGACACATTTCTGTTTAGAAAATGCAAGCTTGCTTTCACAATTTCTCATAGGCTTGACATGTATCGAGAAGATTGAGATTCCAGGAAGAAGAACAGTTGGGGCACGCAAAGGGTTCCTCTATTCGAGTGAATCTATTGAAATTATCCAAAGCAGTGTATACACATGTATGAGTGTGCATATATGATGAAACTCTAAATGTTCTACTGATTTTCACAGTTCTTTCTGCTATTGTCGTGTCAATTATCTCATTTGTACAACGTTGGTGGAGGTCGCTCTGTATGTTTCTTGAATAGTTGCATCGTCAAAACTTCGAAGTTATACACTGTTTTCTGTTATAGAAATATATAATGAACTAAATCCTAATAAATGAGAAGAAGAAATTGTGTGGGTGATTTACCATACAAAATGCACCTAATGGTAATAGTTGCCACATAGACATTGGTGGCAAACCCAACAAACCCAACCTTTTTCTAGAAACATCAACAATCTCTATATCTTTTATGTACGCTAATTATTCCGTGTACCAGCTTTTAGTGGCGTGGTGATAAAACAATGGAATCCCTTTACAAAATTCTGTTGTAGTTCAAGTTGAACAACAAATACCGAAAATGATGATTTTTATGATCATTTTGAGACTGGCGGGATAACTCACTCTTTTTTATAAGTGGAAGTATTTCCTCTTCTATGTTTTGTATACTTAAATTATTTTTTGTTCCAATTATATTAGGCAACACGTGCATTGCACGTGCACCATTACTAGTCAATAAAGTGGATCGAGTGAGCAATGGTGTTGCGCATATCTTAGCGCAATGAGGCAAAAGTGGAGCTAGTGCTACCCTTAGCGGATCATACCCGGCCTGCGTGTCGGAGGTGGTCACAATTGTTTTTTAAAGCAAAGAATCACAACTTTTTTTTATAGATTTTTTACAGCAAACAATGGAGTACAAAGTAGACTAGTTTTAACAGATACTAGTTGCCTTCCGCGCGACGTCACGCCGTGCTATGTTTGTTCCCTTTGTGTAATTATACATCACTAGTTGCCATGTACGTGCAACGCACGTTCTCACAATTATTTGGGATATGCAAGTCAATAACAACACATATAACTCAACAATGTTGTACTATAACTCATCATTTGCAAGAAAGTCATGGCAACAGAGGTGAAAAAAGATCAACTTCTGGTTAAAAAAATGTTGGTACAATCTATATTTTGCCCCCCACATAGTCGGTCAACCCATTTAATCGTAACCTGTCCCGGCGTAAAATCCTGAGGCCCAAAGCCTGGCATAAAGCGCGTGAAATTTTCTTTACGAACATGAAAATATATTTCATATATATATGCCCGTGCGTTGCGGCGGGTGAACAATTGTCAACCTTGCAAGAAAGAGAGCCATATCATATTAAAATCATATTTGTCCAATGATAATCCACCAACCACTGATTACCTGTAATTTTAGCACACAACTACGATAAAAAAGAATCAAAACAATATTAGCTAGTAATAATATCTAAATTTAAAAATCAGGTTATCAAAATTCTCAAGGAAAAATATGATAATCCTAAATTGTAAAATGATGGCAGTAAATGCAGAGTTTCGGGCAATTCATATAACAATAAGAAAATACGCATGGATGAATCAACTAAAATGATTTGACAGGATCGTCCTCATTGTGGTTCAAAATAGTGAAAGAAAAAAAGAAAACATTTAAGCAAAAATTGTTAGTCAACAACCATTGCAAAGCTTTCAGTTTTTATAAAGCACAGTGCTCATTTTGCATACATTAAGAGGGCAACATTCTAGGAACAGATCTCAGCGTTCAACTAATGTCCTATTGACATAAAATCAGGTTGCAGCTACTTCTGTTCATATATTTGCTCATTACATTTTCAGAATGAAGTCAAATTCCAGTAGAAAGTAACTACTTTTTTCTTCAAGGTGCACATGTGGCAGCTGGTAAACCTGACCAAATACATGCCAACTGACTTCACATATCTTTTTCGAAGAAGCACAATAGGTCTCCTTCTCTCGCTGTAGTGTATATACAAGAGAATGAGAGAAGGCCTCGATCTTCCCAGGCTCTGCATCAATAAAATCAACTTAACGAACTGCAACTTGTTGAGCCCTAACTTTGTTTCAGAGAACATCACCAGTGACCCTAGCACGAACAACCTCCTGTTCTGCTGGTCACCCTTGCAAACGGAAACGGCAACCACAATCTTCACCGTATGTGCTCCGCAGCTGGAAGCTGCATCGGGCGCCGGCGGACGCGGCCATAGTGTACTGCTCGCCACTTCCGGCTGTCTTTGGGTTTGGTGGCGTGGTGAAGAGGAGAGCGACTGCATGCTGGGTCGGCGTCGCGACGAAGAACGGATCGACGACAAGGATCGAGAACACTGACAGATTAACCCCGGGCCTTTGCAGCACCACGACCAGGCCGAATAGCTTTCCTTCCTCCATTGACATGGACGCCGTGTGCGCTTGCAACACATGCGCATCGGAGCGCGGGAAAGATGGCCCCTAAGGCCGCGCGAGTGAGTTGCTGATGCCTGCCGTCTTGACCGACGAATCAAGCGGCCGCACTTGCGAGACCACGGGGTTGAGATCGGATGAAGCACGACGTGTCCGAGCTGGACTATCGTCTGGATTTTTGAACGATCGTGTACTTGTTTATAGGCCATTGATTTTTTGCATGAATCACGGGAGGAGCTAGCCACCAAAGGAAACTTACGTCTCCAAGATAAGAGTCCTGTTACGGTACAGATTGGGTTGGACGCACGGGCACTGTTCGGTCAATCGAATCTAGCTGGTGGCAATTCACACGTAATTATCACGAAATTGAAAAGGTGTGCTGAGTTGTCAAACATTGGAGCGATCTGAAACGTTGATCAAATATTGAACAGTTGTGATTTAATGTATCAACACAAGTTTGTTCTTTTAATAGTAGTATAGATGATGTATACGTGTCAAACTGTGTTTAGCTATTTTGTTGAAGAGTGATTTTGGAGCTTGTTTATTTCGTGTCTGAGCTTAGATACCGCTCAGAACAAAGTCTCTAGTAAATGAACTAAATACACTAGACATCCCACAACTTGTACTCTACGTGCAAACTAGTCCCACAACTTGCAAATGGTGAAACAGTGATCCTAAAACTTGTGTCATCGGTGCAAAACTGGTCCATGTGGTTTTTGGTGCTGACACGTGGCGGTGTATGTTTGTGGAAACACCCCTGGACATTTTTCTTTAGCATATGTTGCCTAAGTGCTATCTTACATGCGGGACCCACTTGTCAGAGTTAAACAAAGAATTAAAACTGCCGGCAGGGGATTCGAACTCAGGATCGCACGCTCCAGCCTGACGTGCACCAGCCAGTAGGACCAAAGCGTTTCTTGGTGCACGTTACATCCTACATCCTATAGAGGGCTTACAAAGGGCCGGATCCAGATTTTCGAATTTGTGTTTTCAAAAAAACTTTTTTTGGGATACTCTACAAATGATTCAAATAGATAAAATCAAAACTTTTTTTTACCATAGCTAGATAAATCATCAATTTTTCCAGAAATTAGAGAAGAAGTACTACACTATCATAAGATTGTAAGCTTAGATTGATGCTATGTACTTATTTTGCTCGATACTACAACAAATATATATATGATTTTAATTTCCAAAAATTGATGCACACCCATGACCCTATATGGATCCGTCCCTGCACGTACCAGGTGATAGGTGTCTCCGAGATAAATGTCGTCCATTAAAAAAGTCCTAGTTCAACCCGGACCAGCACGAGGGATGACGTAATTTTGAAAACTTGATTTCGAATTTTCAAAATAATCCGGAAAAAATACCTGGATGTAGTTAGTTATGTACACTATGAGCATGCAAAATTTTAGTGCAAAATACCTCATCTTTTGGGCTGAGCAGAAAAGAAAATTCGAACAAATTTTAGAAGATTTGAAATTTGCACAGTTCACGTCCAAATATATGCATATTTGTTATTTTTTCGGGCTAAAATATTTGATTGTTTTCATCAATGATTTACACATAGGTGGAATAAATAATTGACTAGATACTGATTAAATTTTGAAGCTTAAAATTTGATTTCCTTTGATAATTTTAAAACAGGCTACGTGGAGCCTGGGAGCCATATTGCCGCGACGAGCTAGGGATGACGTACCTCTGTCCGTGACTCCGTGCGCACACAATGCAGCCGCTGCCAGGGCTATTGGGTTGGGTGTACGTGCCTCTCTGCATACCGGACATATAAAATAATAGCTCGTAACGAACTGATACAAACCATCAGACGATACGGTCGTAGTGGCTAATGCACGCTATTGGACAAGCACGAGATGCCGAGTTCGATACACACCCGACGTGCATGTTGTTTTAACTATTTTCTTGTACCATGACATGTGGGACCAGCATGTAAGCCAGCACAAAGTCAACATATGTCAATGAAAAATCTATAAGGGTTTTTCCACAAATGTACACCACCACGTGTCAGCACTAGAGACTACATGGACCAGTTTTGCACCGGTGACACAAGTATTAGGACCACGGTTTCACTATTTGCAAGTTGTGGGACTAGTTTGCACATAGCGGACAAGTTGTAGGATGTCTAGTGTATTTAGCTCCTAGTAAATAGTCTGAGCCTATTTATCAAAGATTGTGCCGGGACGTTCTTACAATATAGTTAAATAGTGAGAGCAAAAAAAGTTCTCAATTATGAGACACATCGTTGAGATGATTTTGAGCTGATATTCAACAAAATACGCACTCACATAAGATTTTTTTAAACAATTTGTAAATACCTAGCTAGAGATCATAAGTCCAAGTGTCGAGACTATAAAAAAAAGAGTTATTTCAATCGATAGTACCACCAAGGCATTTCTTTTGCGCAAATTGTTTTTTTTTTTGAACGAGAGGAGTACAAATTTGCGTACAATTAGAGCCAAACAACAAAAAGAAACACAGACGCAAATTCATACAGAAGGAGCTCAGCAACGAGCACAACAGCAGCGAGACCCTGCTGAACCACCAGACCTCCACCTCGCCGACGAACGCCGGAGGAGCAGAGAACAAACCTCGATCCAGCTGGAAGAGGGAAGACCTTCAACATTGAAGACGACCGCAAGAGCCACTCGATGCCAGCGACGAGATCTTGACTTTGAAAGAGCACGGCCATCTGTCGTACTGAGTGTCGCTTCAAAAAATAATGGCACGCTCTGCTCATATATTTACATCTTGGCAATCTTTCCACCCGTCTCTTCAGACGTGCTAGCTAAAACCTTTGGCTTGCTGGACTTGCTGATTGCAATGATAACGGCTGAAATGCTTTGAATCAGAGCCCAGGATTTACACTATGGCGTAGGTCATTGGACAATCAAGACCCAGCTTGCAAATATTGCACAGATAAGTGAAGAAAAAATATGCATGGTTTTAACAAAAGAAGTGGAGATAATATTTACAACCAACCTTTGTACTTCGTCGAATTAACAAAGTGTCACCTTCATGTTTTCTAAGTAGGACCAAAATCTCAACCATCAAACACTGTTAAAAATACCTAAATATGAAGTCAGTGATATTTATCATAGAACTCACAATGCAGGGGAGAAGGTCTATTTCTATGAGCTAATTACAAACTTCGAGATTTTTAGAACCGATGTTTAATGTATAGCTTGGAGTCAAGAGTAGTGCTTAACAAACAAATCGTCAAAAAATTACAAAGATAAATTCTTTGCAGCTCAGCCATTTGCTAGGAAAACGTGTAAGCAAAGAACTTCTAAATTTTAAGAAAATGGTGTTGAGACAATTACTGATATAGCACAATAGTGAACTTTAAAAAACAGCTGGCCTGTACAAAGGTATTGCACAAATACATCTACATGCTGCTTCATCTATATCACCAATATGACACTGAATCTAGCACCGAGGGGAAATAACACTGTTATACAGCAGTAAAGGTATATGCAGACCATTAAGTAAACCTCCTTTAAATCAAAGGTACATATCGATCAGTGCAGGCCTCTGCAGACTAAACAAACCAACGCAACTTGGAAGTCCCTATTGACAGCTCAACACCTAGAAGAATGCATTTGGAGAATATTTATTTTCCCTTCAACAAATCTTGAGTGACAGCCAAACCAATATATCGTTTTCAGCGAAGACCAAGTTCTGAAATTATCAATCAAACGGAAGTCATCAGAAGCAAATTGTCGAAATGTCGTCCTAGATTCGAACAAAAGAGCGACGGGTTGCAGCAAATGAGAAAATAATAAGTGTTACCGCCCAATGTTGGCAATATAAAGTGCAACATTTATTATTTTCAATTGGAACTTTAATCAAAATAATGAGTTGTTCTGTTCGGCTTCCTAATTTTCAGTTATCATTGAAAAAAGAATCTCGAGTTCAAAAGATAACAAAGCTCAATCTGTCGTGGTATCGTCACGGCAGATGCCATGGGGGTGGCTTAAGTCTGGTGTGAGCTAGGCGACTTAGGATCACGGAGAGGTAGCACGCAGTGTTTACCCAGGTTCGGCCCTTCTCAGCTAGGTAAAGACCTACTTCCTGCTATCTGTATTGAAATGTGTTGGGGTGTACAATGGCGTGCGCGCTAGAGCTTGCGGGTGCTCTGGCGGCTGTGAAATGAGATGAATCTACCTCTAGGGTTGCGCCTAGCCGACTTTATATAGGGAGTCGGCTAGGGTTTACAGGGAGCGACGGGTGACCTAGGCGGCGCTAGCTAACTCGCTACAAGTGCGGCTTCGTGAAGCGCACTCTACGGGATACGCAGATCCTTCTCTGATTCGGAGATATCTGCTTGCCGCCTTCTTCGAGCCGGCCCACCGGGTGCTTTGGGACCCGGCATCCTGGGAAGATGGCCTCCGGGTGGGTTCTGGGCCACCCGGCCGTGTGGTCCAACTCGTGGTCTTGGGCCTACCCGGTTGGGCATCCCCCCATCAGTAGCCCCCGAGTTCACCAGGGACTGATCTTGGTCTATCTTCGTCTTCGCAAGTCGCCAAATTAAGTCGCTGAGTGAACTCCAAAAGCCAGAGAAACAAAGGACGGAGTCATGACCAGTGGTACTCCGCGCCCGGACTGACTCAAGTTTTGTTTGATGCCGGCTCGTACCCGGTGGGACGCGTTTCTCCAAGCCGCATTTCTCCT
Organism: Poa pratensis; assembly: GCA_947311845.1. Classification (NCBI taxonomy): domain Eukaryota; kingdom Viridiplantae; phylum Streptophyta; class Magnoliopsida; order Poales; family Poaceae; genus Poa; species Poa pratensis. The sequence goes on from CAMZMU010000052.1 coordinate 167,415,563, forward strand.
TGCCGGGTTGACTCCTCGGCTTCTCCGGGTGACGTCATGGCATCTTTGACCGTTTGTTTTGTAGCGGTTGTCCGTCTGACGCCGAGTAGACCGATGTGACGAGACAGTGTATCGACTGCCTTGCCCTCGGGATGGAGCGATAGTAATGATGACGGCCACGACCTGCTGGCTTCTCATCCAACGGCTGAGTACGAAGCGGCGCGATGACGTGGCCCTCATCACGCCCAATAATCCCGGTGTCGGTTACGCGGGAATCGAGGCTACGGGCGACGTGGCGTTAGTGGGCGACCACTGCGCCTATTTAGAGGGGAGGCGGAGCTGCCGGCGAGCATATTGCTCACTCTTCGCTGCTCCTTCGCCCACACTTCCTCTTCGTTTCCGGCGAGCTCATCGCCGTCTCATCTTCTTCTTCCTCAACCTCGTCGTCATCGGCATTCTGCTGTCCAAGATGGTGGCTCCGAAGTGCGACTGGGCACGCTCCACGGTGGTGACCAGAGCACTGGAGCAGGCGGCGGCGGAGGGCCTGCTGCCCACGGAGGGCCAATGGCGCACCGCGTCGGCGGACCTGCAGCCCCAGCCCAAAGCCGGAGAGTTCGTGGCGTTCGTTGCGTTCCTCGACGTCAGAGTTCTTCAGGCACGTCCTCAACTTTTACGGGATCCAGGTACACGACCTGACTCCCAACTCGATCATCCACCACGCCTGCTTCGTCTGCCTCTGCGAGGGGTATTATGGCTGCCCGCCATACTTCCCCTTGTGGCTGCGAATCTTCCACGGCAAGCTGTCGAGGACGGGTGCCATGCCGCCTTGTGGCGGCCTAAACTTCCAGGTTCGCAGCGATGTCGATTACCTCGACATCGGCTTCCCCAAGAAGGTGAACTAGAGGCAAAAGGCCTTCTACATGCGGGAGACGGCTCCTGATGGCGAGGTAGGGATCCCTCCTTTCTCTGCGGCGCCGAGCCGCCCTCGCGACCTCCAGGAGCTTCCCGGCGCCGGTGACATGCCGACTGTCACCCGGATGCTGGAGCACCTGCGGGATCTGAAGACCCAGGGCCTGACGGGTCTCAACTTAACGGCGACTTGGCTGAAGCGGAAGATCGCTCCGCTGGCGGCTCAGCCAACCCTGATATGCGACTATCGGGGGAAGCACGACCTGAGTCGCCACGACCCGCAACCCTACGAGACTCAGGAGCAGTTCACCCGCCGCATGCACCGCATCACGGCCCACCCGGTGATGGACTGGGAAGTCGGGGGCCTGAGGGCCCACGTCAGGAAGCATCCGGCTCCGGAGATGAGTTCTAGTTCTTTACGGGTTATGTTTCTTGAAACTCTTTTTGTCTCTTGTTTTGATCTCTTCCTTGCTCGATCTTCCTTCGTAGGATTTCCGTCAACTCGTCGGGCTTCCTCCAATCCACGAGGAGGCTCCCATGGTGCCGGCTGGCGCCAACGATGTCGTGGAGCGCGACTCTGACGACGAGTCCGAGACTCCAGTCACGACTCCTGAAGTCGCGCCTTCCTCCTACCGCCCCATCCCCGTCTCATCAGAGGACGATGGGGAGGAAGAAGAAGGAAGAAAAGAAGGAGGAGGCGCCGGGTCGTGTGACCCGGTGCTTGATGAAGAAGACGATGTAGATGACGCGCCTCTCCGCTTTCGGCGGAAGCGCAAGGCCGGGGCTGAGAGCGAGGACTCTCAGCCCAAACGCTCAAAGGTGGCGGCTCAGCGCCTTGTCGCCCCCGAGCAGAAACAGAAAGCCCTGCGGATCGCCCCCGCAGCGGCTCCGACTCCATCGCCCGCCGCGCCTCGGGCGCGTGGCGTTTGGTTCGCCGCTCGCCCATCCGTGGTCGACAGGTTAGCGCATGCGCACTTGTTATTATTTTTTCTTCATCTGTCATCTTGATCTTGCGACTGAGGCACCTGTGTCACAGGGCCATCGACGCCTCCCTGGGCGTCGAAAGAGCATCGAGTGCCGGCGCGCGGGCCGGCACGCATGTCGAGGGGGAGGTGGCGCCTCCCATCCAGCTCGTCGATGACGACGCCCCAATGACTCCGCCGCATGCGGAAGTCGTTGTCGAGGAAGTCGTCGTCGAGGAAGCTGCCGCCGGGGAAGTCGGGCCAGCCGGCGTGGACAACACGGCTTCAGCGCCGGAAGCGGTGTTGGTGACGACTTCCGGCCGTGCTGCGGCTGTGGCAGAGCCTTCGGCTGAGCATGCGGCTCAGCCCCCTAGTTCGGGTCCAGGATCAGGCGCGGCCATGACCGTGGCCATGCCCGACTTCCGAGCTGCCGTCCAGGCAGCAATGAACGCGCACCAGGTATGTAGATTTTTCCTGTCTTTGGGTCGCTTCCTTTGCCTGTATGTAGCCCCCAAGGCCTGAGTCGTCATGTCATGGCGGCTCGGGTCTTTTAGAACGTCTGGATGTAGCACAGGAAATTGACCCGGCGTATGCGTTTTTCTTCTGTAGAACTTGGGGTTCCTCTACGAGGCCGAGCAACAGGAGACTCGGCGTCTGGTCGCCGAGTTGGCGAAGGCGCGCGAGGGCTTCATCTCCATTACGGAGCATGAACGAGCCCTCGCTGCCCAGGAGAGCCGCCACGCCGAGGCCTTCGAGGTGCTGCAGACCTCCTGCGTCCAGCTCAACAAGGAGAAGGAGGAGGCGGAGGAGGCCGTGACCACGGCGACCAAGGGGTACGCCGAGGATCTCGAGAAGCTCGAGCGGAAAGCCTCTGCCCGCGAGCGCGAGATGAAGGAGCTGACGGGTCCCCTGGCCCACCTGGCCGTGGAAGTTTGGGGTAAGCCGCAAATTCTTTGCATTTGTTGTAGCTGATCGCGTTGTTTTCCGAGTTGTAATCTTCCTTTTGGCCGGCACCAGGTGAGCATGCCAACAGCCTGACGGCGCTGGAACACATCGGGCGGCTCAGCGGGTTCGTTCGCGAGGTGCGTGACTTGGCCAACGCGGTGGTCAAGCAGCTAACGCCGAAGGAGTGCGTCCCGACACCCTCAACCGGGTGTTACGGGTGTTGCTGCTGCCACAAGTGATCACCTGGGCGAGGGACTCATCTTCCCGAGCCAGTGCTAGCATGGCGCTTGGCCTTGTACGAGGTCGCTATCCACAGACGAAGCTCGACAAGATCACGGCCAGCATCCCGACTGGGCCCGACGGCAAGGAGATCGACCTGGAGGTGGGGTGTGCCACCGTCGCACCATTCGCCTACCGTGCCGCCAAGATGGTGTGCCACGAGGACTTCATCTACGTCGAAGTAGTCCCTGGCAACAACTTGAACGAGAAGGCGGACGAGGAGCCGGCGCTGGAGTACCTCTTCGCGAGGGCTTCGATTTTGTCCGACCGGATGTCCCAGCCGTCGATGTCCTCTGCGCCTCCAGCCCCCGGGTCCTGAATGGCTTCTCCTGCTCTCAAAGGGGAGAAAATTTATTAGTAGTTAGGTCGACTCGCCTCGTGGCGAGTTTTATTGTAATGAACAAGTATCTTTGTGACTTCGCTGTGTTATTTTTGTGCCTTCGCGGCTTTAAGTTTGAACGTCGGCTTTGTTTTTATGTTTTTGTGCGCTCTGTCACTTGTTTTGTTTTTCGCTTGTGGGGAAGCTAGTCGGGCATGGGACCTTGCCAAGTGTGCCCTCGTGTGAAATTTTTCGAGTCGCGTGCGGCACCCAGGGTGACAAAGTCCGGTTACGGCTTCGATGTCAAGTTAGGTTTGACCCGGTGGTACTACTTGTTCACGTTTAGCGAGTCGCAGACGACTTGGAAGAAAACGAAACTTCTGAGATTTTGCTGCGTGAGCAGGGAGTCCAGTGGTGAGTCGCGCATCGTGGCGTCAGGCTCTCTTTGACGACCCATCAATCATGTAACGTGAGAGTAGGAAAAATAAAGACTCGAAAGCAATGTTTTGAGACGAAACGGTAGCCCCCGAGCGTGTCAAGAGTGTACCGGCTTTATTTCCTCGATCGATTACATAGCATTACAATGTAACCTATGTATAGTAGGGGCGAAGCAGGCTAATGTTCCATGGACGCTTGGTCTTCTCTTCCGACTTGGAGCTGTTTTCAGGCTCACGCAAGTCGACGAGGTGGTAGGAGCTGTTCCCTATCGCCTTGCTGACGACGAACGGTCCTTCCCATGGTGCCGAGAGCTTATGCATCCCTTTCGACTTTTGGATGAGTCGAAGAACCAAGTCGCCCTCGCGAAAAGAGCGACTTTTGACCCGGCGGCTGTGATAGCGGCGCAGGCCCTGCTGGTAAATCGCCGTCCTGGTGAGTGCGAGTTCACGAGCTTCCTCCAGTAAGTCGACGCCGACGAGGTGGGACTCCTCGTTTCCTCCTCGTCGTAGACAGCGACTCTTGGCAAGTCGTGCTCCAGGTCGGTCGGCATGACGGCTTCGGTGCCGTAGACCATGAAGAAAGGCGTGTAGCCCGTGGAGCGATTCGGAGTTGTCCTGATGCCCCACAGCACCGATGGCAGCTCGTCCAACCAGCACCCTGGCGTCCGTTTCAGGGGGACTTCAAGGCGTGGCTTGATGCCGGCTAGCACCGTCTGGTTCATCCTTTCCGCTTGCCCGTTGGACTGCGGGTGAGCCACCGAGGCCAGGTCGAGGCGGATGCCTTTTTATTGCCAGAAAGCCTTCATCTCTCCTTCGGCGAAATTTGTGCCATTGTCGGTGATGATGCTGTGCGGGTAGCCATAGCGGAAGATGATCTCCTGGAGGAACTTGGAAGCCGTCTTGCCGTCGAGCTTGATGGGCTTCACCTCCATCCATTTGGTGAACTTGTCGACTGCTACCAGGAGGTGGGTCATGCCACCACGGGCAGTTTTTAATTGCCCCACCATGTCGAGCCCCCAGACCGCGAAGGGCCAGGTGAGGGGGATGGTTTTGAGAGCCGCAGCCGGGAGGTGGTCCTGCCGTGCATATTTCTAGCAGCCGACGCTCCGCCTGACGATGTCGAATGCATCTTGGTGCGCGGAGAGCCAAAAGAAGCCGTGTCGAAACGCCTTGGCGACTAGGTTGCGGGCACCGACATGGTGGCCGCAGTCCTCGGAGTGTATCTCATGGAGAATCTTTTTGCCCTCCGCCGGCTCGACGCATCGGAGGAAAACGCCCGACACGCTTCGTTTGTAGAGCTCGTTGTTGATGATGGCGTAGGAGGAGGCTCGACGTATCATTTGCCGCGCCTCGACCTCCTCCGTCGGCAGCACCTTCGTGGACATGTACTTGATGAATGGGACCCGCCAGTCAACCTCGTATGATATTGTCAATAAGAGTTGTGGTTGTGGCGGGTTGGCGATGTCGACTTCGGTGATCGACTTCACGGAAGGACTGTGCAGATGGTCGAGGAAGACGTCTAGTGGGACCAGGTCCCGCTTGGACCCGAAGCGCGAGAGCTCATCAGCGGCTTTGTTCTTCCTCCGGTCGATGTGCTTCAACTCCATGCCGGCGAAGTGGCCGCCGACTTGATCGACGAGTCGGCGGTAAGCCGCCATGTTGGCGTCGTTGCAGTCCCAGGTACCCATCGTCTGCTGGACGACGAGGTCGGAGTCGCCGTAGCAGAGGATGCGGCTGACTCCCATCTCCTTGGCCACGCGCAAACCGTGCAGGAGGGCTTCGTACTCGGCGATGTTGTTGGTGCAGGTGAAGTGGATCTGCAGTACGTACCGTATCTTGTCGCCCTGGGGGGAGATGAGCACTATCCCAGCCCCCGAGCTCTCGTACATCTTGGACCCGTCGAAGAACAGGACCCAGTGCCCTCCTTCGTAGGTTGGAGGCGGCAACTGTGTCTCCATCCAGTCGACGAGGAAGTCTGAGAGCGCCTGCGACTTGATCGCCGTGTGTCGTGGGCTTAACACGGCAGATGTTACCATGGGGTAACTTGATGATTGGGGCAAGGCACCTTGGTCCTTCAGGAGATTGTCACGCTCGTTGGGGAAAAAGGGTTTACCCAGGTCCAGCCTCTCCATGGGAGATAAAGACCTACTTCCTGCTTCTATGTTATTGATCTCAAGGTCTCGATAACTCGGCTACAACAACAGAGCCGGGTTACGAGACAGGTTACAAGAGTTTCGCTTGATAGCGGTGATATCGAACTAGGGTTGAAACTTAGCGCTCAGAACTTGAGACTTGTCTATATATGTTCTGGGAGCCCGTTTATATAGACGCCGGGTCTCCCGAACTTACAATGAATACCGAGTTACATACGAGCCCGGAGTCCTACTCTAGATTCTTCTAGACCTTCCGTAGCCTCCAAGTCACCCGGTTTCTTCCTTCACTCGGACTCCAGTTCTTCTATGTCCTTCCTTCCAGGGACGAGTCATGTTAGGCCTATTGGCCCAACTATAACCCGGCCCATATTTTGTACACATTACTCGGACCTAGCCTTGGGCCGTCCGACTGATTCTTCCTTGGTCATGAGTATACCGGGTTATTATCCCCCCAACACCGTGCGCGCCGCATACTGGAGTCCAAATGGTTGGATCTCCGTGGCCCACTTAGCAACGCGCCCCGTTGCTTCTCTGTTGCGGATGATATCCGCCAGGGGGGAGGAGCTGACCACCATCATCGGGTGGCCCATGAAGTAGTGCCGAAGCTTTCTTGAGGCAAAAAATACCCCGTATACAAGTTTTTGGTAGTGCGGGTACCACTGCTTCGACTCCGTCAGGCACTCACTAACGTAGTAGACCGGTCGCTGGATCGGCTGGTCCTGGCCCTCCTCCTTGCGCTCGACAACGACCACCGCGCTGACGACTCGATTGGTCGCGGCGATGTACAGCGTCATTGGCTCGTTCTCTAGTGGTGAGGCAAGGATAGGTGCCTCGGCCAGTGTCTTCTTCAGCGTCGTGAGGGCCGCCTCTGCCTCGTCATTTCAGGTGAATGTGTCCGACTTTTTTAGGAGTCGGAGTCGGTACAGAGGCATCGCCTTTTCGCCAAGTTGTGATATGAAGCGGCTCAAGGCGGCGATGCACCCGGTGAGCCGCTGCATGTCTCTTAACTTCTCCGGCCGTTGCAGGGCCTCCGTAGGGCGTAATGAAGGATGTTTTCTCCTGATCTTCGGGTGCCGTCTTGATCTGATGGTACCCGGAGTAGGCATCCAGGAAGCATAGCGCCTCGCACCCGGCAGTCGAGTCGATCAACTGGTCAATCCGGGTAGTGCGAACGGGTCTTTGGGGCAGGCCTTGTTGAGGCCGGTGTAGTCAATACACATCCGCCACGTCCCGTTCTTCTTCAAGACAAGCACCGGGTAAGGATGGCAATGGGTATGGTATGGTACGGGTAGACCAATACCATACCCGTGTGGTCCATGGGTAAAAAGTTATACCCATATCCGTACCCGCAGGTACGAAACTTTACCCGTACCCATACCCGGTGGATAACGATACCCATTGGGTATCCAACGGGTAGATCAAATAGTACACAATTTACTCATAATTTTACATTCATCGATAATTTTTTCATAAAAGAAAAATATTTATCTCAACTCAAATTATGTCAAAATTATGTCAACTCAAATGGACAATTGATGACAACTTCACATAGGTTCACAAGTTTACAAGAATAAATGTTTGGGCTCGACAGGTAAAGTACATAAACGGGTGGGGTATGGGTATACCCACGGGTACGAGGTTATACCCGTGCCCTACTGATTACCCCCAAGAGCAGAGGATCACCGTAGCACCTCTCAATGTGAAAGTAAGGTATCGATCCGCAGGAGTAAGAAGGAAGGTTATCTATTCCTTACAACTAAAGTGTCACAAGTTTTAGTTGATTATGCACTAAACAAGTTTAAAGAACAAGGTGGTTGATTTGATGGATGGAAGTTTAATGTAACCAAGCAAGAATGTAAAAGTGTCCCAATCCTCTTCAATGCAAGAGGACAAGACAAAGGTTTTCTCTTATAGGAACAATGGACATGGGTTCATGGGTTCACTTAATCCTCTCTCCCTCATCTACGGTGATTATCATGTTATAGATAAAGTACACACAATTGTCATGTTTTAATGGTAGCTTTTATGGCTATATGTCCTAAAACACATAGTTGAAAGAGTACTCATTTGTGTTGCTAGGTCACCCTCGTAAGGCTAGCGTGGTTGCTGTCACTCCCACATCATACTCTTCCTTTTTACCCCCAGATAAAGGATGTTGGGCGGTACGTGTCACTCAATACCTATGCCGTGTCACATCGGCCATCCCGTACCCACATACATCATACTTCTTAAAGAACAATATTCTATCAAAGTATGACAAGTCATAAAAGTTCCAACACAACAGTAAATGCATAACAAATCATCTCATACCACAATATCCACCATAAGAATTACATAGATGACCGTAATCATGTTCAGCAGCTCATACGGTACTAATTAGTGAAGCTCAAAGAGAGGAGAGATACATAAGTTACCACCACAAACCCATAGTCCAGAGGGTGGACTACTCCCCCTTCATCATGGAGACGGTGGAGAAGTCGTTGGAGAAGGTGGAGACCACCCCGGCAGCGCCCCGCCGGAGTTTTCCCCCTCCAATCTGCAGCTCCAGATCTCCGTTTTCGTGTTTCTGTCTTGTGGCGGCGCTTGTTTTCGAGAACGCCGTGGGACTTCTTTTATAGGCGTTTTTAGGTCAAACGAAGGCGGTGGAGAAAGATCGACGGCTGCGGAGCCTCGAGGCCAAGATGGTGGGCCCCACGCGGCCAGGTACAGTGGCCGCGTGGGCCACCCCCTTTTGGCCCTCCGGCCTCCGTTTGCTTGATTCCTTCGCTCCTACGTCTTCCTCCTTCCAAAATAATGACGCCTGTATTTTTCCAGATTTTTATGACGTCGTTTAGGTCCCTGAAACATAAAAGGAAAGAAATAGGGTTTTCTGCCTGCGCAGGGTTAATTCCATAAAAATAGGAAACAATTATTTTATTTCCTAAAATCATTAAATAACAGTGGTATAACCCTTATATGATGCAAATATGATTGGAATATGAGTGATATAGTGCAAAGTTCATGTATGCATTTTACATGCATCAACATCCCCAAGCTTAACCAATACTCGTCCTCGAGTATGAAGGTGATAAAACTAACATGGGCTTTGCAATATAGCACTAACAATGGATATCAAAGATGATTGCTACTGCTACATAGAGTCAAATGATTCATTCTTCAAAGGAGTAGCAATATGCAAAATAGTTTATGAAGTGATATCAAGTATTCAATGCAAGGATGTTCAATGATAGTTCACAAAGTGTAACATAGAAGATAGTAATATGGACCACATGTATGCATAATGATAAGTAAGAACATCCTACATTGGTCATAGAGTGTAGATGAAAATCTGAATATAAAAGGTGGACACTTTGGAAAGATGTATATGTGAGTAGAGGTAAAGCATGCATAAGTTTCATCTAACTTCCAAACTCTTCTACTTAAGTTAATGATTGCAATGTGGAATTCTTGGTGTCAAGCTCTCATTACCCCTATCATAGCATCTTGAATGATTAAAGTTTAATGTGAAAGCAAATATGAGTAGTGTGCTTGATAAAGTAAAGGTTAGGTGTCTCATGCCCCTTGAATACAAGTACCTACACCATGATTACTCAACTTAGGAAACAAAGCAAGTTCAAGTTATATCATTGTAAGTAATAATAGTATCATCAAGAGCGTCAACTGGGGTACCTCTTGTCCCAGGATATGGAACAAGCCCATATCAAAATGACAAGACAAACAAACAAGATGAACAACCTCAACACCCTTTTTATTTACCATTGGAATAGCTTTTTATTATAAGGTGCATCACAGACGGTTCACCATAGCATGTAAGTAAATTTCCACCATGAATGATGCATGGCTTAGATTAGCGGCCCAGGCGTCTCTCTAACCATTTATACAAACTCATTTAAACTACTTCATTTCCACCTCATTTCACCATGATAGGCATCCATAAACAAAAGTACATGATATCAACTAAATGAATGAAGGAGCATGTTGAAAGCTTTGCATGTGACAGCACATATGGGCTAACTCCCAACCTCGGACATTTATCAAGCCACTAGCATCATATATTAATCACAATGGGTCATGTTTTATTTATGCAATAAAAAATTGTGCATCAAGTTCGTGAGAGCTATATAACCAACTTTTCCCATAACAATCAATAACATAAACATTTTCATTCAGAGGTATAGATAACACAAATATCATGATAACATACTCGGAATAGCATAAAGCTAATAGGTAGATATGGTGGACTCACTGGAATAACTTTGGTTGAAGGTGTTGGAAACAAGTTTTTGCTTGTTGGAATGTTTGGGCTAGCAAGAGGGAGAAAGTTGACCATCTAGATGCATGCATGAGTGTCCATAGAACTAACTAATCCATGTTAAACAAGTAAAATAACTTTCAGCATCAAAACATGAATAAGTGATAGCTCTTGATAAAGCATTTGCAAATTATTACTCATAAACAAGCTCATGAATCATGCAACTATATGTATCATTAAAAATCAACTCAAACATCCCTTTTCCCAATATGATAAAAGCATCCAACATATTTCAACCCATATTTCCAGTAGCTCTTTCTCATATAAATGATAATGTGGTGGTCTCACAAAATAACAAACAAACCAAAAACAAACAAAAAGACGCTCCAAGTTTATGCGATAAAGTGTTTCGATCGAAAAACAGAAGTTAGACGTGTGCAAACCGAGAGTGTGTAGGTCCAGTGGGGTTGTCTTCACATCCCCAAGCTTATGGTCTTCACCATCCTTGGATAACTCTTGGTGCATCTCCTCCAATCCCTGTGAAAAAACTTCAAAACACCGTTTCTCCCATTTTCTTTTCTGTGGGGTGCATTAGTAGTGATAAACAAATAGGTTTCTTGCTGCATATAATCCTTAAACAAAACATCATATGAATGTCCAGAAAGTATATAATGTTGTATGCCTACTCATAAACTCATTTGAATCAAAAAGATTCAAGATAAAAGTTCAAAACATGCATAAAACAAAATGGGACAGAATCTGTCCAGAAAAACAGCAGCAGCAAAACGTATTTTTCTACCCTACCAAACTTTGCCGAAAAATTCGCAAAAATTCATGCATACAGAGGATGAAAAGTTGCAACTACAGTTCAAATATGAGCTCATTCGGAGTTACAGAATAAGAATTAAAAATCATACCGTGCACAGATTCGTGCAGGAATAAAATCTCCGAACGCTATAAGCAACTTTTCAAGACCAAAATGGGTAAAACTTGGCACTTTATTAAAAACTCCAGAAACTAAACTAAAAACAAACTCTCTTGATACAGCAAGAGGACACAAAGAAAATCACACATAAAAATAACCGGGTTGCCTCCCGCAAAGCGCTTTCTTTATAGCCATATAGCTAGGCTTCTTACTTGTTGTTTATTGAAGATGAAGCTCATGAGGGAGCTTGAACTTTGATTTCCCTCTTTTTGGGAAGTGTTCCATGCATATACCAGGGTCCCATGGTGCTCTCAAACCAATCAAAATAATAGTCAAGTTGAAACCTATTGAGAGAAACAAACACAAAAGTAATAACAACGAAGTCTAACTTTCTTCTATGCATTGGCATTTTGTATATGAATGAATCACAATGAATAAGTTTTCCAATGCATATTAACAATAGTTACTTGCAGCCCATAATTATTAGTAGCATAAAGAGGGTACTCTTTCATAATAGTTGCAAGTAGTAGAAGTGTATTCAACCATATAACCAATAGAATCTTCCAACTTAGATAATTTGGGAACATAAAGAGGATCATTAAATTTATTTTGGAATTCATTAGCATGCTTCCCTCTTTCAAAATAGTTTAAGATCAATATCAAGTTTAATATCATGGTTGCAACAAAGATTTGGAACTAAAGATAATTGCAAACCACATAAGTATTTCTCAACATAAGCAAATTTCTCCTCTATGGTGTTATTAGGAGAATTCAGAACAAAGTAGGACTCTCATTAGTAAGAGTATTTTCACAAACAGCAAGTATATCATTTTTATCCTCACATAAAGTAGTAACAAGTTCTAAACATGGAGGATTATCAATAAGCATAGGACCATCATCTAAAGCATTATCATATACATATTTAAGCAACACTCCTCATTATTATCAATAAGTTTACTAACAAAAGGTTTTTGAGTTTGAGTGTTACTATCATATGTTGATGGTGAAGTTGGGGGATCCAACTCTTCATTCTCCAGTTGTTCATCTTTTTCAGCATCTTCTTGAGATTGCATGGGCATCCCCAAGCTTAGGTTTTTATCCTCTTCTTCACATTCTTCCTCTTCCAAGCTTATGTGTTCATCATCTCTTCCTGCAAAATATTAGTTCTTTCCATGGCAGCAAGAGTTATTTTTTTATGTTTAATAACATAAGCATCTACTTGAGAAAAGAAATAATCACTTCTTTTAATATTTCAAGTTCCTCAAGTGTACATGTTTCAAGTTCCTCAGGTGTATAATCATCCAAAAAAACCATAGCAAAAGTAATGAGGAACTTACAACCAGACAAGTTTAAAGGAACCTCCCCAAGCTTAGATGGTTGCAAGATATAAAACAAGTTAAAGAAACCTCCCCAAGCTTAGTTTAGTGCACACAAGAATAGAAACTTAAGCGCTACGCTCCCCGGCAACGGCGCCAGAAAAGTACTTGATTACCCCCAAGAGCAGGGATCACCGTAGCACCTCTCAATGTGGAAGTAAGGTATCGATCCGCAGGAGCAAGAAGGAAAAGTTATCTATTTTTTACAACTAAAGTGTCACAAGTTTTAGTTGATTATGCACTAAACAAGTTTAAAGAACAAGGTGGTTGATTTGATGGATGGAAGTTTAATGTAACCAAGCAAGAATGTAAAAGTGTCCCAATCCTCTTCAATGCAAGAGGACAAGACAAAGGTTTTCTCTTATAGGAACAATGGACATGGGTTCATGGGTTCACTTAATCCTCTCTCCCTCATCTACGGTGATTATCATGTTATAGATAAAGTACACACAATTGTCATGTTTTAATGGTACTTTTTATGACGGATATATATATCCTAAAACACATAGTTGAAAGAGGTACTCATTTGTGTTGCTAGGTCACCCTCGTAAGGCTAGCGTGGTTGTTGTCACTCCCACATCATACTCTTCCTTTTTACCCCCAGATAAAGGATGTTGGGCGGTACCGTGTCACTCAATACCTATGCCGTGTCACATCGGCCATCCCGTAACCACATACATCATACTTCTAAAGAACAATATTCTATCAAAGTATGACAAGTCATAAAAGTTCCAACACAACAGTAAATGCATAACAAATCATCTCATACCTCAATATCCACCATAAGAATTACATAGATGACCGTAATCATGTTCAGCAGCTCATACGGTACTAATTAGTGAAGCTCAAAGAGAGGAGAGATACATAAGTTACCACCACAAACCCATAGTCCAGAGGGTGGACTACTCCCCCTTCATCATGGAGATGGTGGAGAAGTCGTTGGAGAAGGTGGAAACCACCCCGGCAGCGCCCCGCCGGAGTTTTTCCCCCTCCAATCTGCAGCTCCAGATCTCTGTTTTCGTGTTTCTGTCTTGTGGCGGCGCTTGTTTTCGAGAACGTCGTGGGACTTCTTTTATATGCGTTTTTAGGTCAAAACAAAGGCGGTGGAGAAAAGATCGACGACTACGGGGCCTCGAGGACCAAGATGGTGGGCCCCACGTGGCCAGGTACAGTGGCCGCGTGGGCCACCCCCTTTTGGCCCTCCGGCCTCCGTTTGCTTGATTCCTTCGCTCCTACGTCTTCCTCCTTCCAAAATAATAACGCCTGTATTTTTCCAGAATTTTATGACGTCGTTTAGGTCCCTGAAACATAAAAGGAAAGAAATAGGGTTTTCTGCCTGCGCAGGGTTAATTCCATTAAAATAGGAAACAATTATTTTATTTCCTAAAATCATTAAATAACAGTGGTATAACCCTTATATGATGCAAATATGATTGGAATATGAGTGATATAGTGCAAAGTTCATGTATGCATTTTACATGCATCACCTACCCACGACTTAAACGGGTAGGGTACGGGTACTACCCATGGGTATAAAATTGTACCCATACCCTACCCATGCGGGTACGGTACCCGCGGGTACCCGTACCTATGGGTAAAATTGCCATCCGTAGCACCGGGTTGGCAAGCCAATCCGGGTGCATGACCTCGGCAATGAACCCGGCAACTAGGAGCCGGGCGATCTCTTCGCCGATAGCTTTGTGTCTCTCGCCGTTAAAACGGCGCAGGAATTGCTTCACAGGTCGCATGTTTAAGTCGACGTTGAGCTTGTGCTCTGCGAGCTCCCTCGGCACACTCAGCATGTCAGAAGGTTTCCATGCGAAGATGTCCCGATTCTCACAGAGGAAGTCGCAGAGCGCGCTTTCCTATGCGACGTCCATGTGAGCGCCAATCACAGCCGTCTTGGAGGAGTCGTCCTCGACCAGTGAGATGCGCTTGGTCTCCTGGGCCGACTGGAACTTGTCGCGGCTGTCCAGAGTCGGCTTCTTGACGATGGTCATGTCATTGGGGTCGACTTGAAGCTTGAGCTTCTCCAGCTGTTTCGAGGCGATGACGGACTCGGCGTACACCGTGTTGCCCTTCTCGCACTCTATAGCGCGGTCGATGTCGCCGTTGATGGTGATAATGCCATTGTTACCCAGCATCTTCATCTTGAGGTAGGCGTAGCAGGGCCTGGCCATGAATTTGGCGAAGGCGGGTCACCCAAGGATCGCGTGGTAGGAACTGCGGAAGTTCACGACCTCGAACCAAATCTTCTCGAGCCGGTAGTTCTTGGGCGTGCCAAAAACGACGTCGAGCGCGATCTTGCCTAGCGGGTAGGCCTTCTTCCCCGGGACGATGCCGTGGAAGGTGGTGTTGGTGGGGATCAGTTGTTCGTCGCGCAACTTCATGCGCTGGAACGTCTCATAGTACAGGATGTTGATGCTCGACCCGCCATCCATCAGTGTCTTGGTCAGGACGTAGCCCTTGACCTGCGGAGTGATGACCAAAGCAAACTTGCCCGGGTAGTCGACGTGGGGAGGGTGGTCTTGACGGCTCCAGGTGATCGGCTGCTCCGACCAGTTCAACCATTGCGGCACGTCCGGCAGGGTTGCGTGGACGGCGCGGCTGATGATCTTCTCCTCGCGCTTGGAGTCGAGGCCGACGAAGGTGTGACCCATGAAGCCGGTAGTGGGTGGCATACCCGACTGCGGCTCCTCATCCTCCTCCGGAGCTCGTTTCTTTGCTCCGCTCTTGGCCTTAATAATCTCGGCCGTCCAGTTGCACTCGTCGGTCGTGTGAGCTGCGGGTTTGCCAGGCAGGCTATGATACCTACACGGCATGGCGAGGATTTCCGTGGCTGTGAGCTTCTTGTGCGGTGGGTTGTTGTGCTGGCTCTTGAAGCCGCGTCCTCCTGTGGACGTGACGGCAACGAGGTCGGAGCCACAATCACCCTTGCGCTTTTGGGCGCTAGAGTTTCTGGCTTGGCGCTTGCCCTTGCTCCGGTTTCCCTTCTTGTCGTCGTCTTCTTCCTCCGAGTCATCTTTCGTGGTGTCCGACTCGGCATACTTGTGTATGATGGAGAGCAGCTGCCACATCGTCATGTCCCCCTTGTGGGAGCGCCTTAGCTTTTGCTTGAGCGACTCAAACGTGGTGTTATCCTCGAGGTGAGAATGCACCGTGTCGACGCTGAGGTGTTCAGCTGTGTTGATCAGGTTGGCAACCCGGCGATACCACTTTCTAGTGGACTCGCCCTCCTTCTGGACGCAGCGCTTGAGGTCTTCGATGGTTGCGGGTCGCTTGCACGTCCCCTCGAAGTTGGAGATGAAGAGCCTCTTCAACTCGCCCCAGGAATTGACGCTATTCCTGGGGAGGTTGTTCAGCCAGGTGTGCGCCGTTCCCTCCAGCATGAGGGGGAAGTAACGAGCACAGCAGAGTGAGGACACGCTCTGTATGCTCATCGCCGCCAGGTAGTCCTGCACCCAGGTCTCCGGGTTCATGGAGGCGTTGTCCTTGGGTGCCTTCCTCGGTCCCTTGAAGCTGTTGGGGAAGCGCTCGATGTGGACTGCGGGTCCGAAGCACCGTGGCCCGACGTCATCGTCGTCATGGCGAGCCGCCTCGCCGCGCCTGTCATTGAGGTGGAGGCGCAGGTCTGGAGCCGCCTCGACGCGCTTGTCATTGAGGTGGAGGCGCAGATCTGGGGCGGAGTGGTTCGAGCGCGCCTGGGCGTGGTTGTTGTTGATGGTGTGCCGAGCGCCGTTGCGAGCCAGGCGAGGCGGGTGTCCTCCCGCCACGTTGCTAGACACGGCCGACTCTTCACGACGGCTTCGTGGTTGCTGCTGTGCTGCGCCTTACCCTGGCGAGTTGTTCGCAGGGCTTTGATGGGCAGTGGAGGCTGTCCTCTCGCTGGCCGGCTGCCTAGATTTAAACCGGCCGTCGGAGTGGGACATGTTCTCCTGCAGCTCCAAGGCCTTCTCCACCAGTCGGCGTCCCTTGCTCCAGAAAGGGTTCTCCTTAATGTGCAACCTCTTAAACAAAGAAGCGGCGGCCGTCATGCAGTCCATAGGAGTGCTGAAGACTGCAAGGTCGCCGTCTTCGTCGTTCCTTGCCGTGGGTGACGGCGTGGGAGCCGGTGCCCGAGGAGGTGGACGAGGTGCAGGAGGCGGCATGGGCTGCCGGGGTTGCTAGGGAGCCTGGTGTGAAGCCTCAGGCCGGGCCTGTCGCATTCCTCACGCTGCCTTTGGATCTCGCTCTCGCGAGCGAAATCGTTGTTGAGGGCACGAGTCGCAGCTCCGGACTGGAGCCGCGACTTGCTCTTCCTGTGCTACTCGGTGACAGCGGAGAGGGCAGTTGCCTGGGCGTCGATGGCCTGCTCCTTTTTACGGAGCTCCTCCTTCTGCCGAGCCATGTCTCGGCGAATCTCCTCAAGCTGAGGAGCCAGGTTGACGGCGTTCAGGGGCGTGACGGGAACGTCAAGCGGGTCACCGTTATGACCGGCATGTCCCCGTAACGCGGCGAGTGACTCGTCACGCTCCTTGTCTCGCTGGAGCTGCTCGCGGCGGGTCTTCTCGCGCGGCGCCTGGTCGCGCTGCGCCTTTTCACGCGCTTGCTTCTGCGCGTCAGGGTCACTAGTGGCGGTGTTGGTCGCCTCTCCGGCCATGCAGATGGTAGTCGGAGTCGCGGAGTCGTCCGAGGCCAGGTCGGTTGAGCCCTCCGACTCATAGTCGAGGGCGGGCAGGATCAACCCGGCGTCGTCGTCGTCGTTGATCTGGACGGTCTCCGCTTGATGCGCCTGGAGCTGGTCGAGGGCGTTGTTGACGGCGGCTTCGTCGGCTGTCTCGGGCCATGGGATGGGCGTGTTGTCGATGCAGTCGAAGGTGACGTCCTCCGTGGCGCCGCAGAAACCGACGAAGGATGTGACGGCCGTCCCAAATGGGATGATCGTCATGCAGGAAATCGGGGCGCGTGCAGGTGCGCCCCAGGTGTGCGGGTCGGCGACGTAGCCGACTCCCTCGTGCTCGAAGTAGGTTCCGCAGACGATGTCGCCGCGGCCTGGCATGGCGGCCGGGTCGAAGAAGACGTCGGCGCCAGGCTTCGGACTCTCCGTGAGGTTGATTCCAGCGATCGCTGGACCCACGGTGGGCACCAACTGTCGTGGTATCGTCACGGCAGATGCCATGGGGGGTGGCTTAAGTCTGGTGTGAGCCAGGCGACTTAGGATCACGGAGAGGTAGCACGCAGTGTTTACCCAGGTTTGGCCCCTCTCAGCGAGGTAAAGACCTACTTCCTGCTATCTGTATTGAAATGTGTTGGGGTGTACAATGGCGTG
The DNA here is from genome assembly GCA_947311845.1 of Poa pratensis. Classification (NCBI taxonomy): domain Eukaryota; kingdom Viridiplantae; phylum Streptophyta; class Magnoliopsida; order Poales; family Poaceae; genus Poa; species Poa pratensis. Next base: position 167,433,407 of record CAMZMU010000052.1, read on the forward strand.
CGCGCTAGAGCTTGCGGGTGCTCTGGCCGCTGTGGAATGAGATGAATCTACCTCTCGGGTTGCGCTAGCCGACTTTATATAGGGAGCCGGCTATGGTTTACAGGGAGCGACGGGTGACCTAGGCGGCGCTAGCTAACTCGCTACAAGTGCGGCTTCGTGAAGCGCACTCTACGGGATACGCAGATCCTTCTCTGATTCGGAGATATCTGCTTGCCGCCTTCTTCGAGCCGGCCCACCGGGTGCTTTGGGACCCGGCATCCTGGGAAGATGGCCTCCGGGTGGGTTCTGGGCTACCCGACCTTGTGGTCCGACTCGTGGTCTTGGGCCTACCGGTTGGGCATCCCCCCATCACAATCGGTATGGAATATATCACTATATTGCGAAAATGCATCTGTAACAATGAACTACATGCTTTATCAAGCTTTGTGTGTAACACATAAATACTTACCATCTGTTTCATGTTCAAAATTCATGCATTGAAGTTGGTTCTTTTTTTAGATCAGCCTGCATCTGTACACACGACATAATGATAGCATACATGAGTCCAGCGTAGAGTAAAGTGAAAAAAATGCACAAATTGTAAGGAATTGAATAAAGAATTAGAAATGTAATTAAGGAAGTTAATCTGGTAGGAAGAAAATGGCATGCTCTTTATTTAGATGGAAAGAGATACAATACAAATACTATTTGACTTCTATAAAGCATGAAATAATCCTAAGTGATTCATGAGAATAAATTTATTGAGATGTGATAGTGCAAGATCTTCACTGAAAAATACACAATCTAGTCCAGGAACAACATGCGCAGTGTTTTAAAAATGTGTGCTAAACAGCCACAACAATTCTCTGGAAAGACACAGCCATGAGTTAGCCGTAATCTAAGGCAACAAAGCTGCATAGGAACAAATCGTTAAGGACCTACCAGTCCATCTAGCCAGCGATGTCAGTGGCAGCCCTAGACGGGCTCATTACAGTGGCATAAGAATAATCCTTATTGGCGAGGCGGTAAAATATGATAGAATTGACGCGGAAGTAGAAATGAAGAGATAAATTATTTGCGCCCTGAATTATGAGTTAAATATTAATAGGAAACTTTTTTTATTCTGTTAGTATGTGAGAGACATTTACAAAACTAAAGCAAGACAGTACATAACTAATAATTCCTTGAATTACCTGTCAGAAGGGCATTCAATATCCAAATAATTTTGAGCCACTACAATCTTTGCAATTATCCAATTGACTGCTTGCGCAATTGGTAGCAACCACCACGGGCTTCGTGCTTAATTGATTTCTGAGTCGAGCATTTATGGTCAACTGCACAATATAGATATTTTAAGCATGCTGCCAAAATTATACTTGACGAACATAGGCAAATAATTAGGAGCAGGTACAATCTGTACGCAAATACAAACAGGAAATGAGAAGTGGAGGGAAAAAAATAAGCTTATCACCTATACACCTCTCATGTTTGCTGTGTTTGTTCTGTAAGGCAGCAGGTCGGGAGTCTCCTCTTCTTCCTCCCTCGCCATCTCTCATACCCCCACCACTCCATCTGCTTGTCTGCTTCCTCTTCCTCCGAGTTCCCGCAGCAGCTGCACACCATGGTCGGGCTGTGGCTGCGGGGCACATAGAGCAGGTAGGGTTAAGCCCCATGAAAAGGCACGAGCGGAGGATGCTCACCTCCTCATGGAAAAGGCAGGAGCAGAGGATGCTCACATAGTCGTCACCCTATTGTTGGATTTGGCGGCGACTCGTGTTCGCTAAGGGCGCGGAAGCGGTGGCGTGAACGTCTGAGACTCGCCGCTCGTCCATAAGGACCGGGAGCCCAGGCGCCGTCCAGGGCCTTGCGTCGCCGACGGGCGACGGCGACGACTGCGGTGCCGCGGTGGGGAGAAGGACGGTGGGTGCGGGAGGAAGAAACAGGCTGCGAGGGGATTGGAGAGGGTGACCGCGCGAGGGATTGGGTCCGGCGGCTAGGGTTTTCGACTTTCCGTGCCGCCACCGATTTGAGACGCCGGCGACCGCGCCCCTCCTGTTCCCTCACGAGTGCGCTCCTACTACCTCCAGCCTAAGAGGGCTCTCCTCCAGAGGCGGGGAGGGCGGCTTGGGCGGCAGCGCACTGGGCCAAGAGGGCGGCGAGGCGGAGGAAGGCGACAGCCTAGGCCGGGAGGGCGGCGGCATGCTGGGAGGCGGCGGTTACGCGCCCCGGCGGCGACGCGCCCGTCCCTGTCTGCTCGGGAGAGGACGCCGGGTCGGGAAATCAGAGCAGCCTGCGTTCTAGGGTTAGGGGTAGTAACTATCTATATGAAGGATCTATTTGGAATTTCCGTACAACGCAAGGGTCTTTTTGCAAATAATGCGGAGAGCACTGTTCATCTACAGTACCTGCTACAGCACATAGTCCTCACCCTATTGTTGGATTTGGCGGCGACTCGTGTTCGCTAAGGGCGCGGAAGCGGTGGCGTGAACGTCTGAGACTCGCCGCTCGTCCATAAGGACCGGGAGCCCAGGCGCCGTCCAGGGCCTTGCATCGCCGACGGGCGATGGCGACGACTGCGGTGCCGCGGTGGGGAGGAGAAGGACGGTGGGTGCGGGAGGAAGAAACAGGCTGCGAGGGGATTGGAGAGGGCGACCGCGCGAGGGATTGGGTCCGGCGGCTAGGGTTTTCGACTTTCCGCGCCGCCACCGATTTGAGACGCCGGCGACCGCGCCCCTCCTGTTCCCTCGCGAGTGCGCTCCTACTACCTCCAGCTCGAGAGGGCTCTCCTCCAGAGGCGGGGATGGCGGCTTGGGCGGCGGCGCGCTGGGCCAAGAGGGCGGCGAGGCGGAGGAAGGCGACAGCCTAGGCCGGGAGGGCGGCGGCATGCTGGGAGGCGGCGGTTACGCGCCCCGGCGGCGATGCGCCCATCCCTGTCTACTCGGGAGAGGACGCCGGGTCGGGAAATCAGAGCAGCCTGCATTCTAGGGTTAGGGGTAGTAACTATCTATATGAAGGATCTATTTGGAATTTCCGTACAACGCAAGGGTCTTTTTGCAAATAACGCGCTGAGCACTGTTCAACACTGTTCATCTACAGTACCTGCTACATCACATAGTCGTCACCCTATTGTTGGATTTGGCGGCGACTCGTGTTCGCTAAGGGCGCGGAAGCGGTGGCGTGAACGTCTGAGACTCGCCGCTCGTCCATAAGGACCGGGAGCCCAGGCGCCGTCCAGGGCCTTGCGTCGCCGACGGGCGACAGCGACGACTGCGGTGCCGCGGTGGGGAGGAGAAGGACGGTGGGTGTGGGAGGAAGAAACAGGCTGCGAGGGGATTGGACAGGGCGACCACGCGAGGGATTGGGTCCGGCGGCTAGGGTTTTCGACTTTCCGCGCCGCCACCGATTTGAGACGCCGGCGACCGCGCCCCTCCTGTTCCCTCGCGAGTGCGCTCCTACTACCTCTAGCCCGAGAGGGCTCTCCTCCAGAGGCGGGGAGGGCGGCTTGGGCGGCGGCGCGCTGGGCCAAGGGGGCGACGAGGCGGAGGAAGGCGACAGCCTAGGCCGGGAGGGTGGCGACATGCTGGGAGGCGGCGGTTACGCACCCCGGCGGTGACGCGCCCGTCCCTGTCTGCTCGGGAGAGGACGCCGGGTCGGGAAATCAGAGCAGCCTGCGTTCTAGGGTTAGGGGTAGTAACTATCTATATGAAGGATCTATTTGGAATTTCCGTACAACGCAAGGGCCTTTTTGCAAATAATGCGGCGAGCACTGTTCAACAATTTTCATCTACAGTACCTGCTACAGTAACACGGTCGCTGAGAGCTTGCGATTTTGACTGTCTTTTATATAGTTAGTAATACATCAGCCATGGTACAAAGCTAAAAACTAATTAGTACTTCCCTATTGGGTTGCGGGTAAAACTTTAAAAATATGTTGCATCCCATAATGCGATGATCAAGATACTTACAAACATCGTTGCAGAAGATCTTGTGTTTGTTGAAGTAGATGTCGGTGAAGCCTGATGAAGAATCTCACGTCCACGCCGGGAAGTGAGGTTGTTGTCGTACGTCGACGTAGACGTTGATGAAGTTGTTCCGTTGTCGAGGAACGGTTGGCGCAAGTCCCGCTCTACGGTATCCACACGTACACCGTGTCAACCCGTCAAGTGTGTTCACCGCCTAGCTAATAACACCTGACGTCGAGAGACAGCCTTCCGGCGTAGTTTAGGTGGTAGATCTAATCAACTAGATTAGATCTATATGAGATGATTAGAGACATCTAATTCTCAACACATGAGCTCTACAAGAGAGAGAACTTGCACGGAGGCAATATTGTGCAACTTTTCTCAAACCCTAGGGGGCTTGGGGTTGTTTATATAGGTAGCCAAGGGTGGAGGTGCTTGGGGACGGGGCAAGCCCCTTCCCCTTTTGGTGTGCCGGCCAAGGAAGGGAGGTAGGACTCCTCCCCCTAAACCGCCTCCACCAACAAGGAAAGGGGGAGGTCTCCTCCCCCTACTCCAACTCGGGTTGGCGGGATAAAACGTAATGAGTAACACACAAATTCTGTCGTTCACTCATAAACACAGGGGAGCCAATATGGATGTCTAACCCGCTGCTGGTTATTGTCCGGTAAGTTCCCGGGCATGACTCTGTGTTTACTGAACCTATCGGGTCACACATTTAAGCTGTAGGTCAATCTTTTATTGAGAGAATAAAGTTGTAGTCTTAGTGATAATGAGATTGTGTCGGAGTAGCTCCGATGTCACTGGGACTTGTTCCGGTGATTTATAACTAAGAAAGAAGGCGGACATCAAATGTCCCGGAATGATATGAATGGTTTCTATCATCAGCGGATTCATTCCGAAAGTTTATATAAAGTGCAAATATTGTTCCGAGAGTTTTGTCGACGGATACTAGGTATCCCGGTTCATATAAATATGAGTTATATGATAAGTATTTAATTCCGGAAATTTTCTATAAAAGAAAATATTCAAGGAGGAATTAATTTTGACCAAACAATTATTTATTTATTTAATCAATTAAACAAGAATAATATTACATTGGCCCAGCAAGGTCATGGTGGGCCAAGGCGCCAAAGAGGGGGGGGGGGAGTTCCCCCCCATGGCCGAAACCCTAGTGGGCCACGTGGCCCATGGGGGGACGGCGGCGGCGTCTCTGGTGTGATCAAACATTCGATGATAACACATATAATTCTCGTACCAAGATCATTCTCTTTTCTCATTCCGTATATATGTTGTCCCAAGATCATATAATGGATCGGTTCAGTACTATTATCATTCCAATAATATACTTTTATAGTTGTATAACTTATACAAAGTCCATGATCAGGAAAACATGATCATCAAACAACAAGTTAGACTAGTCTTAGTTACAAGACTAGAACGCTTTTACTTGTTCATATCTCTACACGTGTATTGGAGGTTTTACTCTTGCATAGGTTGTATTTCCTATACAAGTACCCAATACAGTTATAGCATAAAGATATAAAAAATAATAATAAACTTGGAGATAAATAATAACTAAATTATTATTGTCTCTAGGGCATATCTCCAACATTCCCTAGCATCTAATTCCTACAACAAATCTTATTTCTACAAATGCAAGTGTCTGACCAGTTCCCAGAGAAATATAATATCAGAGAAGTAGGCATGTGTGCTGATATGTGAAGTACAGTATAATTACCAGCTGGAGTATTAATTGGAACACTTAGTGATACTGCAGGTGCAATAGGTTGAATCTACAGGGGGCGGTCCTACTGGTAGAGGACTGGACTTAGCCACACTGTGCACCCTTTGGTTCTTCATATCAATGGCGAGAACCCATGACTTAGGGTGCAAGAATTTCACTCTGGCAGTCAGGTAAAGAATATCACCATCGTCATCACTGGCATTCATGCCAAAACAGGGGTCAGACACGAACAGATTCTGCAAGCCTGGCTGCTCTAGCTTCGCCTCATCATGGCTGCCGTCTGGCAGTGACAGTGGCAGTTCGGATTCAGTGTAGTCACCGACAGAAATTTGAGAAGCTCGGAGTGTGAAGTCCTTGTGCCAATCATTAATAGAACTACTACTACTAATATTTGTGTTGCTCCATGTAGTGATCGTCCAGCTTTCCATTCGGGAGGAGGGCCACCCAGTTTCCTTATCATGCCCATACAGCTGAATGATGTTAACTTCCAGAGCGACAAACCGGAGGCGGCCATTGACGAAGGAAATGCCGCGGGTATACCTTGAAGAGGTTAATGATGCATCTTTTGGAGGAAGTGGCACTGGCACGCCTCGGAGTGAAAGCTTATCCCCAAGTATGTCACTGCACAAGACGATGCCACGATCGAGATCGGCCCAGCCTATGGTGTCCCCGAACGTGATAACACTAGACGTAAAGAGATGGTTAAGTCCCTGGGGGGTGTTCACTGGGAAATCCAGAAGAAGAAGCTCTCTGGAGGTCCAGTCCTTGGAGTCACAATCGAGCAGGTGGAGTTCGAAACTGTTGGGGTTGTACCTTTGGGGAACAAGGGCGGCAATTGTGTAGCGGTCGTCACTGCGGGGGACGATGCCGACCTGGTTGAATCCGTAGAAACAACCTTGCGGGTCCGGTAGCAATTTGAGTGATGACTGTTTGTTGGGGCCGGCACGGTAGATGAAGAAGTCGCTCATGCGGAACCTCTGGTAGGCACGTCCAGACCCGACGTATACGTGGATCAGGATGAGGTCGTCCGCCATACAGAGGAGTCTCGGGGGGTGGCGGAGTATGCGCTCCGGGCAGTCCACGTACAGGTTGGAGGGGAGCGGTGGGCGCTCGCGGAGAAAAGAAACAAAGATCTCATCACCCCTCCTCGTCTTGGCTTTGGCGGTGGTGTGGTCCGGAATTTTGCCGGCTTGGGCATATGCGTGGAGCAGGATCCAGGAGGGGCGGGACATCTCAACAGAGGGGACGACGACGGAGGTCGACATGAAAGCTGTCTTTTGGGACGGCTCACCGGAGGAGACTGTGGAGGTAACTGCTTTTGGGACGACTCACCGGACGACGGAGATCGATAGGGGAACTGACTACTGGATTTGGAGACAGATCTACCGACTAAAGAATGGCGGCTGCGGCGGGGACGAGGGGTTAGGGTTAGCAATCCCGAGGTGGTGTAAGAATCTATTTGCCTAATTAATATAGCGGGAGAATTTATTATTTGCCCTTTTTACTCTGTTCTTTACTATTTGCCACACATTAGTTGGTCTTCTATTATTTGCCACATATTACCGTGACTTCTTACTATTTTGCCCTATTTCTCCTTTTACATGTATATATTGATTTCTTTTATTTCGAAATAGACTGTAAATACGGTACACGGACGGTACCCCTTGGGGCAAATATACATGGATGGACCGAACCAGGTCTGGAGGATCGATCAGATCAACCAAACACCTCGTCCTTCTTCTCAGCGGAGAAATAGAGGAGATGGACGGGAGCGCCGCCGGCAGTGGCCATGATCAACGACCACGAGTTGAAGCGTAGAGCGCCGCCGGCGCCAGGAGCGTGCAGCCATGATCGACGGCCATGAAGGCATGAACTGCTGCGCGGGAGCGCCGGCGACGGCAGCAGCTGAACCATGGATCATACAGCTGGTCCTGCACATCCTCTCGTGAGCCGTTGAGCAGGGTTAGCAGCAGCGGGCCCGCTGGTCTAACCAGAACTGGTTCCTGCCATGAGAATTGGTCTCAGCTGATAGAAGTTGTATCCTGGAACCTGGCTATACTGAAACTGTTTTTGCCCTGTAGTGTGATGCAGGAGCCTGCCTGTACCGGACCTCTAGTTTTCCAGGAATAAGGTCTTGTGATGCCATATTCAGACAAATTTGGGCCAGTTTGCATTGTAAACTTTGTATCTTTTGTACAGATAATTTGTGGGATGGAAATTGACATCATACATCACACAAAGATGACCAACTAATCACCTAACTTACCGCAGAAGTTGAGGTGGATCGATCGCAAACAAATCTGAAGAACTTACCGCAAGTCACTTACCTCCCGGCAATGGGGCAAACATGACAGGAAGGAGGGAAATTCAGCAGAGAGGAATCAGTTACCTGGATCGTGGCTGCAGTTCAAGGTCGTCGATCGTCGCCGCGCCACCCGTGGTCCGGCCGCTGCCGGCGGCGGCACTCCCGCCCATCTCCTCTGTTTCTCTGCTGCAAAATAGGATCGTGGTGTACTGGTGTTTGGTTGATCTGATCGATCCTCCAGACCAGGTTCGGTCCATCCATGTATATTTGCCCAAGGGTACCGTCCGTGTACCGTATTCACAGTCTATTTCGAAATAAAAGAAATCAATATACAGGTAAAAGGAGAAATAGGGCAAAATAGTAAGAAGTCACGGTAATATGTGGCAAATAATAGAAGACCAACTAATGTGTGGCAAATAGTAAAGAACCAGAGTAAAAAGGGCAAATAATAAATTCTCCCTAATATAGCTCACGAGTTCCTTTCTAAAAACAAAAACAAAAAGTAATTTGGGGACCATCAGTATTCAACGAGATGAACTCACTCACCCGGTGAAGACAATGTACTGGAGAATTTCTGCACCAGCAAAATCACCCGTATTGTTTAACTCGCATAGTTAAACACCAGAAATTCTGCATCCGGATGAAATCCTGGTGTCTGAAGCATCCCCATCCGTTTAGAGTTTTAGACACAAGACATGATGGGACGGCCGACGACACTGACATACCGCATCCGGATGAGAAATCCTGGTGTTCGCTACCTCGGCAGCAAATGTGCCTACAGAAAATAATTCAGCAGCACATGTTATAATAACGGAATTTTGATATAGCGGATGCTATTGAAACCTGCGTTGAAAGTCTGATACGAACTCTATAGTTTGAACTTGCTCACCCCTAAACCTCTTTGGTTTGTCCAATTTGAAAAATGCAAAAATTAGATGTCATGGTACTTATATTCTACATGAAGCGAAATAGAAAAACATGAGATGTTTCGCCACAGGAAAACCACATAATTTTTCTGCTGGATTAAGCGTCTGACATAGTTGTCATTCAAACAAAAGAGTCTTTTCATGATACCGGACTCAAGGGAAAATTTCCCCTAGAATTGCATGTTTCTTCAAATCAGCAAATCAATGGAAGAGAGTCAGAGGAAGAAGGACAAGACGACTATTTTAAAGGCAAGCGATGAGTTGATCTTGCTGTTTCGACAGACCTTGGGGTCTTATTTGTAGCTGGCGTGAAAACAGTCATGCAAATCGAACAAGCTCTATATGAGATGTTTATAAGGAATTAAATCATTCGTGCATTTGAACTAACAAGACTATTAACTCATATAAACGAAGTCTATTAACATTTCATTTTGAACAAGGAATGGGTCAGAAGGAGTGAAGGACTGGTAAAAATACATAGTACAACCCAAAGCATGACACGAAGAAAAGGAAATTATAATCCAGTTCCTTGATTTTACGGGGAGGATCCTGAAGGAGAAGCGTAAATTACATTGGGTCCGAAAATCCCCGCTTCAACGAACCAACTTTACAACCGCCGGGGATGAGACCACTTGGGGTCGTAGACCATCGCTTGCCATCCTCCAGCACATCGCCGACGAGGACGCCCATTCGGCGCATATTTCGGGCTATACTAAGAAGAAAAAACAATTTGTCTAATTATTATTGCCGCTGCTTGTGTTTAGTATATACTTATATATTTGCTGATACATTTTTATGTTTTACTGTCTCCAATCTCCAACGAATGATGCATCGAATGATGATAAATTATACTCCATGTGTTCACTATTATAAGATGTTTTAGAAATTTCAGTGTGAATAGATACGGAGTAAAATGAGTGAATCTCCCACACTTAACCCTGTAGAATAGTGAACCGAGGGAATGCTATTAAACATGTCATATTCGTGGTATACCTTTTCTTAAAGTGGACCTGCCTGATTCAAAATCTTGTATCCGCCATAAAATTAGGATGATGAGGTAGCAGAATTTAGTGTCATGTTGGAATGACATGTGTCGCCTCAAGTGAAAACCACTTCAATTAATTGAAATTTAACTTTGTGCTGCATGATGGACCGAAGTTGTTTTTTTAGATAAAAAAGGCAATAATGGCCAACTTCGAATTAACAAAGCTCAGAGTTTTATAACGGCAAATTACAAGGTTTTGAGGAGAATCTCTCACAAAGCAGAACAAGGAAAATCTAATGGAAGTTGTTCGGTTTAGAAAGTTTGAGTGTTGATCTGTTCGACTTTGATTTGTACTAGTAGGCAAATTTGGCAACAGAAAATTTCGGAATCTCATTATGAATTTATGATTTGTGAAAAGTAAAAATTCCCAAGGAACTGCTGTACATGGAAGAAACAAGTAAAAACGGTAGTGCATCGTGCTGAAAAGGAAACAAATAAATCACCGAAAATGCAATACCACTCCTAGGAGCGCACCCACCCAACAGATTAGCCGTCGATCCGTGTTGGAGATTCGTGCAGCTGCTTTGACCACTCCTTCCGTGTGAATGCACTTACGTTTTCTTTGCCGACACACCTTGTACTTTGCCCAGCTTAGGGAAGCCATAAGCGATGGGTAGATTAGGGATTCCTGCCCCGAGCTGTCTTCTCTCTCACCTACACACTGAGCTCTCTCTCCCCTCACGAAGTTGCCCCCGGCGTGCTCCACGAGCGCAGCTCCGGTGAGCTCGACTCCCAACTCCAGATCCAGCTCGAGCGCGATCACCTCCTCCGGCAAGCTCGATTACCCTCTCTGGTTCCTACCTCCTCTGGCGAACTCGAGTCCCTTCTCTATAGTCTCCCCGTCGACGGCGACGGTAGCCGGCGGCGAGAGGGGCGGCGGGGACAAGAAGCATCCGCCGATCTGCCGCTCAGACGGAGGCCAGGCCGCTCTGGCAGCCATGGAAGACGAGTCCGGCGGTCGTCCTGCTTTTCCGTCGACCTGCAAGCATGGAGATCCGTCCTCTCTGCCCTGATTTTTTTCTTGCATATTCTCATATCTTTTTTGTCTCAGATCTTTTTCACTCGGATGTGTTCAAAGAATTTCTTACTGCACTGACTCTGTACTATTTTTAATGGAAAAATGGTCATCATTATTCGGAGATCTGTTTTGTATTTTTATTCTCAGATCTGCAGTAGCACAAAATTCGTGTCTTTTTTTCTAGTGGAATCACGTTCATTTTGTAGAGTGATGAAACATGTTTGTGTGTTTATGTGTCTATGTTCTGTTAGTACATCTGGAAAATCAATTCCAGATTTTTTTTGTAATGCACATATTCACAAAATGCATTAACACAAAAAAGTTAATGTAAATATCCAGATTTTTTAATCCATGGATCTAACAGGATTTCTGTTAATTTCTTGATTTTTTTCTTCCGAAACATGTGAAAAAGATGCTCTTCTATAAATTAGTTTGCTAATGCATCTCTTCAATCTTAATGTATTGTGTTAAAGCACGCATCCTGGTTATTACTTAGTCTCTAAGTTTCTTGCTAGTACATAACTCGAAAAAATATATTGTTAATGCATAAATTTCCTTGTCTAAAATTCTTGTCAGTACACAATCAGAAAAAATGTAATGCATAAATCCTTGTTAGTGCATTATTTCCAAAATTTGAATTGGTACTTATACGGGAAAATACATTTGTTAGTACATAATTGGAAATCGTTGCAAGTACATAATCCGAAAAAGTCTTTGTTAATAATCTGAGAAATCAAATGTTATGACTTAATCCGAAAAAGTCTTTGTTAATAATCTGAAAAATTAAATGTTATAACATACTCCGAAATTTGAGTTTTTTATTAGTACACACAATTACACATTTCCATGTACTGTATGATTAACGATTTGTCTTTTTTTTTTGTTTAAATCCATCAATCCAAGAATTCTGTTAATGCATGGATCCAAACAGATTCATGTATGTCCTAACGTGCTGACTAAATGATTAAGAATAGTGGATCCAAGGAAAAAAATTGTTTGTTGGTGACTGAAATTTTCCACCATGGATGCATTTGTGAGAAACTATCGTACATTTTTTCTGATATGTAATGTGGACAGAAATTTATTTCATAGTAGATCATGGAATTTTTGTCTGAGATGGATTGTTAGTGCATAAGCATTTTCAGGATGTATGTATATACATCAACATTTTGTGGATGTAGGCGTCTTGAAATATGTATTTTTTTTCGTCCTCCAACTATGTAAAGTTCCGAAGGGTATTTTAGGCACTTTGACATGCACTAGTAGAGGTTAATGAGGGGGTGTGAATCTTCTGCTGAGATTACTCATTTCAAGGAGTCAAACACCGTTTGGTGGGCCCGACTCTAGCACGGATCTCCAACAAAGATGGACGGCTACGGTGATGGGTGGGTGCGCTCCTAGTAGTGGAATCGCTGCGTTGCTACTACAACGGTGATGTCGTCCTGCTTCCCGCCGTGGTGGAAGCCGCTCCCGGCGGCGGCGGCTTGCTTCTGGCTCTCCATGCTGAACGGCGAGACTTTCTTAAAGCTCCTCGACATCTCGTACGCGATGCCGGCGACGACGTCCGCCATGTTCTTGGGTGAGTATCCCTGCGCCGTGCCCATCCGCACGACCCGCTCCAGCTCGACGTCGAACACATTGTCGAACAGCCCGTCCGTCCCGACCACCACGACGTCTCCACCCCTCACCGGCATCTCCCCGACGTCCGCTTCGGCGATGCTGTCCCCGGTCCCGCGGGCATTGAGCTGGAGCGGGCAGTTGAAGTAGCTCTGCTGCGCCCGCGAACGGTGCACGATCTTGCCGCCTCGGAGCACGGCGAAGGCGCTGTCACCGATGTACGCCCACTTGAGAGACGTGCCTGCGAGCGAGAGGATCACGGCCGTGGAGGCCCCGGACGCGTCAGACGCGACCGTCTCGTCGTAAGCCCGCTGCAGCAGCGTGTAGGGGCAGACAGGCGTGCCGGGCTCAATCGCCACGACGTGCATGAAGGCGCTCGCCATGAGCCCGCGTGCGAACGCGGAGGCGTCTACGCCGCGACGGCGGCACCCTCCCACGCCATCTGCCAAGCCGAAGACGCCCGTCTCGTCGTGCCCGAAGTGCGCGTCTTCGTCGTGGTTCGGTAGGTAGCACGAAGCCCACTCTATCCTCAAAACCCTCGTCGCGTCATCCTCTGAGGTCGAAGCGAGAGGCACTTCGTGGAGTTCTTCAGGTTCCTTGGCATCGACGTCCTCCGAAACCAGTGGCGGCGGCGGCAGCAGGGAGGCGACGAAGCTGGCGACGCGCTCTTCCTCGCCGAGTGCTGGCGCCGGCGAGACGCGTTTGCCGAGACCGAACGCGACGCGGAGGGCGTCCGGGGTTCGATCGTCGATCTCGCTCAGGGTTTGCTGGATCTGCTTCAACTTCTCCATCGCGGCCGTCCCCGTCCTCCTCGCTCTCGGGGCTGCGGCCCTCCTCCTCGTTATCGCTCTAGAGACCGCGGCCAACACTCGCCTCAGGTCGAAAATCAATCTGTTTGCAGATCGGTTCAAGCGCGAGGGCATATTTTCTTGTGAATATGGGATTGGAAGATCGGCTGCACCCCGTTTGAATATAAGCCGGGGTTGTACTCAGTTTACGAGTAGGATACGGTGCCAGCCATCTCCTCCTTTTTCGGAACTAAACCCAGTCGGAAATCTGAATACGAGTAGGATACGGTCAAGTCTCATACTCTCATAGCATTGTCGTGTCGGTGGCATATGAGCATGTGTCCGGAAAATAATTTGAAATATCGACAAAATTCGAACAAAATTTGGTGGGTACATTTCGACAGTCTATGTGCATACCCCATGGTTCACAAATAACAAACATTTTTGTGGACCGTGTAGACCACACAAAAAAACTGTGAGAACATCTTTAGCAACAAATCTTGTCTATTTTAAAAGTGACACGAAAATATCAAATTTCACTTCGGCATACAGCAGCATATGTCTGAAAAATATTTTGAAACATTGAAAAAATTAAAAAAAAATTATGCATACATCTTGACATTCTATATTTCTGTTTCACGAAAAACTAACATTTTCATCTTATGATTTTTCTAAATTCTCCTCTTAACGCGTCATGGCTGTTGAAAATTTTCTTGGATACTTTGTATGCAATAATGAAATATGGTTCAACATGAGATAGATACAATAGCATTCTCTTTTTTTCATGGAGCTTTTGTGTTCCTATATTTTGAGAATCGCACATTGACCTTGCATATGCATTAACTTTCATATATTTGTGTTGTGTTAACGATGTAATGAACAAGAATGGACATGTAATTGATAATATACCCCTCTATCATGCACACATGTTTTGCTTGCTCTTTGGTGTGTAGGTACGTCAACACATCTACCTACCCTACATGGTGATGACGTTTAAGGACGACTCTTTGTGATGTGGGGGAGATGATGTCGTGCAGCCACATCCATCGCTATGCAAAGCTCTCCAACATATGTAAAGTCACCATGCACCTCAAAGGTGAACTCCTTCCACTATGTGATCCACTATATGTTACCTTTAGATGATATACTACTTGACCATTGTTCCTTTGCATTGCTACGTGTGTCACAATGGGTACGTGTCCACGTGAGGATGGCCACGAGGGGATGGCCAAGGTGCACGAAGAGTAAAGCCCGACAAGACATGGCTTAGAAAAGGAGAAGGAAGAGGATCCTCTAGCTTCAGGAGCGGTGCTACAACTAAGCTCCAAGAGCGGTACTACCGCTACAAGTACCAGTCTACTACCGTGGGACCCCAAATGCTCTCAAGATCGCCTATGATACCTAGCTGGTACTAGCACCGGATAAGAGATTACATATATTCACGAAGCATGATCGCTGACACTACCGCCCGTGTGTACCGGTATTACCGCTACCTCCCCAGGTGCGGTACTATTGTTGCCACCGCTGCCCGTGTGCAGTCAATGGGCTAAAACCCTTGTATCCCCTTTCCCACCTACTCCTTCGCGTATAGACTATAATAGGGACCTCCTCCGTCAGATCTAGGATAGGAAAGATATGAGATATAGAGTTGAGATTGTGCTCATCCTCCCATCTTGTGGAGAAGACTCCTCTTTTAGATTCAAGGCCTCTCCCTAGATTATTTATCTATTAAGTTGCATCAAGATCCCTTCTTGTGCTTAGTTGTTCTTGGTTGGATTCTATCGTGGTCGTCTCTCCCGTGAGATTCTTCTCTCCTCCCACAATCCTACCGAGCAGCTCGTCAATTCTCTCCATTTGGAATTCTATTGGGTCGTCTGCATAATAGACCACCTGTCAATCCATTAAACTATGCTATACATCACAGTTGTAGGATCATGCCGGTAAACATGGTCAAACACTGCTGCATTTCTCGCTTTCCAAATAGCCCAGAGAACTGCAGCCACCCCTACAGAAACAACATTTCTCTCTTTCAAGCTAAGGAAAAATAGCCGCTAGTCATGGTGGTAGCTACACACCCTAGTTTGACCGACCCGTATGCGTCACAGAAAAAAAGAGAATACTCAAGAGAATGGGGGGATGTCAACATTAGAGTTGCTAGGATTATTCAAAAGTATTTTGAAATTTTTTCAAGTCATATTCCGGGTGTAATTATTATTTTTAAAAGTCGACGAAAAAAGTCAACGGAAAAGTCAACCCTACAAAAAGAGGACCAAAAAATATTTTTTTCGAAATTCTGAAACCAGTTTTGTACACCAAAATTCCATACTCTACTACAATATGAATCCAAAACAGGTATATACGGCTTACATCGCCTTGTAATTTATGGTGTGTAGCTACCACTATGACTAGCAAATCGCCTCTCTTCAAGCTAAACGTCATAATCCAATCGGTCAAATCTTGAAAATGAACTGGAATATCTGTCAGGCCTGTGGCACACCTGACCACGCCCCAGATATATCTAGCCAAGCAGCATTCAAAAAATAAGTGATCTATACTTTCCAACTCGTCACAGAAACAACACTTGTTGTCTGTACCCTTCCAGCCCCTCTTAATAAGAACATCTTTAGTTAATATGCTTTTATGAAATGCCAACCAAAGAAAGATCTTAATTTTTAAAGGAATTTTAACACGCCATACATTTCTATGTGGCCACTTTACCTCACACATTTTCAACGCAAGATACATCGATCTTACTGAAAAGGAACCTGTTTTTGTCAGTATCCATCTACATCTGTCCTCCCTATCATTTAGTTCTGCATCTACACATACCTTCTGTAAGTCCGTCCATAAATTAGCTGTTGTCCCCCAAAGATTTCTACGAAACCTTAGAACCTTCCAGCCCTTACTGAAAACATCGGCTACCATAATACCCCTATTCAATAAAATATTATATAATCTACTAAATTGCTCGCTAAGAGGTCTATTCCCTATCCACAAGTCTTCCCAAAATCTAGTACGCATACCATTGCCTACATTTTTCCTACAGAACTTAAAAAAAAGTATCCTTAATCTCCATAAGACCTTGCCAGAAATGAGATTGTCCTGGCTTTTTTTCACATGCAGCAAGGGTTTTCCTAATATATTTTTTCCTAAGTAACCCTTGCCACACTCCTTCTATCAGTTATATACTTGTTTCCCCACTTGGATCAACTAAAAAAAATACATTTGCATAATACATGTTTCGCTTCTCAAAACACTTTGATTTCTAGTCGGAAAAACTTCGAAATAACCTGCTGACATGTCCCAACATTGAGAACGTATGTACAGAAGAAGAGACTAAGAAGAAGAAGAAGAAGAAGAAGAAAAAAACTGATGTAGATCACGGATACGATGATGAGACAATGAACGCGACGAGCACAGTAATATCGTCCGCGTTGCCGCCGCGGCGTCGGTCTCCTCGTTGGTTCCGGCTATCGATGCTGTACGGCGAGTCCCTGGTGGCGCTCAGCCGCTCACCGATATCTCGTAGGCGACGCCGGCAACCACGTCCGCCATGTTCTTGGGAGAGAAGCCCAGCGCCGTGCCCATCCCCACGACCCGCTCCAGCTCCGAGTCGAACACGTTGTCGAACAGCCCGTCTGTCCCGACAACCACGACGTCCCCGTGACTCAACTTCATCTCGCCGACGTTCGCTTCGGTAATGCTGTCCCCGTTGCCGCGGGAGTTCAGCTGGAGCGGGTGGTTGAAACGCTTCTGCTGACGCTCCGAACGGTGCAGGAGCCTGCCGTCCCGGAACACGGCGAAGGCGCTGTCGCCGATGAACGCCCACTTGAGAACCGTGCCGGCGAACGAGAGGATGACCGCCGTTGATCCCCCGGTCGCGGCCGATGCGACCGTCTCCTCGTACGCCCGCTCCAGCAGCGTGTAGGGGCAGACGGGCGTGCCGGGCTCGATCGCCAGCACCTGCATGAAGGCGCTCGTCATGAGCCTGCGAGAGAACGCGCCGGCGTCCACGCCGCGCTTGCGGTACCCGCCCACGCCGTCCGCCACGCCGACTACGCCGGTGTCTTCATGCCCGAAGTGCGCGTCCTCGTCGTGGCGTCTTGCGTAGCAGGAGGCCCAGTCCATCCTCAGAGCACGCGGCTCGGCGCCGTTGGCGTTCACCCGAGACTCGTCGATATCGTCGTCGCCGCGCTCTCGCAGACGCAGCTGCTCAAAGGACGCGAGGAAGCTGGCGACGTCTTCGTCGTCGGAAGAGCGAGTGACCCGTTTGCGGAGGCCCAACGCAGCGCGGAGGGCGTCGGGGATTCGTCTGTCGATCTCGCTCAGGGTTTGCTGGATCGGCTCCAACGTCTCCATGGCTGACATCTCTGACGGTTTAATCTCTTGGGTTCTCTGTATGGGCAATTTATTTGGCTTAAATTGTAGACCGAGGAGTTCGCAAATTATTATGTATGTTCGGACTCCGATATGCCGTATCCAGCAGAACCCAAGATGTATGCCCATAAAGCAGACTAAGCAGACTCAGATCGATTTAATACACGGGGATGTCAAAGCGAGCATTGTCAGCCATGAAGACCCCTCGGGAGGGATTGTGGCTCCACGATTTCCCTTCGCCTTCCGAGAACTTCCATTCAAATTTAAAGTTTTAAAATCTAATTAAATACCATGGTGTATCAGTACTTTGTTCTACCTGTGTGGCAGTGTGTTAATTTTTTTGATAATAAATACCATCTACTATAGCCTCTGTAAAAATGACAAATATGGATATCTTGGTTCTGAATAGTTTAACTTTTTTCTCTATAATTTGGTTATGTTGCTGAACCAAAATTGCGAGGTATTTCATATTGAAAATTTGCACGCTCATAGTGTACATGGTTCACTATATACAAGTATTTTTTGGAATATTTTTAAACTTCGAAATCAGTTTTTTTAATAAAAAAAAGGGTTACCTCTAGCCTGTCCACCATTACAACCATTTGCCTTTTTTTAATTTTATGAGGCAACTATATATTGATTAAGAAGGAGTTAGAGGTTTAAACATTGTTTACATCACCGACCATAAGGCCCAACCAAAAGCTAGATAGGGATTATCCCCTAGTAGAATAAACTCCAAATGCTTGGCACCCGCTTTGACCCATGTTTGTGCCTCGTCTTTGATCCTTCCCAAAATGATCGAAGGAAGGGCGGGCTTGTGCCGGAACACTCTAGCGTTGCGCTCGGTCTATAATTCCCAAGAGATAAGCATTGTGAGGGATTCAAACGCCTTTTGCCTAGTGGAGTCATTGACGGTCATATGAGTCTACCAATCTTGGACACAATTGAAGTTGTCCCAAGAGCTCACGCCCAACCATGATAAGTGTAGCCAATTCTTCACCATGCGCTTAGCGAACCGGCATTGGAACAAAAGGTGAGAGGTTGTCTCTCTCATTTGCTTGCAAAGTGGGCAAAGATCACAATTTGGCCAACTCCTCCATCGTAATCCATCCACCGTTGATAAGCAAAGCGAAGAATTTGCATTTGGGTGGGCGCCCACACCTTCCACACTAGCTTCTTTATGTTGAATGAGGTGGTGCCTATGAATTGTGCTTGGTAGGCCGAACTTGCCGTGTAGGATCTCGTGGAGAACATGGTCATCTGATGGTGTGGGGGACGTCTTAATCAAGGTGCACTTGTTGTAGAGAGATCCAAAGGGCAACGAATTGTTGTTTGTGGCGAGAGTGACCCCGTCGGAAGTGTTTATTTGGTTTATCCATGCCTCATCTTGCATGGCCTTTTGCACACACCATTTTTTCCGCTTCAACATCAAGTAGATGACGGAGAGGAATAAGCTACAAAACATGCTTGAACACTGTGAGAGTGTAGTGTTTTTGTTGTTGTTGAGAAAATGGTATGGTAGTACTTAATATTTCCCAAATATGTATGGCTTCTTTACAATATGGTTCACATTGCAAACTGATTAAATTATGTACATGATGTTACTGGCAGCACGTAACTTTTTACCTAGCTAGATGTATGAAACATTTTGTCCCTTCAGGTAATCATGTCAAAGGATATATCATAAACCTGGCTAAGTGGCTAGATGACCATCAAACGAAAGGTCATGTCTCTTAATTCCATGAACAAAGGCCTCGAGGTTCCCCTTCGATACAGACCTTGCCTCACCCACCATAACCCTCTCCCTCATCTCATTCATCTTGTCCTGCAACCGTCTCCCATCGTCTCCTTCCATGATCCTCTCGACACAGTCTTTCACATCGGATCGTCGAGTGCTCCGTAGCCGGATCCCTACCTCCCACATCTTAACGATGAAGGCAGAGTTGATGAACTGGTCACCGGCCACAGGGAAGCACAGGAGACGAACCCGGTGCTGTATGGCCTCGAGCGTGGAGTTCCAGCCGCAGTGCGTGAGGTAGCACCCGACGGCCTCGTGCGCTAGAACGCCTCCCTGCGGCGCCCATGTGACGACCTTCCCACGGCCGGCGACCGTCTCTAGGTACCCGGCGGGGAGGCCGGCTCGCCACGACGGATCGTTCTTCAGAACCCACAGGAACGGCCGCCCGGTGGCGTCGAGACCGTGCGCGAGCTCGGTGATCTCGTCCGGCGCGATCGGCGCCACCCAGCTCCCGAACGAGACGTAGATCACCGATCCTGGACGTTGCTGGTCCAGCCAGTCCATGCAGGATCCATCTGCCTGCCACATGCTAGGGTTCTTGGCTGGCAACTTGTGTAGATTCTCAAGTTGTCCGTCTGTCAACAGTGGCCCAACTTGGAGGATTTGCAGGCCCTGCGGCCCGTGGAGTTGGTCAAAGTCTTCGCCGGGAAAGGAGTTGACGAGGAGGCAGCCGAGGCTCTTGGCGCGCTGCAAGATCTGGAGCCAGAAGGCGAATCTCGATTTCTGCGATGCTGCGCAGCCGACGAGCCATGGCAGCAGCTCCTTGGTGCCCAGCTCTAAGCTTTCAGGTAGTATCCGGAGGTTCGTTGCGTTCTGGAGGTCTGCGTTTGTTTGATCTGTGTCTTTCGTGAACTCTTTTGTCGAAACGGGAATGCCTGTGTACGGTGTACCAATGAGGCAATGATAAATCAGTAAGGAATTAATCAAATAAAACGGCGGACAATAATTTCTTTTGCAAGTGTGCCGTGTGCAGCTATCAAATCAGTACAAGTAACGATCATTGGAAATTAATTAAGGTCACATTGAACTAAAATACTAGGCTCTGATGAGCTGGGAGCCTGGGACTGAAGTCAACTTTGCTACTCATGCAGGACTAAACTAGGCACAGACATCGGGTATGCGCTACAAATGCCCTGAATCGGAAGTAAAATATGGAGCACGTCTGAGATATGTATGTCCCACTAGCTGGTTAACTGATTGCGGCGGGCGCCGGGGCAGAAAGATCTAAACAAGCCACACCAGGCATGCTATAACTTCAAATGATAAGTTCAAGCCTGTTCCTGCACTCTTGCAGAATGGCGCCAATCGTAATCTTGATAGGGTTTAAGCATGCATGCGAATTCTCCTTCCGAAGTCTTATTTTATCTGTCAGAAAGATGCCTGATCGCTCAAGTTAATCTACAACTGGAACTAGCAGCGCGTACCATAAACAAAGACGCGCTGCGACTATATGGCAAGATCTAGCTAGGACAATCAATTTTCCTTGGTACCGGCCTGAAGATTATCATTAAGTACAATACAATGCAATGCATGTATGACTACGTAAGTAAAGATTTCATGTAAAGTATATCACTAATAGCAAGGACAGTGCATCTATCAGGTAGTATTAATTAGTATACGTACTTATAACATTTTCTTTTGCTGGACAGTAAGTGAGATATATGGTCCTTCCTTCGGTTGTATAGACATAGGACCGTTGTATAGGATTGGATTTGGATCTCATATACAGAGCCATGTGAGTGCAAGTGACGCTGCCGGGCGTACCTTGACCCGATCTTACGAAAATACCGGCCGTATACTTGGTACTCCAGAGACGGGAGTAGTTGAAACCCGAAACGGCCGGGGACCTGGATGCATACCGGAATCTGAGATGAAACCCTGTCGAAGAAGCTCCGGGATGGCAGCCACGACGCGAAAGCTCGCCAGCATCGCCGGCCAGAACCCCACGGACGGCAGGCCACACCGGGAGGCCACCGGGATGGCCCACGACGCGAGGACGTCAACGACGACGCACTCGGCGTGCCCCCGCGTCAGCATCAGCTCCAGGTGCGCGGGCATGTGGTGCTCCATGGCGTGCGCGATGCTGGCGAAGCCCGGGGGCTCGCCGCTGCCATCGTCGTCCGCGATGCCGCTGGGGATTGACGCGAGCTCCACGCCAGGGCCGGCGACCTTGACGCAGCTTCCCATGCGGCGGTGGACGAAGTCGGGCACGGCGACGGTGGCCGCGACGCGCGCGGCGAGGGCGCGCGCCAGGTGGACCATCGGCGTGACGTGCCCCTGCGAAGGGAACGGCACGAGGACGACGGCGGTAAGGTCGGCGAGCTGTGGATCTGCTCCCATGTCGACAGGGTTTTCGAAGCAAAACGAACGAACAATGTGCGCGGTGGTCGCTACGATCGAGGGGCACTCGAGCTTGGCCTTCGAACGTGGTGTGCTGGTGTGCGTGCATATTTAAAGATGTGGCAGCGCGCGCGCTCGCTGCTTGCCTATTGTTCATGTCCCTCTCCCTCTTCCATTTGACATTGGTTAATTAAAGTTGTTGTTATCTCTTCGGCCACTCTACTATCTCATGGTTAGCTGTATCTGTTAGCCGTTACCATCCATTTTTGGCCACTGCCAGCTTGGTAATCTTTAGAAATGCACTTATTTGGAACATATTAATGAGATGAAAATTGGAAATTATTGACATCACAATAAATAATGACTAAATTTCACACAATCACGAGATTAATATGCAGAGTATCACAAGGCACCTATTTAGAGCATGTTTGAAACGCAGGATAGGAAAAACACAAATAGTAAAATTACAGGAATATGATAGGAATGCAGGTGTAAACCTATGGATTGGAAACCACAGGAAAATTCCCTATGTGAGCGTTTGGATGGACTCAGGAAAAACACAGGAATATTTGGGATGATCTTTGAAAAAATGACATTGCATCTGCTTAATTGGCGAAAAGACAATTTGTGCAAACTGATACGTAAGTTCATGGTCTCAATCTGGTTGTCCACCACTACAGAGTCCATTGCGGAGAGTTGGAGAAGCCATGAGATTTGTCTGTACCGTCGCTGGCTACAAAGAGCAGCGCATCAGAGCGTTACATTTTTTTACCTAAAAAAGAGGAAAGAGTTGGAGGAGATATATTCAATGGCTAGCAAGAGCTTCTTGTGATGGTGTTGCTTTGTTCGTACAGGAAAAATAAAAGAGGCCGGAGCTAATTTTTTTCTTCCTGTACTTTTCCTATGAGATCATAGGCAAAGGGAAACTTTCCTGTAAAATTCCTACGAGCGAATCCTGCGTTTCAAACGACACTACAGTAGGCATTCCAGAGGATTTCCATTTCCTACGTTTTTCCTTTAGAAATCCTACGTTCCAAACGACCCCTTAAGAACATTTTATAAAAGTTGATACGGTTTTGTGCCTGATTTCGCCAAACTCACATAATAACGCAGTTTCAAATCAACTCTATATCATGAAATTGTGTTATTTCTGATTTTATGTGTTCGTTCTGCAGGGTTTGAATTGTTGAAGTGCATCGCAGATATGTAGCTTTGGGATACAATTTGTCCCTGAATAAAAACTTCCAATAAATATAGTTTTTTACTCCTCCGGAAATATAAGGCCTGCTTTTGTGCTTAATTGGGGTAAGACTTTGACTTCTAATTACCTTATTAATATGTAAGTTATGTGGTGTAAGTTTAGGTCAATAGTTTTTCTTAGAAGAAGTGTTTATTTGTTATTGTGGTTTTGTATCACTTAATAAAATAAATGAACAAAATTGTGGTCAAACTCTTTTCTTGAGTCCTGATGAACACAAATTTATTTGCATTTCGGCCAAAAAGAATAAAATTGGTCCATGAATCTATATTGGTGGCTTCTTCTTTGGATCTGCAGTTTAATGCTAGTTTGTGCATCACACAATAATTCCTACTTATCTGTTTTGATTATAAGATTAGCAAGTAACATGCTTGGTTGACTTTGGGATAAGATAACATTGGTTTTGTGCGTGAATGCTTTGTCATCATGAAATGTTGCTTTCATCATTTAACTAGATGTCCATTTGGACATGTACTGATGTACATTGTCCGCAATCAGTTGGATATCGTTGTTTAAATCCTTTAAGCTTTGAAATGCTTACGGTAGAGAATAATGTGGTACATAGTTGACAAAATGTAGCACCTTGGATTATACTATCTGACAGGTTGTTATTCCAACATGTGCGCAAACTCTCTGCAGAACTATCATAATACATTATGATAGCAATTATTGTCTGCTAGTGAGACACAACGATTTTTGTCAGCAATAAATAAATGTTAAACTAAAACATATCTTACATTTTGTCAACACAAGTTCTGGTTGGTAAGATAACATTTTCATTAATATATTATTTTCGAGAACTATTGTCCGAGAGATGATTTTTCACCAACCTACTTGTAGACATACTACATAGAACTACCAACGCTATGCAAACAACACCCCTAATCCTTATTTTGGTTACAAATATGTGGAGCTAAAAGACATTGGCATGGATAAATGGTTTTTCATTCAGTTTGCTCAATCAACAAGAATTTCGTAGTTCCAAGATGATGACATGAACCATTGACCAGATGTTAAGATCACCCATAATCCTTATTTTGGTTACAAATATGCGGAGCTAAAATACATTGGCATGGATAAACTGTTTTTCATTTCAGTTTGCTCAATCAACAAGAATTTTGTAGTTCTAAGGTGATGACATGAACCATTGACCACATGTTGAGATCTGCTCAAGGTTTGATATTTGTTCAAACTATGAGAACAAACACTACATGTTTTCCACCAGATGATAAAATTAGTACAACGTTGTGAACATTTTATGTGTGCGCAAATTTGTGAGTTGATTGAGATATTGAGTCGTCTCAAATATAATAGTTTTATTTGCATGAACAAACTATTCTAACACAAACAACATTCTTTTATTAGTATGAACAAAATTTTGAAGTCTCACGCATCGCTCCACTGGTTGTTGTGGGGTAGCAAACACAATGTGGCACAACAAGCCTCCAAAAAGATGAAGTGTGAAACAGAGTACAACAAAAAAAAGAGTCAAAACCGAACAAGCCAAAACCTGAATCATGTTTTTTCTACTCCCTCCGTTTATAAAAGGATGTCACAACCAACCTCAAATTTACATGTATCTATACATGATTTAGTGTGTATATATATACAAATTTGAAGTTGGTTATGACATCCTTTTGTTGAAAGAATTTGTTTTGCTAACTGAGGGGGTGAAGCATCTTTGCACCAATAGTAGTTTGGGTTAAGTATCAGAGAATATTAGTCTTGCGCGACTGGACACACATAAAGCTACACATGTAGTCGCGCACTGTCATTAAGCATCCGTTGTTTAATCTAGTGTCTCAGCCATCAAGCGGGCTAATTCTGGTTGCTAACATAATCATCTTTTATGGCATGAGGCGCTTAACTCAACACGTGTCTTCTAGTACGGAACCTCTGCTTCAACCTCGTGTTTAATTCGGAGTCTCAAGCTATTAAGGTGAAGCGATTCTGTGTTTTCAACATGATGATGTGCAAAGAAGCAACATACATCGAGAGCTATAATCATGACAATCAAGTTACTAGGCCGCAGCCTCTACTTCAACCATGTGTGTTCAGGCTAGGGTATCAAGCTGTTATCAGACTGATGCCTTGAGATGTGTCCAAAGGAATTTGTTTTAGGAACGAGTATGTCTGAGCACGCAACAAGTTTCAGTTTTAAATCTATCCCCCCTCTTGATAGTGTGGATTTTACTATGATACTCAAAGCTATGAAAAGAATACTACTGTCTTCAACCTTGTTAGATTCAAGTTTTATGTGCACTGGATCATCCATGAGTTTCAAGATATAAGTGGCTGATCATCACGAATAGTCACTCGTACATGGAGTTCGTCAGTCTTCATCCTATGCAACCCATCATTATCCACATCCACCTTCAGGTAATCATCCAGCCAACCTTTGACAAACTTGTCGTGAGCCGCATTCATCATGTCAAGATGGAGATCGAGGACCTGCACCCAATAGCAATCTACTCAAACACCATATCCTGGACTGGAGGAGCGGATGAAAGTCTAATTGCCAAGGTCCATTGTGCACGGCATGCTTCCAATCTCCTTCAAAGCTAAACCGGACAACGAATATGTTGTCACCATTGTCTCTGAACTGTGCAAGTCGATGCAAACTCCACGCCATCTGCATCGCCCTCTCCAGGGCACTCAAGATTTGTTTCTTTGGCCTAAAGGCCTTGCCAACAACTGCACATCTAGGTTTGGGACATGGGTGGGCTGAATGTGCTTGATGACGCCTCCTTCTCTGTCAACACAAACAACACATCCCGTCGAGGAGGAGAACCACAACACCGACTCGCATGCACCACGATAGCAGCCGAGAGCCCGAATCACAGGACGCTGAAGAGATAACGCCTGCACCACGATAGCACAGAGAGACGAGAGCCTGAAACACAGGTCGCTGAAGAGATCACGGTGCTGCAAACGCCTCCAGCACCAAAGAGAACCACACTACGATCAACGAGGAGGAAATCCTAGCTTACCATGATCGCCCTAGCGCGCCGGTAGTGGAGCCATGTATTACTGAAATTAACCTTATAGTCAATCAGAACATTACAGAATTCTTGAACGCCATAGTGATGACATATGCAGGTTAGACGAACTAAACAGAAAGTAGAAGGGTGACAACCTACGAAGCACCGATACGGCGATACGGATACGGCGATACGGATACGGCGATACGGAATACGGCGATTTCTAAAAACAGCAATACGGCGATACGTCGAGTATATGTGTAAAAATAATAAAATCAGCAGTCACTCACTCCCTGTCCAGCAAATCAGCAAGCAAATTAGCAGGCAAATCAGCAGTCGCACCCTGTCCCTGGCCAACAAATCAGTAGGCAGCAGCTCGGAGGGCAGCAGGCCAGCAGCAACTCAGCAGTCAGCAGTTCAGCACGCAAGCAAGCAGGCATCACTTAGCACGCAAGCAAGCAGCAGGCCAGCAGCAATAGGCGGCAACGGAACAAGAAGGGCGGTAGCCGTACCTTGCTGCTGGCGACGAGAGGCAGCGGAGGCGACTCCAGGTGGCGGGGAAGGGCGAATCCAGGCGGAGGCGACGCAATTCGGTTGGCGGCGGCGCGATTCTGGCTGGCGGGGCGCGAATCCGGCCGGCGGGGGGGCGCGAGTCCAGGTGGAGGCAACTCCACGCGGCGGGCTCGTTCGGGCTCTCCCGTGTCGCTAGACGAATCGGAGGAGTATTGGAGGAGTATCAGGTTTATTTTCCTTTTTTTAATTCGGAAAAAGGGGACACGCGGGCGATACGAGTATCGGAGGAGTATTGGCGTATCGGAGTATCGCACAAGTTTTATACTGCGATACAAAGATTTTTGAAGTATCGGTGCTTCGTAGGTGACAACTGATGACTCTCAAAGAACATCACACTCTATGTATAAAGAAAACATTGTCAGAACATCATACTCTATGTATAAAGGAAACACTGTCATAAACTAATCGGTCAGTGACACAACAAAGGAAGATTGATGATGAAGAAAGAAGATCGGATTTGTGAAGCCATGACATGAAAACGACCGTATTACAGACATTCACCACTAGTATCAATTTTCAGTATCATCAAATGATTGAAGTTCCTTTACGAGTTGCAATAAATATCAGCAATAGCCCAGTTCAGGGAATTGAAACAACAGGAGGGCTAACACGGTTAACCTGTTGCTGTATTTCGAATCGAAACATTGATCTAGTAACAACAAACAACATAGCCGAGGCCGGAGTCGGGAAAAGGTTTTCACCTTCGTGGCTCATACAGCCGAGGGCTCCTCCTCCCTGCCACGTCCGTTGCCGCCGCCACCGCCTTGGCGAGGCGAGTCAATGGCGCTGGGGCCCTCGGGCATAAGGGAGGCCGGACGGCTCTCGATGACCTCGTCAATAAGCCCCCACTCGAGCGCCTCCTCGGGGTCCATGAAGAGATCCCGCTCCATGCACTGCTCGATCTTCTCGAGCTTCTGTCCCGTGTGCTTGAGGTAGATCTTGTTGAGCCTGTCGCGCAGCTTGAGGATCTCCTTGGCCTGGATGGCGATGTCGGTGGCCTGTCCCTGCGCCCCGCCGGAGGGCTGGTGGATCATGATCCTGGCGTTGGGCAGCGCCCGCCTCTCGCCGCGCGCGCCGGCGGCGAGCAGGAGGGACCCCATGGAGGCGGCCTGGCCGATGCAGATGGTGTTGACGGGGCATCGGATGTACTGCATGGTGTCGTAGATGGCGAGCCCCGCGGTGACGACCCCGCCCGGGGAGTTGATGTAGAGGCTGATGGGCTTGAGCGGGTTCTCGGACTCGAGGAAGAGCAGCTGCGCCACCACCAGCGACGCCGTCTCGTCGGCGATGGGCCCGTTCATGCAGATGATGCGCTCCTTGAGCAGGCGCGAGAAGATGTCGTAGGAGCGCTCCCCGCGGGAGGTGGTCTCCACGACCATGGGCACCAGCCCGGCCACTGCCTCGGTGGGCGAGTACCCCGCCAGCTCCGGCACCTGCGGCGGCTGGTACGGGTCCCGCGAGAAGAAGGCCCGAGGGGGCGCCGCGGCGGCGAGCCGGCGCGGGGCGGCGGGCCCGGTTGGGACTGGGCTCGCCGAGTTGGGCCTGGCCCTGGGCTTCGGCGCGAAGGTGGGCAGCGGGGAGGCGCCGGCTAGGTTGGCGAGCGCGGAGGTCGTCATGGCTTGGCTGCTGCTCCGGGGTGGGGACTTCGCGGATGTGAGGTGGAGATAGCAGGGGAGGACTTATACCGAGGAAGGGGAAGAAGGGAAGGTTGCTAGCAACACCAATCCGTGCAGGTGAGGAGAGTGTGAGAGGGGAACGGATAGGGCGAGCCCGAGCAGAGACGGAGGAGGCGAGACGTCGAGACGGATCGGATCTTTTCGAGAGAATAGCCAAAATAGCACTACTGAAAACCGAACTTGCCAAAATACCACTAGTGAAAACCAACTTACCAAAATAACACTACGTTCAGTTTTTTGTAGCCAAAATACCACTAGTTGCTAACTCAGTCTAACATCATCCAAAAAAAGACATATGTGCCCTTACCTCTTCATATAGGACTATGACAACATTTCAGCACATTTGGACAGCAAAACAACACTTTCACAGCATTTCAGCACACTTGCACAGCAAAATAACAGAATTTGACAGCATTTCAGCACACTTCAACACACTTTCACAGCAAAATAACAGCATTTGAACACATTTTCACAGCATTTCATCACAATTTAACAGCAAAATATACATCATTTCAGCACAATTGGGCAACATTGCAGCAGCATTTTAACAACATTACAGCACCAACAACTATACATAATGGTCCAAAAGAAGATGAAATCAACACATCATGGTTCCCATGGTTGACACATCATGATTCTCATGCACTAAACTCGCCGAAGAGGGCTAGGAGCAACAGTTTTGCTCCTTGTAGATGCACTAGGAGGTGAAGAAGCAATTGCAATAGCTGCAGCCCTCTTTCTTGTCATCGGACTTGTAGGAGTACCAAGTGGAGTACCAAGTGGAGTACCTTGCTTTGTTGGTGTCTTAGGAGAAGAAGGTGTTGCAATGCTTGCTTCAACCTTTGATTTTTTTTCCTACAATTCAATACACACCGTTAGTAAGGAATATGCAAAACATTTGGAAGCAATCATACTCACAAAGATAATTACCTTGGAGGAGGCGTAGCATCTCGGTCAACATCACTTTTAATCTCCGGCTCTTTGCATGTCTTTTTGAGATGGCCAATTTTTCCACACCTTTTGCATTTATGTCTTCTACCTCCACCCTCGGTATGATTTAGTATCCTCCTAGTTCTTGGACGTCCAGCACTCTTGGTAAGTTTAGGAGGAACCATATCAAACCCAGGATTTACCTTAGGCCATTGCGACTTGCCCCTAATTGGCATGAGAACTCCCTTGTATGCCGCTTTGAATCTCTCCACCGAGAAGGACTCGTCAACATATTCCTCGAGCTTGGCTTGTTTGGAGAATATGAACCGAAGAGCATGTGTGCATGGCTTACCACAAATCTGCCATCTCCGACAAGAACACTCCTTTTTCTCTAAGTTAACGGTGTGTCTCCATCCATTTCCTGAAATCTCAGCTATATTTGGTGATGCTCTTGCTTCCAAGTAATGCAGCCCCTTGCTTTTCAGATTCAACTCCTTTATCACACTAGGTAGTATCTTACCTAGCAGTTTTTCAGCAACAGCTCTCCTTTTCTCTAGCAATATCATAATCATTTCCCTAATCTTATCAAGAAGTTCAACAAGTGCAAGCTGCTTTACCTCCCTGATAGCACTCTCCAACCCCTTGCATGCATCAGTATGTATCACAAGCCCTTGTGGCTCTCCAATGGCCACTTTCAGTTGTTCCATGAACCACACCCAATTATCTTTATTTTCCTTCTCAAAAATACCAAATGCTACCGGAAACATCCAACTGTGTCCATCCACGGCAATTGCGGCTGCCAATTGTCCGGTGTATTTCCCACTCAGAAAAGTTGCATCAACACCCAAATAGGGTCTACACCCTGCCAAGAACCCATCAATGCATGGCTTGAAGGCAATGAACAACCTGTTGAAAACATGCACAATATCGCCCTTCTTGTTTTTAATTGTTTTGGTGTCTATCTCAAATATAGTTCCAGGATTGGCTGCCAACAATTCGGCCCTCAAGCTCCACAACAAGTTAAAGTTCTCCTTGTATGTACCTTCCAATTGATCCTTTGCACGAGCTCTCCCTTTCCAAACATCAACGTAGTTAAGCTTGATATCAAACTCCCTTTGCAACTGATCTCTAAGCTGTTTTGCACTCACAGTGGCATCCTCTTGAAGTGCAGCCTGCCCTTTATCCGCAAGCCAATCTCTATTTGCCATTCCCTTGCTGCAATTAGCACTCCCACAAGTATGTTCAAAGGGAAGCTTCTTTACCTACAATAACAACAATAAAATGAAACAAATGAGCAAAATGTGTGAAAAGTACTAAAGCAGGCAGCAAACAAAAGTAATAATTATACCATGAAAGTTTTAGTGTTCATTAACTTGGAGGCATGTATCCTCCATGGACAATCCTTGTCATTGCATTTAGCCCTAAATCTTGTAGGTGCACTATACTCCGTGTCAAAGGACCAATCTTCTCTAATTGCTAGTTGCCTCAATGAAACTTTAAATGCTTTGTAGTCAGGAAATGTGGCTCCAACTTCGATTCGAGGATTGTTTTTGTCATGGATATAAGTGGGAGCCACATTGTTAGCAAGTAGAGCCTCGTCATCTCCTGCCACATGTTGAGGATCATAAGAGTTGGGAACATCTAGTGTTCCCAATGGAACTCTTGCAGCAGCTACTTCCGGCTCCACATTCTTTTCTGGCTCGGCATTCTCCTTCGACACATCATTCTCTCGCTGCAAATATGTGCTCTCCCCATTACATCCCACAGGCTCATCATCCTCATACTCCCCTGCATAGGCTTGCTTCGGCCAACAAAAGAATGGTGCACGAACCGGCTGATCATCCTCCTTCTCGGCCATGCCATGAGCATCCTCCTTCTCAGCCATGTAAGGAGCAGGTTCATTTTGTGGCTGTTTGCTCTCAATGGTCACACCAAACCGTACAACTTTTGTGCTAGAACATCTATCAAACAATTCAGCTATCTCTGTTTCACAAATCAGTGGGAGTGTCTCACCATCATATCCATACCAAATGGTCATTCTTTGATCAGTAGACCACCTGAATTTCTCCTCCACAACAGCCTTTATTTGTGCCACGGACAAGCCCCGACCAGCAATGAAATCCCATGTTCTGCCTCTTGTATATCTTCTTTTGCCGTCTAGAACAGTCAAGTAGGACTGCACGTCTATTTCTACATTGAAATCATCCATCGAATCCACTCTGAAACATAAATACACAAAATTTTAAATTTACTAATTCTTGTTCTTGCAATGATGGATACTAGACATGGGATACTAACATAAATTACAGCCATATAACAAATTTATATTGTTATATGGTATAGAAGCAATAGATAATATGGTAAAGTTGCATAAATTACCATACAAATATTTCAAACATCATACTAATACTTTGAAATGCATAAAAAACTTACAGTACTAAGTGTTGGACAATCATAGTTCATAGTCATAGACGATACAATCTCTCTACAAATAAAGTATACTAAGAATCCTAAAATATATGTTCGCAATTCAATTGTAGTTTATTTTCTGAAACACAATTGATTTGTATTTCTATTTATCTTGTGTGATACAGATTATTCTGGAATTAAAGTAGAAAAAATGGCTAGTTGGATAATTACGTGCAGCCCGGATGCAGCGTGCCAATCGATCAAGTGTGCTAGGATATACTCTATCAGGACAATCGATCAGGAGTACGTTTGTGCTGCAGTCACGCAATGCAATCAAGCAAGCAGCTTCGTATCCATCGGGGCTTACCCCTAGTATGCAGCAGCGTGGTTCGGCGCAGGATATGCCAGTGGAGGCCGGCGGTCGGGCGGAGGAGCTCGCCGTGCGGCGGCTGTAGCGCGGTCTGCAGGGGCGGAGGGCTGAGGACGGAGGGCGGCGGAGGGGAGCGTGCCGCGCAGCGGCTGGGCAGAGGAGCGCGCCGGGCGGCGGCCAGGCGGAGGAGCGCGCCGGGCGGGCGCCGGGGAGGGAGACGGGCGGACGCCGGAGCTAGGTGGCCGAGCCACGGAGGGGAGCGGCATGGAGGCGCCGGCGTGGGCTGCTTGCTCGCGCCGCCATGGTTGGCTTCTGTGCGTGTGCGATAGAGATTGAGAGGAAGAGATAGGGATAAGGTTTGCAAGGGCAATTTCGGAATACTAACAAAACTGACAAGTTTGACTCACAGAATATCTTTGACATGTAACGGCAGTGTTATTTTGGATAGAAAAACCGAGTGAGGAGTGTTATTTTGGCAAGTTAGTTTTCACTAGTGGTATTTTGGCAAGTTCGGTTTTCATTAGTGCTATTTTGGCTATTCTCTCGATCTTTTCTCGCCGGTGGAGTGGGGGATCGGGGGAGGGAGAATTTATTATTTGCCCTCTTTTACTCTGGTTCTTTACTATTTGCCACACATTAGTTGGTCTTCTATTATTTGCCACATATTACCGTGACTTCTTACTATTTTGCCCTATTTCTCCTTTTACATGTATATTGATTTCTTTTATTTCGAAATAGACTGTGAATACGGTACACGTACGGTACCCCTTGGGCAAATATACATGGATGGACCGAACCAGGTCTGGAGGATCGATCAGATCAACCAAACACCAGTACACCACGATCTTATTTTGCAGCGGAGAAACAGAGGAGATGGGCGGGAGCGCCGCCGCCGGCAGCGGCCGGACCACGGGTGGCGCGGCGACGATCGACGACCTTGAACTGCAGCCACGATCCAGGTAACTGATTCCTCTCTGCTGAATTTCCCTCCTTCCCGTCATGTTTGCCCCATTGCCGTTGGGGAAGGTAAGTGACTTGCGGTAAGTTCTTCAGATTTGTTTGCGATCGATCCACCTCAACTTCTGCGGTAAGTTAGGTGATTAGTTGGTCATCTTTGTGTGATGTATGATGTCAATTTCCATCCCACAAATTATCTGTACAAAAGATACAAAATTTACAATGCAAACTGGCCCAAATTTGTCTGAATATGGCATCACAAGATTTTATTCCTGGAAAACTAGAGGTCCGGTACAGGCAGGCTCCTGCATCACACTACAGGGCAAAAACAGTTTCAGTATAGCCAGTTCCAGGATACAACTTCTATCAGCTGAGACCAATTCTCATGGCAGGAACCAGTTCTGGTTAGACCAGCGGGCCGCGCTGCTGCTAACCCTGCTCAACGGCTCACGAGAGGATGTGCAGGACCAGCTGTATGATCCATGGTTCAGCTGCTGCCGTCGCCGGCGCTCCCACGCAGCAGTTCATGCCTTCATGGCCGTCGATCATGGCTGCACCGCTCCTGGCGCCGGCGGCGCTCTACGCTTCAACTCGTGGTCGTTGATCATGGCCACGCCTCCGTGGTCCGGCCGCTGCCGGCGGCTCTCCCGTCCATCTCCTCTATTTCTCCGCTGAGAAGAAGGACGAGGTGTTTGGTTGATCTGATCGATCCTCCAGACCTGGTTCGGTCCATCCATGTATATTTGCCCCAAGGGGTACCATCCGTGTACCGTATTTACAGTCTATTTCGAAATAAAAGAAATCAATATATACATGTAAAAGGAGAAATAGGGCAAAATAGTAAGAAGTCACGGTAATATGTGGCAAATAATAGAAGACCAACTAATGTGTGGCAAATAGTAAAGAACAAGAGTAAAAGAGGGCAAATAATAAATTCTCCCGGGGATCGGTGTTGCTCTGCCGGACTTGCTTCTCCGTTTGGGCTCACTTATTTTTTGCGAAACTTTTTTCTTTCCGAAACTGCTCACTTGTTTTGCAAGAAAGAATTGAGCCCACACGAATAGTCACACGAGTCCTAGTTGGGTTTCCTACCTCGCTATAGTTTTTTTTTGTTTCGTTGCTCAGAGCAGGTTCAGTCGGTACGGTAACATTCGGTTTGATGTGATGGGCCTTGGCGCACGGGAAGAGGGGCGACGTGTCTTGGTCTGTCACTGCACGAGTCGGCGGCTGAGGCAGGTCCAGGTCCGCAAGCAGCTCCTATCGCATGGCGGCTGTCAAACGGGCACGTACGCATTTTGCGATCCGTGCGAGGGGTTGTCGCGCCTATGAAATCTCACTTCTCCTGTTTCTTTTTTCCAATTGGGCTTGTCGAGGAAAAAAACGAGAGCGGTCCAGAGAGAAGCGAATTGTCGTTTACCGATGATGATTTCACACTTATATATAAGGGGAACCGTCGCCTTTACAACCGACATATGGAGGCGATGTTTCCGGAGCAACCGTCGGAAACGGTTTCCTACGATCGTCGGAGCGGGGATTATTCCCTAATAACCGTAAGGGTTATTATTTCTAACATGGCTTACAGAGCCCTCCCTCTGTTCGACTTACCTATCCGTAATTCGGATGTATATATGTGACACTAATGTCGCGCTTGGATTGTCATTATTTAGGCCAAAATGATGGAATCCGTCGGACAGAATCCAGGTCAGTCTTGGTCTGTAGAATTTACAACGCAACCTCCATGTAGAAATATTGAGCAGAGAATTAAGTGGGCTTCCAAGTGGGGCCTAAGGCTACATCGCCATGCACAACGACATCCAAGACCCCACCGCCAAACTCATTTGGTCAGCGAGGGTTCCCAACAAGCTCAAGGTCTTCGGTTGGCTAACACACCTCAACAGGCTCAACACAATGGCAAACTTGCATAGCAAGACCATCATCGACTATGATCTATGCCCTCGTTGTCATCTGCGCCTAAAAATCGAAGTCACCTCATCTTCAACTGCTCCACGCCGTCGCAGTTTGGGCAGCCATCGACATCAGACCATCCTCAGCTCCTTTCGACAACATTTGGGCCCAACAATTTACCTCAGATCTGCTCACGTTGAGACGGAATTTAATCGCCCTCATAATTTGTGGAAATTTTGGGATGCAAGAAACGGCAGGGTTTATAAGGCGAGCCAAAACACAAACACTACTATCAAAATATTTTAATGATCTCACCTTTTGGTCTCATCGGTTCAAGAAAAACCGATAAAATTTGCCGTCGAGATGTGGCGTGCCCATTTGTCAAACTGTATTATGTAACAAGTCGATATTATTTTATTACATTTAGGTGGGGATTCTCTCCCAGATGAAAGGCTAAAAAAGTAGATATTGTTATCATTTAGGATTCAATACGTAATTGTAATGTTCAAGGTGTGAGAACCGAGTTGAAAATTTGTCTCCAAGGAAAATGTTTATTTGAAATATTTGAATTTCACCATCGGATGAAAGAATTTTTTTTTTAAAAATATCTCTAACTCAATACACAAGCTAGAAGATGGAGGAATCTATGAAATTCTTGAAGAAGACAAGAGGAAGATTGAAGAAATGAAAATGGAATAAAGTTGTATATTGTCGATATCGTCAATGGTCACAAAACTAAGGGGGATACGACTCGGCTGGAGATGAAGTAAACTAAAAGATAGGATATCTAAAAGAAGATTTGCTCCCACTATGCATTTGAAGCGATAGACTATATAGGTGTCAAAAAAGGGTTAAAAAAAACTACGGGGAGGCATTTTTTAACATTTTGAAAAACATATAGGTGTCAAATTTGCGTGATCTGGTTGCTTTTCAGCGATCATGTTCTTATGAAGTCTGTAATTTGAATTGCTCATTGTTATGAAATGGATATAGTGGAGCATGCAATCTGGATGTTTGCTCTCTTGTAAAATGAGAGATTTCTCAACTATGTGTGTGGAATTATGGTATTCTACAACATTTTCTTTGCTTGAAAAACGCCCATTTTCTCTGTTTGAAAAACACCAAAGCCCATCACATGAACCTTCTTTCTTCCTCGGTACAAGTCCTCCGCCTATCCTTCCTTCCTTCCTTCAAAATCCTTCCTCCCTTCATATCCCCACAGAGAGAAGTATACATAACCCCCACAAGTTTTACAAAAAGGATAGAGCACCCCCTGAAGTTTAAACTGGCACACTTAACCCCCCAGACTTTACAATACCGGACAATTGACCCCCAATCCCCTCTTTAAGCTGTTTATTTGTCCGGTTTTGCATACGTGGCACCCAACCGCTAGAGCTGGCCTGGTTTTCTCCGTCCGTCATGAACCAGCAACAGCGAGGCCGGCGAAGCTGCACCTCCGCAGGTGTGTCCGCCCCCGCTCCTCCCGTGCTAGCTCGGGCGCCGTCGAAGCCCTCCTCCCATCCGCGCTCCCCCTCTACTCCGGCCTCTCTTGCTCGGCAGGCCGCTACGGAGCTACTCGATGTCGTCGCGGCTCGGGTGAACTGCACGCAGACGCAGCCCTCGCCGTCCATGATCCCGGCGGAGCGTACGCGCACCAGCGCGAGTGTGTGCCACCCGCAGTGGGACAGTGTGGGAGGGCTGTAGCAGTAGATCGATGACGGCGGCGTGTTGGCCGGAGACGGAGGAGATGGCTCGGCACCGGAGTATAGGGACGTCTCGGCTCGATTCCGTTTGCTTGGAGGTAGAGGAAATCTCGTCGGAGCTCGTAGACATAGCGACGTGGCTCGAGGAGCCCTCCTGCAGCGCAGCAAGCCAGCAACTCAATGGCGCCATGGCGGCGGCGGGCTCGGGACTACGAGGAAGCTCGCTAGAGAGGAGGACTGGAGGAGCTAGAGGGGAAATTGATCGAGAGGGGCCTCCGCGAGGGGCTTGGGTCCTCATCCTTGCGACCTTGCAGGCGGCGGCGCCACGCGTGGGTCTGGCCGGAGCGGCCGACAGTTCTGAGCGTCAGGCGTAGGAGACGGGAGAAAATAATTACGTGAGATTAGTCTCCTCACACTGACGCTTGGGCCCAGGGTGACAAGTCAAACATTATCTCATTATCACACTCCACGTTTGCAAAACCGGACTGGAAAACAGCTTATAGAGGGAATAGGGGGTCAATTGTCCGGTATTGTAAAGTCTGGGGGTGAAGTATGCCAGTTTAAACTTCAGGGGTGCTCTGTCCTTTTTGTAAAACTTGTGGGGGTTATGTATACTTCTCTCTATCCCCACATCACATCCGCGAAGTCAGTACCACCACTCCGCAGCCCAGAGCAGGAGCCAAGCCATGACGACCTACGCGCTCGCCAACCTCGCCGCCGCCTCCCCGCTGCCCACCTTCGCGCCCAGGCCCAGGTCCAGGCCCAATTCGATGAGCCCGGCCCCGACCGGGCCCGCCGCGCCGCCGCCACGGGCCTTCTTCTCGAGGGATCCGTACCAGCCGCAGCTGCCGGAGCCGGCGGGATACTCGTCCACGCAGGCGTACGGGCTGGTGCCCATGGTCGTGGAGACCACCTCCCGCGGGGAGCGGGCCTACGACATCTTCTCGCGCCTGCTCAAGGAGCGGATCGTCTGCATCCACGGGCCCATCGCCGACGACACGGCGTCGCTCGTCGTGGCGCAGCTGCTCTTCCTCGAGTCCGAGAACCCGCTCAAGCCCATCAGCCTCTACATCAACTCCCCGGGGGAGTCATCACCTCGGGCCTCGCGATCTACGACACCATGCAGTACATCCGATGCCCCGTCAACACCATCTGCATCGGCCAGGCGGCCTCCATGGGGTCGCTCCTGCTGGCCGCCGGCGCGCGTGGGGAGAGGCGGGCGCTGCCCAACGCCAGGATCATGATCCACCAGCCCTCCGGCGGGGCGCAGGGCCAGGCCTCCGACATCGCCATTCAGGCCAAGGAGATCCTTAAGCTGCGGGACCGCCTCAACAAGATCTACCTCAAGCACACGGGCCAGAAGATCGACAAAATCGAGGAGTGCATGGAGCGGGACCTCTTCATGGACCCTCAGGAGGCGCTCGCGTGGGGGCTTATAGACGAGGTCATTGAGAGCCGTCCAGCCTCCCTCATGCCCGAGGGCCTCAGCGCCGTTGATCCGCCTCACCACGGTGGGGGCGGCGGCGGCAACGGACGTGGCAGGGAGACGGAGGAGCCCTCAGCGGTATGAGGGGTGGCCACAAAGGTGATTCAGACTCCGGTGGCTATGTTGTTTGTTGTTAGATTTATGTTTTGATTCGTAATACAGCAACAGGTTAACCGTGTTATCCACCCTGTTGGTTTAATTGCCTGAATGAGCTATTGCTGATATTTATTGCAACTCCAAGTAACTTCAATCATTTGATACTGATAAATTGATAGTGTGGTGAAGGTCTGTATGATAATTTTATGTCACAGCATGAATACTCTATTTAGATCTGCTAACCTGCTAATGTCATCTCTGTTACATTGTGTAATGTTCTGATTGACTCTAAGGTTAATGTCCCAAATCACCCAAGAGGCCTTAGTAGAATTGTAATTTATGCAGAGTCATACACTTAGGTTGTTATTAGGAACAATGTTTTGAGATGGATGGATTAACAAACTTGCAAGAAATGGTTTAGCATGTCTGGAAGTGTCCACTATTTGGTCAAGCATTAAGTTGCTATACAATTGGAGATAGAATTTTAAGTAGCTTGTTTGGTGTTGGGTTAGCTCAGACACAAGCCATGTTATTCATCAGTTGCCTCAACCTTGAGCTATCATGGCTCATGAGTTGTAACATTGTGCGCGAGAAGGTCTTGGACTATTGCCAATCTAACACACAGTAATCATGCCAAATGCATATTGTATACTTGCAGCACTTCTGTAGATACATCTGTGCTCAAGGTTGTTGTAGTATATACTTATGTTGAAGTTGATGTGTATGAACCAGACCAAGTTCCACATTATGTATCAGTGTTCTAAAAGGTTATGCCTGTGCAGCCACCTAATTGTTAGGCACCTTCCTTGCTGTTGTGAAATTTTCATAGTACCGTAGTAGGCATTAGGTAGGCTGGGTGGTTAAAGCGCTTAGGTTTGGCCTGTAGGCGATCATGTACTTACAAAGTTGCAGCTTCCATAATTTGAGTTGCCCTTTATTATGATCTGGATATAGTTGATTATGCATTCTGGATGTTTGTTCTCTTGTAAAATGAGTTATTTCTCAACTCTGTTTGTCAAACTAGGGTATTTACATATTTCTGTTCAAAATATGCAGTTTGCACTATCTCTTCACTGTCTGCTGGATGTGTCATAGTGCCTAGCGTTGTCGATAACATTATACTGAAAAGTCTTTGGCTCATTCCAAAAGCTAGTTGAATAAGATCAACATCTTGTAGACCTGAAACAAAAACTGCCAGGATTCTTTTGCTGAGTGTACCAGCAGTTGGTGCTTTTCTGTCACAAAGAAAAACAGTTATGCTCCGTTTGGATGTTCGTATTGGAAGGCTAGATATTATATTGAGTTGAATGTCCAATATATAGGATATTGATATTGAGACTGAATGTCAATATTTTTGTTTGGATGTGTTTGATATTCGGATCCCAGATAAGATATTGAGGTTGAATGTCAAATGCTGTTTGGATGTATAAAAGTGATGAATTGCAGATTTTCAAGACTTTGATCATTATGCTATTACGTCTTTATTCTGGCAATTAGCACTAGCAAGTACTAGTCGGCAATTCAGAAGCAAAATATTATGCTAGCAATTCCCATCTCTCTCCAAAAGCTATAGTCTGTTCTAACAATTATCACTGCCGAGACCAAAAGTCAGAACTGACTTTGCCGCCCCGACCCTGCTCGCTGCATCTGCTCCTCCCCCGACCCTACTCACACACCACCACTGCATCCTGCTCTACCTTCGCCGCCGCCCACCCTGCTCCGCCTCCACAGCCACAACCCTCCGTCCGAGAGCCTTTCCGCCCTCCCCTCTCTCCCAGACCTCCGCTCTCTCGACGGCGTTGCAGCCGCCGCCAGATCAGAGAGGCTATAGAGGGAGGTGAGGTGCAGCAACGAACTTTCCTCTGGTCGCCGCTGACCGGAGCTCGGGATGCAGGCACCGGCGACTGGGCTCTGTCCAATCTTCCCCAACCTACAATGGAAATAGAGAGAGAGAGAGATGAGAGGGGAGGCAAGTGCAGCTGCGGCGGGGAGGGAGGCACAGCAGCTGCGGCGGGAAGGGAGGGTCCCGGGACAAGGCCGCTCGCCGCCGTTCGTCGTCCGTTCGACCAGAGAGTGGAGGGAGAAGCCTCGACCTGAGCCGCCGGCCCCCTTGATCTGTTCGCGCGTGGGGATGGAGTCTGGAGCACGGAGCGAACAGGTACGGGAGGTTCACGCGAGCGAATGTCTACCAATCTCCAGGGGTGGAGGTGGAGATTGACTTGGGGCGGCCTTTGCCTTTGCGCGACCTGGCTCGATATCGAGCCCGAAAGACCAGATTGAATGCAAAGCACATCCAAACAATGACATTCGCGATATTCGACACTTAAACCACCTGAATATCCAATACCAAGCCCCAATACAAACATCCAAACGAGGCATTAGTATTTTTGCTGAGAAAGATAGGTACTCATCTTCAAAATAGAATGATCAAGTTCTGAAGATTATCTGAACATTCAGTTCTGTAAAACATTCAGTCCTACCATTTGCTGTTAATTATTTCATGCAAGTTCCATGTTCCTGAGAAAATTGAGGATCAGTGCAACCTTGGTGTTTGTAAGCCGATTATCCTGTTCCTTTGGTGCTTCTTGGCACGATAGTGTGGAATTATATCAAGCAGAACACCGAATTTGGTGATGGATTAGCCCGGTGTACCTGGGACTAGAATAGTATGGGTGGTGCTGCCGATTTGTATTGTTCTAGTCTCCGACTCTCCGTCATGGAG
Organism: Poa pratensis; assembly: GCA_947311845.1. NCBI lineage: Eukaryota > Viridiplantae > Streptophyta > Magnoliopsida > Poales > Poaceae > Poa > Poa pratensis. The sequence continues at coordinate 167,474,372 of CAMZMU010000052.1, forward strand.
GTGAATCTCTCAAGAAGTCATGGGAGGAAATCTTGTCCCATTTCACTTCGCTCAACTGCTTCTTGCTCGTAGTTGTACCTCCGTTCCATGATTCTTGTGCGGTTTTAGTTCAGATTCAACTAAAATCGCCACAAGAATAATGGGACGGAGGGAATAGCTCGACTTTAGTATAGTCTCCTCATTTTCTCAGATCGTCTTGCTGGTAACACTTCGTTCCAAATTCTTATTTATATTTATAGTACCAGTCGAACCATCCCCACCACTCTTTGAATCCAGGGAGTCCTATGGTCATTTTAGGGCTTGGAGATTTTTATTTGTGCAGTTAGAGATTTCTTCCGTGGACTAGTGGTAACCGTGCATTTGCGCATAAGGGTCGGGTCTCGGGTTCGAGTCCTCACTTCTATCTTAATGACAAAACCGGGGTGGAGTCCCCCTCCGGTCTTGTTATTTTTTAGATTTCTTTTATTTTCAGAGAAGTCTAGGACAAACTATGAAGATACAAGAATGGTCGGATACTCGCAAAAGAGATGCGACACGAGTGAATTCCAATGGAGGAGAGTCTATAGTGCTATACAAGCCATGGCCCAGACTCGACGTGGGTTCTCCCCTCCATATGAGAAGGGAAATGCACGCAGTACGTGAGCCCTTGCCACTGCCATATCGTGCTTCTTCCCTTCCCTCCGACCTTTCACGCTGGTGCGGGCCTTCGCTGCATCTGGCGCATCCGCGGCTGGAGACCAACCACCATTCGCTTGAAAGGAGCTAATCAGCCAACATAACATCAATGCATCCTGGTTAATAATTAGTTTTGCTTGGAAATAGTTGATCCGCAAGCTGCATTTAGAGCTAAGTAAACCTTATCTCCATCGCCATTTCTTCAAGTATGACCACATTTGAAGTTTTGAATTCATGTAAAGCTAGATCATTTCTTCGGTCCTGCCATCAAAACATCTCCAACAGGGTAGTATTTTGTTGCTCTTTTGTGAATTGGTATCATATTTTTGTTCGTAACCAGCCTCAAGAGAACATATCGTGTACTCCTGGATTTCGAGTAATTCAGCCCTCCCAAGTACATAATCCCTGCTCTAAAAGTAAAAAAAAAAAACTTGGTATCGTAGATAGACCATATATCAGTCACGTCGCAAAATTCAAGTATGAATTCGAAACACAGATCTAGAAATGAAAAGGGCAAATCGAGCTATGAATGCCTAATTCATATTGACGAATCTGAGTTTTTGGTTTCTCGAACTACATATTGATTTTGGATTTGAAATTTGTTACTCCCTTCGGTAGTTGTTTTAGCTTGCCAAAACGGCCTACATTATGGACCGGAGGTAATACCTTTTACTATGTCGTAAAGTGTTGTGAGGTCTTGATCCTTTTCTTTTATCGCTTGGATCAGCTTCTAAAAGTATGTTTTCACCTACATATTGGCAATACCCCAGGTGCTGGCCCAACAAAGTCAGGACATGCAAGCTGCATCTTGAGTTTGCAGAGCATCTATGGCATGCTGGATGAAACCAGCTCTTGACAATCCGTTGCTAACTGTCAGACAGGCGTTCAGTCCTTCGGAGGAAGGGGTCGGTTTTCGCAGATCCATGGATGAGCAGACGCTTGTGCAGTGGGCTCAGCTGCAAGCGGAGTGTCGGGATGTTTCACTTCAGGAGGGCCTGGATGTGATCACCTGGGCACTTGAACGATCGGGCAAGTTTTGTGTGGCTTCTATGTACAAGAAGCTGTCGCAAGGGGCGACAGTGGCCTATAGCAGGGACATTTGGACAGCCAAATTGCCCCTCAAGCTTAAAATCTTTACCTGGCAGCTTGTGCTTGATCGTTTGCCCTCGGGAAAGCAGCTGGCGATGCGCCATGGTCCGTCAGACGGCAAGTGTGCCTTATGCGGGGAACCTGAGGATGCCTCACACATGTTTTTTACATGTGTTTTTGCAAAATTTGGTTGGAGTGTGCTTCGGAGAGTTCTTGGGTGCAATTGGTGCCCTGCTAACTTTCCGCAATTTTATGCCATTGTGCAGTCTCTTTTGGGACAGCAACGCAGAATCAGCTGGGTGATGTTCTCTGTGCTTTGCTGGGCTCTTTGGACAACTCGTAACAAGCTAGCAATAGAAGCTAAACTTCCCAAGCATCCTTCTGACCTGGTGTTCAAACTTGCTATGTTTATTCAGGTGTGGGCAAATCTCTCAAAGCAGCAAGATAAGGAGCACCTCCTGATGATGGCCACCAAAATCAAAGGAATTTACGCGGAGTTGGCACATGGGCGATCTCTTCCTTAAGCTGTCGTTGTTTCCCTAGATGTATCGTCTTTATCACCGGTTTGTTAGCGGGGAGGCCGGCCCCTTTCTCGTCTTCCTAGTCGCACTGGCAAGCTGTTGGTCTCAGCATGGTGTAATAACTTGTTCTGAATCTTGGTGTGCTTTATTAATTTAAAGCCGGGCAGGGATGCCTTCGTTCTAAAAAAAAAACCAGTGGGCTCCCCATTTGCATTCCGCACAACAAAGCCACATCCTCCCTTATGGTCGTTCACACAAAAGCTATCATCTATATTTAGTTTCAGTTCATCTCTACTAGGTGGTTTCCAGGACTGAACAACATTGTTGTTTTTGTTTCCTGTCCTGGGTGCCGAATTGCTCAAACTCGTCAGCCAATTGACGAATGAGGAAGATGAGTGTATCCAGTGAGCTAACCAGTGCCTCGGCGATTTTTCAAAATTTCGATTCTGCCACCACCACCAGAGCAAAAGCAAAGATACAGCCAGCAGTTTCTATTTATTCTCAAGCAGAAGGATGCACGCACGCGATGAAATCCTTCGGGTCCGCACAGTTTAGCAGTCGTCTCTGTAGTCCATACTCTTCCTGATCCAGTTCAAGCCAAGCAGCATTGTCACGTTGAAGAGAAAAAAACCTTTGGTTAAGAGAGCGGTTGTACTTTAATCAGAGTTAAAACTCCAGATTTGACACGTAATATTAGTGGGAGGAGCCGGCCACGGTGACTTCGTTTGCGTTTTGCTAAAAAAAACATAACCACGTTGAAAGAGTCTTCTCCTTTCCCCGTTTCGTGCCCAAAGGGTAACCAGAATGAAGGTGGCCTGCCTAGCCCACGAAAATGTGGTACGGGCTTTCGGCCCAGAAGAAAACCCTTTCTTCTCAGATCTCCTCCTTCTAAATTCTAAACCCTCTCCCTTCTTCACCACTGCTCTGGCAGCCGGCGCCAGGTCTTGCCGCTCCCGCCGAACCTACGAGCGTCCGGCGGCGGGGGCTACCACAGCCGGGCCAGCATGGCGTTTCTCTTCAACAAATTTCAGGAGGTACCCTCCTCTCCCCTACGCACCTCGCAACTATCTCCGGATCTCGATCTGATTGGTTCGCGTTGTGCGGTACAGAACGAACACGCGAAATGATTCAATTATTTGTTGTGAGTGTTTGTTTGAAGTCAAGTATTTGTTTGTGGTGATGGCGTGTAGTGAATTTTCTGTGTAGTTTAATCTTTAATGGTATAAATGTGCTTACGGCTTTGGCCTCAAATCTCCAAATCGTTCTTGTTTTTGTATTTAGGGTACAAAGTATTTTACCATTTTATTATTAAATTATATATGATTCCTCTGTGTCTTAAGTAATGCCAACTCAAATGAACACACCATCAGTAACACTGCCACATTAGGACCCTGCCATTTGTTGTTTTAATCAATTTGCTGGTTCATTCCCAGGCAATCAGAACACTTGCCAAGAGTCCAAGGTTTGCTCGAGACCCGCGGCATCTTCAATTTGACGCAGATGTAAATCGTTTATTTCTCTATACCAGGTATATGAATATCTGAAGAAAACGCCCTGTTCCTTTTCAATTGTTTTCTAGACATGAGCAACATGCTAGTTCTGCAATGTATAGCATTTTTCTCTTCATAAGCAATAGAAATGAGACCGACATTTGGAACTTAGTTTTAGTCTATAGCTCTATTGTGGTGGTTATTGGGTTCCCATTGTTTATATCCTACAAGTAATCGATCTTATTATTGTCCTTGTGATGAAACATTTTATATCTTTTAAATTTGAATGATTATCGCCAACTGAAGGGTCAAGCCTCTGAACCATGGTGTTTGATTATTTATAATTTCTTTTAGCATGTCAAGTTTCTTGCAACACTCCGTAAGGATATGAACAGTTTCCTAATTCCTTTCTATATGAACTTAGCTATTATCGTTTGGGAAAGAATTCGGAACGAAAGGATGCTGAGGAGATTATCGACATGGCTAGCAAAGCATCTGTTACTGAACAGCAAAAACAAGTGCAGCAAAATGTTAATTATCAACTTAAGCATATCTGTCAAACAATGGATAGCATTCTTCGTCCTGATACAAAAAAAGACCCATCACAGCCTCCTTCAGATGCTCATAACAGTCCTCGACGAAGTGGCTTGAGTTTAGCTGTTGGCACAGCAGAAGCATCTGCAAACAAGCCAGGTAATATCTAATATGTTCTTGCTAAGTCTTGGCACATTCACATCTATACCTGTACCATCCAATTAAGCTAGTAAGCATGTGTTAGCCTGTTTTGCTTCCTAACGCATACTAGCAAATGGATTTTTTTTTCATCTGCAACCAAAGATACTTTTGACTGTAAATATGACAATCACAATACATTTGCACGTGCTTTCATCTCAGATATTTACAATATGGTTAAGGTTATTATGGTTATGTAGACATGTCCGTGCCCTTAGATATGTGATATGAATAGCACTCCCTTTGTTATTTGCAATTTTCTGTGCACTTATATTATGCTTCAGTTTTGTTGACGATAATTTGACATCCTCAAGTCCTTAACCAATATCATTTTCTCTGTTTCTTTGACGTTCTGGGTTACACACACATAACTATATGCACCAATCTTTTGCCTATTGCATCATATGCATAATGAATTTTATAAATTGTTCAACTATAGATGCTAAGCTTACTCCTTATCCTGAAACGGTTCTGTCTCTGTTGTTTACCGCAAGCTTCTTCCTTGCCTTCACATATAGGAATTATGTTGCTACTGTTCATGGAGATACAGTCACGTATATCAGTTCTTCAGAGTTGTATTATTGAGTAAATCCTATGAAGCCGTGTTCTGATCCATTTTCTCTGCAGCGCAGTTGTTCCTGCTACCCGACCTTTAACTCGAGCTGAATTATCAAACAAATTCAGGGATCAGTTTGGCTACACCCTTGACATCAAGCCATCACTAATTCCTCACAAAGATGCAGGGCAAGGTCTGTTCTTATCTGGAGAAGCTAATGCTGGTGCTGTCGTAGCCATCTACCCTGGAGTTGTATATTCTCCTGCTTATTATAGATATATTCCTGGGTACCCAAGAATTGATGCGTGCAACAGCTATCTTATTACACGATATGACGGAACAATAATCAATGCGAAGCCATGGCATTTAGGTGCTGAAACAAGAGAAATATGGGATGGTTCGAATTCTGTGGACTACAATACAACGCCATCCAAAAGCCCAGAGAGCAACTCTGATCGGGCGTGGAGGATGCTTAACAAGCCCCTGGAGAAGAGTCGTAGTGAAAACTTTGGAGAGGTGCTTGAACGACGAAATCCGCTAGCTTTTGGCCATTTTGCGAACCATCCACCGGCAGGGTCAACTCCTAATGTCATGATCTGCCCATATGATTTTCCATTGACAGAGAAGGACATGAGAGTATACATCCCAAACATTGCATTTGGTGGTGAAGAGCCTGTCACGATGAAGAGGTTTGGCTCCTTCTGGTTCAAGTCCAGAGGTTCTAGCAAACAAAGTGGGGAGTCACCGGTTCTGAAGACGCTTGTGCTAGTGAGTACAAGGTCCATATGTGATGAAGAACTCTTCCTGAACTACAGGTACAGCAGCACAAAGGCGCGGCCAGAGTGGTATACCCCAGTTGATGAAGAAGAGGACAAGAGGAGATGGAGCTAGTTCTGAAACCCTTAGCTGTACCAACCCGCATGTAATGTTTTTTTGCTAACATTTGTATGGCTCTTTGGTCTGTCAGTCGGCAAATTGTAACAGAGCACTGGTAAACTCCAGAAACTGTTACGGCAGATTCTTTTTTTATGTCCACAGGCTGCTTGAGGAAAGTTAAGTGCCTGTGCTAGAATTTTCTCACTGGTTTCTTGGAGCAATAAAAAGAACACCAATCATGTCGGAATATTTATGTGTATCTGGATCTATGTCAATGTTACCCCAACTCAGTTTGTATCAACAGTGCCATATTGCTTACTTTGAAGGAACAAACGTTGCCATGCCGTTATTTAAGTACTCATCCAGATAAACAGAGGCTTGGGAATTCCAACTGGTTGAGTAATCTTCTGGTATCCTGGCATGAGAGTACGTCCAATAGGTATCGAACTGGGTTTTGTGGCCATACATCTGAATCATTGAAGATGGGGGACGAACAGCCTACCATTGCTTCCAGCTGCTCCAGTTGATAGGAGTAGTATCTAGCATCGACAGACTGTATCGTACTGTGGCGATTTCTTCCGTGCAGATGGCTTCACTGAAGATCATGCGAGTTGACTGCTGACCAAATGCCGTCTCTTCCTCCTCATCCCGAGAAGAGACTGTTGTGGTGTATGGGTAGCATCCATGTTTGCTCATCCTTGGAACACGCGTACGCATGCCTGGGTGTTATCTTGCCGATGGAGCTAACTGCACGGAAAGAACCACTCGTGTTTCTTTGGCAAGATCAGAAGAAATCTATCCCACGAATCCTGGATATTTTTGCCGTGCACATGGTGAATTTGCGAGCATATGTAGGTGTAGCACGTAGCAACTCAGATATATATATATATCTAGGCTACTGTGTTATATTATCTCTCCTCTACGATTCTTGTTCAGAGCTGGTAGGAACCTGCTGCATACTCAAGTGATGATTGGTACTGCAGAAGCATCTAATCAGGCAGCATATCATGACCGAGAGTAGATATCTTTATGAGTTAAGCTGCCAACTCATTTGGGAATGGAACAAACCGCAGAATTATTGTGGAAAACAGCAAGTTGCTGTCAGCTTGTCACTACGTGCATGCTGATATGAAAACAAAAATAGTGAAAGGGATAGCGAGACGCTATTATGTATACAGTGGTTAGTGGCTGACCGATGTTTGAATGTTTGATGATTAGTTAGGACACTTCGTTATTATTTTTTGCTTCCTTCTTGGGACAAACTTATGTTTACTAATAGTTTAATGACGAAATAAAGGAATAACAACTAGCAGGATTTCTTTGACGGGTTAATCATTTTTTTTCCTTCCAAGAACGTAAGGGAGCTTGCACTTGCACATCAATACATCATTGTATTGAGAACAAAACGGTTACAACATCTGTACAAGCCTCCTGGCCCCTGCAATTTAGATATACACAGCTATAGTTTCATTAAGAATATATACCAAGTATTAGGCTGAATTGATCGGCATACAAAGGATTTTGTTTTAGGCATATATGATTACAACCAACTCGTACGCGGATCTATGTTTCAGACGAGTAGCGCATGATTCAGGACGTGAGATGATGAGTTGTTGATTTGTATGGGCATCAGGCCTTTAATCCTTTATTATGATAGAGATGTTCTTACTCAGTGCTAGCGAAGGCATCTTATCTGTTTTCGTATTAATATTTTGCCCACGGAACTTATATGTCTTCACTTTTTCTTTCATGTTCGCACTTACTAGCAAATAGCTTCTGTGAAACTATAAAAGAAGAATGGCATAATTACTCCACTATACTTACATGCCCTTCCTTGTTTTTCTTTCTTCATATCAAAGTTGAAGGCTAGAGTAACATCAGCCCACGGTATGGTCTTCTAGCTACGTGTTTTCTCATCCTTCAGAACTGAAGAGTATCTTGTGCCAGATTTAATGGTGTCGGTATTTGCTGGAATTCTAAGCGTTCACATCATCGAGGAACATTCAAAGGATGATCTTATTGGAAAAAGGAATTCTACAATCCCGATCCTTTCGAATGGAGGAGATGGTTTTAATTCTGGAAATAGCTGGCAAGTTTAGTCGCGCAGATTAAACGCATAGAGCGATGACCAAACTGCAATTTGCTTCGATGCCCGTCCATATCCGGCGATGCTGCCGCCTTTTTTTAGAAGTTTTTATAGCCTTGCAAAGACGGCACATTCTTCAACGGGTCGTATGTATCAATCACCTTTGTGTACATGTGTAGCATAGAGAAATAATACGACACTCTATTCCACTATGTTTTGGTGGTTGTGGTGGTGGTCAAACATGTTTTGGACCATGATTGATGGTGACCGGCCCTGATGAACATGGTTATTTTTTCATCATAATTCCAGTGCAAACAAAACTATGGGTTACTGTGGCTGGCTCAAAGCGTCGATCAGCCTGAAAACAGGCCAAAGGCCGCAAAAGTTTTCCTGCCGGCAGTACTTGGTCCTGCCGGCTGCAACTTCATCTTGATGTGAGTTGATAGCGTGAAACTAGCACTTTTGTAGCCAAATTTACTGATTGGTACCCGTGTATGGCTCAATCTCATTTTGGTACCACATTTTGTACATGTTGTCTCATTTTGCCCAAATGATGCTCTGATTCAATTTAGACAGCCGTTCTGACAGGGATAGCCCACCTGGCAGGCTGACGTGGCAAGCTGAAGGAAATTAACAACTAAACGACAGTGGGCCCTACTTATCAGTACAATAAAAAATTGAGAACAACAAAATGAAAAAAAAATCGCCACAGACCGCCGCACTATCTTCTTCCACACATACCGCCACCACCGGACGCCGGCGAGCCACACGCAGACGCAGAGAGGGACAACGCGGAGACGCGCGCCGCGCAGGAGGCACATGACGAGCACGGACGGACGCCCCCGCTGGCCGCCGCCCCCGCCGGCGAGCACGCGTAGACGGAAGCCACCTCCGCGCGCGAGGCGATGTTCCAGTTCCATGCCGCCGCACGGCCGCCGAGGCCGACGGGCGTCCTAGCGAACCGCGCATTGCCGCAGGGACGCGCGCCCGTGCTTCCTCGCCCTTTGCCGCAGCCTCCTCCTCCACTCGCAACCGCGGGCGGGGGCGTCGTGCGGGCGCGCGGCGAGGCGGACCTGGCCCGTGCTCGACTCCATGGAGCGGCCCACGAGGACGAAGCGGGGGGACGAAGCGGAAAATGCGGCGGCGGCCTCGGGATGTTTGCTCGGGGACAGCGCGGAGGGGGTTGCAGTTGCGGGCTGCGGGAGGGATGCGCCGCCGCCGCTGATCGTTTGCAGCAACGGCGAGGACGGGTCGAGGGTCGGAGCTGCACCGATCTCCCGTGGTGATTCTAGTACTACTACACCAGAACAGGCGTCTGCTCCTCGTCGTCCTGCGGGTACCGGTGAGGAGGGTGGCTTGCGGCCGGAAGCTGCGGCCTCTGCCCCACCCCGGCGAGCGCCTCTTCGACGACGGCGTCCGCCCCGGCTGTCATGCCCCCGACGACCTGGCCGTCCACCCTCGCGACGCTGGCCGCCAGCGCCTCCTTCCATCCCCCCGCGGTAGCGGCGTCAGCTCCGCCGAGACAGCACGTGCATCCCGGCGGCGAGCGAGAGCGGCGGCTAGCAGGGCAGAGGTGGCGGCGCCAGGGCCGGAGGTGGCCGTATGGCCGCCGGTCGCCGGAGGGGAAGGGAAACGGCACCGAGGCGGCCACGGTTGACTCTTTTTAGACCTTTTTTTTTAGATATTTTTTATTTTCTCAGATTTTTCTTTTTTATTATACAGATAAGTGGGGCCCACTATCAGTTTAGTTGTTAATTTCTATCAGCTTGCCACGTCAGCCTGCCAGGTGGGCCATCCCTGTCAGAACGACTGTCTAAATTGAATCAGAGCCCCATTTGGGCAAAATGAGACAACCTGGTCAAAATGTGGTACTAAAATGAGATTGAGGTATACACTGGTACCAACCAGTAAATTTGGCTACAAAAGTGGTATTTCTCCGCTATCAACTCTCTTGATGTGGAAAAGGTAGCGAAGCTAACAATGCTGCCTTGTGCTACTGTTCAGAGCAAAACTACGCGCGCTAAATCCATCGGCAAAGCGGCCGCCAGAATGAAAAACTTCTTTGTGCCAGCACAAGACGTTAAAATACATTATGACTGGCTATCTGTGAGTCACTTCATAGCTACTTGGCGAAGGAAATTCTGAGGCCCGCTATTGCCTCCTTATGTAGTCCAAGAAAAGCATTATCGACTGTGACGCCAAGGAATAACATGATCTTTGTAAACTGAATTCAAGAAATGGATGTATCCCAAACGTCGGACTCGGTCGATATGATTGCAGTAAGCTCGATGGGAGCTTCGTCGTTGCGCCCCCGAACACCTCGCGGTTCCTAGATCTTCCGTAGGAGCAAGATATGGCCACGCAACGCTACGGACACTGCGGGAAACCATCAAAACGCCGACGGCGGACCGCCGTCGGCGTAGCCACGATCGCCGTCGGTGTAGTATTACGCCGACGGCCGCCGTCGGCGTAATGGCGTCGGCGTAGGGCGCTGTCGGCGTATGTAAATAGCCGTTGGCGAAGATGCAGTGGGACCCACAAAACGGCCGTCGAACGTCTCCGTCTGCTTCACCTATACGCCGACGGCAGTGCCGTCGGCCTATGCTGCCACGTGTGCTGCTCTGGTGCTTCTGGGAGGAGCCTGACGCCGACGGCATTGCCGTCGGCGTAGGGATGACCATATGGTCATCCAGCGTCGACGTGGCGCAATCCTGTGCGTCCACACCGCATTGCCGTCGGCGTATGTTAGACCATATTTTCGATTTCTGAAACTTTCTGCTGCTGGTTTCTGGCGCATTTCAAATACAATTAAAATTGCACAAATTATAAAACATCACAGAAACATCAAATAAACATCACATACTAATCCAAATGATACAAACATGATTCAAATTCATCCAAACTCAAAAATGACATAAACATAGTTCGAATTCACACACGCTACACCCGAACACATCCTACACCTCCCGAGAGTCCGAGGTATCCATTTCTGACAGCGTGAGAATAGGCGACCGACCGCGTGGGCCAGTCGAACCACACAAGGAATCCGGCGAGGCACGGGACGGTGTGGTCTCACGCGACGAACTAGGCGAGCGATTCTGAGCCCTTGGATCAGGAAGAAGCACACGGATCGTGTGTTTCCTTCGTGCGCTTCTGAGCCGTTGTATACAAGTGTGTTGTGTGTTATAAATGTGCAAGAATCTACTCCTAGGTGTGACCGACATCACCGGCTTCACTTTCTCTCTAGTGAGTTTCTGCACTTAGAGGTGAAAACTCCCTCTTTCGGGCGAACCGGATGGAATCGTGTGTCGATTTGGGGTAGATTTTGGTTTCTCATGTTCCTATGGCCTAACATAACACAACCAAGCAAAAAAGTCCACTGGGCTACCCCCTTTCGACGCACGTCTATGGGGGTAGACGGAAACGTTAGGGTTTTTCCAGCGGATTCAGGGTTTCACCGAAGCGGGGCCCCGGAGCGTCGGAACCACACCCAAACCTAGCTTGTGACATACCATATGTATAAAAGTGTGTTGTGTGTTGTAAATGTGCAAGAATCTACTCCTAGGTGTGACCGACATCACCGGCTTCACTTTCTCTCTAGTGAGTTTCTGCACTTAGAGGTGAAAACTCCCCTTTCGGGCGAACCGGATGGAATCGTGTGTCGATTTGGGGTAGACTTTGGTTTCTCATGTTCCTATGGCCTAACATAACACAACCAAGCAAAAAAGTCTACTGGGCTACCCCCTTTCGACGCACGTCTATGGGGGTAGACGGAAACGTTAGGGTTTTTCCAGCGGATTCAGGGTTTCATCGAAGCGGGGCCCCGGAGCGTCGGAACCACACCCAAACCTAGCTTGTGACATACCATATATATAAAAGTGTGTTGTGTGTTGTAAATGTGCAAGAATCTACTCCTACGTGTGACCGACATCACCGGCTTCAATTTCTCTCTAGATAGCCAGGAAAAGTTTTTATTTGTTTTACATGCGTATGTTGTAGGGTTGGGTTCCGGAAAACTCAAACCGTTATTTTACGGGGTGGGATACTGAAATTGTGAGGGCAATTATAGGTCCAATATATATATAAATTACAACTACATTAAATATTATATAGAGAAATAAATAAATGAATATTATATACGGAAATAAATAAATAAAACTATTAAACGCCGACGGCAGCCGTCGGTGTTTTTATCGCGTGTACGCCGACGGCAGTACCATCGGCGTATCAACGACGCTGGACGGTTCCGTTATGCCGCCCTTTGTACGCCGACGGAATTTAGAACGCCGACGGCAGCCGTCGGGGACGTAATTCTACGCCGACGGCGCTTCGTACGCCGACGGCCTGTTCGTCGTCTGCCCTAGCCCGTGCTGGCCGTCGGCGTACAGAACGGCTGTCGGCGTTTTGACGGTTTCCTGTAGTGGGAGTTGCCAAGGTCATCTGCCATACGTCCATGTGAAACCAAACTAAATAACGAATGCAGCGCCAGACGTTGGCCGGCGCTAACAAGATTGGGCTAATAAAAACAAGATTAGCCTAAAAACTCAAGATGAGCGAGAAAGCCAAACATAAAAAGTCCTCCAGTTGGACCATGGTAAAGTAAATAGTTAAAACACACGAGCATATTCAACTTTGTACGCTTTGTTTGAAAACTTTTAACCTGCCATATAAAGCTCTCCATATATTCCCCGCAAAAAAAAAAAAAAAACTCCCCATATGTTACCCTATCTAATTCATTCCATATTTTACTCATTCAACACTAAACGAGCTCACAGTCACAAAGTCCCTCACATGTCATGTCCATTTGGTGGCTGAGTTGAAGGTCAATTGGTCCCCACGTCATACCATATTAGTGAAAGGACATATTTTATGTCCCCTATGTTTTGTGTGTTAGGCAACAACACTAGGAATTATTTAATATGATGTTAAGTGGTGCAGGAATGAAATGATACAATTACACTTTGCATCAAAACACTTGACAAGAAAAAGAAGCTTGCATTTGCCTGTCCAGTCCGGAGTCTCCGGTCTCTGTGGCCGGAGTCTCCGGCCAAGTCATTTTCTGGAGCAAAAGCTCCACTGGGCGGCAGCTGCGGGATGTGGTGCGGAGTTACCCCGGAGTAACACCGGAGTTTCCGCACCGGCCGGAGTTTCCGGTCCCGCGGTCCGGAGACTCCGCCCCTGACCAGTGGTTTGAATCGAAGACGTTCCCTGGACGGCGCGTGCGGTATAGGGTCCGGAGTTGCCCCGGAGTAGGCCCGGAGATTCTGGCCTGTCCGGAGTTTCCGGCCTACCAGACCGGAGTTTCCGGCCTGCAGAGAAGAAGAGCATCGCAACGGCTGCTGCGGTATCTGGTCCGGAGTGGGGCCGGAGTCTCCGGCCCAGGCCGGAGTTTCCGGTCTCCAGGTCCGGAGACTCCGGTCTAAGTGGACTGCAACGGCTACATTTCTGGGAGGGGTATATATACCCCTCCACCTACCTCCAGCCAAGTTGCTCGCCCAGATCTGAAGTACACCATTGTTGCAAGCTCAAGAATCACTAGATCTCCCAATCCCTCCACCCAAACTCGTTGATCTTTGGAGGATTGAAGGAGAAGGCCCGGATCTACTACTTCACCAAAGCGTTCTTCATTTCCCCTTCATTCACTTGAGGGATTCGAGCCTAGGGTTTCCACTAGGAAAACCTAGGCATCTTGTTGTTCTCACTTGCTTGTTACTTTTGTGTAGCAGGTGTTGTTGGTGATTGAGAGCCCCCAATCCTTTTGTGGGTTGAGCCTCAAGTTGTTGTAACGAGCTTTTGTGCTCCGGATTCCGCTTTGGAGGATTCCGATAAAGAAAGGTGGACCGAGCTTTTGTGCGAGGTTCATCGGAGAATAGGGTGAAGCCTTTTGTGGCATCTTGAGTTTGAAGCTCACACCCCTCCAACGAGACGTACTCCCCTAAAAAGGAGGAACTCGGGAATACATTCTTGTCTCCGCGTGCTTTCCTATCGGTTAATCCTTTCTAGTTATTTACTACTTGTATCTTATCTTATTTAGACTTAACTTGTCATATAGGTAAATTCACCATAGTTGCATATCTAGAGAATTTACCTTTTAGTCAAGCCTTAATCGAAAAAGAATTAAAAATTGGAGTAACACCTATTCACCCCCCCTCTAGGTGGCCATACGATCCTTTCAATTGGTATCAGAGCCTCGGCTCTTTATTCGGGCTTAACCGCCTAAGAGAAATATGGCCCTCGACGAACATGGGAATGAGATACCCGATGACACCATCGTTCCCACTTCTGTTTCCGTGGAGGACTTCACTTCCTTGACCATCGTTCCCACTTCTGTTTCCGTGGAGGACTTCACTTCCTTGAAGTCCTCTATGGATACTCAAATGGGAGAGTTGCGCAAAATGTTAGAGCAACTCATGGTGGCAAAGGGTATCGACTCCTCCCTAACTCCGGAGGCTCCTCCTAAGGAGGATCTTCCTAAGGAGAAGCCCTCGGATGTAAGTGTCGAAGAGAAAGCGGGGGTGAACTCAAATAAAAATGAATCCTCACCTAAAACACCTAATGGGAAGGGAGAGCATGCTAGAGTTCCTTTTGCATACTCTCCCGACCTACCCGTGCCTCATCCTCCTATTCACTTAAGAGGAGCTCCACCTAGTCTTAATGCATCTTCCTTTACCCGTTGGCAATCTTCTATGAAATCTCACTTGAAAAGTGGTTGCATAGGTCTTTGGAAGATCATTGTTGATGGATTCAAGCCGGTGGATGAAAATGACTTGACAAGGAAAGAAGAAGTTGAAGCTCAACTAAATTCCACCGCTCTTGATGTGATCCGTGTTGCCGTGGGTGAAAGAACATCCATCACATTGAAGATTGCACCACCGCCAAGGAAGCATGGAACATCTCACGGAGGTGTTTGTTGGAAATGAGAGCATGAGAAGAAATAGATATGAAGCCATGAGCAATCAAATTGAAGGCTTCTACAAGAAAGATGATGAAACTCATGAGGAGATGTATCAAAGGCTCAAGGCTCTTGCTTCCGCATTAGAGACCTTGGTGCTAAACATGTGGATGATACTTACATCAAGAGGAAGTATGTGAATGCCCTCATGCCGTTTGAAGAGAACGACTTGAAGAGTCTCCAAGGAAAGCACAACTATGACACCTTGACCTCAAATGAAGTCATGCAAGAGATGCAATCTTACAAGGTCCGAGCCAAATTGCTAGAGACTCTCGTGCCCGAGCTCTTGGAATGGCCCAAAGTTCCTCACTTGCTTTGAAGGCCAAGGTGTGGAACTAGATGAAGACCAAGATCATGAAGAGGGAAGTTACTTGGCACCCGAGGAACTCAAGGGTGCTCATAGAGATTATGTGGCTCTCATGGCGAAAGACTTTTGGAAAATCCATCTAAAGCTAAAGCTTATGTGGATAAAAAGCATAAATCAAGTGGTTACAAGGAAGGCAACCCAAAAATGAAGACTTGCTTCAATTGTCAAGATCAATTCCACTATGTTGCCCAATGCCCTTACAAGAACCGTGAAGAACATGGAGGAAGACTCATTCAAGGAAGCTTCAAGTTCTTCTCCCACGAAGCCTTACTTCAAGAAGTTCATCTCCAACAAGAAGCTACCTTCCAAGGTGTTGGTGGTGAGAGAGAATATATGTCCGGGGAGAGAGTGATGAAGAAGAAACAACCACAAGTGAGTGGCCGCTTTAGCCATTGCTTCATCGACAACCCCTTCTCTCTTTGAATCCCCCAATGATAATGTCACCACCAAATCCGCTACGTGTCTCATGGCCAAGCTCTCCGAGGTATCACCTTCCCTTCCTCTAAGACTATGAATGAAATGCATGAACTTATGAGTCTTAGAGTTAAGGAAGAAAATGTTGCTTTGGATTTCTTGATGACTAACTTGCAAGGTGAAAGCAAGATTCGGCTTGAGATTCTTATGATCAATATGGCATGGCACAAGATCTCCTTAAAGAAAAGGGGAGACTGAAAGAGAATATGCTAATGAGATCGCTTCCCTTACCAGGCGATTGAGGAAGAGCATGAACTTCGAGTTTCTCTTGAGGAGAAGCTTGAGAATTTGATGAATCTCAAAATGAAACTCTTTCTAAAATCATTAAAGAACGTGACCATGCTATTGCTAAATACAAGTTTTAGAGAAACAAAAGGTCGTATTTGGTGTTGGTCATAATAGACTAGCCGATGAGCTAGAGGGCTCACCAAGGCTCACAAGGCCTTGGAGAGTGAACACTCTACTCTCACCAAGTCTTTTGAACAACTTCAAATACAATCTACTAAAATTGATGAACCTAGCTCCTCTACTTCTCTTGTGATCATGCAAATGTCATTGAGGAAAATGCTAGGTTGAAGATGAGCTTGCCAAGGCCTCTAGCCCTCAAGGTGAGAAACCTCTTTATGAGCTCTTGCAAGCGCAAAAGCCTCACATAGGGAAAGAGGGCCTTGGTTATGTTGCCAAGAAGAAAAGAAGAACAAGAACAAGAAGAAGGCCAAGCCCGCACAAGCAAAAGAGACTACCATTGCGAGTGGTGATGCCACAAGGGGCAATGCCACTCACAATGACTTTGCGGGAAAATACAACCCTTCATATGTTCTTATGAAATCTATAGATGGTTGTGTTTTTGCTAAATATGTTGGCACTTCATATGGAGATGATTATCACTATGCTATTTGGGTTCCAAAGACCCTTGTGACTAACAAAAGAGGACCCATTTCACAATGGGTACCTAAAACAAAGACTTGATTCTTGTAGGACTTTTCTTCCGGTGGATCTTCATGGCTCATTGATAGTGGGTGTCATCTCACATGACCGGAAGCAAAGAAGTAGTAAAGGGCCTATTGAATCAATTACTCACATTTTCTCATGTCACCGTCGGGAATAATGCAAGACTTAAGGTATTGGGATATGGCAAGGTAGTGATCACTCCGGAGTTATCCATTGAGAAGGTCCTTCTTGTTGAATCCCTTTCATATAATTTACTTTCCGTTGGTCAATTATGCAATGTCGGTTACACCGTTATCTTTAATAAACACCACGTGACCATCCTTTTCACTCAATCTCTTAAAGTAGCCTTTGTTGGATTTCGTGTAAACGGTTTGTATGTGGTCGATTTCTCGAAAGAGACCACTCAAATCGCCACGTGTCTAATGGCTAAATCCGACAAGGGTTGGCTTTGGCATCGCCGGCTAGGCCATGTCGGTATGAGAAATTTGCAAACTCTTGTGAAGGGTGGACACGTGGTAGGACTAACCGATGTTAATTTTTCCAAAGATCGTCCTTGTAGTGCTTGCATAGCCGGAAAGATGCATGAAAAGAATCACCCCAAGAAGAGCATTATCTCCACGAGAGGCCTTTGGAGCTCCTTCATATGGATCTCTTTGGGCCTCCCACATATGATAGTCTTGGTGGCAAGAAATATTGTTTGGTGATTGTGGATGATTATACAAGATATTGTTGGACTTTCTACCTCAAGAGGAAGAGTGAAACTCAAAAGATATTCATTGACTTTGCAACCTTAGTTCAACGCCAATATGACTCCAAGATTTTGGCAATAAGAAGTGACAATGGTACGGAGTTCAAGAATTACACTATGGATGATTTCCTAAGTGGGGAGGGCATTCAACACCAATATTCCGCTGCTTATACTCCCAACAAAATGGTGTCGCCGAAAGGAAGAACCGCACTCTTATTGATATGGCAAGAACTATGTTGGCCGAATTTCATTCCCCATATAACTTTTGGGCCGAAGCCATCAATACCGCTTGCCACTACTCCAACCGGCTCTTCTTTCGTCCTCTCATGAAAAAGACACCATATGAACTCCTTATCGGTAAAAAGCCAAATGTCTCTTACTTTCGCGTATTTGGATGCAAATGCCATGTTTACATTAAAGGTTGCCCAATTGCTAAATTTGAATCTAGAACTTTTGATGGTATTTTTGTTGGATATGCCGCAAACTCCCATACTTATAGGGTCTACAACATATCCACCGGATGTGTTGAAGAATCTATGAATGTGGAGTTTGTCGAGGATAATGGCTCCCAAGCGGAGCATATTGATCATGATAATGTAGGTGATGTACCTCCACCTCAAGCCATAAGAACTATGGGCATAGGGGAACTTATTCCTATTGAAGAACCTATTATGGACACTCAAGAAGAAGGAACAAGTTCTACTCAAGTTGAACCATCCACCTCAACCATTGATCAACAAGCTATACAAGAACAAGATCATGATAGTCATCCACATGAGCAAGATAATGGTCAAGACCCACCCAACTCTAGTGGAGAACAAGAACATGATGAACCCCCATCTCCAAGAACTCCACTTCGGGTTGACCATGAACAAGATGAAGGAAATGATGAAGATGTTCGTGTTGGTGAAACAATTGGTCAAGCCATAGAACGCCGAGTCATTCGGCGTGCATCAACATTGGATCATCTCCAACACTACAAAGAAAATATCCTTGGGAGTATTCGTAAGGGTGTGTCCACACGTAATCAATTAACTAACTTTTGTGGTCATGTCTCTTGTTTGTCTAGCTTAGAACCTCTCAAGGTATATGATGCTCTTGAAGACATGGATTGGGTTGCGGCCATGCATGAAGAATTGAACAACTTCGAGCGCAACAAAGTATGGTCATTAGTTGAAAGACCCAAAGACACATCACATAATGTCATTGGAACCAAGTGGATATTCAAGAACAAGCAAGACTCACATGGTCAAGTCATTCGCAACAAAGCAAGATTGGTTGCACAAGGCTACACCCAAATCGAAGGAGTCGACTACGGTGAAACTTATGCCCCCGTTGCTAGACTTGAATCTATTCGTTTATTGATTGCCTATGCATCTACTCATAACATTACCTTATATCAAATGGATGTTAAAAGTGCTTTTCTAAATGGTCCACTAAGTGAATTAGTGTATGTGAAACAACCTCCGGGTTTTGAAGACCCTAAATTTCCTAACCATGTCTACTTACTACATAAGGCCCTTTATGGGCTCAAGCAAGCTCCACGTGCTTGGTATGATCATCTCAAGGAGTTCTTAGTAGACCATGGTTTTGAAATTGGGGTAATCGATCCCACCTTTTTCACAAAAAGGATAAATGGAGAGCTTTTCGTATGCCAAATATATGTTGATGATATTATCTTTGGTTCTACTAACCATGAATTTAGTGATCAATTCTCTAAGCTAATGACCAAGGAATTTGAGATGTCCATGATGGGAGAATTGAAGTATTTTCTTGGCTTTGAAATCCACCAATATAGTGAAGGAACATTCTTATGTCAAGCCAAGTATATTCAAGACATGCTCAAGAAATTTGATATGAACAACGCCAAGCCATATAAGTTTCCCATGGACTCTAAGGCGGATCTACACTTAGATCCGAAGGGTAAGGAAGTTGATCCCAAGCTTTATCGTTCTATGATTGGATCTTTACTTTACCTTTGTGCATCTAGACCGGATATTATGTTTAGTGTGGGTATGTGTGCAAGATTCCAATCAAGTCCTAAGGAAAGTCATGAAACCGCGGTTAAAAGGATTCTAAGATACTTGATAGATACTCCTAACTATGGTCTTTGGTACCCCCATGGGACAAGCTTTGATCTTGTAGGTTATTCGGATGCGGATTGGGCGGGTTGCAAAATGGATAGAAAATCAACTTCGGGTACTTGCCAATTCCTTGGTAGGTCTCTTGTGAGTTGGTCTTCCAAGAAGCAAAATTGTGTGGCCTCGTCCTCCACCGAAGCCGAATACATTGCCGCCGGAAGTTGTTGTGCACAATTATTATGGATGAGGCAAATTTTAAAGGATTATGGTGTCATTTGTGACAAAGTGCCTCTTTTATGTGACAATGAAAGTGCCATCAAAATTGCTCACAATCCGGTACTTCATGGGAAGACCAAGCATATTGAGATCCGGTATCATTTTATTCGAGATCATGTTGAAAGGGTGATATTGCAATCAACTATGTCAACACCAAGCATCAACTCGCCGATATGTTCACAAAGCCTCTTGGTGAAGCAAGATTCAAGGAGTTGAGAGGAGAACTAAATGTGGTGGACATAAGCAATTGGACTTAGTGGACTTCTTGCATACCTACCCATATTAGACAATAGTAATTTGGTTTGGATGTAGGCATGGACATAGGGGGAGTGCGGTCCTAATCCATTGGTCTATCCCTCCCCCCATTATGCCGATAGCAAGAACTCATTTTGTCTCTATATTTTCATTTTATGAATTATGAGCTTAAATGACGAGTAGTGGCCGTGAACCCAAGATATATCTTCGCGGTGTCACACCACACACTCATACATGGTGGCCTAGGCCACCGCCCTCTTCTTTGTGAAGAGTTGATTTTATTTGGGTTTTCTAGACCTTTATGGTGTTTTTGGGAGAAACACTTGGAATTGGCTTTTATATTTGCATCTTGCAATTCCTAGTGTGTATCCCACCATCAGTGACTTTGTTCTAAACCTAAGCCATCTTATCTAAAAGCCGTGCTCATCTTGCAACATACATGTCCCCAATTTAAAACTGGCAGTTTTGGAGTTTTGGGTCCGGAGATTCCGGTGTGAAACACCGGAGACTCCGGTCTGTCCAAAGTCTCCGCCCTAAAGCCCGGAAACTCCGGTCAACCGGAAACTCCGGTGCTTTAGGCCGGAGACTCCGGACTCGGCGTTTTTCCTGGGATTCTAAAAGGGGATCGGGGTGGGGAGTTTTCTCATAACTCTCCACACACCCCTGCTCCCCAACCTCTCCCCAGTCGCCGCCACTGCTCCAAGACCGTCTCCGGCCGCTCCCCGCCGCCGGAATCCGCCGTGCCACCGGCTCCTCCACCTCCCAAGCGTTGGGGATCTTCCTCCCCTCCGTTTGGATCTCACCATGAAGGAAACGGGTACCACTCTCTCTCCTCTAGGGTTTCATCCTAGATTTGGTTTTGAGAGTAGTTCTTGTAAAACTTGTGGTGTAGAACCTTTAGGATGGCAATGCACTATCTAGAAAATTGCTAGTGTGATTTTCCCCTCAGTTTTGACCTAGGTTCGAGTTTTGGCCTCAGGGCCGGAAACTCCGGCCTTCCTGGCCGGAGACTCCGGTGTGGCCGGAATCTCCGCCCCCTGAGACCGGAAACTCCGGTCTAGATCAAACCTGAGAAGAAATTCCTCTACCTTTTTCTTTCGTTGAAATTCCATGGACATGTATGCTTACCTCAATGCTACCTTTCTAATCCTGTTTCACAGCTAACAAGAAGTATCCCGGTCCTTCATCCTCATCCTCGAATATCAAGAAGAAGCACAAGCTCCAAGGTCGAGACTATTTGATCTATGATGAAGAACAAGACAAGCATGTGCAGAGTGGTGCTCTTAAGCAGAAACAGGCTGCTGATGCTAGAAGGGCTAGGCAAGAGGCTGCCTTCCTTCGAGAAGAAAGGGCCAAGAAGGCCAAGTTTGACAACTTGACCACTTTGAAGGGTTGAACAAGGAAGAATTTCGGACAATGAGGGCGCAGAATTTCTATGACATGCCAAACAACTCCACCGATGGTCACTTTTGGAGAAAGGAGCAAGAGCTCATTATGAAGGAAATATATGCCAATTTGGACCCAAAAGCTCTTGTGTGTCCTCAAAAACCGCTGAACTTTGACGTGTTGGCCAAGAAGACATACTTTGCGGATGCATTATGGGTTGCTAGGAAGATTGGTCTTGAGCCCCTTATTACCACCCAACAAGACTATGATATTGACATGGTCCAACAGTTCTTTGCCACTCTTGTGCTTGGAGATGAGGAGGACACCAAAATGACATGGATGACGGGCCTCTCAAAGTTAGTGCACACTATTCAGAATTTGGAGAAGCCTTGGGGTATGTGTTCAAAGGTGTGAATGAACCCGTTGGTCACCGGATGCATGTTGAAGGTGTGGCCTATGATAAGAAGATCCTTGCCCCTCTTGCTGCTAGAGGGGGGCCCTTGCTACCACCAAAGGACTCAAGCCCATCTACAACATCTTGATTCGCATGTTTCGTTGGAGCATTGCACCTCAAGCCGGGAATACGGATGCTATCCGTGGAGCTCTTGTCAACCTCATGTACCATTGCCACAAGACATCCTTGCCGGTCCGAATTGTCAAGGGTTTGAGATTGATGTCATGGATTTTATCAAGTGTGAGATCAACATTGCTATTCACGAGAGGAAGAATCCTATGTATGCTCCCTATGTCATGAAGCTCATTCTCAAGAAGATTCCCAACCTCAATCAATCTCATTTCAAGAAACACACATATGGCACCCTTCAAGTACTCCGCCATCACCTTACTCCAGCCTCTTATGAAGAGATAGAGGAGCAAGAAGCTCCTAGGGCAAGAAGGAAAAATGCCACTCCACCCTCTTGGGATCAAGGTGGCAAACAAAGAGTCAACGAGGAGTTGAAGAAAGTTTCTTGGTGGCAAAGGGCCATGATGTGTATGGGTGTTGGGTTGCACAAGGAAAATCATCAAACTTATGTCACTAACAAGAGGATCTTGTCCAACCAAGCCAAGATGATGAAGGAAATGCGCAAGATCAGCAATGGTGGTACCACTCCTCCTCGCAATGAGGTGATCCCGAAACTCCGCCATCCTCTTCAACTATCTCTCTTGACAAGTGGAATGAGGATACATTTCATTGGTCTGATTATGCCGAGGTGACCTCCATGCCCTCCTCTTCTCGCAACACCGGCAAGGCTCCTATGCGCTATGAAGAAGAAAGTGATGATGAAGAAGAGAAGTGTGAAGCAAGTGATGCTGAAGATGATGATGGGAGTGGTGATGATGAGGACAGTGATGCCGACGATGATGAAGACGGCGAGTGATCGCCTTGGGTTCCGTTAGCATCGCTCTTCTCCCTTTTTGGTGTTTCGATGCCAAAGGGGGAGAAGTAGTTCTATTAGGCTCTCTCACCGTGGGATTTGCATGGGTCGGACACAAGCACGTGCTTTTATCATTTATTTGCGCTTGTGTCCATTTATCTTATGTCATTTGAACCTATTTGCTTTGGTTTTATGTTGTGAGACTATGTTCCTATTTGTGGTACTTGTGGTATGAGACTATGGATTTCATAATTCCTATGGTTGAGATGATATTATTTTGGTCTATTATTGTGCATTGGTCTCTATGTCATAGTTATGCACAAGGTATGGTTCCTTTTTCACCTCAACCCTATATCATGATTTGTCTCATGTTGGTGTAATTTATATTGTTCCATATATTTCTTGTGAGTTGTCTCTCCTCTACATGTTGAGCATTTGTATTCAAATGCAAACTACTTGTATGCACACATGTAGGGGGAGCCTCTCAAATCCATTGTGGTATATGTCGATAATTGTTGTGTGCTTTATTGCAAATCCGAGTGTTGTCATCTAACACCAAAAAGGGGGAGATTGAAAGGACATATTTTATGTCCCCTATGTTTTGTGTGTTAGGCAACAACACTAGGAATTATTTAATATGATGTTAAGTGGTGCAGGAATGAAATGATACAATTACACTTTGCATCGAAACACTTGACAAGAAAAAGAAGCTTGCATTTGCCTGTCCAGTCCGGAGTCTCCGGTCTCTGTGGCCGGAGTCTCCGGCCAAGTCATTTTCTGGAGCAAAAGCTCCACTGGGCGGCAGCTGCGGGATGTGGTGCGGAGTTACCCCGGAGTAACACCGGAGTTTCCGCACCGGCCGGAGTTTCCGGTCCCGCGGTCCGGAGACTCCGCCCCTGACCAGTGGTTTGAATCGAAGACTTTCCCTGGACGGCGCGTGCGGTATAGGGTCCGGAGTTGCCCCGGAGTAGGCCCGGAGATTCCGGCCTGTCCGGAGTTTCCGGCCTACCAGACCGGAGTTTCCGGCCTGCAGAGAAGAAGAGCATCGCAACGGCTGCTGCGGTATCTGGTCCGGAGTGGGGCCGGAGTTCCGGCCCAGGCCGGAGTTTCCGGTCTCCAGGTCCGGAGACTCCGGTCTAAGTGGACTGCAACGGCTACATTTCTGGGAGGGGTATATATACCCCTCCACCTACCTCCAGCCAAGTTGCTCGCCCAGATCTGAAGTACACCATTGTTGCAAGCTCAAGAATCACTAGATCTCCCAATCCCTCCACCCAAACTCGTTGATCTTTGGAGGATTGAAGGAGAAGGCCCGGATCTACTACTTCACCAAAGCGTTCTTCATTTCCCCTTCATTCACTTGAGGGATTCGAGCCTAGGGTTTCCACTAGGAAAACCTAGGCATCTTGTTGTTCTCACTTGCTTGTTACTTTTGTGTAGCAGGTGTTGTTGGTGATTGAGAGCCCCCAATCCTTTTGTGGGTTGAGCCTCAAGTTGTTGTAACGAGCTTTTGTGCTCCGGATTCCGCTTTGGAGGATTCCGATAAAGAAAGGTGGACCGAGCTTTTGTGCGAGGTTCATCGGAGAATAGGGTGAAGCCTTTTGTGGCATCTTGAGTTTGAAGCTCACACCCCTCCAACGAGACGTACTCCCCTAAAAAGGAGGAACTCGGGAATACATTCTTGTCTCCGCGTGCTTTCCTATCGGTTAATCCTTTCTAGTTATTTACTACTTGTATCTTATCTTGTTTAGACTTAACTTGTCATATAGGTAAATTCACCATAGTTGCATATCTAGAGAATTTACCTTTTAGTCAAGCCTTAATCGAAAAAGAATTAAAAATTGGAGTAGCACCTATTCACCCCCCCTCTAGGTGGCCATACGATCCTTTCAATTAGCGTAACCGACATACAAATATTAGATTAAACAATATCTCACTGATGCCAATTCCAAGGCGAATGATTTTATTATCGCAAAAAAATTGATTGCTTTTATTAATCGAACTCTAATTTTAATCTAATTGACTTTAAGCAAACCTCTTAGGAAATAAATTTTACTACGAGTCTAAATTTCCCCTCAATCCTCTGATTATATCTCCATTGTACATCACCTTTTTTATTTTCGTTGTTTAAAGTTGAATCGAATGTAATTCAAACTTATTTCAAAACTTAAACTTATCTTATGTTCTTGTCATTTCTCCTTCAATTAATTAGGCTGAAAGAAAAATTAGAGATTAAAAAGCTAGAATTCAGTAAGATGAATTTAATCAGAATATGAATTAGAGATTGTAGGATAAAGGGATATATTCATGTCAAATCTAGCTTAAACTAGAAAGTAAAAAAAGTTAATAACAGATTACAACTACTCCCTCCGTTCCTATATGTAGGGTGTATAAGTTTTGACAGGGAAATTAAAAAAATGCTTGTGGAGGAAATCATTACACCAGCTTTGTACGGAATTACCTCTGGGTAATTGATGTGGGAAAAAGACGAGTTTGTAATAGATAAGGAAACATGATCCAATCTCTAAAAAAAATCAGATGAGTGGTGGAAAGAAGTACACTCTATATTTCGGAATTTTTCTCAAAAATTTAGGCACCTTACATCAAGGAACAGAGGGAGTATTATTATTCTGGGTTTTTTTTTCTATATAAACGTCGACGCAAATAATATTTCACTAGTGAAAACTTATTTATTTTGTTGTGTCATGATATATACCGGTTAAACTTTGAGGAATTTTTTTTCCAAAAACTCAAGGTAAGCAAAGATAGCAAAACAGAGAAGGTCCTCCAACTGGAAAAGGTGAAAATAAATACACGAGCAAATCAACCTTTTATGTTTTGTTTGACAACTTTTACTATCTAATAAAACTCCCAAAATGTTACCTGATTTGAAGAAATAGGCTTTCGCCCCGCTATGATAATAGCAACCACCCGATACAAGATTTGAGACCACTGCTGGGGCAAAACAGCACAGTTACGCCCAAAAGAAAAGAAAAGAACAAGAAAAGAAAGCCAACATAGGCGGATCAACGAAAACAAAGGCGACCCGCTACCGCTGCGCTCTCTCCGGCAAAGTCCCACCACTATCCTAGCACACTGAAACGTCGCGTACCAAACAACACCTCCAAGAAGGAAAACAGCGACGACGCTGCTCCTGTCCGGACTAGTCCTAGGGTTTCCCCCGGTACGCTACAGGTAGTGGGGAAGAGGTACACCCGACGCCCTTCAGGAAGGGGCGGCGACACTCACAAGCATCACCGCGTCGGTGTCAAAAGACAAGGATTTCTCCCGACCTCGAAAAAACCACATCCCTGGACAGTCCGACGTGCTCCACCCATCTGGCCGCCCACCAACAAACGCCACCACGGAAGAAGGTCACCATTGTCATATCACCAGGTAAGCGCATCACGACTGGTCGAACCGAGGAAGACCCGCCATAGCCAGAGCTGCAGTGCCACAACCACGTGGGAGGGATCGACCTCCACCGCCATAGATGGTAACCGACCGGACGCAGCACGCAGGAACAAACCAAGCCACATTGGAGCCGGAGGGCGGCTGCAGCACAACCACCTGGAGGGCTACCCCCACCGCCATCGGCGGGTGCCGACCGGACGCGGTAGCAGAGACACACCAGGCTGGGCAAGCCCGGCCGGTCCCTGAAAGGGTCCGTGAAGTCTCCGCCACCCCGCTGCTGCACGTAGGCCGACGCTGCTGCTACCCTCAAGATCGGCACCAAAGGCCCGGCCGGACCAAACGGTCCGTGAAGCTCCCTGCGCCATGCTGCAGAAGACGTGTCGTCGTTGCCGCCACTCCATCACAAGCATCGCCACCGCAGTCAAACCAGGTAGCCGGGTCGAGCCTGGGCCCACACTAGTCCAGATCAAGCCCAAAGGGCCCAGATCTGGGCCTGCAGGGACCTGGCCGAACCCTAGCCACCGCACCACCAACTGGTGGCGCCTCCGCTGTGCTCACCTCTGGAAGCAGAGAGGAGACCGTGTCGCCGACCGCCGAAGCCCGTCGCCACCACGCCACTTCCCTGCCGAAGACCGGGCCGCCGCCGCACCGAAGAGCACCGTCGCCGGAGGGCAGAGCCCCGCCTCCACCCATCCAGCGCGGGGAGGGACAAGCCGCCGCCGCCGGCGCCACGCGGGCCGCGCCCGGCGGCCGCTGCCGACGGCGGCGACGGGAGGGAGCGAGATGGAGGAGACCGGGCCGAGGGAGCCGAGGTCGCAGCCTGCCGCCGCGGGGGCGGCGCGGCTGCGCGACGGAGGAGGGAGGAGGGGGGAGGGTGGAGGGGGAGGGGCGGCGCGGGCTGGCCGGCCGGCCGGCCGGCGGCGGTGGCTAGGGTTCGAGCCGCTCGGGGCCGCGGTTGTGGCGCCCTGACCTGACTGCTATACAGTGATACTGTGTCCCCGGTTATCCGATACCACCGGACACATTATCAAAGCATAATAGAGAGATCAAGACTGTGGAACAACTGGCACATCACAGACTCTACGACTCAAATCATATAGTTCAACTTTTATAATAGAGAAAGATAGCAAATGACAACCAGAGGTCACAGACCCAACAGTACAACAAGCGGAAGCAAATTAGGTTGTTCTAAACAGCAAGAACCAAATTATGGCCTAAGAGGCCTACAGATAAACATCTAGCGCCAGCTGTTCCGGGATGTCCCAAGCTGCCACCTGGGAACCCAGACTACTCGTCGACGTCCACAAAGAACCCACCTTCAGGGTCGGTGAAGTCCTCTCCTGAAAATAAGCAAACGACGTTGAGTTTGACGAACTCGCAAGATTAAGAGCTAATATATGCTCGATGATTGGCTTTCAAGGTTTTATGGCTGTTTTGCATAAAGCTGATTTTATTTTAAAAAGACATAACTCAAATGGCATCGACTATTCAGAGTATTTTCAAAAGAGGTAAGAAGTACTCTTTTCTTCGATCACTCTACCCAAAATCCACCATCATCAACCACTGTACCTGTTCATCAGAGGCACCTCCCCGAATCACCCTCGAGGAAGCTCACCTTGCATTGTGAGTGGTACCTCTAGTACCCAGTTTTTAATCATTCTGTTAAAGTTATTCTATGATCTCTGAATCCGTCACCAAGTCGTCCATAACCGCGGACACGGCTTTTCGAAAAGATTTATCCCTGCAGGGGTGTACA
Organism: Poa pratensis; assembly: GCA_947311845.1. NCBI lineage: Eukaryota > Viridiplantae > Streptophyta > Magnoliopsida > Poales > Poaceae > Poa > Poa pratensis. The sequence goes on from CAMZMU010000052.1 coordinate 167,502,433, forward strand.
ATGTGAAAGACGCCAGGTTCCCGAGGGACCTCCCAGCTTCTTATCCATGCGTACCGTCCGGTTCATTGCCCGTACATGCCTGTACATTTGCTCTCTTCTGGGGAAAGCTGGCTGAGTGGGAGCGGCTACAACCTTTACCTCGCTTAAGACTAACCCAGGATCATCAGTGGTGGTAGGACAAGAGGTACCTTCTCGCACCCTGTCCCGCGGCCACTCATTTTCCTAACACCACAGTCCTCATCTCCGTCTTGGCCACCAACTCAACGCACGCGCAAATGGAAAGCCAAACTAGAGGACCCTCGGCTAGTCCGCCACAAGTTAGTCGGTCGACGAGGTTCCATATGCCCACGCATGGTTGCACGCTCAACTTGGCTCGTAGGCGAGAACTCGCACTTAGGCGGCGAGAACGAGACAACCCACCACATCCCATGTGGCCTCTCATTCCCACCTTTAAGCATTTTATCACTTGTCTACACAATTTCTCCACCATCAACCACATCTCATCACCTGTTTCCAACCTGGAGTAACCATCGTCCAGCTATGCATTCAACTAAGCATGGCTAAGCATCAACAAAGCATAGATAGATATCTCGGGCCAACAATACAAACCTATGGATAATAGGAGGGAAAACAGGTATTGGCATCGGAATCTTAATGCAACTATAGGATACTCTAATCCAATAAAATTGACATTTGGAACCGCATGCAATATTATAGTGGAGAAAATATTTGCGGAAATATAGGATAAGACATGCTCAGAGGGGGATTACGCTTGCCTTGATCAAGGTGCTGATAGTACGGCTCTTCGGGGTATTGGGGCGTAACCCCGTCTACTTGACCTATCGAAACATAACGCACGGGAAGCAACAATCAATCACCACACATTTTTAGCAAGTGCAATGCGCAAACACATGATGACATGACATTTTAAATCCCCGGGAGGGGGATGATGCAACTATTCTGATTAAACGGAGTTCGGGTGCTTAGAGGGGCGCATCCCGGATATCCCGTGAATTGAGGTCATGGATCATCTTACTTGTTGATTACGGTGGTCGAAACCCTAGGAGAAATAACTTGTAGATGCTATGACATAACCATGCGGGAGATGCAAGGTTAGGGTGATTAAACAAGCAAGGATTAACTTAACAGTTGCATTGAAACAAACGTCGAAGAAAAAGAAGCAAAACAAAAAGTCTGGCCAGACCGGAGTTTCCGGTCTCAGGGGACTCAGGGGGGCCGGAGTTTCCAGTCCACAGAGTTTGGAACCCTGGGCGGCACTCACTGGATATGGGTCCGGAGTAGGTGCGGAGTTTCTGGTGGGCGGGTCTGGAGTATCCGGTGTAAGAGTCCGGAGTTTCCGGCCCAAGGGAAGTTGCTGTGAAAAGAGAAACTCGACGGCTGCTACGGTATCGTGCCTGGAGTTACCCCGGAGTATGCCCGGAGTTTCCGGTCTACACGTCCGGAGTCTCCGGTCTGAAACTACAGGTTGCGGCTGGAATTCATGGGCTAAGTCCAAAACTGCAAACTAGAGCAAGAGGGAAAGTATGGGGGTGTCCAGGAGGACGGTGTGCTCACCCTGAACTTGCTGGTGAGCTCGGGAGGGAAGGAGAGGGATGGAGTTGGCCGCAATCGAGCTCGGAAGGCGGCGGAGCTCTTGGAAGGAGAACTCAAATCCACGGCAATGTGGTGCTTCTCGTCTCGATTCCCTTGGTGAGGATGTAGAGGAGGACGAGGCGGAGCTTGTGGTGGTCCTGGACTTGCTCGGGAGTGCTTCAGGCGGCGGCGACGCGGCGGCGGAGCTCGGCGTCCATGGTGGCTCGGTGGGGAGCAAGAAGAAGAGAGGCAAGGGGAAGGAATATCTCGGGAGTGGGTGAGGTGAGCAGTGCGGCTCGTTTTCTTCTCTCCTTGCTAGTGGAGGCAGAGGAGGGGAGGGGCCCACGTGCATGGCGTGCGTGCAGCACAGCCATGGCGGCATGGCTACAGGAGGGAGACGGCATTTTACACAAAACCCCCTGGCAGTTTAAAACTTCTCCTTTTCCTTTTCTTTTCAAAACAGCAGCTCCTTCTACAATTTAATTGAGGCACTTAGCCACTTCCAAAAATTATGAAATAAATTGGGTAGGCTCCCCTTATTATGTAGAAGCTCCACCATTTTTGGTGTATCAAAATAAAATAGTTTGGACAACCTTTGTTCGTAGGGTTTGAAAATAGTCATTTCGCACACATTCCAAATATTCATACCTTAGAAGTTTTGAACCAAGGCAAGAATATTATTTTGAACACTTGGAACTTCCTTGACAAATATGGAATAGAAATTTGTAAACCTTTTGTTTCACAACTCCACATTATTTCAAATCCAAAGTTGTGTTAAACATATGAAACATGATTATGCATGGATGCCATGATGCAAAGAACACAAAAGTGGAAATTTTAATCGGGTTTTTGGGTTCTCAAACTTTGGGCTGTTACAATTCTACCCCCCTTACAGGAATCTCGTCTCGAGATTCTTAGAGTAGGAAAGAGGGAAAAGGGTTACAACGGTACTACACGATCTTCTCGCTTCAGGTAGCTCCTCTCTTGAAGAGGTTGACGAAGAGCATCATGGATATCTTCATCGTCTTCACTCCGAGGTCATCATTCAATTACACCAAAGGGAAGAAGGAACAATTCTGGAAGGATGGATCTTTATGAGGATACACGACCGAGTACCTCCTAGTAGAACTTAGGATGAGACTTCAAGCATCCCTTGGATTTGACAGTTAAGAGACACGGGCAGGTGACGGGAGATTGACAAGAGGTTTCCAGTTGGTAGACAACTGTTTCTCAACAGGTTGAGAATATGAACTTGCACAAGGCCCAAAACTTCTGAGGGAGAGTGTTGAAACAAGCTTCCAACAGATGAAGAGGTAACTTGTACTCGTCGGCTTGAGTAGAACTTCCTTCACGGAGGAGCATTTTAGATCACGGGAAAAGGATCGGAAAGCTAGATCGAGAGAACTTCAGAGACTCCGCAAACGTTAGTATTGGTAACACTTCTTGATTTTTCAGACATCGGGACGAACTTCTTGAGGATCACCAACTATCGTTTCTGATTGAGAGTCCAACCTGGGAAGTGTAGAGATACTTCAGACTCAGCACCGGTAGGAATAGGAAGCTTTGCAATGCATACCAACGGATTACAATTGCTAGGAACTCAAGAGTTGGACTACAAGGTCAAACTCCAAAGAAGGAACTAGATCGGGGAACTCAAGTATTAGCAACTTGTCAGAGGACAGCTGCCCTACTTGATTTACCTGCAACGAGACACGACTAGTCCTTGATGGGAAACACCATTTGAAGACAAAGAAGTTCTCAGACTTCCTCTCTTTCTGGAACAATTCAATCAGTGGCTTGGATGCATAGACTAAATTCTGAAGGAATGGAGGTAACAACATACCATTCCGAGAATATTCTACACCTGCTTGATCGAGTTGAAATGATTCCGAGGAAACCAGACGATTCACTCAGATCCACGGCGACATCTTTCAACAATTGCACGTGAACCAGAGAAAGTCACTTCTAACTCCAGAACACATACTTTGTGTAGACACAAAGTTAGTTCCAACATTTTTCCAATGCTAACACCCAATATCCAATATGAATCTCCTCAGACATGGAGAATATAAGAAGGTAGTTGATGGGCTCAACAACAAACTTATCCAGTTACTCCAAGACGGTAGATTCATATTTCACCAGAACGAGGCATAGTATTGGTCAGACTAACACATTCAGGTAGGTAGGTCTGAGTTTGATTTGACGATAGCCCAATTCAAATCAAAAGATTTAGAGGTTAGCATATCCAAAGAGGAGATACCACCTCACTTCAACACGGACAGACTAGACATCCCTTGGAAAAGGAACTATGTCGGGATAGAGCTCTTGTCTTTCAACTCTCCAAGTTGTTTAAGCTCAACCGAATAATTCTGGACATCCAGCACGGTTTCTTGGAGAAGGAGTTGTTCAAAGAACCAGCTTACTCATAAGCTCGACATCACGGTCAGGTGACAACCTGGCGATACTTCTGGAAAGATCTCCAAAATATCACGATCCACATATAGGATATCACGACATACCGTTCCAAGAATCTTCTTCATTTGCATTATTGACTAGAATATCTCGATCCACCTCTAGGATATCATGACATACCGGTGGATCTTGAGTTCAAGGAAGGGTCATGCCTTTCAAGGCACAACGAGGTGGTCTTGGGAGCTTCGGCACGAACCTAGCTCTTTGACCGAGGGAGTGCATCAGAGCCCACTGACTTGTTAGCACAGTCAAACTCAGCTTATTAATTTGCTAACCAATCATGCTAAGGAGGGCAATGGATATCCCTAGATTTCCGCATAATAAGAACTGCTAAGAGTATCCAATAGCCACATCATTGCTCACGACTTAACATTCGGGAGTAACAGGTCACCCGGAGAACGGAGAGTAACAAAATGTAAGAGTATCACTTCATCAAGAGGATCATGATACTTAGCTTGATACCCTGATATCCAAGAGTGTGACACTGTAAGGTGGAGCAAAACCAAAGCTAGACGAGGCCCTCATTCTGAAGATTACAATTCTTTGACCGAGTCCGGGAAGTGGACAAGGTACTAGAGTTATTTCTCCAAACAAGACGAAGGGGAAAATCTTAACGGACCGAGAGAGTGACTTGCATCGGAACATACCACACACGATAAAATTTTACTGTCAACTGACAGACAAAGGTTGGAAATTAGGTCAGAGTAACTAACATGCTCAGGATAATCTCAAGATGTTGCAGATGCACCGGTTATTACTCAATTGTGATAACCATGCCCAAAAAGGAAAGATGCAGCGGAGTCAAACAAAACTGTAGCAAAATTATTGTTGATTCGTAGCTCACCCAGAAGGACGCCGGAATCTTCTTCAGCTTCTTCAGCAGAGACATGGTTCAGGCGACGATGCACAATAGGTCCAGCCTTGCCAGCGGGAGTGGCAGGGGCTCGTGCAGGATTTCCCGTGATAGGGGCCTTCTGAGGGCAATCCCTGAAGTAGTGGCCAGCCTGACCACAGGTGTAGCAGATAAGTCCAAGTGGAGCAGGTAGCGGAGAACGATACCCACTTCCGCTGGGCACTCCCTGGAGTAGTGACCGGTCTGGCCACAGGCGTAGCAGACAAGTCCAGGTGGAGCAGGTAGCCGAGGACGATACCCACTTCCACTTGGCCCAAATGTCGAAGTAGTGGGGCGCGTGGCGGCTTGCTGAGCAATCCTCTCCTGGGCATCCTTTACTGCCCCCACTATGAACTCCATAGAACAATCCGCCGGGAAATGGTCATCTCCTTCACATAGGTAGCAGGTGGCGCTAGCGGTTGGGCACTTGCCGAGTGGATGCTTGTTGACACAATGCGGGCAACTGCCGGGGCATTGACTCGCCTGATATCCACCCCTTCCGCACTGACCACATGCCTTTCCTTGCAGTAGTCCCCACTTTTCGGGGTAATTAAGGGGGCACTTCCGGTACGGATGTCCACGCTCCTTACAAGTGTAACACCTGAGTTTGCCTCTAGCTTCCTTGGGCAAAACTTGAGACGTATGGGATTTCTCCCGATCAAAGGGTGTAGTGTGGGTCCCTAGGGTGGCTTCGATTTGATGGAGCGGAGGACGTTGTGCCATTCTGTAGATTTGACAAGGACGCAGTTAGTATCCACCTTGATAGGGTTGAGACATTAGCATTAGCGTACTCAAGTACTCAGACTAGGGACGATGAGGCTTTGTGCAACAACGAACAAGGAACCAGCAAGCTGGGACTTGGGTCGAAGATCAGCATCATGCACCAATAGCGTGAGATTCAAATGGCTAAGAAACCACGTGGTTCAACCCACACTATCCGGCACAATCCGGGACCTTATGTTCAAGTCCTTGGGTTAAAACCCAAAGAAAGAAGCAATGATTAGATTTGGTAGGAACATCTGAGTTGATTTTGGATTGCAACGCAGCGGGAGCAACGTGACACATAACACTAAAGGTCGAACCCACCCACGTTCCTAATCATTTTGAAGTAACAGATGAGGAGTAAAACCTTTAAACTCAAATCGAGGTAAGATTGCTCCGAGATTAGAGGGTAACCAGATAAGGAGTAAAAAGAATCCTAAGATGGTTTCACAACTCATTTTTAGGTTAAAATATTTTCACAAACACTAGACTCAACATCGACCAGTAGAAGGGTTTCCTACAGGCAGTACTGCTCTGATACCAACTTGTGGCGCCCTGACCTGACTGCTATACAGTGATACTGTGTCCCCGGTTATCCGATACCACCGGACACATTATCAAAGCATAATAGAGAGATCAAGACTGTGGAACAACTGGCACATCATAGACTCTACGACTCAAATCATATAGTTCAACTCTTATAATAGAGAAAGATAGCAAATGACAACCAGAGGTCACAGACCCAACAGTACAACAAGCGGAAGCAAATTAGGTTGTTCTAAACAACAAGAACCAAATTATGGCCTAAGAGGCCTACAGATAAACATCCAGCGCCAGCTGTTCCGGGATGTCCCAAGCTGCCACCTGGGAACCCCAGACTACTCGTCGACGTCCACAAAGAACCCACCTTCAGGGTCGGTGAAGTCCTCTCCTGAAAATAAGCAAACGACGTTGAGTTCGACGAACTCGCAAGATTAAGAGCTAATATATGCTCGATGATTGGCTTTCAAGGTTTTATGGCTGTTTTGCATAAAGCTGATTTTATTTTAAAAAGACATAACTCAAATGGCATCGACTATTCAGAGTATTTTCAAAAGAGGTAAGAAGTACTCTTTTCTTCGATCACTCTACCCAAAATCCACCATCATCAACCACTGCACCTGTTCATCAGAGGCACCTCCCCGAATCACCCTCGAGGAAGCTCACCTTGCATTGTGAGTGGTACCTCTAGTACCCAGTTTTTAATCATTCCGTTAAAGTTATTCTATGATCTCTGAATCCGTCACCAAGTCGTCCATAACCGTGGACACGGCTTTTCGAAAAGATTTATCCCTGCGGGGGTGTACAATGTGAAAGATGCCAGGTTCCCGAGGGACCTCCCAGCTTCTTATCCATGTGTACCGTCCGGCTCATTGCCCGTACATGCCTATGCATTTGCTCTCTTCCGAGGAAAGCCGGCTGAGTGGGAGCGGCTACCACCTTTACCTCGCTTAAGACTAACCCAGGATCATCAGTGGCGGTAGGACAAGAGGTACCTTCTCGCACCCTGTCCCGCGGCCACTCATTTTCCTAACACCACAGTCCTCATCTCCGTCTTGGCCACCAACTCAACGCATGCGCAAATGGAAAGCCAAACTAGAGGACCCTCGGCTAGTCCGCCACAAGTTAGTCGGTCGACGAGGTTCCATATGCCCACGCATGGTTGCACGCTCAACTTGGCTCGTAGGCAAGAACTCGCACTTAGGCGGCGAGAACGAGACAACCCACCACATCCCATGTGGCCTCTCATCCCCACCTTTAAGCATTTTATCACTTGTCTCCACAATTTCTCCACCATCAACCACATCTCATCACCTGTTTCCAACCTGGAGTAACCATCGTCCAGCTATGCATTCAACTAAGCATGGCTAAGCATCAACAAAGCATAGATAGATATCTCGGGCCAACAATACAAACCTATGGATAATAGGAGGGAAAACATGTATTGGCATCGGAATCTTAATGCAACTATAGGATACTCTAATCCAATAAAATTGACATTTGGAACCGCATGCAATATTATAGTGGAGAAAATATTTGCGGAAATATAGGATAAGACATGCTCAGAGGGGGGATTACGCTTGCCTTGATCAAGGTGCTGATAGTACGGCTCTTCGGGGTATTGGGGCGTAACCCCGTCTGCTTGACCTATCGAAACATAACGCACGGGAAGCAACAATCAATCACCACACATTTTTAGCAAGTGCAATGCGCAAACACATGATGACATGACATTTTAAATCCCCGGGAGGGGGATGATGCAACTATTCCGATTAAACGGAGTTCGGGTGCTTAGAGGGGCGCATCCCGGATATCCCGTGAATTTAAGTCATGGATCATCTTACTTGTTGATTACGGTGGTCGAAACCCTAGGAGAAATAACTTGTAGATGCTATGACATAACCATGCGGGAGATGCAAGGTTAGGGTGATTAAACAAGCAAGGATTAACTTAACAGTTGCATTGAAACAAACATCGAAGAAAAAGAAGCAAAACAAAAAGTCTGGCCAGACTGGAGTTTCCGGTCTCAGGGGACTCAGGGGGGCCGGAGTTTCCGGTCCACAGAGTTTGGAACCCTGGGCGGCACTCACTGGATATGGGTCCGGAGTAGGTGCGGAGTTTCCGGTGGGCGGGTCCGTAGTATCCGGTGTAAGAGTCCGGAGTTTCCGGCCCAAGGGAAGTTGCTGTGAAAAGAGAAACTCGACGGCTGCTACGGTATCGTGCCTGGAGTTACCCCGGAGTATGCCCGGAGTTTCCGGTCTACACGTCCGGAGTCTCCGGTCTGAAACTACAGGTTGCGGCTGGAATTCGTGGGCTAAGTCCAAAACTGCAAACTAGAGCAAGAGGGAAAGTATGGGGGTGTCCAGGAGGACGGTGTGCTCACCCTGAACTTGCTGGTGAGCTCGGGAGGGAAGGAGAGGGACGGAGTTGGCTGCAATCGAGCTCGGAAGGCGGCGGAGCTCTTGGAAGGAGAACTCAAATCCACGGCAATGTGGTGCTTCTCGTCTCGATTCCCTTGGTGAGGACGTAGAGGAGGACGAGGCGGAGCTTGTGGTGGTCCTGGACTTGCTCGGGAGTGCTTCAGGCGGCGGCGACGCGGCGGCGGAGCTCGGCGTCCATGGTGGCTCGGTGGGGAGCAAGAAGAAGAGAGGCAGGGGGAAGAAATATCTGGGGAGTGGGTGAGGTGAGCAGTGCGGCTCGTTTTCTTCTCTCCTTGCAAGTGGAGGCAGAGGAGGGGAGGGGCCCATGTGCGTGGCGTGCGTGCAGCACAGCCATGGCGGCATGGCTACAGGAGGGAGGCGGCATTTTACACAAAACCCCCTGGCAGTTTAAAACTTCTCCTTTTCCTTTTCTTTTCAAAACAACAGCTCCTTCTACAATTTAATTGAGGCACTTAGGCACTTCCAAAAATTATGAAATAAATTGGGTAGGCTCCCCTTATTATGTAGAAGCTCCACCATTTTTGGTGTATCAAAATAAAATAGTTTGGACAACCTTTGTTCGTAGGGTTTGAAAATAGTCATTTTGCACACATTCCAAATATTCATACCTTAGAAGTTTTGAACCAAGGCAAGAATATTATTTTGAACACTTGGAACTTCCTTCACAAATATGGAATAGAAATTTGTAAACCTTTTGTTTCACAACTCCACATTATTTCAAATCCAAAGTTGTGTTAAAACATATGAAACATGATTATGCATGGATGCCATGATGCAAAGAACACAAAAGTGGAAATTTTTATCGGGTTTTTGGGTTCTCAAACTTTGGGCTGTTACAGCGGTAAAGTACAAAAATGTTACCTGATTTGAGTAGTTCAGTCCACATTTCAGCCCATTGACACGGAACCCCAGTTTTGGCCAAGTTCTTCACATGCCAGAGAGATTGTGCTGGCCGAGACGGAGGCCTGGTAGATCCCATGTTTCACAATATTATAGTAACTCGCCTAAAAATCTTATAACGAATCATATTCCATTGAATCCATGTTGAGTGATACTTATCCCTAGAGTATGATGTTATAACACAAATTATGATTCAAACTTGCTGATTTTTGTTGATTGAATTCAATTTTAACCTAATTTGTGTTTAAGCATTTAAAAACCTTAATAAGAATTTTTAATTATGGGTATGTTTCTTTACCCTCGATAAAATCCTCATGATGTACAATATACATCGCACATTTCATTATCATAATAAATTAAACCTGGTGTAATTCAAAATCCTCCACACTTAGATTTAGCTGTTAGTCCATTCTCCATAAAGTACCAAATGTTACATGGTGATTTTAGTTTTTTACGGAATAGGAATATTTAACCATACGTTAACTCAACTTATGAAGTATTTACAGCTAACTTAAATTTAGAATAGAAATTTAGAAAACACTTCTTCAATAAATTGTATTTAATTAGAATATGAATTGGGGGTTTATATAGGAATAAAAGGGCTATATTTATGTTAAATATAGCTTATACAAAAATTCAAAGTTACATAGTTAATAAGAATGCAAATGGCATATAGTATTTAAGATAATAATTTCACATATTTTCGGGAAAAATTATCACTCAATTTGAAGGCGTATGATATTTTATACTATTTAACCTAACTCGTATTATTATTATTATTTTGCGATGTGGCTTTCCTTGTTATCAGCCGCATGGGTCTAGCACGTAGGTTCATCCTATGAGAATGAGGTCCCATGTTAAATGGTGTAAAACGTGGAATGGATTTATTCTGCATATATAGGATATATAGGCGAGGGAAAAAATTGAGTAAAATATGTCAGTTAGCACAAAGACAAATTAAAAGTGGTATGTATTCTCTAATTTTTCTCCACATACTTGTCGTTTTGCACTTTCGATTGAATTTAAGTCAATGTCTTTCTACTTTCCCCTTAGTCAATATCTACAAAGTTAATCAACTCCTCTTGTTGTTTCATGCCTTGCTTTGGAGAGGAAACAAATCAAGGACCTTGTGAGAGAAGAATAGAGATGGATAATATTACTTCACCAACACCCTTGATTCTAGAAACACATCTAGTTTGAAAGGAACGGTGCACTAGTCAACTGAGAATAGATATTCCTCGTGAAATCAAGATTAACTTCCCTGAAAACTGCCAGGGCAAGTCGCATTCCAGAAACGGACCCATGCATCCGTTCGTGCGCGAGTCGGATTTTTCTCAAAAGCATTCTACCCTTCGAAGGAATCAGTCATTCAGAGTTCAGTATTGATATATCAACTAGAGGGTTAATCTAGGCGGCCATTGATGAATTACCGATACTAGCAAACGTGCCCATGCGTTGCTACGGGCTGACATTTATTAAATATGCTTCTATTTGACTAAGCACAACCCATCGTCGGCCAGCATTGTTCGTTTCTCCAACGTCTATCAATGCCTTCACGATTAAAGATGGCTCCCTTGTGTCACGCAGCAACTACCGACCGGCGGCTGCTACTTCAGTGCTACATTCGGTGACCTTATCCGACCCGTGTGTTCCTACGGGCTGATGAAACAACGATCCATACACTCATAGAAGTGTAAGATGAAAAATCAAAAATACAAATCGGTAAAGAGCAACGAGCAATGCAAGTATGACCTAGTATCATTGTATGCAAATCTAAGTGGCAACCAAATTCCAAAATTATGGTTTGAGTGGAAGTAGAGTGAAATTGCTTACCATTGATGATCCTAGATCCGGTATATTCATGTTAGAATCTGAACTGAATATATCTGATATATTTATACTAATTCCCGTGCTACGCGACGGGTCCTATATCAATTTATGAAAATAGTACAAATGTTCGTGATTTGGGACGGGGGAAATTTAATTTACACACATCTGTTAGAACAAAGAATACATGTTTGATTTTACAGTTGTATATATATTTTCTCTAGATGTACAACTCATGATTCACAATCTCAATCAAAACATTGAAAGGTCGCTTATTTTGGTTGTTTCAAAAAATATTTTCTATGTAGTTATCACATTTTTTGTAAGCTTGACAAAAACAGGAAGAAATAATTCGAAAATAAATTTTGAAATTTCCTTAATAGGAAATCACTTTTGATTTTAGTGCACCATTTTTTCGGTTTTAGGTCCCAAAACTTGTTTCGCTCCAGAGTTGATGTATTATAGGGCACCAAAATATATTCTCATCTACGCAAATACATACATATGAATAAAAAAATGCACAAATAACGTCAAATCAAGTATCGAATAATTGCTATCCAACTCTACCACTCTTCAATAGTTGAACAAATCGTACAAACTGAACTTGCTAACAGTAAATTCTACAAAATGTCAAAAAACAAATTGTACATAAACTTGCCTTGCAAACTGAATTGTACATATGAACTTCCTTTGCAAGCAGAACTGTACGAATCAAGCGGAATGGAACCAATCAGCTAGCCCGAAATCACCAAACAGTAGAGAATGGAATCAATCGATCCCTCGCTAGCTTAAACAAATCAAGCAGAGTCAACCACGAATTGCTACTGTGACAGCAGCGCGGTGGCGGCAGGCGTCATCGGCGGGTAGCCGAGGCCGTGGCGCGTGGAGGGGAACATGACGAAGAACCCGCTGGCGAGGGCGCCGATCACGACGGGCAGCGCAATGGCCAGCTGCTTCTGCTGCTCCATGAGCCCCGGATAGAAGCACGCCACCGTGTTGCCGTCGGCCAGCAGCGCCACCGCCGCGAACACGATCACCGCGAAGAGGGCGTGCGCGAAGTCAGCAAGCCGCAGCCTGTATCTGGAGAAGTCCCTGCCCGCGGCGTCGGGGTCGTCGCCGCCGTTGAACGGCAGGAGGCTCCTGGCCCTCGCTAGAGGCCTGTATCCTCCTACTCGCTGGCTCGCTGCCGCCATGGCGGCTCGCCCGGCAAGTGTCCGCTCGGCCTCACCGGCCGCATGGAGAAGCTCCGCCTCGAGGACGACGACCATCCCCTCTCCTCCTCTGTGGTGGTTCCGAGCCTCCGGTGGTGACGACTGGCCGCGGGCGGGAGCGAGAAGCATGGCAACGGCCGGCGACATGGAGTCCGTCGCCAAGGCCTCGCTCTCCTTCTTCCTCTCCGTCCGGAAGGCCCCCGTCTACGCGTCGCTCCCGGCCTTCCTCTTCGGCGAGTCCATGGGCGGCGGCGCCACGCTGCTCATGTACCTCCGCTCCCCGCAGGACGCCGGGTGGACGGGGTTCCTCCTCCCATCGCCTCGGCCGAGCGCATCCTCCTCCCCTTGCGGGCCAGGGGATGTCAGGACCCGTCCTTGACAGCAAGAATCGAACAGTAATACAGGAGAAAGAACAGTAATTAACTGGAATAATTGAGATAATTGCTGGAAAGTAATGAACTGGAAAGGAAAGGCAAGAACAACGATAAAGGAAATTTAGGTTTTCGCTAACGCGCCACCCAGCCACCCACTCTCCGGGTTATATAAAGTCCCCCGTGAGCCGCGTTATTTGTCTGAAGTTTACAATTATTCGCTAAAAGTTTGAATTACAAATGCTACACGAATCTCAACCGTCCATTGCTGTGAACCGGTAAGAAGCAATCTGAGCCCTTCGTCTTCTGAAGATTGACAGTAGGTGTGATGAACAGATTCAGACTACAGGCCTTGACAATTCCCCGCCGATGAAACCAGACTTCAAGGATGGAAACTGGGAAAGGTTGCTTGAATGAAAGATGCATCCTCCCATGTTGCTTCTTCTGGAGTCATATTTTCCCAATGTATAAGCCACTGAGGAACAGGAATGTTATAGGAACCTGCCTTGCGTGGAATCTGTCGGTATTGTAACACAGCCAATGGAGCTATCTTGATCTTCCCTTCAGGTGTGAGTAGAGGTAGTGATGGATTAGGCACTGCCTTCGGTCCAATATGTTTTTTGAGTTGATTCACATGAAAAACATCATGGAGAAGTGAACCAGTAGGTAGCTGGAGCTTGTAAGATACCATTCCTACTTTCTGAAGCACACGAAAAGGCCCATAGTATTTTGATGATAATTTGAGAGCATTTCGCAAACCCAAAGCAGTTTCTCGATAAGGTTGCATCTTTAGATAGACCATATCACCTACTTCAAACTGTCTCTCAGTTCGTTTCAAGTCAGCATACTTTTTCATTCGGTTTTGGGCTTGCTGCAGATTCTGCTGTAATGCCTTCAGCATTCCTTCCTTTTCCTGAATTGTTACTTCGACTTCAGGTAAAACATCACAGGGCACTGAAATCTCGTTGATGTGAGGAGGTGCATATCCATAGAGTGCTTCAAATGGAGTGCTCTTGAGTGATGTGTGATATGATGTATTATACCACCATTCTGCAGCAGGTAACCAACTTGCCCACTTTTTGGGTTCCTTGAACGCCATGCTTCGCAAGTACTGCTCGAGACATTGGTTTACACGCTCCGTTTGGCCATCAGACTCAGGATGATAAGCTGTGCTAAAATGGAGCTCCACCTTGAGAGCTGCAAACAGGTCTTGCCAGAATTTGGATGTGAAGATTCTATCCCTGTCGCTGACTATGATTTTTGGAGGACCATGGAGCTTGAGTACTGTATTCATGAATGCTTCTGCTACTTGAGCTGCTGTAAATGGGTGGGATAAGGGTATGAAGTGCGCATACTTAGTTAGTCTGTCGACAACTACAAGTATGACATCTTTTCCCTTAGACTTAGGTAAGCCTTCCACGAAATCCATACTGATTTCAGACCATTTACTGTTAGGTATGTTGAGTGGGTCAAGCAATCCTGGGTAATGAATTCTTTCTGTCTTGGATATTTGGCAGATAGGGCATGCAGCAATCTTGTCAGCGCAGTACTGCTTCATGTTTGGCCAATAGAACAATTGCTTGAGTCTGTGATAAGTAACTCTATTCCCAGAATGGCCACCAAATACAGATGCATGAAAGGAGTTGAAGATTTTGTCCTTGAAATCAGAAGAAGTACCAATGAATATTCTGTTCTTGTAGCGAATGATACCAGCTTTCAGTTTGTAGTGAGAATCATCTGCTGTGTGTATGGCTAGTTCTTGCAGCAGTTGAGTGCACTTCTCATCTCCAATATAACTAGCAGCAATATCTTGCATCCATAAGGGTACTGTGGCTGATATAGCAAGGCAAATATCCTCTGAACTGACTTCATATTTACGAGATAAAGCATCTGCAGCAGTATTGTCAGTTCCTTTCTTGTATTCAATTGAGTAGTCAAACTCCAGGAGTTTTAGCATCAATTTATGCTGTATTCCCTCTAGCAGTCTCTGGCTAGTGAGGTACTTGAGGCTTTGTTGGTCGGTCTTGATTACCAGTTTGTTACCAAGCAAATAATGTCGCCATTTCCTCAATGCTTCAAGCATGGCAAGTGCCTCTTTTTCATATATTGACAATGCCATGGCTTTAGGACCCAATGCTTTGCTAAAATATGCCAGACGCCTACCCTGTTGCATTAAGACTGCTCCTAATCCTGATCCAGAAGCATCAGTTTCAAGTGTAAATGGCAGTTGGAAATTGGGTAATGCCAGGACAGGAGGATTGGTCATTGCCTTTTTTAATTGCTGGAAAGCCTTTTCCTGTAGATCTGTCCACTTGAAAGAGTCCTTTTTGAGAACATCATGTAGGGGTCGGCAGATGGATGCATAACCTTCTATGAATCTTCTATAATACCCTGTAAGACCCAATATTCTTCTGAGTTGCTTCAGAGATTGAGGGGATTTCCAGTTCAATATCTCTATTATCTTTGAAGGATCAGTAGCTACCCCAGCCCCTAACAACACATGTCCTAAGTATTCAACAGAAGCAGTAGCAAAAGAGCACTTTGACATTTTTGCTTTCAAGTTGTGGAGTCGAAGGACTTGCAACACTTGCTAGAGATGTTGCCTATGCTGTCTCAAATTGCTGCTGTATACCAGAATGTCGTCGAAAAAGACCAACACAAATTTTCTGAGGTAGGGAGCAAAGATGTTGTTCATTAACTGCTGGAAGGTAGCTGGTGCGTTTGTTAGCCCAAATGGCATCACAAGATACTCATAATGTCCCATGTGTGTGCTGAAAGCTGTTTTAGCTATGTCAGCAGGATTCATCCTAATTTGATGGTATCCCGAGCGTAGGTCTAATTTAGAGAAGACACTTGCTCCTTGCAGCTCATCCAATAAATCTTCTATCACTGGAATTGGGTATTTGTTCTTCACAGTTAAAGCATTAAGCTGTCTATAGTCCACACATAGTCGCCATGACTTGTCCTTTTTCCTGACCAATATTGCCGGAGATGAGTAAGGACTGTTGCTGAGTTGTATTTCAGAGTTCTTGATCATGTTCTGGACTAGCTCCTCAACTATATTCTTCTGTTTGTGTGGCATCCGGTAAGGTCTGGTATTTGGGGGATCAGAACCTTCCTTGATAGGTATAGTATGATCACACTCACGGTGTGGAGGAAGTCCGTTTGGTTCAGCAAATAGATCTTTGTATTGTTCCAGTATATCCTGTACTGGTGTGTTTGGGGCTGCATCCTTTGGGGCTGCATCCTTTTCTGTGTCAGTATGCTGGCCTGGTGTTTCCACTCTGATGAGATAAGCTTGGGCTCCCGAGCGCAAGAGTTTGGAACAAGCTTTAGCTGTGATGAAGGTATTTTCTAATGGGACTGCTCTGTCCATTAGTGTGCACCATTCACCCTTCACTGTAATTGATATGCTTCTCTGATCCCAATCATAGTAATTTGGGCTATGTAACTTCAACCAATTAGCTCCTAACACCATGTCATATCCTTTCAGAGGTAACAATTTGCAGTCATGAACAAATTCAGTGTTCTGAATTTTAAACTTGCAGTTAGGAATCTGTCCTGAAGAAACAAGTTCGCCTCCACCAGCTACTAACACTCTATGTGAGTCTGTCTTTTCAATATTCAGCTTTGTTGTTTTGATGAATTCAGTGTCCAGGAAGGTATTGGTACTTCCCGTGTCAATTAGAGCCACAGCTCTTCTGCCTCCAACGTGCACTAACACTGAGAGTGTTGTATCACCAGGAATACCATGTAACGCTTCGGCTGAAATTTGCATACTGATTGTGGTAGGAAGTTGTTTAGCAGGTTCTTGTGCAGCAGGTTGAGGTTGTTGCAGGTCAGGCTCAGCTAATGAAGGTTCAGCATCATGAAACGTTTCCTGCTGCTCTGGACTGTCTTCAGTATCACTGTGTCCTTGCAGAGATATGGTTATGCAACATGCTGATCATTTTTGTACATTTATGACCATAAAACCACATTTCTGGGCAGTACCAGCATTTTCTCTTCTCGGGTGTTTTGTCAGGTACTGGGCGAGATCTATTGTTGTCTCTCTGCTGTGGAGGAGCTCTGAAAGCTGATGGGTTGTTGCTTCTGTTGCTTGTTCCCATTGTTGTCTGACGTTTGTTATTCGCCAAGAAAGCTAGTTCATGTTGCTTGGCATGATAATGTGCCATCTTCATGGTTGTTGGGGAATGGCTTCGAACTGCATGTTTGATTGTGTCTTTGAGTCCACTGATGAAGCGTAGTACAAAGAAGTTATCCGTGAGGAAAGGATGGTCTCTTTTCATGTTGATCATATAGACTTCAAATAGATCAATGTACTGAGCTACCGACTGTGTTTGCATCAGATTCTGGAACTGTTCCATGGATTCTTGTTCATTTGGAGCTGGAAACCTGTCACTCAGCATCTGTTTGAACTGATGCCAACGCACTTGAGTCATGTTCAGACCACTGCTCAATAGCCAGGTTTTTGCTTTACCTCTGATGTGTGCATTGGCCCATTTACACTTGTTGTCATTTGATATCCCACTGACAGCAAAGACACTCTCACATTCTTCTAGCCAGTTAGGAGCATTGTCACCAAAGAATAATGGAATCTCTAAACTGGGTGTTCTGATATAAGGCTCTTGGTTCGAATGACTGTTCTGGTGCACAACCGGCGCAGGTGGAGGTGAAAATGCTGGGTAAGGTGGTACTGTCGGCTGCGTTTGGGAGTATGTGTAAATTGGTGCAAATTGAGGTTGTGACTGGTTTTGCGGTGGGTAATGGTAGTAGCCCTGTGCCGGTGGGTAGTACTGTGGTGATGGCTGCTGCAGTGTGTAGTTGTTCTGCTCATTGCTCGGAGATGCCACCAAGGAAGATGTGTACACGTTTGGGTTGGTTTGCGGGTATGTCAGCTGGGAAATTTGCGAGCTTGTAGGTGGTAGGGTATGGGAAGGTAGTGGAATGGTGAAAGTTGGCGAATTTGAGGTGGAAATGTTTTCGGTTTGTGAAGGAAAAGAGGCTGGCTTTGCGGATGGTGGTGGTGGTTGCGGTGTCGCCGAATTTGGTGTAGTGACTTCAGGAATTGGGCTTAAATTGGAAGGTGGTGGCGATGGTGTGCTGAATTGGCTCATGGATGTGGTGGGTTTCATGGCAAGCGACATCTGAGCGACCATGCCGTGTAGATCTGACATCGTACCTTGCAGCAAGTCGAAGGAGCGTTGCTGGTGGTCGAGTCGCCGGTTGATGTTGAGGACCTCACGAGGAAGGCGTTGAGCAATCTCTTCTTCTTCCTTGGCGAGGCGTTCCTCCTCAACTTTCATCTCCGCTTCTTCGATCTCGGCCGCCATGCGCTCCTGAGAGCGTGTGCGGATGATGGACATGGATAAACACCGTCTGCTCGATTTGCTCCGCGGCGCCTGCTCCAGTATGGTGGAAGGAGGGATTTTACCACCGGCAGACTAGATCTGACGGCAACCTCATCGGATTGGAGTGGAGAGGGTGGAGAGGGTGGGACGCCGGCGCGGGGGAGTGAGGCTCTTGGTACCAATTGTCAGGACCCCGTCCTTGACAGCAAGAATCGAACAGTAATACAGGAGAAAGAACATTAATTAACTGAAATAATTGAGATAATTGCTGGAAAGTAATGAACTGGAAAGGAAAGGCAAGAACAACGATAAAGGAAATTTAGGTTTTCGCAAACGCGCCACCCAGCCACCCACTCTCCGGGTTATATAGAGTCCCCCGTGAGCCGCGTTATTTGTCTGAAGTTTACAATTATTTGCTAAAAGTTTGAATTACAAATGCTACACGAATCTCAACCGTCCATTGCTGTGAACCGGTAAGAAGCAATCTGAGCCCTTCGTCTTCTGAAGATTGACAGTAGGTGTGATGAACAGATTCAGACTACAGGCCTTGACAGGGAGTGGGGATTCCCGCCCTGGCCGCCGCCCCTTGCAGCGCGCCCGCCGCTGCGCCCACCCTGGCCGCGCCCGACCCTAGCCGCGCCTGCTGCTGGTCGCTGCCGCCGCGGAGAGGAGAGAAGAGGGGATCGGGTGGAGGTGGGTGGATAAGTGTAGGACTGCGGGTTAATTTCTGAATTCTTGAGGGACTAAACTGCAAAAAACTGCCACGACGTACGCAGGGTCGTTAGCGCGCTTTATAGTTTAGATAGTGACGCGACGACAGCTCGTCCTAGGCGTTAATCAGCCAACTATCTCTTCTCACCTCTCTCTATATATACCTCACTCGGGGGATATGTGATGATGCAGCAGAGCAGCAACAGCTAGCTAGCGCACCACAAACAATGGCTGCTCCTGCCGTCGCCAGCTGCTTCCTCGCTCTCGCCTTCTTGCTCTGCGCCTCCGCCGTCCTCGGCGACACGGATGCGGCGAAGCAGCAGGCGGCGGACCGCGTGGGGCGTCTGCCGGGGCAGCCGGCCGTGCCATTCGCGCAGTACGCCGGGTACGTGACCGTGAACGAGTCGCACGGCCGCGCGCTCTTCTACTGGTTCTTCGATGCCACCACCGCCCCCGCCAAGAAGCCGCTCGTCCTCTGGCTCAACGGAGGTATGCAACCACCACAATTGATTGAATTGCTAGCTCGTAGTACTTACTCTACACACTCCCTGCGCATGCATCAATCCAACTGTTTCTTGCACGGCTCCGACGTTTAAATTCTTGCAATGGATCATCGATCGTGTGTGGTTAATGCTCCGGTTAGTAGATAGGGATTGTGAGATGGAGAACGGTTCGGTTGCCTCGCTTGAATTCTATCGCCCTCTGATAATTGATTGAGGCGGACGTTTCTTCTTTCTTCCAAGTTTTGCGTTGATTTAATAAGCTACGAAGATTGGAGGAATCTTCCAAAATTTAGTAAATAAGGAAGTGGTTAGGCTGCGCGCGTTGTCTACAGCAGAGAGATGATCGTTCCGTACGTCTGGTGTGAAACTGTGAATTGTAGGATGGCTATGCGCACTGCCCTCCAACCGTTGAGCAACATTTTAAGTGATCATCCGCTAGCAGATATCCCATTAAGTACATATGCTCCAGTAGTCGTTTTCTGTTTAGTCTGGTTAGGTAGTTAATTCATGGTGTACTTAGCGGCCACAGAAGTCAAGTTAACTCACTCAATACTCCGGTCGCATAATTGTGTTGAGTCCCTTTTCAGTGACAGAGGTTTGACCAGTTTTAGCAAACGTAAAGATGCCAACCAGCGGGTTACTAGCTACCTCGTGTCGTCAAGAATATATATAGGCTCCGGTTGGTTGGGCTATGGTTTATCTAAAAGCAGCTTTGGACTCCCTGCTATGGGAGAAGATGATGTGGTTTGAAGTCGATGAATTGTACTGAACTTACTTTATAAGTGGTCGTCGAAAAATAGGTAAATCAAGTGAACTAATGAACAGTGTGATTGATCAAACAAGTACCAAGGAGCAAGAAAACGTATGCGCTTTAGCAAGGGATGAGCGCGAAATCCGTTGCTTGTTCTTTCGGTAGCCTTCTTTCATTTCCGAATTTGCTTGCGAGCAGTCCTTGCATTAGTATGAGTTCGTTGACCGCGTAAGGGCGAATCAGCAATTTTGCTGCTACGAGCTGCGAGTTGGTCCAGTCCGTCTTAAAAAATACAAAAATGGAAAAAAGAGAAAACTCTATTCTGAACGAAATGCAAACAAAGAATTTGACTTTCTCAGTCTGATTTAGAAGCAAATTGCTATTTTATTAGAAATAAAATATATATTGATATAGTTTATAGAAATGCGCTGCCTCGAGTCTTGGCTATAAAAGCCCATGGCATAAGGGAGGACTAAATAAAAAGTTATTGCGCATTAAAATCTAATTCTAACAAAAAATCATTAAATGGATATAAATGCACATGGATGCAATTCCAATGGTAGGGGAGTTCAAGGCCAGGCTCCTTATGCTTATTAAAACCATGGCATTGAGACGAAGAATCCATTTGCTATTCTAATATTCTGGTCGGTAAAAAAAATGCACTAGCGATTGATTGGCCACGAGGCTGATGGCTGACTATTCGTCTAACAGATCAATCTTGACTGACTACCATCATTATCATTACAAAGAAAACAATTTCAATTAATATATGACTCGGTCATAGTATAGTAATCTGATGGTCCACACTACACATCCAATCTCCGCCCACAGGATTTGGAAAGTGTGATTGAGAATTCAGCGTTTGCTAGTGACGTCAAGTCCCTTCGATCATCTTTGTATGGGATCCGAGAGAACTAGGCTCTCAGAAGCAATCCATGCTTTCAGAATTAGGCGCCCCGTAGGCAAATTGGGATTCCCGTACTGACTGACAGCCATCTTCGAAACCAACAAGACAAAAGAGAACGGAAATCATCGTCCATTGAGGATGTTTCATTAGAGTTCCCCAATCGACATTCACACACAGAACAGAGAGATTGGATTGTACGGAAGGCCATGTCATGAAAAGTGTCTGACCTTCACCTGAGTGCCATCGTGAATTGAAGTTGAAGAAGGACGCCTCCAGGTAGGGTGCATCATGCAATTCTATACGAATCAAGCGTAGGCTCCTCCCTTTTCCTTCTTCGCGGACTTACTTTGTCTTGGCTAAGGATGTGGATCAAAG
Source organism: Poa pratensis (assembly GCA_947311845.1). Taxonomy (NCBI): domain Eukaryota; kingdom Viridiplantae; phylum Streptophyta; class Magnoliopsida; order Poales; family Poaceae; genus Poa; species Poa pratensis. The sequence continues at coordinate 167,524,040 of CAMZMU010000052.1, forward strand.
AAAAGACCACTGACGCAGTAACGAATGACTAAAAAAGCCTCATGGCCAATCAATGGAAGCCTGTGAGTTTCCCAAATGGAGGTAGACCATTCTGGATCACCAACAGCACGCGCTTGCAGCCTTGGTTGGTAGGAATTGATTGAGCATTTAGATTGCCCATACCCAGACCCTTATCCCAGTCAACGGCCGTGTAGAACAAGTATGAGTATGATATTTCCCACCCAACTACCTTACCTTCTCGAGTTTTCCCAATCTCGAACTAGTCGGACTAACTCGTCTCCGGCTTTTTTCCGGATTTTAGGCCTCGTTGTTGGGTCTGTAAAGTTCTGAAGTACATCCATCACTTCGACGACTTTTCGTAGGGACACTGGTGCTCTGTTTGGAAAATCAAGTGCACCGAAATAGATGTCCAAACTTACCGGTATATACATTTTTGTTTTTTTGTTAACTAAGGCGTAAATCAGATAGAAAAACAACAAATTATATACATATACCTCAACCAAATGACTATAATAGTCCACCACAATGATAAATGTTTTCATGATGATATTATAGGGAAAATACACCAAAACATTTTATACTTTAGTTCCTATGTCTTCATGAGAACAGACTCATGAAAAATAATGTGTAGATCATTGCCATATGATTGTGTTTTGTAAATATATTACAAGGGAATTATTTGGACGAAAAATTACAAGGGAATTCAGTAGTCAAAGCTGCATTTGAATCATGTCAAGGTCCAAAATGAATCCGTGTTCTCAATCCAGTCTTGGTTTTAGTTTGCGAACCCAGGCTGCACAATTAATCACAAGCCTACATATCCCGTTCGATATATTTTTCCTGCAGAACTGAGGCATCACCACCTTGTAAGTATAGCTTCCAAACGTCACACTTCGGAAAACTTAAAAAAAAAGTGTCGAACTTCTTAGCTCGAGGGGTTAAAATACCACGCCTTAGCAAATAGATCGATGTCCAAATTACAAAAAGGCTAAACATATCGGAAATCCATTTCGGGTTGGAGGACTAGATGCTCCTATTATGAAAAATCATATTTCGCAATGTCAAAAAATTTCAAAAAAAAAATCGGGTGTACCGTGTACATAGACATTTTATGTAGACAAACAATTTTTTGTCAAAAAAAAGGAGACATTTTTGTGTCATGTGTGTAAAAAAGACAAATAAAATGTCGAGTACAAACTTATTTGTTAGCATCAAATTTGTCTTTTTTTATACAGAGCACAAAAAACATTATTTTTTCGTGAAACTTTGTGTGCCAACATAAAATATTTAGAGGTACACCCGAAATTTTATTTCAGAATCTTTTGCTATTTAAAAAAAATGCACTTCCATAATGAGACTAGATGCCAAAACACCTTGTCCCATACAAGTTACATAGCTTATTATGAAGAAATTAATTTAATTTACCTTTGCATGAGTAGTTTTTGAACTTTATCGCCCACCGTACCTCAGCTTTTTCGGCGACCTCAGTTCACATCTACTGTAGTGGATTACAACTCGTATATTGGCAGCCAGCACATGGAGTAGCTGAGGGCGCGCGCCCACCCGACCGGCATCCCTTTCTCTTTTTTTTGCAATTTTCCACGTATATTCAACAAACACCACATACAGAGTACACGGAAAAACAGAAAACGTACAATACGAGGAAGAAATCGAAACCAGAAGCTACGGGAGCACCGACCACGCCGGCGTCGGAGACGAAGACGACCACCTTCCATCTTGCCACTGTCAGGGATGCTTTTGCCCTATGAGAGACGCCGCCGTGCCCGCCCGCCGCGGCGCGGCGGAGCTTGAATCGATGAACGGCCGGGGCGAGCGCCCCCCTGTCCCAACCACACCTCCTTGCCGGAGTCGTCTTCGGAGCCGCCGCTGGACGAAGTCGTGGATCCCGGCGAGCCCCGGGTTCCAAACGAATCCACCGCCAGGACGGAGACCGCCACTGGATCTGGCAGTAGATCGAGGCACGGCGCGGATCCACCGATCCACGGGTGCCAGGGGAGCAGACGCACCAGCCCGGAGCTCCACGAGCGCCACCGCCGGAGAGGAGAAGCGCCTGCAACAAAAACCACACCAGCGACACCACCGCCTCCACGGTGCCGCCGGCTGCCCCAAAAGAACCTACCTTATCTACACACGCGAGGCGGGGATCCCCCACCCTCCCGCTGCCGAGGCGGCCGCCGGAGGGCGAGGGATCCGACGGATCGACGACGAGGAGGTGGATCGACCGGGTGGAAGCAAAAATCGCCCTTCCGCTACAGAGAACGGGGAGGGGAGACGACCAGCTCGTCGGAGCCTCCAAGCTTGCTCGTGACCTAGCCAATTCTTTTCCATCCGAACCTAGCCAATTCTACGGTGAAGCTACGGTCAAGCTACGTACGTACTACACTGTACGTACAGCACGAAACAAGCCGGCGATCGAGGACCACCCGCGCTGTACCGATCGAAGCTACTGTGTACTACAGTAGTACTGTACGTAGCTAGCAGCGGCAGTCCTGGTCAACACACGAGCTAGCTCTTATACGTACAGTACAGTATTAGCTCCGGCCGGGAGCAAATTAAGGCCGGGGATCCCTTTAATTTGTGACGCATGCCTTGGAGTTGGAGTACTCTCTCGATGGATGGCGATGTTTGATTCGATCGATCCCTTTAATCGCGCGCGCGTGCTCTGTATGGAAAATCTGGGTGCAACAAGTTGTAGGTATGGAAAATCTGGGAGCAAAGAGAGCACCCATCTAGCTAGAGCCTATAGGTCATCCCATGCATGCATACACACAAGGGCGGCAAGAAGAATGAAGCAACGGTTCCACTCGCGAGGACGACGACCCGACCCGCCGCTAGCTCAAGTAGCTATAGGGGACCATGCAAATGCTATGCAGCGCATGCCCGCGGGCCGTGGGCAACACAACAGTGCGAGTGCGAGTGCGAGTGCGATCGATGCATGCGCCCACGGAATCGAAGCGGTCAAACAAAAGGAGAAGAAGATACGAACAAGGGCGCGGTTCCAAAATAAACGGACCAACTAGCGGCGGCAGCAGCAGGCGATCGATCGATAGCACCACCACTGTTGCCCGACCGATGGATCGATCCATCACATGCGCGCGCTCCAACGGACAAGTGATTAACGGCGACCGGTGTCGTGTCACTGTCACGTTTCTTCTTCTTCTTATGCTTTTGTCTTTTTACTTTTCGCGATACACCGGTGTATCACTGACACCGGTCCATACGGTTAGGAATACACGGTCACTGAATTTGACTTACAGTTATTATACATTCACTGGTTTACCGCACAGCTCCGTATTTTGTCTCCATTGACTGATCAATTAGTTCACATGCCAATAATTAAGCCTAGTCAGCCGCGCGCCAAAACCCTACCTCCGTCGCGGCTAATCGAGCAGCTCCATCGTTCGCGTGGCCTCCCTCTACCTCCCCCTCAAGCTTCTCTTGCTGGGATGCTAGAAATCGACGCCGCCGCATCACCTGGTTGATTCCGTCGCTTACCGAGCTCCTCCGGCATCGCCGACACCTCCAGCGATCCTTGTGAGCTCTTTGTTCTCCTCCCACTCTCTCTAGCCCTCCATAGCTCGCGCGCGCCGTGCACCTCCTAGCGCCACCGTGGGTAAGTGTCGCCGGAACAACTCCATCGACCAAAACGGAGTGGCGCCGCACCTAAAAGGTTGCACGCGTCGCTTAGCGCTTCCCCTCACACCCTTCTTCAACACGAGTTTGCTCGACCGGCGGCATTGATGACATCATGCTGATGTGGCGGAGCTGTTTGCCTTGCGGACTAATTGATCAGTCAACACAATGCCACGTAGATAAAATACGGAGCTCTGGTGAACCAGTAACCGTATAATCACCGCAAGTCAAGTTCAGTGACTATATCGAGTGCATTGCTAAATACAGTGACCGTATTGTGCTTTCGAGACAAGTACAGATACTGCAAGTGTATTTTACTCTTTCATCGCCAGCAGCGAGTCATGACTGATGAGCTTGAGACCTCGTGTTGCTCTTGTTGTTTCGCAGGGCCTGGATGTTCCTCTGTTGGTTACGGGAGGCGGAGGAGCTCGGGCCGTTCTTGGTCCAGAAGGGCAAGCCGGAGCTCAAGTGGAACCCTTACTCTTGGAACAAAGGCACGTGGCACCACCATTCGCCCCACTGTTAAACTGTTTTTTTTCTTCACGGGGACCTGTAGACTGTAGTGTCATATATTCATCATGAGATGGAAAAACTGCAGAGGCCAACCTGATGTTCCTGGAGTCCCCGGTGGGCGTCGGCTTCTCCTACACCAACACAAGCTCCGACCTGGACAAGCTCGGAGACAAGATCACTGGTAGATCATAATCTTCTGAATTCTATCGAACCAGAGAAAAAATAACACGATTCTAGCAAATCTCTGTTAATCCTCCTGGATGGATGGCCTGAACCGTTTCTGAATGAACTTGGACTGACATGTCTGCAGCTGACGACGCGTACATCTTCCTGCTCAACTGGTTCAAGCGCTTCCCCCAGTTCAAATCCCACGAGTTCTACATCGCTGGAGAGAGCTATGCTGGTAATAACTGAGCGTACATTTCAACGTCTGAGCTTTGCGATTCAGTCAAAGAACGCAGCTGAAACTTGACACTGATGGGCCGGCGTTCTTGTCAGGGCATTATGTTCCGCAGCTGTCCGAAAAGATCTTTGACGGGAACAAGCAAGGCCCCAAGGAGAACTACATCAACTTCAAGGGCTTCATGGTAGCTAACTGACCACGAATCCATACTCCTCTCCACCTAATTCCTGGCCATACCATCTCGTAATCTCCTTCTTACATAACTATCATCTACTTAATCACGGGGATGATGCAGATTGGGAATGCTCTGATGGACGACGAGACCGACCAGACGGGCATGATCGAGTACGCCTGGGACCACGCCGTGATCTCCGACAGGGTCTACGCCGACGTGAAGGCCAGCTGCAACTTCAGCATGGAGAACGCGACCGCCGCGTGCAACAAGGCACTGGACGAGTACTTCGCCGTGTACCGCCTCATCGACATGTACAGCCTCTACACGCCCGTCTGCACCGACACTTCGTCATCATCCTCTGCGCCCAGCCGTAACAAGAAGATCGGCGTCCACGGAGCCGCCCCCAAGATCTTCTCCAAACATGTACACAAACAATTCATCTTCGTCTCCGCTCCAAACACATCCACATGTGGCACGCTGTGGTTCAACAATTTTGTCATTTCTCTTGTGCATTGCAGCATGGGTGGTACATGAAGCCGGCGGGTTACGACCCCTGCTCGAGTGAGTACTCCGAGATCTACTTCAACCGGCCGGATGTCCAGGCCGCGCTGCACGCCAACGTGACCAATATGGGCTACAACTGGACACACTGCAGGTACTTATACAACGGACCAGCGCTGCTACTCTTTGGGTACGTTCATCTGCCGTTTGTCTCAAAGCCTAACATGTGTTGTTTTACTCTGGCGTGCAGCGACGTGATCACCACTTGGAACGACGCTCCCGCCTCTACTCTCCCCATCATCCGCAAGCTCATCGCCGGAGGCATAAGGGTCTGGGTTTTCAGGTAAGTTCTAGGTTACTTCAGCATGTCTGAACAATGTAAATCCAGAGCAGCTTTCAACTGAAAATGTCACTTGCTGCAGCGGTGACACTGATGGGAGGATCCCCGTGACGGCGACGAGGCTGACCCTGAACAAGCTCGGGCTGAAGAGCGTCCAGGAATGGACGCCGTGGTACGACCATCTGCAGGTAACCCCATGAACTGTCCCAGACCGAGTGTGCAGAAACTCTTCGCTAGCTCTTGGGCATCCAATTCACATGTCTTCTTAAAATAGGTGGGTGGGTGGACGATCACCTACGAGGGCCTGACGTTTGTGACGATCCGCGGAGCTGGGCACGAGGTCCCTATGCACACGCCGAGGCAGGCTCTGAGCCTCTTCAGCAACTTCTTGGGTGACAAGAAGATGCCTCCCACGGCCTTCTCCTAGAGAGGAAACAGGCGTCAAGTCGTTTGTTTCCGGTGCCGTAAAGAGAACAAACTTGTTACTTTACAGATACACCCAGCTAATGAGGGGGTTTCCTTTTCTTTGTCCTCGACCAGTGTTACAGATGTAACTCGATTTAATTAATAAAAGCAAGTCAATAGTGCTGATTGGTTTAAACAACAAAATGGCCTGCCTCTTGGGTAGCCATTTGTTTGTACTCCCTCCGTTCTGAATTAATTGACTCAGATTTAGTACAAGTGTATATCAGTACCCGAGGGAGTACGACATGTTGTGTTCCTAAACATCAGTACCCGACTGTACGTGTATATCCTTGCACAAAATTCATGCAAAGTGCCCCCCGGTAATCAACCTTAAAACTTAATGCTTTGTGTATGTGGGCATGGAGGCCTCAGCAACTGAAAGCATACTAATTCGACAGTGGATGCTGCATTGGATCCATTGTACCAAATCCCAGCTAGAAAATAATTATTAAAACATAAATCAAGCTCTTGAATGCATGTTTTCCATCAATTTTAGCCCCAGAATGTGGATACACAAAGATAATTCAGGAACGAGAACAAACAACATAAGGTCATAAGACAGCAAGAGTCACACCTGACAGCATGGGAGTGATACATGAATCAGCCACCACCACTGCTCCCGTTTACTTTTGCAACCCTGGAACTAATCTTTCTTTGGCATGGCAGCTAGCCTAGTATACATCCGTGCCATAGATTGATAGCCTCTGATATCGCCTGAACGTAGGAGATTGCCTATGTTACAAGCAAGGAGAGTCAGGGACTAAGAGAAAATGTAAAACATACTAAGTATGAAAGTTGGCAATATTTTGAAACCTAATCTCTACCACCTCAGTCTAGAGGCAATTCAAAGAAAACATCATGTACAGTGAGGACATAAAAACTAATCAGTTCACCAGTAGAAATAATGAGTAATGGAGTTGGAAAAATTCAAGAGCACAATATGAAGCTACCTGAGTCACAGTTAAGTGGACTATCTGCTTCTGGATGGGCCATCAAAGCAATTATGGCTCTGCAAACAGATTGTAGGGTCCATGCAGGACTCCAAGCATTCTTCAATATATCCAGGCATATTTCCCCTGTCTAAAATAATAAACAAGAGAAAAGAAATTGAGAAATTCCCCTAAGTTCGTATTTAACAATCATAAAGGCAGGTCAAGTTGTGTTTGCACAATGTATTCAGATGTTGCGGGAAATTTCAACGATAAAACCAAGCAAATCCTAACAGCACATGGCTTTATAAATGCAAAACACGGATTCAGGTCGTAGCAGAAAAAATCTAATAAGAATGAGGAACCTAATAATAATTTTAAGTATCTTTAGCAAGGTAAAAAGTCAAACTGAATGCCCTAAATAAACATATGCTTACAAAAAAGGTTTCTAGATGTAACCTTGAAGTGAACATTTGGGTGGAAAATTTTGGTCATGAAGCGGACTTGCGGAGGCAGTAGAGGGTACTGCTCAGGAATTGAGAATGCGAGTTAAAATAAACCACCTTCAAAAGGTGTCTCTGATGGCCCTAATGACACATACAGTAAGAAAACGAATCAGTACACAGCTTGTATTGATCGTTCCAGCATCGCCTTGCAAAAGAAACAGACACCTTGATTAGAGCAGTCCACTTGAATATATTTGAATCATCGCAGATTAACTGGATATCTGGATCCGCTGACTTTTCTCGCTGCACCTCCTTGTACTCCTTGAAGAGCCTAGCTCTAGATGCCTATTAATAGAAGACATCTTCCTTTTTCAGAAATTTTAAATTGCATGTTTCAGAATTCAGAAAGTCATTAATTGAGAACAATGAGAAACAAAATAGCATCATATAGAAATAGACACGATAGTTCCGATTGTGCCTGTTGAAATTGATACAGTTTTGTTTTTGTTAAAAGCAGCCAATAGCCTTCCTAGGCTGTATCTGGGCACTCGGCAACACCCTCCACTAGCTAACATGACTGGACAAACAATGAGCAGAATTTCTTGCTGTCCGATATGAATTGGTTGCTACTAAACCTTATCACTACTATATATAATAGCGCGAAGCGTTTCCCCACTGTAGCGCTACAGGACCAACACTGTAGCGCGATACAGTAGACTTTTTTTGCAAAACCTCCAGTTGTCTATACTGTAGCGCTACAGGACCAACACTGTAGCGCGCTACAGTAGACTTTTTCCCAAAACCTCCAGTTGTCTATACTAGACAAATTTTTTTTTTGCAAAAACTCCATAAAATATAGCGTGCTACAGTAGCTACAGTGCTTCGCTACAGTAGTTTTTTTTTCAAAACCTCCAGAAAAATATGTACACTAAAAATTTGCGCGTCGACGAGTAGGTTTCATTCCCGTAAACGGTTTCGAGCTTGGTCGGCTCTAACTCCTTAATTTCGGATCCAGATTCGCACAAACATTCGACGAGTTTCGTCAAATTCGTCGCATTCGGACATTCGTAGAAAATTTTCTTTCACGAGTAGATGTATATCACCCTTCTGAACAACTTTCAAGTTTTAACCGTTTTATTTCGATGGACATATACCCATTTCTCTCTAATCTTCAGATTCACCGTATTTTGGGCAGCAAAAAAAGACAAATTCTAACTGGTTTTAAAATTTTAAATCTGGCTATTTCCATCCACACGGGCGCGCACCTTTCCAAAAATTTGTGCATAAAAGCCCCCCCACGCTCATTTGCAGAAAAGCCCACGTGTTTTCCGAAAATTATAAATCGGCCCTCCAGAATAAAACTTTTTGCATAAAAGTCCCCGCGCGTCACTTCTTGCAGAAAAGCCCTCGCATTTTCCTATAAAATTGTGAACTGGCCCCCCGGAATAAAAAACGCACCGTTCTTTTGCGCAAAGGTCGTTGACATCACCGCTAAACAACTTTTTCCCAACTAATTTTATTAACATTATTTTCAGCAACATACATATTCCATACTACACTACAATATTATTTTTCCAATTTACTTCCCATACAAACTAATTCACCAACGAATAATAATAATAGTGATACCGCAGAATTTTAGATTAGTTTCCAAAAAATTCATAACCAATTCATTGGCCACGAGAAAAATATGTTGAACATATCAAAATGTTTCAAAAAATAAATCCTACTTATTTATCTCAAATTCATAAATGCTCCGAAAAATAACCATACTTAAAATGCCAAAACTTTCCTCTACTCCACAATGTGATTATTTTTTACAGAATTCAGACGTATATAAGTATTTCCCACACTTCTACAACTACAAAATATTCAAATGTATATCCCACACTTCTACCAACTACAAAATATTCAAATGCATATGAATATTTTCCATACTTACACAAATTACAGAAAATTAAAATGAGCTACATCAATAAAACCACACGGGTGCGGCGTATCGCCGCCCCCAGATACCTAGTAATGGATATATTAGTGGTACACAGATGAAAGGACCTAAATTAGTTTACTAGTTTTTGCATTATATATCAGCTTGAACAGTTTTTGTATCATATACTAACTTGAACAACCAAGGTTAACAGCTGGGTTGTACTGGTTGAGGCCAACCCATTTTTAACAACCTAAGCTAAATCATTCAATGTGTATGAATTCACTGACATACTAGTTCATCATACCTAATTTACTATGCAAGAGATGAGCTACTAAAGGCTAAAACTAACTGGAGCTGACCTGCATCTCTCTTCCTTACTGATGACCACGAACCTGATTTGACGAATGTATCTGTAAAATGCAGCCAAGAAAATAGAGCACATATTACATTCTGACTAGTAATGATAATGGTGCTACACATGAACAGAAAGTTCGCAGGATATGACATCTAAGCGCCAGATTTAGAAATAACATAAGTCCAGGAGAACTAATAACCATAATCCATATTCATGGGAATATTCTTGTTATCGGCTTATCGCATAGGTAATCTAGACAACACGGATCTCCCTTATTCATCCATTGGACTAGTGTCGACATAACATCACAGATCATCCGCGCAAGCAAGGGCTTCCTTACCAAAAAAGGAATCCCGTCCGGATGGATCTTTCACTCCACGCCAATCCAGTAGAGCAGTAGGAGGAAGAGGCACCGAGTCCCTTCGATTCAAGTTCAAGCGGTAGGACCTCGGCGTGCCTCGGGTCGAAGCCTCCTTTCCTTTGTGGCGGATCGAGAAGGGAAGGGGATATTTTTAATAAGAAAAAACTAAGGGAAGGGGATATTGGTGACAGATGTTCCTTTTTTTTTCCAACGCATCGGCCGTCTGTCAAAATAGAAAAAAAAACGCATCGGCCGTGTATGGCACTTTTGTTACCCGTTTTCGTTTTTTTTCATCCGTGACTCTCCGGAGCATGGTTGAGGAAACGTGAGATGGTTCATGTTATGACTTATGAATCTCTTAATTCCCACAATGATTTTTGTCTAAGGTGATGGATTCCCCTTCCGGCAGAGCACCAAAAGAGGCCTCCGGTTTGGATCGTCGTCGGTCGTCGGACGACGCCTCTTATCTAATTCCACAAAAAATAGCTCTACTCCCCTCATATTTTTAGGCCAACGGGTAATATATAGGAGTCGGGAGGCGGTGGCCATAACTTGTAGATGGAGATACAAATTGGAATCGCGCCCCGCCCCTAAGCCGCGAGATGGGGTTGCACGTCCCCATGGTGTCTCGGTTGGCCCCCCCCTCTGGTACCTTTTGGAAGCTCCCCGGAAAGTTATGATATTCCACATTTTTCCTGAATTAATGTATTTCCGTAAATAGGTATTCTTTACGATGCAAAACCAAGTAGAACACACGAAATATTGGGTTAGGTTAGTCCATTTTTAATGGTGTAAGGTCATATAAAAACATGTAGGTTTGATATAATACTCACATGGAATGAATAAAGAAATATAGATATGTTTAATACGTATAACCTTCCACACCGATGTGAGTGTCTAGGAAAGTTTTGGCGGGGTTAACAAATCGGCAGCAAGAATGGCGTGGCGAACGGGCGGGGACTTCCTGACGTCACGATGTCCAAGGGGGACTGACCAAAATAGCGGCGGAGGGTTGTCGGCTAAAATTTCACCCCGTCAAAACTTTCCTACCGATGAAAGGGAGCCGACAACTCGTCTGGTTGGAGTTTGTTTGAGGGAAGTTTTAATTTTCTTTACAATTTCAACCAAATACAGAATTTGGATCCATCTTTTACAATTTCTGCTAAACCTGTCCAGAATCAATTTACAACACAGTTGGTCTTTGAGAGAGAAATTGCTTGTTGTCGAGCGCGCGAGAACTTGCATGTTCGCCCACGCGAGACGTGTGGGGTGAGTCCGCCGCCTATGCCTTTATCCCTCTTCTTCCTTGTTTCTTTCTCCGTACCTCCGCGTCCCCTTCCTTCACCGAGACGGAGGCAGTCGAGACGACGCCAGCGAGGCTTCTGTAGAGCCGCGCTAGAGAAGGCGACCGTGGATGATGGACTTAATTGTGAGGGTGTGGACGGGGGTACGGTAGTGGTGGGGGTTTAGATGGATGGTCGGGCCAGCGGCAAACCACCGGAGGTGATAATTTGAGCAGGGCGGAGCGGCGAGGTGAGCACGGTAGCGCTAGCGGCCACGGGCGGCGGAGACCGGTAATGACGGAGGGGGCAGGCTCGTCTTTCTCCTCCGGCGTGTTGACATTTTACAGTGGGAAGGCCCCGCAATCTGACGGCCCAGACGAACGGCTCAGATGCTCCTCAGGAAGATCTGACGGCCAGTATCTCTCGCGCGAAGCTGGCCTGAGCGTCCGCTCAAAGTTGAAGGGGAAGAAGGGCACTTCCGTCTCGTCTCTCTCCCCTTCGTTTCGTTCAGCAGCCGCCTCGCCTCGCTCTCTCCATCCGATCTCCGCCCCCGACCCGAAGAAGCCGACGAGCTAGTCCCGCGCTCCGGCCATGGGCGACAGCCAGTACTCCTTCTCCCTCACCACCTTCAGGTCTGCGCTCCCTCTCCCTTCCTCTCTCTTTACAGCTCGATTTGGTGCGGCCTAGGGGTTTTGATCTGACCTACCCCGTTCGATTTCATCGCAGCCCGTCGGGAAGCTGGTGCAGATCGAGCACGCGCTCACGGCCGTCGGATCCGGCCAGACCTCGCTCGGCATCAAAGGTGCGACCCGCGCAGTGATCTTGCCCTGTACTCTCTGCTACTAGCGGTCTTACGCTGCCAGCGTCGATTTTGCAGCTTGGGTTTTGTGACTTTGAGGCAGCGATATGTGTGGTTTGTGTACTTCGAGATAGCATTAGGTCAATGCGGAGGGTTCCCGTTCTTGTTTACCATGTGTGAAGTGACCTCGCATTTTAGGGTTTGGCATCATGAGGTTTAGGCCATTGCTGATGTCTGTGCTTTAGTTAGGTTTTCTATTGTATCTCTGGTGTTGTAGAATCACGTGGTAGTACTAGCTGTGGACATGACTATTAATCGGCATAAATTCAGGCTTCTGACGCCAAGGGCAAGTGCAGGCCATGATAACCACATAATTACTTATCACCATGACCATTTGTTTTCTGCTGGCGCTAGTCAAGGCTACCGTGCCAATTTAAGACAGTGAGATTATTTGCAGATCTAATGCCAAGTGACCATTATGGATTTGTCCATGTGTGCAAAGGCCTCAGATATAGGAGCTTCTTGATGTCTACTAAGACTGATATGCCACTAGAGCTAATAATCTAATGCACTTGATAGAAGTACACCTTGTTTATTTCTTGATGTCAATGGGTTTGTCAGATCATGTTCATTCAAAAAGCTGCATTATTCTACATATTGTATGCTTATGAGCGCCAAGTTCATGTTTGATGTGAGTGTGGCATATTTCCTTTAGTATTTGCATGTTGTGTGGTAATTTGTAGGAGCATGTCCACTGTAAAGTTGAAGTTCTTTCTACCTTCTTCTGTTTAGATGTTCCACTGAAACTGTTGGAGCTTTATTTGTAAAGTTGGATTTATATCTACCTAGGAGTTGTTCAGTTCTTTTTTGCTTATTACTGCTAGAGTGACCGTATGATGTCTAATCACCAAGGCCCTGTGGGATTTAGAACCATTCGTGATAAGTGTAATTTTGCAAATTATCTGTTATCTCCTGTTCCAGCATACTGGTTAGTCTGCTTTTCAGCATACCCAAGCAGTTGTGTCGTGTTCTATTCTGAAAGTTAAAAAGCAATCTCTTAGTTTTTCTCCCATGATATGTTATTGAGAACTGAATGGAACTAATATTTGACATCACATAAAAAACTTTATGTTTGACCACACTCTTTATATAGCGACGAGTTGGCAGCGATACATTTATTTGTTCTATCATACAGTATGACGCATATTTTATCAGTTTTTCACTGTTCTGTTCTATCTATTATATGTGGTCATGGTCATCGACTACAGCCTGCTCACTTTCCTTTCTGATTGACTTGTTGATTCTGAGATTTATGTGTCATTTTTCTAGCTGCCAATGGTGTAGTTATTGCCACTGAAAAGAAATTGCCTTCTATTCTAGTGGACGAAACATCTGTAAGTTTAACATCATCCTTAATTTTAATTTCTTCTCTACTTGCCATCTAAGAAAATGCTAATTAATCTGCTGCTGCAAATTTCCAGGTGCAAAAGATTCAGTCACTGACTCCAAATATTGGAGTTGTCTACAGGTATTTTTCCAGAGTTGCTTAATTTTGTAATTGTTCTTTCTATCTAGGATATATTTCAATATTGTTAACTTTTTTAGTTCTGCTACTGTATTACCCTTATACTGCCCTGACTCCAACTTTCAGTTGTACTGGACTACTGGTTAATGTTCTTAATTTTCATTGATATCTGAGTTAGTGTTGCTGTGTTAGCTGCCACTTTTTTTTTGCATTTTCATCACCGGTAGCTGGTGCCTGTGTATATAGAAGGATTAAAAAAAATTGTTTGAAGTTTTTTTTGCCTTTCTGTGTTTCACCTTATACTGTAGACGCCCCTGAAAGGCAAATATTTAAGTATATGTCCAACCTATGCAAGGAAACTAGCTAACTGATAGGTCAATCGCTGAAAGGGATATTGGAGAAAGAGTGAATCATTCACCCTTGTAGGCAACTTAAGATTGGACAAGCAGGGAATAAAATCTGAAATTTCTAATTGTTACTCCCTCTGTTCTATATTATAAGATGTTTTAGCTTTTTTGAAATCGGATTTATATAGACATATTTTAGTGTGTAAATTCGCTCATTTTGCTCCATATATAGTCTGTATTGAAATATCTACAACATCTTATATTATGGAACAGAGGGAGTATAACCTTACAAACTAGGTGTAGTGGGTCAACTCACTGATGTGAGCTATACTTAACAGCTAAGCAATCAGAATAACCGCATTTTTTCTCAGATTGTTTATTACACCTCCCAATTTGTCACCATGGCTGCAATTTCCTAGTGTTCTTTTGCATATATGTGCACTTACCTACTCATTGTTTTCAGTGGGATGGGCCCAGATTTTCGCGTTCTTGTCAGAAAAAGTCGGAAGCAGGCTCAACAGTATTATGGCCTGTACAAGGTATATTCATGATAGTTTGGTTTAGACTTCCAAAAAAGAACTTGCACATTTGCAAAGACATTATTTTAATAAGTTGCCACCTGTAGCCATGTTCTGTCATTATTTCCCTAGTAAATATATTTTCTCATTATTGTTCATTTCCAAATGCAGGAAACCATCCCTGTTACCCAGCTTGTCCGGGAGACTGCTGCTGTTATGCAGGAGTTCACGCAATCTGGGTACATTGTTATACTAGGCACTTATTTTATTGTACTACTAATGTAGTTATGAAATCGCTAAAATCAGTCATGTACCTGTCATACCTAAATTGGTACAAGAAAAATAAGTTGCTTGGTAATTTTACCCAAAGCTTCACAGGGCCATTTGATATTACCTGCTTTTATAGTAAGAACCCAAGTATGTAATATATCTTTGATGTCTGTTTATTTAGTCAAATGTGAAACACACCATTGTATTACCCATCTACAATTTCAATACATAGGGCTAGAGTAAACTGTCTGCTACATGTATATTCTATTTTCACTTGATGGATGAGCTCGAGAAACTGCTGTTCTATAACACAACTGAGCACTCGTACATGTAATAATATGTAAGATTTGATTGTCACATGCATATTTTATAAATTTATTTTACATATTCAGCCAAAAATTCAGTTCAAACTTCAAAGAAATATGTACTTGTCAAGACCTACATCATCTTGTTAAAAAACATTGGTATCTTTTACTTGTTATACATACGATGTAACTATATTGTACTCATAACCTTATTTGTTGCAGTGGTGTGAGACCATTTGGTGTATCACTGTTGATTGCTGGGTATGATGACAATGGCCCACAGTTGTATCAGGTATGCCGTATGTGTAAAGAGTAGTACATGATAGAGACCTCACTACCTTCCTTCCCACTATTTCCGATTCAGTCACATGTTAATTTGTCTCACAATAACAAGTCACCAGATGTGCATTATTGAGCTTCCCACTTATCTAGTCATAACATACACTATTATGGAATGAATCTTCCTACTTTTGACTGACAGTTCACGTGTCACATACTCATATTGCTATGGTGACATGGTGTAGTTAATAAATGCTGAATTTCTTGTTCTTGATTGTTTCTTTAGGTTGACCCTTCAGGATCGTACTTCTCCTGGAAAGCGTCAGCTATGGGAAAAAATGTGTCAAATGCAAAGACGTTTCTTGAGAAAAGGTAGACGGGAGATCTATCTATCCATCCCTACTATTGGTCACTGCTAAGGCTTCAGTGCTGTTTCTTGTTACATGTGATGACCATTATAAGTCACATTCTCTTGCTGTATAATCTTCCATCCGTTTAGTAATACAAGCAGCATTTATGTTGTCAAGGTTCATTTTCTCCATGATCATATGATTTAACTGACATAGCTTTTACTTGTAGATACACAGAAGATATGGAGCTGGACGATGCCATCCATACTGCAATTTTGACTCTGAAAGAAGGGTATCTACATTTTTCCTGTAGTTGGCTTACTTCAATTGGGTAGCTTCTTGAATACTCACTGTTTCTGGACTTGCAGATATGAAGGTCAAATCTCTGCCAACAACATTGAAATTGGAGTTATTCGAGCTGACCGTGAATTCAAGTACGTATACAAAGTCAATTACACTGCTTTTCCTGCAACATAGTTATCAGAGGCAATGTTCCCTTTACCTCTTTTTTGCATGCCATCCTAACTTATGAACATTGTCATAATAACTTTCATTTGTTCGCTAACAAGTGATCTTAGCCCGCTTTTTGAGTATATGCCCACTGTGTTTGTGCTTCTACTATTCTTTTATCAGTTGTGACTGACATAATAAGGCTGTTTGATTAGTGTACAGATTCCTTTCTGTATCCTGACTAGCAACACTCCCTGTACAAAATGCAGAGTTCTAACCCCAGCAGAGATCAAGGATTTCTTGGAAGAGGTGGAGTAAGCTACCCACTGACAATTTACTGTCTCCGAAAAGAAGTGTCCGAGCAGTCTCCATGAAGCTTGTCTCATGTTTTAAATTTGTCACTTAGACATGTTGTAAACTGATTTGCTCCAGTGGCACCAGACGAACTTACATTTGAATCCTTGTGAATGAACATAACCTGATTTAGGTGTATGTCAGTCTCTCGATTAATTGGTCTTTTTGTTCAATCTGGTGCATATAATTATTGGTTTGTGAAACGAAGCATGTGAAGTGTACACGGGCATATAGCATCTAAACAATAAATTTTTGATTAGCATATATGTAGTAAAGAATTAAACAAAATGCAAATGGTGCTATACTTAAGAATATAATGTTTTTCTGTGTTTAGATCATCCAAACTACGAACTCAAACATGTCAAATTTTATGATTCTTTAATTACTTTGGAATTGTACATTGCACTACTAAATGCGGCGGAG
Organism: Poa pratensis; assembly: GCA_947311845.1. Taxonomy (NCBI): domain Eukaryota; kingdom Viridiplantae; phylum Streptophyta; class Magnoliopsida; order Poales; family Poaceae; genus Poa; species Poa pratensis. The sequence goes on from CAMZMU010000052.1 coordinate 167,541,015, forward strand.
TGTAGCAGGACATTTAGCATCTAAACAACAAAATTTAGACTGGCCTATCGATATACAAGTAAACAAAATGCAAATAGTGATACTTAAGAAGTTCAGGGTTTTTGTTTTTAATTTTGCCGAGGCAAGAAGTTGAAAAGGTAAAAAAAAAGAGTTAGAGTGAATTCCACCTTTTACCTTATAGTCATGCCTTTGTGACAACTGACACATATTACCCTGTTTAATGAGATTTCTACCAAAATACCCCACCTAGAAAATTTTAACATGTTTTTTTACCTCATTTAACATTTTGAATATTTTGTTACATAAGACCAATGTGTAAGGTCGAGACATAATTGTTGATCATATTCTTCCTTTTTTCGTGTTCATTTATTTCATTCTCCGTCGCCGTCTTGACATTTTCAAATTTCAACCATCCCCTCACCGCCTCACACCTTATTCAACGGGTATGTATGAGAACGGGAAGATTATAAATATTTCAAAAGAATAATCTATACAAATTTTGAGGAGATAAGTAATTAGTGTTATAATTACAGGGGGTAAAAAGTGAAATTCAGCCCGTCGTCGTCATCCTCCAGTTCTCTGCCGTTCTCTTCCTCGCCGGTCCATTACCTCTATAAAAATCGCCCACCAAAGCTCCCACGCCACGGATGGGCTGGTGCTCCCCGTCCACTCCTCGGCAGCTGCTATCCACCGTCGCCCTCTTCGCCTTCGGCGCCGGCCTACTGACCTACGGCGTCCACCTCTCCTACGCCAACATCGAGCCCCAGCGCGCGCGCACGCTCGCCCGCGATCAGTTCGTCCGCGACTACCTACGCAAGAAGCACCCCAAGTAACCCGGCCGCATCCTCACGAGATCCCCGCCCTTCCTGCTCGTTGGGGATGGCTTTGACCGGCGGCGGGCCGGTGATTTCGGAGGTGGAGATGAACGCCGGCGCGGACCAGGCTGCCACCACCGTGCGGGCGACTGTCGTGCAGGCCTCCACCGTGTTCTACGACACCCCCGCAACGCTTGGTGCGTGCTCCGACTCTGCTCTCAATGTTGATTACTGTTGATGCCTGTCGTAGCTCGTAGGGTGTTCGATCATTTGCCTCGCTCGTGTGTGTTTTGATTGTGTGCTGCGCGCACGGTGTGTTCTTGCTTGTCTCACTAGCACGAACTCGCCTTCCTGGAAGCGAACAGACTCATGCCTCGAATAGTAAAGAAACTAAAAATGGCGCATCGATCAAACTTGAGTTGTGGTATTATTCCCCTTTCTGGGCTATGGTCTCAGATGTGGAAAGGAAGAGCCATGTTTTCTCAGTATCGATGGAAGAGATCGAAATGGAATTGACAGAATGTCTTGAATATTACTCGGTGTAGTTTTCTTAGTACCAAGTTAGTAAGCTGTGTGGACAGTTTTTCTTGCTCGTGAAAAGAGGTGTTTGATGCACGACAGATGCATATTAGGGAAAAAACCATAGCTATCTCAGTCTCCCCCTGCTGATGGGAGACTGCATCATCTGGTCTGATATGAACTATCCATTTTGGATATCAAGGGGACAGATGCTGATGGCATATGTGGGGTTTTCTCAGTTATACATGTACCGATTATTGCTCTATGCTTTGTGGTTATGGGAAGGAGCATTGGATACATGTTAGTTTCAAACTTACTTGTTTGACAATGTAGCTGTGATGGCAATCCATAAGATAGTGAAGGCTAACTTTACAGTCTCCTAGTGAGAGAATCCTTTTGGAGGGTTGAAGCATACATGCCCGTTTCTCTTTAGTATCTTCATTTACGATATCGCCAGCGACTTAACTGCAACAAACTGTGTTCCACCCAATCTAGGGAACATCGAGAATAAATATTTAGTCCTGAATAGTTCATGTTTTGAAACCGAAAAAGCATGTTGGTAGGATCTCTTGCATGCATGTAATCCATTTATGAACATGAAACTCTTTCAAGATTGGAGATTATTAAGTTGCTACTCATTTCCAAACTGCATTGATCGACAGATAAAGCAGAGAAATTGATAGCGGAGGCAGCTGGATATGGTTCACAGTTGGTTCTTTTTCCTGAAGTCTTTGTTGGTGGCTACCCTCATGGTTCTACCTTTGGACTGACTATTGGCAGTCGATCTGCCAAGGGAAAAGAAGACTTTCGGAAGTATCATACAGCTGCCATAGATGTGCCTGGTATTCTAAGACACTATCAGTCTATACTCACTATACATTATTTTGACGAATAGCCATCATGCTTCATGTTTTTGCTTTACGCGTATCAGTTTTTAGTGTGCATTGTGCTTTGGAGAAAATAGCGATGCACTCAGAACTGGTTTTTTATCCTTTTTTGGAAATGCAGTTTCTATTCATAATTTCAAAGCACGCCATTTATTTTGATGTGTTACAGTTACATTGACAATATATTAGAAAGTTCAGTGATAGAAATCAAGCATTCACCACAAAATAGTGTAATACAACATGTCCCTTCTTTTTCCTGCATCATCCAAAAACCTCAAACTTGCTGTCCGACCACGAAGAGATAAAATACAGGTGTCATGTTACTGAGCTGAAGTGTGTATGATATTTAGCTTTTATTCCTATATTTTGCATCATTTCTGGAGGTAAAGCTCCACAATTGACAAAACATCGAGGCTTTGTCCTTACTATCTGTATTTGTTGAATGTTTGTATTATTCTTCTGGTTGATGGTGTGATTCATTATGTATGTACATTGGATTTTATAATCCAAACCATCAGAACAGAGATACTGAAAAAATATTGTGAGCATGCACTTCTTGTTAGCTGCCACTGATAAAAATGAATACACCAACAAGCACATCCAGTAAATTTGACCTATTTTGTCATCAACACCATATATTGGTAGATAGAATTTGCATTGAGTGTATTTATATTGCCGTTTCTGTTATCTTCCACTTCCCAATGGATTTATCTTTGCCGGTCCTGAAATATTTCTTCAGTATCCATCTGCTAGCTCCGCGGACCATTTTACAGACATTCGACAAATGCAGGCCCAGAGGTTAACCGCTTAGCTGCATTGGCTGGAAAATACAAGGTCTTCTTGGTGATGGGGATTGTTGAAAGGGCAGGCTACACACTTTACAATACAGTGCTCTCCTTTGATTCTCTGGGAAATTACCTAGGAAAGCACCGCAAGCTCATGCCTACCGCACTGGAACGTGTATTCTGGGGGTTTGGAGATGGATCTACCATACCTGTGTATGATACTCCAATTGGTAAGATTGGTTCCGTCATCTGCTGGGAAAACAGAATGCCACTTCTCAGGTCAGCGATGTATGCCAAAGGTATTCCAACCTCTTGCAACATAATTTGTTGCCCAACCTCAACACGTTAGAGTTTTAGATCTTCACAAAGCATTAAAGGACTGAAGAATGACATGATGTAATCTAAAACAAGAGATAAATGCTGAAATGAACCATGACATGTACTTGAGTTTATGTTTTTTCTGATTTGCTTTCTTATTTAGGTGTTGAAATATACTGTGCTCCTACTGCGGATGGGATGCCAAGTTGGCAGGCCTCCATGACACACATTGCTCTTGAAGGGGGATGCTTTGTTCTGTCAGCAAACCAGTTCTGTCGCAGAAAAGATTATCCTCCCCCGCCTGAGTATACCTTTGGTGGCCTCGATGAAGAGCCATCCCCAGAAACTGCTGTTTCTCCTGGAGGAAGTTCCATCATTTCACCATCTGGGGTCGTGTTGGCAGGTCCCAACTATGAAGGCGAGGCCCTCCTCACAGCTGACCTGGGTAAGAAGAAACCAAGAACTTCAAGTTAATCCTATGGTATATATGTATCAGTTTGGGTATTTATACACAATAGAACACATTATATTGATTCATTGATATGTTTTTGGTAGCAGTAATGTTGTTGTCACCTCAATAGATCTGTATTGTCGCCAAAACATTAAAAGCATAATTCTTACTAGAAACTTTGTGATTGCAGATCTTGGAGAAATCGTTCGAGCAAAGTTTGATTTCGACGTCGTGGGACACTATGCACGACCTGAGGTGCTGAGCTTGACTGTGAAGACTGAACCAAAACACGCTGTGTCTTTCGCCGCATAAGACTCCAGGCGCAAAGTGTGAAGATACTTTGAAGACCTGATGGGCAGTAATGTTTGCATTGCCGTGTATAACAAAGCTATCATCCGGCCCTCTGTGTTTGGCAGTACAGCAATAATTGTGCCTCTCTATTTCATGTAAATGGAGTCGATCCTTGTCATGGTAAATAATTACGGCTCTGTCTTATCGTTCGTTCCTTCTGCTGTCAGTCATGGGCTTTAGCTTGCTGTCAGTGTCTCAGCGCGTTGTAGTCACCAGCCAAGTCAAGAAGTTCCCAATGTATGCTGCAAAACACAGATTTGTATGATATGATTGAGGAATCAAGAAGATAGCTGGGAATGCTAGTCCTATTGTGGCTAAATAGTTTGTTCCATCAGGTTGAGGTGGGTTAAGCGCATATCGTCTCTTAGAGCATGAGCATCAACATTCGTTGAAAACATAACAGTTTCCCTTTCCCTTTAGCCGCCAGGGATATGTTTTTCTTTAACATATCCATTTTTCTTATAGTGCAAAGAATTTACATCTTCAACAAAATATATGATATATATATGTATAGTGCATAGAATACATATTACAGTCAAGAAAAGGATTAGCAAAATACAAATAATTTCACCAAGGAAATAGAAATAGAGAAGTACTGAAAGCATCCGTTCATTACTCCATCTGCTTCGTCGTCCCCCGACCATCCATACCAGCGTGGATTGCGCTCTTGTCCAGTAGCGCGGACTGACCACTCCCCACCATCTCCGCTTAGCCGCCGGGCGTCCACCTCTTCCACCTCTGCATCGAGCTCCAAGTTCGTCGGCGGCTAGCCTCCGTGCCGGAAGTACTCCGGTCGAGTAAGTTCCCCGGCACGTACTGATGGCTCTGGTCCCCTCGGGCTCCGGTAGCGCGCCGGTGATTGCCGAGGTGGAGATGAACGGCGGCGCCGACCAGAGCGCCACCACGGTACGAGCCACCGTCGTGCAGGCCTCCACCGTCTTCTACGACACCCCCGCCACTCTTGGTAAGTACTGTAGTACTCGCGCGGCGTTTCCCCTGCGTTGGAAAACGAATGGATTAGCTAGTTCGTGTTCTAGCCCGGCTGCTGCTCGATTGCCTTCGGTGATTGCTTTGGACTGGACTTGCGCGCGAGGTCTTCGCTTGATTGCCTTTGTGGCGTGCTCTAAAATTTGCATGCTCTTTATAGGCGATGGGGATCAGAATACGGACCTTATATTTTGACTTTTGTTGGCCGTCAATCACCAATTTGCTGGAACTAGAAGAAATAACATGGTTGATTGTGGTGTCAGAACATCTATAGTTGTCAGCTGTTCTTGGTGTGAATTACCCTTGTGTTGAAATAGTTATAGTTGCCATCAGCCGAAATGAAACCATGAAGACGACACGTGAACAGTTTTTTTCTTTTTCTTTTGCAGTTTATGTCTGATTCCACAGGAGGTAGGAACAATCCCGCACCTAATTTGTCATATGCTGTTGCTTTGCCACAATTGGCATGTCTTCTTACTGCATCTTAGGGCATTACGATGGTATAGAAGGTTGCATCCTCTCAAACCCATCATGGGACGGCTAAAATATAGTAATGCGGTGGCAGAGAAGCTGCCTGCTTCCTCTTGTAATTATCGATTATATCTCTTGTATTCCTTGATGCGTAAGCCTTATTGTGTATCTTCTATACCTTGATTTTAATGCGCGTAAGCGTTATCTTAGCCCTCCTCCCACGGTGCTATGGCGAGGTTGCTGATGCTTCATCGGTTTAATGTATATGAAAACTAGAGTTGTATATCCGTTCTGTTTGATTCATATCACGAAAAACGTTTAGGCGGCAAGGGTCATCACTTAAACTAAGAGTTCTTTTTTGGGCACAATATATATGGAAATTAACTAGCTGTGTCTTTTGTACCTTTTGATGTTTAGTAAATCTAGTAGGCAGTATGAGAAGTTTAAAAGATTGTAGGGACATGCATGTCACAGTTTTTTAACATAATGTATCATTTATTTTTTCAGTTGGAAAAAACACTAACGATATAAACCAAACAGAGATTTATTGTACCAAGAAAAATAAAAGGATGAAACCATTGTACATGGTAGTCACACCTGTAGTACGCCCCATCATGGTCTCACGGCCAAGTGCCTATCCATGTCCACCACCTCTTGAGATTGCCTGGCATGGGTACACATTTCACAGTTTGTTTTTTCAGTTTACAGTTCATTTTTTTAGGATACATGTGCCATAGTAAGTACTAATATTTTGGAGGATGCGTTTCTATTTGGTTATGTTGTATAACCATGGGTTATGTGTATGTGAATCTTTTGCTAAAACTGCTATTTTTACTTCAGATAAAGCAGAGAGATTAATAGCAGAGGCTGCTGGGTATGGTTCACAGTTGGTCGTGTTCCCAGAAGCTTTTGTTGGTGGTTATCCTCGTGGATCCACCTTTGGCTTTGGGATGAGTATTAGTATGATTAATCCAAAAGACAAGGGAAAGGGTGAATTTCAGAAGTATCATGCAGCCGCCATAGATGTGCCTGGTACGTGACAATGTAGTGGAGTATGTCCGCTCTTTATTACAATTATTTTGTTGTTGTTGATTTTGTGTAACTTCTAAGGCACTCAGGTGTTATCTTCATAATATATGTTACCTTAATTTGGTCTTGCTTTTACTGTGTTATTTCTGGCTGAACATCTGGGTAATTTGGGTGACAGCTCAGATCTGTTTTAGTAATGTTTAGCATGAACTGTAGTGCATATGCCAACGATTGCTTTACTGCTGAGTCATTCCTTTGGTTTATTGGGTTGAGGAAGGAATTTTTTTAAAATGCATATTATAACACTCGCTGGATATAAAATGGAAAATCAAATATCATTTTTTACATGTTTTGCTGAATGCTACTGAAATGTGGTTCCTATTATACCGAGAGTTATAAAAGGAAGAAATCCTTGGATGACATAATCAAAGCTAGATATCCATTTAGTTAGCGTGAGGAAGGAAACTGAGTATCTGGCCACTCGTTGTCTTTCTGATACATTGAGGGATAATAGAGTAGAATTTCCCCAAAAGATATGGACAACCATCTCCCATAGATAGTTTGATACCTGGCACTGCTGCCCCAGTTTTTTTTAATTCGACAATATTGATTTCACCCTTACATATTAATTTTGTAATGCCCCATTATTTTCTCTTTTTGTAGTTGTAGCTAACAAGCTCTCTGGCTATTTCATTATTGTCGACTTATGATTTGCTTCGACTAGCAATATGTATCCTCACTGACTGAAAAAGCCTGCAGGTCCTGAGGTGACACGCTTGGCTGCTATGGCTGGGAAATATAAGGTCTTTTTGGTAATGGGGGTGATTGAGAGGGAAGGTTACACACTATATTGTTCAGTACTCTTCTTTGATCCTCTAGGTCGATACCTGGGTAAGCACCGCAAGTTCATGCCAACGGCATTAGAACGAATAATATGGGGATTTGGAGATGGATCAACAATTCCTGTTTATGATACTCCACTTGGTAAGATCGGAGCTCTTATTTGCTGGGAAAATAAGATGCCACTTTTAAGGACAGCCTTGTATGGTAAAGGTAAGGCTCTTTCTTGGACTATACTCCCTTCGTTCCGAATTATAACATGTTCCAGCTTTTTAAATCACTTGTATACAGATGTGTTTTAGTGTGTCTGTTCACTCATGTCAGTCCGCATGCAGCTCGCATTGAAATATCCAAAACATCTTACAGTTCGGTACATAGGGAGTATGTAATAGGTTCTCATGTTGTATGCTAATAGAAGTCTACAACCACCATACCAGGAAGTGTCAGGACCTCATGAGATGATAATCTGGTAACCCTGAAATATAAATAAATGTAATACAAGTCTACAAGTCAAATGGGTGATGAAAAAAATGTAGTGGCATCTTATGTACATTTACTCAAAACATCTTCTGTTGCGTGAAGGTATTGAAATATATTGTGCTCCTACGGCTGATTCAAGGCCAGTTTGGCAAGCTTCCATGACGCATATTGCCTTGGAGGGGGGATGCTTTGTCTTGTCGGCAAACCAATTCTGCCGCAGAAAGGACTACCCGCCGCCATCTGAGTATGTATTTGCTGGTTTGGGAGAAGAGCCTTCTCCAGACACTGTTGTTTGCCCTGGAGGCAGTGTCATTATTTCTCCATCTGGAGAAGTCTTGGCAGGTCCCAACTATGACGGGGAGGCACTGATTACAGCTGACCTTGGTAAGACGTTAATCAGATATATGTTATTTCTAATAGTGCAGCCCAATCTTCTATGTATATTTCTGTACCCGGTTCTATCGTAGTGCTCCTGCAGTTGTTTTCATATACAATCTCTGGGGTTGCTGTGCACGGATAACACAATTCATCTCAGAAAATTATAATTAAATGTTTTGTGCAGACCTTGGAGAAATTGCTAGAGCCAAGTTTGACTTTGACGTGGTGGGCCACTACGCTCGACCTGAGGTATTGAGCTTGGTGGTGAATGACAAACCTCACCTCCCGGTATCTTTCACTTCTGCTGCTGAAAAGGCTTCAGCTGTGAAGAGTGAGGCCACTGCAAAGCCCTAAGGATCGTCAGATGGTTACAAGCAATTGATTTCTATTGTACATTAATAAACCAATGAAATGTAGGGTCATAGCGCTCCTGTAACTTCCGCCGCTTGTAAAATGCCTTCCAGAACAATCTGCCGAGGCCGTACAAACAACGTTTGATGCATGATATCTAAACGTTCTCATTGTTGAATTATATAAATATAGGCTCAAGTGCATTGTCCGCTTTTCTCTACCATTTTAGACTTTTGGGTACACTGGCTTTTGCTTCGGAGCAATACATACTGGTTTATGAATTTTTTCTACAGATCATGTGCATGTGATGTCCTGGTTTGGTAATATAGAGACAGTAGGAGCATTTCCTACTGTCATAAAAGCTTCAAAAAAAAAAAAAATCCATTGCTATTTCATGTTCCTAAACTCATGTTGTCCGTGCTCATAATGAGACAGAGAATGAGAAGGATTGATTCTTTGACGAGACTGGAAGGCGTTTTCTTCAAAACATGAGGTATTTCTTTGTAAATAGACTAGCACGAATTTTGCTGGAACCAACGGTCCTGATAGTCGAGGTAGTCCAACTAGCTGTGGACTTGTATTTTCCTAGAGTGCAACATAGTTTTCTCACAAACGGTGGGACGTCTCCGAGCTATCCAAAGGTTGAAGGAATTGTTTCAGCCAAACCTGAGAAGATTGAGGGATGGTCCAAACCCCCTCTTAATCACGTGAAGATCAATGTACCTCCTCCATTCCTAAATATAAGATTTTTTTCAGATTCAAATGTACCTTGACGTTTTTTTAGCGTGTATGTTTTTTTTTTTTTTTGCAAAAAGACCACCCATCTATTAATCATCCACAACAGTCTAAACAACCTAAAAAGCATTCGACCACCTAGCAACGACTGCAGACACTGGAGCGAGCCGAAGGCGTGCCATTGTCCTCGCCCCTCCCTCACCGGAGGCAGACAAAGCTTGTCGTAGCAGAGCTTGTTGTAATAGACAAACGGAAAATCGTCGTGCTAAAACCTTTGGGTCGACGCACCAGAGCAACAACCGTCGGCAAAGATGAGAACCGTAGATCAGAGTAATTTGACCTTATTCTGACATCGGGATGTAGCCGCCGCTTCACCATCCACATGAAACACAAAAAATAGATAAAACAGTAAATGGAAAACCCTCCCACCGGCGAGAGCCCACGATCCGCCGCCCTCTAAGGCCTAGAAGGCCATTGGAGACGCGGAAGACCGGCAGCACCGCCAGGCGGCCAGGACGGAAACCCTAGTATCGCCTGATCGTCAAGTCCCTCGCACGTACCGGTTTATGTTAACTATAATTAGGAGCGGAGGAAAATAGATACTTCTTCTGAAGCTGACTCGCTGAGAGGTACGACGAGAGTGGTGATCCGCGATGTCTTTGGGAGGTTCATAGTTGCAAGTAAGAGCATCTCCACCGGCATCCTCCAAATGACCCCCAAAAGCCCATTGGGGTTCGGACGCCAAAAATCTTCCCCAAAAGGTCGGTTCATTTACTCGTCCTGAATTTGCAACTGTAATATTTGCGTCTACTAAGATAACACAACCATCCCGTAGTTCTTATTTCTCAAGCGTTGTACTGCTGATTAGTAGATTTCTCAGCCGATATCCATTTCGGGTCATGGGTGCAGATGCACCCATTGCTCAAAAAATAATTTTCAAAATGTCAAAAAATTCAAAATAAAATTTCTGGATGTACTTTAAGGCATTGTATGTTAGTACAAAAAGTTTCGCGATGAAACGACATTTTTTGTCACCTATGCAAGAAAGACAAATCCGGACGCTTCAAAATCATTTTGTATGAGACATTTTTTTTGTCTTTCTTGTACCGGTCGCAAAAAAAGTTTTTTCTCCACGAAACTTTTTGTGCTAACACAAAATGTTCTGATGTATATCCGAATTATTTTCTGGATTTTTTTTACATTTTGAAAAATAAACAAAAATGTTTTACATAATGGGTACATCTGCACCCATGAGCCGAATCGCCGTGTCCATTTCTCAGCATTTAAATTGTGGATGGTTTTTGTTCATTCTCAACACTAAAAGTATGTACACAAGTATACCGTGCAATGTTTGTGCACAACAGCAAGGACAGGACAGATCATATCCTATGGGAGGGGAAAGAAATATGAAGAATCGAAAGTAATGGCCTGTTGATTCTACTACATCAGAATTTAAAAACAAGGCGCCCGCATATCACCCTGTTAATTTATTGTGAGGTACTGAGGTTGGAGTATTTTATGAAGATGAAGTATACCACTTCTTCAACGTAACTTCTGAACCTTCAGATGTTGTCAGAAATGCCGGGTAAATTTTCCCTTTTTACAATATTCAGAACAAGATGGTTCACACACCACAACATCACAAATTTCCAAATTCATATTTGAAACAGAGATCAATGGATAAGAAAGGATAATGCCTTCTATGAATAATACCTAGTTCGAATACTAGTGTTGAACTATTGACGGCCTCCTGACCTGGTTATCAATATGATTAATATGAAAAGTACCCAGCAGAAGCTTAATGATAGTTGATCTCCGTGAACTTGAGGTTCAAACACATCTTCTTCGACTCGGACCATTCTTGCGGAAGCTTTAATTTAAATGGACAGCATTAGTGATCCATGTAAAGCTTAACTGTTAGTTAGAAGGCAAACAGTAGTACAGTACATATAGTAAGAGAAGATATCCAAGTACCTTGCAATTCTGCAGAGTAAGTTTCTCCAAGTTGGGAGCATTGTACAGAAACAAGTCCAGCATGTTGTAAACTTCACCGGTCAAGTCGCAGTCGTCCAGGAGCAATGTAATCAGGTTGTGGAATTTTGGCAAATCTTGCTGTCCTCCATTGTTTGGCCTAATCTGAACCAAAGAGAATTCAGGGTCAAACTAAAAGACGCTTGCCGTTTCGGACGGAAAAAATCCCTGTACGAAGATTTCTCAAATGAAAAAGAAGATGACCATAGAACAAACCTTCTCTAGCGCTAGGAAGCCGGATAGCTCTAATCTTGTGACATTATACAGGTTACAAAGAAGCTCGTATTCGTCGCTCCTGTCGACGAAGCTGTTGGAGATAGGCTTGTGTGTCCAGTCGACTTGCCTTCGAGTGTGAGGGAGTCGACAAGTCATAGGGTGCTGACTCCGGGGCCTGTCCGAGTCGAGTCAGTAGCCAGGCACTCGGGTGACCAGAACTTTGTCATGTAGCCGTTGTCCTGAGGTGGTGCGTCAGCGCCAGTACAGAGTAGGTAGATAGGATGTGGTAGACGTCACCTACAATAGATTTGTGTCATGACGTCGTCAACAGTGGCAATGAGTCATGATGTCATAGGTCTTGTCACGTCAAGTCTGATGTGACAGCTTAGTTGACTATTAGGCCGGCAGCCGGCTCAGCCCCTATTTAGAGCGAGTAATACTAATGAGAAAAGAGAGGTAACCCATTTCTTGCAAGTGGCACACACTCCTCTCTACTCTCTCTCTCTCTCTCTCTCTCTCTCGATTTAGCTTTAGGGACAACAATTGGTATCAGAGCCCGAGTTCTTTGAGAGATCTCACCAGAGATGGGCGAGCACAAGGCGCTCATGCCGGCGGAGGGGAAGGAGGCCGCAAGCACGCTGACGGTCCAGCGGGTTGTGCGGGAGGCCGGTAGTTCGTGGCCGCTGCTCACGCGGTCAAACTATGCGTACTGGGCGCTACTCATGCAGGTGAAGCTTGAGGCACGCCGTGTTTGGGCCGCCGTGCATGATGGCACGGAGGAGCGGGGGTCGGACCGAGCGGCGTTGGAGTACCTGCTGCTCGCCGTCCCGCCAGAGATGATCTCCACACTGGCGTCGAAGAAGACGGCCAAGGAGGCGTGGGAGGCGATCAAGACGATGCGGGTCGGAGACACCCGTGTCCGGGAGGCGAAGGCGACGTCGCTCAAGAAGCAGTATGAGGCCATCAAGTTCGGCGACGACGAGAACATCGACGACTTTGCCATGCGGATGTCATCGCTCGTGTCGCAGCTTGGGGTGCTCGACGTCACCATCACCGAACCGGACACAATCCGTAAGTTTCTCTCGGTCGTTCCCACGAGGTTCTCGCAGATGGCATGCTCCATCGAGAACCTGCTCGACCTTGACACGCTCCCCATGGAGGAGCTCATCGGCCGCCTCAAAATGGCCGAGGAGCGACATGAGGCGGAGAAGCCGGAGGCCAAGCAGGCCGGCAAACTACTCCTCGCGGAGGAGGAGTGGTTCTCCCGGATGCGCCTGCAGGACGGAGGTGGATCCTCCAGCCATGCCGGTCGCGGCGGCAAGCCGCGCGGACGCGGTAGGGGCAACTCGGCTCGTGGAGCCGGGAACCACGGCACGTCAAAAGACACGTGTCGGTACTGCGGAGTCGCCGGTCACAGGGTACGGGACTGTCGCAAGAAGAAGCGCGAGGAGGCAGCCCACCTCGTGCGCGCAGGGGATGCGGAAGCACACCTCATCCGTGGCGGAGACGACGAAGACGACAGCGCACTCCTCATGATGGAGGCCTGCACCATCGTGTCTGCCCCACAGCTCCCTGCTTCGACTCGCCAGGCGGAGTCGGGCACCTCGGAGGCGGCACCCTTGTCTCGACCGGTGGCAGAGTCAGCGACTCGACCGGTGGCGAAGTCGAATGGATCGTCGACTCCTCCGAAGGAACTCGCGCCAGTCCAGTGGATCGCGGAGTGGGACATGTCGACTCGGGAGGACTCGATAGCACAGTCGGGTCACAAGGACTCGACAACATCGTCGACTCGGTAGGAGTTGGTAACATCGTCGGGTCGCAAGGACTCGACTGCCCCAGCTCGAGAGGAGCTGGGCTTGGCAACTCGAGAGGAGTCGTCCGTCTCGGGACGCAAGGTTCCAGGAGTGTCGGGTCGGGAGGACTCGACATCTTCGTCGGGTCGCAAGGACTCGACTGCGTTGACTCGGGAGGAGTCAACCATGGCAGCTCGGGAGGAGCTAGCCGACCCGACTCACAAGGAGCCGGTCCTCCTCATGCTAGAGGAGAAGGCGCAGGTCAACCTGGCGCAAGAGGGGGACGCCAAGAAGGGCGTCTGGTACCTCGACTCAGGCACCACTAATCACATTACTGGTGACCACGCCGCATTCACGGAACTCGACACAAGCATCACCGGAACTGTCAAGTTCGGTGACGGCTCGCGAGTCGACATCTGCGAGCAACGGACGGTGCTCTTCTTCTGCAAGTCAGGCGAGCACCGGGCCGTCACCAGAGTGTACTACATACCCGGCTGAACACGCAGATCATCAGCCTGGGCCAGTTCGATGAGAACGGCTGCCAGGTGCTGATCGAGGATGGGATCCTCGGGTGCGTGATAGGGAGAGACAACTCCTGATCAAGGTCAGGCGAGAGCCGAACCGGATGTACAATCTGCAAGCGCGAGTCGCGCAGCCGGTGTGCCTAGTCGTGGGTACCGGCGACGACCCGGCCTGGACTTGGCATGCCGGTTCGGGCACCTCAACTTCGACAGCTTGCGCCGACTGGCGAAGGGCGAGATGGTGCGTGGCCTCTCTCTGGTGGAGCACGTGAACCAGCTCTGCAACGCCTGCCTAGCAGGGGAGGAGAGGCGAGCCCCATTCGCAAAGCAAGCAAAGTTCCGGGCGAAGGAGCGACTCGAGCTGGTCCATGCACTAGTACAGAACGACACATCCGATACCCCTCTATGGAAACGGCATGACTTAGGCGACAGAGAATCGCGACTTTAACGTTGCGGACGAGGCCTGGCAGAGGCTGGTCCGTCAACATTGGTTACGGAGGATTTTATATCTCCGTTACCAAATATATCGGCAACGGTCATAAATTCGTCTCCGTTTCCAATATGTGTCTCTATGGCAACGGATGTTTATATATCCGTTTGCGATGTGCTTGGGAAATTGCAGTTGCAAACTGGAAGCGCGCCTGTTCAATGCGGCTTAATTCACGAGGGATTGGAACCGCCTGCTCGACACTAACAAAATGTGACTGGAACCGCGCGAAGTCCCGCATTCTCCCCTTCGTTCTCTCCCTTCGTTCTCTCCCACGTTCTCTACCACACTAGCACAACCGCCATGAAGGAACCCTGGTGGCAGAACGAGGAAGTCCCGAGCGACGACGCGAGCGCTGAAGACCGCGGTGAAGTTCCATGGTGTGATCAAGACGGGCCGCCGGACTTGGACCTCGACGACTTGGACCCGCCATCTTCACGCTCTGTAGAAGATGACTCCGATGACTCGGACCCGCCGTCTTCACGCGAAGGAGAAGATGACTCTGAAGAGGACAAGTTGCCAGCGGAAGAGGAGCCGGAGGACCCGCCGGAGCCGTATTCTAGTCAGGAAGAATGCGACGCCGACGAGGAGGAGGAGGAGGAGGCATCGGAGGAGGCGCCGGAGGAGGAGGCATCGGAGGAGGTGCCAGAGGAGGAGACACCGGAGAAGGACGCGCCGGAGGAGGACGCGCCGGAGAAGGAGGATCACGCTCCGGAGAAGGAGGCGCGAGAGGAGGATTCGCTGGAGAAGGAGGCACGGCCGGAAAAGGAGGAGCACGAGCCGGAGGAGGAGGAGGAGCACGCGCCTGAGGAGAAGGCAACCGGCAAGAAGCGACGCCGCGCCGCGGATGACAATGGCGCGGAGGCAGGGCGTAAGATGAACAAGTAGAGTAGAGTAGATAGATAGTTCAATTCTACCGTATCGATCCTTCGTAAGTAGGTCCAGTGTGTCAGTGAAGAGATAAAAGGCAACGGTTGTTTATTGCCTCCATTTGCGATGTTAGTGCTATATATGTGCCACTGCGGCAACCCTAACGCTCTCGCTCTCACTCTCACTCCACAGTCACAGTGTGGCGGCGGCTTCAAGCAGCACACCAGATCTAACCCTTATCTCGCAGATCTGAGCGGCGCGTCCGGCCGGCATCGCCGCCGTTCATCTTCCCCCAGCAGCGCGTCGGCAAGCTCCGCGCATCTTCCCCCAGCGGCGCGTTGGCGAGCTGCCGCGCATCTTCCCCCAGCGGCGCGTCGTGAGCCGCCGCGCATCCCCCCCAGCGGCTCGTCGGCGAGCCGCCGTGCATCTTCCCCGAGTATGTCGCCGACGCGGATCTACTAGTCTATTGCCGTGCATCTTCCCCGGGTATGTCGCCGACTTGATCTTACATTTTGTTTAAAGTAGCACATAAAACTTGTCTAGTATTTGAAGTCTAGTATTGTGTTATGTCTAGTATTGTAGTACTGCCGATGATGAATACGCCCCTCGACACTAGATCTTACATTTTATTTAAAGTAGCATCTACCGATCTAGTATTGTAGTACTGTCTAGTATTGTAGTATTGTGTTCTTTCTAGTATTGTAGTACTGCCGATGATGAATACACCCCTCAACACTAGATCTTACATTTTATTTAAAGTAGCATAGAAAACTTGTCTAGTATTTGAAGTCTAGTATTGTGTTGTGTCTGTTTTTAGTACTGCCGATGATGAATACATCCCTCAATACTAAATCTTGCACTATTTTAAGTCTACTAGGGTAAATTAATTTCAACTCTTTGTAGTACTACCGATGATGAATAGATCCCTCACTACTAGTAGTACGATGATGAATAGATTAATTTCAACCCTTTGTCAATGTGTTAATCCTCGTTATGGTTTTGTGTAGCTAGTGTATGAAGTAATAGTATATTTCGGCGACAATGCATAAAAATGGTGAGGTAATTGAAGGTAACATCACCTTCAATTTCTGCCTCCAAATCGTTTCGATCGGACAACAAGCACACGGATATAGGCGCTTAAGGTGTAAACTGTTTTCATCTTAAATTGTATTTTATGTCATGTAGCATCATATTTTGCTCTTTTCTAACTAGACATCCATGTATTTTATATGCGGAAACGCCATGCAGATCCAAACAAGCTTTAAAAGAGTTAAATACAAAGTGGGATCATATCCGTGAACCGTCGCTGTTGTGACGTTTCGCTGCACTGTTCAAAACACTTTTTTAATTAAGAGTGTCTTGGATAGTGTGGCCGAAATGTCACAGCGGTGACGCTATTATATTTCGGCGACACCGTCCAAGATGGAGTGTCATAAACGTTAAGTTTAGGGAGTCATGAGAATGATAGGATTAGTGAGGCATGTGTAACTCATCTTTTAATGCTGATGACAATTCTTATATACGTTATGAATGGATTTGCTAGCAACTTTGTGCTTCTGCTGTGAGATTTTGAATGTCAATTGGCAACCGCATTGCTGCTGTAGGCTTCTGAACAAATCTCAATGCAAACGAGTAAAATAGAATCTCCGTTACTGATGCACCGATACATTGGAAACGGAGATTGGTCGGCAACCGTAGACAACTTAGGCCTCATCGGTGACGGTTTTTTTGCCTCCGTTCCTGACGAGGTCCTTCACATCAGTGACAGGGTCGGGAACACGGACCCTTTTTCCGTTTCCGAAGGGGTTTTTGGCCCGTTTCTGATGTGTCGTTCTGTACTAGTGATGGTGACCTCTGCGGGCCGATCTCCCCGGCCACACCGAGCGGGAAGAGGTACTTCCTCCTTCTGGTGGATGACCTATCGCGGTACATGTGGCTCGCCCTTCTCTCGAAGAAGGACGAGGCCGCATCCGTGATCATCCGACTCCAGGCGGGAGCCGAGTCAGAAACCGGCTGCAAGCTGCGCACGCTGCCCACGGATCGCGGAGGCGAGTTCACTTTCGGGTCCTTCACATCATACTGCGCCGAGCTCGGAGAGGAGTGTCACCTGACGGCTCCATACTCCCTGCAGCAGAATGGCGTCATGGAGCGATGCAACCAGACGATTGTGGGCATGGCCCACAGTCTGCTGAAGGCCAAGAAGGTCCCCGGTGAATTCTGGGGTGAGGCGGTGATGACGGCCGTGTTCATCTTGAACAGGTCGTCAACCAAGAGCGTGGATGGCAAGACGCCGTTCGAGGCCTGGCATGGCCCCGAATGTGAGCTTCATGCGCACGTTCGGGTGCGTGGTGCACGTCAGGGAGACGTGACCCGGGCTGAAGAAGCTCGAAGACCGGAGTAGGCCGATGATCTTCGTCGGGTACCAACCTGGGACGAAGGGTTATTGGGCCTATGACCCAGTGACTAACCGCGTGACCATCACGCGAGATGCCGTGTTCGACGAGAACGCGCGCTGGCATTGGAGTTCGCCGGACACTCCGGTGAACACTTTCGGAGACAACTCCTTCATGGTCGAGCACATGGTGATCGAGCCGCAGTCGACTCCGGGAGACGGGAGTGCGGGTCGAGCACCCGACACGCCGGCTCCAGACTTGCGGACTCCAGGAGACAGGAGTGCATCCCCAGCTGGTTCTCCAACGACACCGGAGCACCCAACAGCCGACTCGGCTGTCCCCGGCGTAGAGTTCGTCACGCCGCCTTCGAGGTACTCAGGTATATGATGCATGTAAAATGCATACATGAACTTTGCACTATATTACTTATATTCCAATCATATGTGCATCATATAAGGGTTATATCACTGTTATATAATGATTTTTGGGAATATTATATTTATTTCCTATTTTTATGGAATTAACCCTGCGCAGGCAGAAAACACTATTTTTTCCTTTTAAGTTTCACGGACCCAAACGTCGTCCAAATCACCTGTAAATTTACGAGCATCATTTTTTGGAAGAAACAAGACTTGGGGGCGAAGGAAGCGAACAAGCGGAGCCCTGAGGCCCAAAAGAGGGTGGCCCACGCGGCCTCTGTACCTGTCCACGAGGGACCCACCAATTTGGCCCTCGACGCTCCGTTGCCGTCGATCTTTTCTCCACCGACACGGTTTGACCTAAAACCGACTATAAAAATAGCCCCCCGTCGTTCTCTGGAAAAAGCGCCGCCGAAACATAGAAACACCGAAAGAGAGATCTGGAGCTGCAGATTGGAGGGGGAAAACTCTGGCGGGGTGCTGCTGAATATGATTACAGTCATCGTTGTAATTCCTATGTGGTGGATCTTTTTATGAGTTAATATATATTTGAGATTGCAATGTTTGTTTCAGTTATGAATATAGATGCATATTATGTACCTCGTTCTTATCTATTTGTTATGATCAAGCATGTTTATGAGAGCGTGTGTGGGGTGATGTGTGCATTAGGTGGAGTAACGGGGGGTGGTGAGTGCGGTAAGTTTACAACTGTAATATCGCGATCCACTTGGGTATCTCTACCTTACTTTGTTGCCTCACTAGGGATAAACAAAAATACCATGCTACCGGAGATGTGGGTGTGACCATTGCCACTACTCCATGAATAGATTTAGCATGTTCTTATTTTAACTTCATGTCATGATACATAAAGTTATACTTTGAGTTATCTTAATTACTAATGTGTTATGATTTAGTTCGCATCTTGGTGGAGTATAAGTGAGATTAATAACCAAAAGGTCTCTATGTTAGGACGTGATGCCCATATAATTAGTAATTTTTCATTAAACTTTGTGTTGCAATCTCATATGTCAACTCCTATGTTCCATTGTCTACCACTTTATTAAAGAGAGAGTGCATTTGTGAAACCATGAACCCCGGTCCATTTTTAATCATAAGAAACACCTTTCCAACAACTTTTACGACTTTTCAATTTTCTGCAATTATTAAATCCGAAAATACAAAAACACTTTTACATCTTGCATTCATCATTAAAAACCCAAAAATATCATTTATCATTGTTATCATCATCCTTGCATATTTATTTTCCACCATCATTGCATATTTATTTCTTGTTTGCATCACATACTATCTTGATATCATTCTTACACCTTGTGCTTGACAACCACAGGTGAGGTTGAGGACCAAAATATTTAACTTTGTTTTGTAGGTAACCAAAAGAAGGATAGGAAGATAAACCTTTCACTACTGATTCCCCGAGAGTTCGATATTAAACCCTCGAGTCACCCCTCGTGGGGAAAACACGTCTTCCACTTACTACATACTCTGCACTTGGAGGCTCAACCTAACCCCGTATACTTTATCTTGCAGGTAGCTACTGAAGGCTATCACTTCTACAGGTATCAAGACTGTTTTCTGGCGCCGTTGCCGGGGAATCATTGCTGAAAAGATTTATCCAAGGATATCACAACAAAGTCAACATCACCAACTTGTGCTAACACCTAAGCTTGGGGAGGTTGCACCTACGTGAGCATCATCTTATCCATCTTTACCTTCAAAGCAATTTATTTTGTTTTGTTATTGTCTTGCATATCATATTTATATTTCGGTTTGAATATTTTATTTTAAGTTTTGCATTTTGTGTTGCATTTGTTATTTCGGTTTTGCATTATCTTAGTATCATTTTTTCAGTTTTCATCTAAAAAAATAAAATCCATGAAAATTAAGTGTTGCTTTTAATATGTGTTTTAAGCTATGGAGGACGGATATGTCAAAACTATGGGAGCTTACTATGAATATCGATCAACCAAAGAAGGAAATAGAATGCATGATTTGCTTGAACATCTCAATGATATGACTACTGAGTTTTGTGAATTACATGATATAACTTGTTGCTTTAGAAAAGACTATAAACACTCTCTATATCAATGCAAGTATAATAGTGATCATATTATTGCTTCTTATCAAGAGTGTAAATTTGCATGCCATGATATAGAACAAGTTGAGAAATATATTGCTTATGTTGCAGCCCATGAGATAGACTTTCTTATTGATATTTTTTTGCAACTAGTCATGAAGCTCGTGTAATGAAAGGACACATTTCTATTCTTCTCCAACTTTGCAAAAAGGAATTTAGTGATAATGTTTATGTTAAAGAAAGAATTCTTGCTGCCATGGAAAGTACTAATATTTTGCAGGAAGAGGAAGTATGTGAAGAGGAGATTGAAATGGATATGTTCCAACCTAAGCTTGGGGAAGAGTTGGATCTCCCAACTTCACCATCAACATATGATATTAGCACTCAAACTCAAAAATCTTTTGTTATTTATGAGAACCCATGTTATGATGAGTGTCAAACTGAAAATTCTATGGTCCTATATGATAACCCATGCTATTGTGATGAAACTAATAATGCTCCTTTACTATTTAATGCTACTAGTGAACTTATTGATGATAATGAGGAGTGTTGCTTAGATATGCTATATGATAATGCTTTAGATGATGGTCCTATGCTTATTGATAATCCTACATGTTTGGAAGTTACTAAATTATGTGAGGATAAAAATGATATAGTTGATGTTTATGATAGTACTCTTGCTCATGAGAGTCCTGCTCTGTTCCTGAATTCTCCTAATAACACCATAGAGGAGAAATTTGCTTATATTGAGAAATACTTATGTGGTTTGCAATTATCTTTAGTTCCAAATCTTTGTTGCAACCATGATATTAAACTTGATATTGATCTTAGTAACTATTTTGAAAGGGGAAGCATGCTAATGAATTCCAAAATAAATTTAATGATCCTCTTTATGTGCCTAAATTATCTAAGTTGGAAGATTCTATTGGTTATATGGTTGAATACACTTCTACTACTTGCAACTATTATGAAAGAGGAGGTGTTGAGTGCCCTCCTTATGTTACTATTAATTATATGCTGCAAGTACATACTCATAATATGCGTTGTCAAATTCATATTTATTGTTATTCACCTATATATAAAATGCCAATGCATAGAAAGAAAGTTAGACTTCGTTGTTATTACTTTTGTGTTTTGTTTTTCTCTCTACTAGGGTTCAACTTGACTATTATTTTCATTGGTTTGAGAGCACCATGGGATCCTGGTATTA
Organism: Poa pratensis; assembly: GCA_947311845.1. Taxonomy (NCBI): domain Eukaryota; kingdom Viridiplantae; phylum Streptophyta; class Magnoliopsida; order Poales; family Poaceae; genus Poa; species Poa pratensis. Next base: position 167,562,447 of record CAMZMU010000052.1, read on the forward strand.
TGCATGAAACACTTCCCAAGAAAGAGGGGAACATCAAAGTTCAAGCTCCCTCCTGAGTTTCATCTTCAATAAACAACAAGTAAAAGCCTAGCCATATGGCTATAAAGAAAGCGCTTTGCGGGAGGCAACCCGGTTATTTTTATGTGATTTTCTTTGTGTCCTCTTGCTGTATCAAGAGACTTGTTTTTAGTTTAGTTTCTGGAATTTTCAATAAAGTGCCAAGTTTTACTCCTTTTGGTTTGAAAAAGTTGCTTATAGCGTTCGGAGATTTTATTCCTGCACGAATCTGTGCACGGTATGATTTTTAATTCTTATTCTGTAACTCCGAATGAGCTCATATTTGAACTGTAGTTGCAACTTTTCATCCTCTATATGCATGAATTTTTCGGAATTTTTGACAAAGTTTGTAGGGTAGAAAAATACGTTTTGCTGCTGCTGTTTTTCTGGACAGATTCTGTCCCATTTTGTTTGATGCATGTTTTGAACTTTTAACTTGAATCTTTTTGATTCAATTGAGTTTATGAGTAGGCATACAACATTATACTTTCTGGACATTCATATGATTTTTGTTAAGGATTATATGCAGCAAGAAATTTATTTGTTTATCACTACTAATGCACCCCACAGAAAAGAAATGGGAGAAACGGTGTTTTGAAGTTTTTTCACAGGGATTGGAGGAGATGCACCAAGAGCTATCCAAGGATGGTGAAGACCATAAGCTTGGGGATGTGAAGACAACCCCACTGGACCTACACACTCTCGGTTTGCACACGTCTAACTTCTGTTTTTCGATCGAAACACTTTATCGCATAAACTTGGAGCGTCTTTTTGTTTGTTTTGGTTTGATTTTTTTTTGTGAGACCACCACATATCATTTATATATGAAGAGCTACTGGAAATATGGGTTGAATTATGTTGGATGCTATTATAAGATTGGGAAAAGGGATGTTTGAGTTGATTTTTAAAGATACATATAGTTGCATGATTCATGAGCTTGTTAATGAGTAATAATTTGCAAATTTTATCAAGAGCTATCTCTTATTCATGTTTTGATGCTGAATGTTATTTTACTTTGTTTAACATGGATTAGTTAGTTCTATGGACACTCATGCATGCATTTAGATGGTCAACTTTCTCCCTCTTGCTAGCCCAAAAATTCCAACAAGTAAAAACTTGTTTCCAACACCTTCAACCAAAGTTATTCCAGTGAGTCCACCATATCTACCTATTAGCTTTATGCTATTCCGAGTATGTTTATCATGTTATTTGTGTTATCTATACCTCTGAATGAAAATGTTTATGTTATTGATTGTATGGGAAAAGTTGGTTATATAGCTCTCACGAACTTGATGCACACTTTACTTTTATTGCATAAATAAAACATGACCCATTGTGATTAAATTATGATGTTAGTGGCTTGATAAATGTCTGAGGTTGGGAGTTAGCCCATATGTGCTGTCACATGCAAGCTTTCAACATGCTCTTCATCATTTAGTTGATATCATGTACTTTTGTTTATGGATGCCTATCATGGTGAAATGATGTGGAAATGAAGTGGTTTAAATGAGTTTGTATAAATGGTTAGAGAGACGCCTGGGCCGCTAATCTAAGCCATGCATCATTCATGGTGGAAATTTACTTACATGCTATGGTGAACCTTCTGTGATACACCTTATAATAAAAAGCTATTCCAATGGTAAATAAAAAGGGTGTTGAGGTTGTTCATTTGTTTGTTTGTCTTGTCATTTTGATATGGGCTTGTTCCATATCCTGGGACAAGAGGTACCCCAGTTGACGCTCTTGATGATACTATTATTACTTACAATGATATTTAACTTGAACTTGCTTTGTTTCCCAAGTTGAGTAACTCATGGTGTAGGTACTTGTATTCAAGGGGCATGAGACACATAACCTTACTTTGTCAAGCACACTACTCATATTTGCTTTCACTTTAAACTTAATCATTCAAGATGCTATGATAGGGGTAATGAGAGCTTGACACCAAGGATTCCACATTGAATCATTAACTTAAGTAGAAGAGTTTGGAAGTTAGATGAAACTTATGCATGCTTTACCTCTACTCACATATATATCTTTCCAAAGTGTCCACCTTTTATATTCAGATTTTCATCTACACTCTATGACCAATGTAGGATGTTCTTACTTATCATTATGCATACATGTGGTCCATATTACTTTCTTCATGTTACACTTTGTGAATTATCATTGAACATCCTTGCATTGAATACTTGATATCACTTCATAAACTATCTTGCATATTGCTACTCCTTTGAAGAATGAATCATTTGACTCTATGTAGCAGTAGTAATCATCTTTGATATCCATTATTAGTATTAAATTGCAAAGTCCATGTTAGTTTTATCACCTTCATACTCGAGGACGAGTATTGGTTAAGCTTGGGGATGTTGATGCATGTAAAATGCATACATGAACTTTGCACTATATTACTTATATTCCAATCATATTTGCATCATATAAGGGTTATATCACTGTTATATAATGATTTTGGGAATATTATATTATTTCCTATTTTTATGGAATTAACCCTGCGCAGGCAGAAAACCCTATTTTTTTCCTTTTAAGTTTCAGGGACCCAAACGACGTCCAAATCACCTGCAAATTTACGAGCATCATTTTTGGAAGAAACAAGACTTGGGGCGAAGGAAGCGAACAAGCGGAGCCCGAGGCCAAAAGAGGGGGGCCCACGCGGCCTGTACCTGGCCGCGTGGGACCCACCAATTTGGCCCTCGAGCTCCGTTGCCGTCGATCTTTTCTCCACCGACCGTTTGACCTAAAACCGACTATAAAAATAGCCCCCGACGTTCTCTGGAAAAAGCGCCGCCGAAACACAGAAACACCGAAAGAGAGATCTGGAGCTGCAGATTGGAGGGGGAAAACTCCGGCGGGGCGCTGCCGGCGTGGTCTCCATCTTCTCCATCGACTTCTCCACCGTCTCCATGATGAAGAGGGAGTAGTCCACCTCTGGACTATGGGTTTGTGGAAGTAACTTATGTATCTCTCCTCTCTTGAGCTTCACTAATTAGTACCGTATGAGCTGCTGAACATGATTACGGTCATCTTGTAATTCCTATGTGGTGGATCTTTTTATGAGTTAATATATGTTTGAGATTGCAATGTTTGTTTCAGTTATGAATATAGATGCATATTATGTACCCCGTTCTTATCTACTTTTATGATCAAGCATGTTTATGAGAGCGTGTGTGGGGTGATGTGTGCATTAGTTGGAGTAACGGGGGTGGTGAGTGCGGTAAGTGACAACTGTAATATCGCGATCCACTTGGTATCTCTACCTTACTTTGTTGCCTCACTAGGGATAAACAAAAATACCATGCTACCGGAGATGTGGGTGTGACCATTGCCACTACTCCATGACTAGATCTAGCATGTTCTTATTTTAACTTCATGTCATGATACTTAAAGCTATACTCTGAGTTATCTTAATTACTAAGGTGTTATGATTTAGTTCGCATCTTGGTGGAGTATAAAGAGACTAATAACCAAAAGGTCTCTATGTTAGGACGTGATGCCCATATAATTAGTAACTTGTCATTAAACTTTGTGTTGCAATCTCATATGTCAACTCTATGTTCCATTGTCTACCACTTTATTAAAGAGAGAGTGCATTTGTGAAACCATGAACCCCGGTCCATTTTTAATCATAAGAAACACCTTTCCAACAACTTTTACCACTTTTCCATTTTCTGCCATTATTAAATCCGAAAATACAAAAACACTTTTACATCTTGCATTCATCATAAAAACCAAAATATCATTTATCATTGTTATCATCATCCTTGCATATTTATTTACCACCATCATTGCATATTTATTTCTTGTTTGCATTGCATACTATGTTGATATCATTCTTACACCTTGTGCTTGACAACCACAGGTGAGGTTGAGGACCAAAACATTTAACTTTGTTTTGTAGGTAACCAAAAGAAGGATAGGAAGATAAACCTTTCACTACTGATTTCCCGAGAGTTCAATATTAAACCCTCGAGTCACCCCTCGTGGGGAAAACACGTCTTCCACTTACTACATACTCTGCACTTGGAGGCTCAACCTAACCCCATATACTTTATCTTTCATGTAGCTACTGAAGGCTATCACTTCTACGGGTATCAGTATACTCGATGCAGAGGACGACATGAGCTTCGATCACCGGTTCCGCACTTTGCAGAATGTGCTCGAAGTAGGTTCGGCCCTTGAGCCGGACGAGGAGCTCCACTACCTCGCCTCCGAAGAGCCAGGCTCGTTCGATGAGGCGAAGGCGCATGCCAGCTGGAGGCAGGCGATGTAGGAGGAGCTGGAGGCCATCGAGTCGAACTCGACTTGGCGGCTAGCCACCTTACCACCTGGTCACCGCGCGATCGGCCTGAAGTGGGTATACAAGGTGAAGAAGGATGCGCTCGGTGCAGTCCTTAAGCACAAGGCTCGCCTGGTGGCGAAGGGCTATGTGCAGCGGCACGGGGTCGACTACGACGAGGTCTTCGCACCCGTGGCCCGGCTTGAGTCCGTCAGGCTACTGCTAGACGTGGCGGCGAGTGCAGCGTGGGACGTCCACCACATGGACGTCAAGTCAGCCTTCCTCAATGGCGAGTTGGAGGAAGAGGTGTATGTGCCGCAGCCAACCGGCTTCGCTGCAAAGGGGAAGGAGCACCTGGTGCTTCGACTCGACAAGGCGCTCTACGGCCTCAAGCAGGCGCCAAGGGCATGGAAGGTGTGAGTCGGAGCATGGCATGCACGCGCGAGGAGCAACCCCGAGCCGGCTTCTAGTCGGTGTCTACGTCGACGACTTGGTGATCACAGGTTCGGACTCCAGCGACATCAACAAGTTCAAGCTGGAGATGCGGAGCCTGTTCCAGATGTCCGACCTTGGGTTACTTAGCTACTACCTCGGCATCGAGGTCCGACAAGGACCCAGCGGGATCGACATCTCGCATGGGTGCCTATGCCCAGAAGCTACTGGAGAAGGCGGGGATGGACGGGTGCAACCCCGTCCACGCACCCATGGAGTCGCGCTTCAAGTTTTCCAAGTGCAGCATGGCACCCGCGACGAATGCTACCGAGTACCGGAGAATAGTCGGGAGCCTCTGGTACTTGGTGCACACAAGGCCAGACCTGACCTTCACAGTCGGGTTTGTGTCGCGGTTCATGGAGGCTCCGACTCTAGAGCACCTCGCAGCTGTGAAGCACATCCTACGCTACATCATCGGGACTTCGCAACTCGGATGTAGGTATGGGAGGAAGGCAGGTACAACACGCCTGGTCGGCTACATCGACAGCGACCTGGCGGGCGATGTCGACTCGCGCAAGAGTACGTCGGGTACGCTGTACTTCCTGGGGAGCAGCCCAGTGACCTGGCAGTCACTCAAGCAGAAGATCGTGGCTCTGTCACTCAGTGAGTCAGAATATGTGGTGGTGCCACAGCTGCCTGCCAGGGGATCTGGCTGGGTCGGTTGCTGGCCGAGTTCAGCAACGGCGAAACTGAGCACGTGATGCTCACGGTCGACAACAAGTCGGCTATCGTGCTTGCCAAGAATCCCGTCTTCCACGAGCGATCGAAGTACATCGACTTGAAGTACCACTTCATTCGAGACTACGTGGAGGCGAAGAAGGTCGAGCTGGAGTTCGTGACCACCGAACACCAACTCGCGGACATGCTGACCAAGCCACTTGGACGAGTCCGCCTGGCGGAGCTACGCACAAGGTTCGGCATGGTGGAGGTGTCTCCGGAACTCAAGCCTAGGGAGTGACTGTTGGAAATAGACTTGTGTGTCCAGTCGACTTGCCTTCGAGTGTGAGGGAGTCGACAAGTCATAGGGTGCCGACTCTGGGGCCTGTCCCGAGTCGAGTCAGTAGCTAGGCACTCGGGTGAGCAGGACTTTGTCCTGTAGCCGTTGTCCTGAGGTGGTGCGTCAGCACCAGTTCAGAGTAGGTAGATAGGACATGGTAGACGTCACCTACAGTAGATTCGTGTCATGACGTCGTCAACAGTGGTGATGAGTCATGATGTCATAGGTCCTGTCACGTTAAGTCTGATGTGACAGCTTAGTTGACTATTAGACCGGCAGCCGGCTCAGCCCCTATTTAGAGGGAAGAATACCAAGGAGAAAAGAGAGGCAAACCATTTCTTGCAAGGGGCACACACTCCCCTCTACTCTCTCGATTTAGCTTTAGGGACAACAGAAGCACCTCGTGCTACGGACTGATGCCTCGACGAGTGACGGCGTCTCGAACACCCAAATATCACCCTGAAAGGCCATGACCAGACGCAGTGAAATAAGCGCAGGAGCTTGGACGCACGGGCGTGGAGTCGTATCATTTATCCTCCAACAACGGTCGATGACGAGCTTCTTGAGCGTGTGAGCGGTGACCACCCCCTCGAAACCACTGGCGCAGCTGGTGAACTCGACGTGCTGCAGCTGAGGGCACACAGAGGAATCGGCGGAGTCGGAGTCACCGAAGCCGCCGGCGTGTAGGACCCCATTGAGGCGCAAGGTCTTGAGGCGACTCTGATCGGAACGGAGACCCATGACACGGAGGTCGTCGGTCATGTCGAAACCGCTGTGGATCTCCAGCGTCGCGGGACGGTAGCGGTCGAGGCAGCTGTGAACCCACTCTAGCCACCCGGTGTACCGCGGCCACCTCCGCCGGCTGCAATCCCGGTAGTCTACGACGTGAAGGCGTAGTGCGTGATACGTCCATTTTGCATCACTATTTTATATCATAATTTACTGTTATTCATTGATATATTTCATATTTAGAGATGATACTTATGTTATTTTACCTATTTTGCATGTTTGATGATTATTGGAGAATTAACTACCGGAGTCAGGATTCTGCTGGAAAAAGGACCGTCAAGACACCATATTTCTGAAGATCAACAATTCACAGAAAATATCCCGAAGTTCCTATTTTGTCAGATGGAGGAGGCAGCCAAAAGGGGAGGCCAAGGTGGGCCACCATGGGCCCACACCATGCCATGGCGCGGCCCACCTGGCTGGCGCGCCGCCACATGGTGTGGTGGCCCAGGCCTACCTTAGCCAGTGCCCTTTCGCGTACTTCATCCCCAGGAAACCCTAACACTCAGGGGGTCGTCGAGGAAATATTCCGCCGCCTCCACGAGGCGGAAAACACCAGAGAGAGAAAAGCTCTCCGGCAGGGAGAAATCTGCCGGGAAATTCCTTCCCGGAGGGGGGAAATCGTCGCCATCGTCACCGTCATCGAGCTGGACTTCATTGGGATCATCATCATCATCTCCACCGCCACACCATCATCTCCACCGCTCCACTCCGTTCCGCTGTAAATCTTGTCTAGTTCATAGGGGAAGCTTTCCCGGTGTTAATTACTCCTTGTGGTTGATGCTATTGAGTGAAACCGTTGAATTAAGGTTTATGTCCAGATTGTTATTCATCATTATATCACCTCTGATCATGTTCCATATGATGTCTTGTGAGTAGTTCGTTTAGTTCTTGAGGACATGGGAGAAGTCTTGATGTTAGTAGTGAATTATGTTGAGTAATATTTAATGGTTTGATATTTAAGTTGTGGTGTTATTCTTCTAGTGGTGTCATGTGAACGTCGACTACATGATACTTCACCTTTATGGGCCTAGGGGAATGCATTGTGTATTCGTTTAATTGTGGGGTTGCCGGAGTGACAGAAACCTGAACCCCCGTTGGTATATCGATGCATGAGGGATAGCAGGATCTCAGAGTTTAAGGCTGTGGTTAGATTTATCTTAATTACTTTCTTGTATTTGCGGATGCTTGCAAGGGGTATAATCACAAGTATGTATTAGTCCTAGGAAGGGCGGTGCATTAGCATAGGTTCACCCACACAACACTTATCAAAACAATGAAGATTAATCAACTATATGAAGCGAAAGCACTTGACGAAATTCCCGTGTGTCCTCAAGAACGTTTGGTCATCATAAGTAAACCTACCGGCTTGTCCTTTGCTGTAGAAAGGATTGGGCCACTCGCTGCAATTATTATTACTGCTTTTATTTACTTGTACTTTATTTATCTGCTATATCAAAAACCCTAAAAACTTGTCTGCTAGTATTTACAGTGAATTCCTAATCAAAACTGCTTGTCAACACCTTCTGCTCCTCGTTGGGTTCGACACTCTTATTTATCGAAAGTACTACGATACACCCCCTATACTTGTGGGTCATCAAGACTATTTTCTGGCGCCGTTGCCGGGGAGTGAAGCGCTATTGGTAAGTGGAATTGGTAAGGAAAACTCTTACTGTACGTGCTGTTTTTATTTTGTCTGCTGCTATATTTTATATGGAGAGATCTTCTCTTGAATTCCTATTTGGAAAACCACTACCACTGCTAAGGTAGTAGAGGAGGCGCCATGTGCAGGTAATCCCATTCAAAATACCTATGAAAATTGTTGAACGTGTTACGAATAACCGCTATGAAGGGGATGGAACTGTCCATCCTGGTGATCATTTTTATTTTTACATGAATTATGCGAGTTATTCAAGTGTGCAGGTATTTCAATGGAGAAGTTAAGAAGAAATATTCTCTATATCGCTGCTGGTAGAGCTGCACAATGGTATAAACTGCTGAAGAATGGGCGTTCTCTTGGTTGGGAGGAAATTGTACCTCTCTTTTATTCTAAATTCTATCCTCCAAGTGAGATTCACAAGACCGGAACCTATATATAATTTTTGGCCTCATGATGGAGAGAGTATTGCCCAAGCGTGGGGGAGATTGAAGTCATTAATGCTCAAATGCCCCATTCATGAGCTTCCTGGTAATGTTGTTATTGATAACTTCTATGCAAGGCTTTCCTTTCAGGATAAAACTTATTGGATACTGCTTGTTCTGGATCATTCACTCGTAATAAAGAAGAGTTTAAATGGGACCTTCTTGATCGGATTCAGGAGAACACTGAAGGATGGGAGAACGACAAAGGTAGAGAGTCAGGTATAAAATATGATTTCGAATGTATTAAAACTTTCATGAATACTGATGATTTTCGAAATGTTAGTACTTTATGGCCTTGACTCTCAAGTTGTTGCAAATTACTATAAAGCTTTTGCCTCTTATTTCGGTATGCCTAAGGAGGGTTTTAAGAATATCATGAACCTTATAAAGATAAACTTGTTTCTCCTATGACTAGAAGTATTGAAGTTAACACTGTTGATCACATTATTCCTGAACCTTATATTGAAAAAGTTCCTTTTCCTGCTAAAATAAAGGAACACTCTATTATAGCTAGTGTTGTTAACAAAAGTACAAAGAAAGCTATAGAACCTGATGAACAAATAACTGTTGAACCTGTGTAGCAATAATTAAGGACCTTGTCACCGAAAATATAGAAGATGGGCATATTATCTTTTGTGAAGATGCTTCTAATATTGTTTCACATCCTAAAAGCTCTAGGAAAACTAGTGTTCCTGTGCTTTCTGTTAGGATAGGTGATCATTGCTATTATGGTTTATGTGATATTGGTGCAAGTTCAGTGCTATTCCTTATGAGCTTTACAGGGAAATCATGCATGAAATTGGTTCTTGTGAACTTGAAGAAATTGATGTGGTTATTCAGCTTGCTAATAGAGAAACTATCTCTCCAATTGGTATTGTTAGAGATGTGGAAGTTTTATGTGGTAAGACTAAATATCCTGCTGATTTTCTAGTACTTGGTTCAGCTGCTAGTAAAACTTGTCCTATCATTTTTGGTAGACCTTTTCTGAATACTTGTGGTGCTGTTATAGATTGTAAGAAAGAGAAAATCTTTACTAAATTTGCTGGTGAATCTTATGAGTTCAATTTCTCTAAATTTGCTAAAGCTCCTTATGAAACCGAATTGCCTAATGAAGATTTTAAAGTTGCTCAGCTTGCCTCTATTGCTCTTGCTCCTAACAATGCTTTGCAGCAACACATGGAGGACCACGAAAGTGAGGTCTTTATGGAAGAAAGGAATGAGCTTGACGAAATATTCTTCGTCAACCTATACTTAAACATAACTTACCGTGGAAGATTTGGGTACCACACCACCACCAAGGAGGATCCTGTTTTCGATTTAAAACCTTTACCTGATAATCTTAAATATGCATATTGATGATAAAAAATATCCTGTTATTATTAGTTCTAAACTTTCAGGTAGAGAAGAGAAAGATTATTGGAAGTGTTGAAGAAACACCGTGGAGCTATGGCTATACTCTTGATGATTTAAAAGGGATCTCCCCTGCTATTTGTCAACATGCTATTAATATGGAACCTGATGCAAAGCCAGTTGTTGAACATCAACGTCGTTTAATACCCAAGATGAAGGAAGTGGTAAGAAATGAGGTATTGAAACTTCTTGAAGCTGGTATTATTTATCCTATTGCTGATAGTAGATGGGTAAGTCCTGTGCATGTGTTCCTAAGAAAGGAGGAATTACTGTTGTGCCTAATGAAAATGATGAACTTATTCCTCAAAGAGTAGTAGTTGGTTATAGAATGTGCATTGATTTTAGAAAGGTTAACAAAGTTACTAAGAAGGATCATTATCCTTTACCTTTTATTGATCAAATGTTAGAGAGGTTGTCTAAGAAACTCATTTTTGTTTCCTTGATGGTTATTCTGGGTTTTCTCAAATTGCTGTGAGAAAGCAAGATCAAGAGAAAACCACTTTTACTTGTCCTTATGGAACTTATGCTTATAGACGTATGCCTTTTGGTTTGTGTAATGCTCCTGCTACTTTTCAAAGATGCATGTCTGCTATTTTTCATGGTTTTTGTGAGGAAATTGTGGAAGTCTTCATGGACGATTTCTCCGTCTATGGAACTTCTTTTGATAATTGCTTGCACAATCTTGATAAAGTTTTGCAGAGATGTGAGAAACTAATCTTGTTCTTAATTGGGAGAAATGCCACTTTATGGTCAATGAAGGAATTGTTCTTGGACATAAAATTTCTGAAAGAGGCATTGAAGTTGATCGAGCTAAAGTTGAGGCAATCGAGAAAATGCCTTGCCCCAAGATGTCAAAGGTATTCGTAGTATTCTTGGTCATGCTGGTTTCTATAGAGGTTTATTAAAGATTTCTCTAAAATTTCAAAGCCTCTTACTAATCTTCTCCAAAAAGATGTACCTTTTGTTTTTGATGATGATTGTAAGGAAGCTTTTGAAACTCTAAAGAAGGCTTTAATTACTGCTCCTATTGTTCAACCACCTGATTGGACTTACCTTTTGAAATTATGTGTGATGCTAGTGATTTTGCTGTTGGTGCTGTTCTTGGACAGCGATAGATAAGAAGTTGAATGTTATTCATTATGCTAGTAAGACTCTTGATTCTGCTCAAAAGAATTATGCACTACTGAAAAGAGTTCCTAGCTGTAGTTTTGCTTGTGACAAATTTAGACCTTATATTGTTGATTCAAAAGTCATTATTCATACTGATCATGCTGCTATTAGGTACCTTATGGAAAAGAAAGATGCTAAGCCTAGGCTTATTAGATGGGTGCTTCTTTTGCAAGAGTTTGATTTGCATATTGTAGATAGGAAAGGTGCTGAAAATCCTGTTGCTGATAATTTGTCTAGATTGGAAAACATTGCTTATGATCCTATTCCTGTTAATGATAGTTTTCCAAATGAACAGTTGGCTGCAATAAGGGTAAGTTCGCGAGATAGTCCTTGGTATGCTGATTATGCTAACTTTATTGTTTCCAAGTACTTGCCTCCAACCTTTTCAGCTCAGCAAAGAAGGAAATTCTTTTATGACTTGAGGCATTATTTTTGGGATGACCCACACTTATATAAAGAAGGAGTGATGGTATTATGCGAAGATGTGTTCCAGAACATGAACAACAAGAGATATTGAGAAAATGCCATGGTAGTGCTTATGGAGGACATCATGCTGGAGATAGAACCACAAAAGGTTCTACAATCAGGTTTTTATTGGCCTACTCTTTAAAGATGCAAGAAAGTTTATTTTATCTTGTGATGAATGTCAAAGAGTTGGTAATATCTCTAGACGCAATGAAATGCCTATGAGTTATTCTCTTGTTATTGAACCATTTGACTGTTGGGGATTCGACTTTATGGGTCCTTTTCCTCCTTCAGAAGGTAATACTCATATACTTGTTGCTGTTGATTATGTTACTAAATGGGTAGAAGCTATACCTACAAAAGTGCTGATGGTGAGACCTCTTTAAAAATGCTTCAAGATGTTATTTTTCCTAGGTTTGGTGTGCCTAGATATCTTATGACTGATGGAGGTTCTCATTTTATTCATGGTGGTTTTAGAAAGACCCTTGCTAAATATGGTGTTAATCATAGAATTGCTTCAGCTTATCATCCCCAAACTAGTGGGCAAGTAGAATTATCAAATAGAGAGATTAAATCTATCTTGCAAAAGACTGTTAATAAATCTAGAAAAAATTGGGCTAGTAAGTTAAATGATGCTTTATGGGCTTATAGAACTGCTTATAAAAACCCTATGGGTATGTCTCCTTATAAAATGGTTTATGGTAAAGCTTGTCACTTGCCTTAGAATTAGAACACAAAGCTTATTGGGCAGTGAGGAACTTAATAGAGACTTTAAACTTGCTGGTGAAAAAGGTTGCTTTTGAGTTCTTTAGATGAATGGAGAAGTGAGGCTTATGAAAATGCTAGACTTTTTAAAGAGAAAGTTAAGAAATGGCATGATAGGAGAATTCTTAAAAGAGAGTTTAATGTTGGTGAGAAAGTTCTATTGTATAGGTCTCGTCTCAGATTTTTTGCAGGAAAATTACTCTCAAAATGGGAAGGACCTTTTTATTGTGGAGGTGTATCGTTCAGGTGCAATAAAGATTGCTTCACTCAAAGATAACTCTACACAAGTGGTGAATGGGCAAAGACTCAAACATTATATTTCTGGAGATTCTTATAATGAAGATGTTGATATATTCAAGTGGTGACTCCGGAAGTTTTTATTGAAAAGCAAATTCAGGGGACTGCAGAGTCTGTTTTCGAATAGGTAACAGTTTCGGTAAGAAAAAGTTCGCGTTTAACTTTCAAGAGTTATTTTGTTGTTTTTATTAAATATGGAAAATTAAGAGACGAAACCGGGTAGGAAACGGTACCCGAGGGCACCACACCACGCCGTGGCGCGGGCCCACCCTTGGCCGCGCCACCACGTGGTGAGGGTGCCTCGGAGCCCGTCTCCGACTAGGTTTCCTCCTGTACCTTCCTTTTGTTGCGAAACTTTTGCTATATAATCCCCCGGATCCCCCGAGGCCGTATATCGCCTTTTCGTCATGTTTTCGTTTTGAGTTGTTTCTGCCAGATTTCATCCTCAGATCTAGAGCCGACATGTCTTCACCTGAGCCTCCCAAGGACAGTTTCTTCGCAAACGTCGTCAACCCGTACATGAGTGAGCTGAAGAAGCATCCCCAGGAGTCGCTGCTCAAGGATGGGAAACTACAAGTAGAAGACGTTCGGGGGCCTCAAGGAGAAGGGAGCATGGAGGACAGGATGAAGAACTTGGAGCAAGAAGTCTTAACATACAAGAAGATGGCGGGACGTGAAGTGGACATCGTTCACAGGATAGTGGTTGAACTTATTGCTGAACACAAGAAGGAGACTGCAAAGCTTTGGGAGGATGTCCTCTCACTCCATGGACCACCAACAAACTACAAGCGCAACTCTATGACGTTCAGAATCAAAACTGTGAGTATGAAATCAGATTTAAACGCATAAGCTCTGCTGCTAGTTTCAGGATACCCGAGACCAAGTCATCATTTGTTGATGGAGAGCCTTTGCCTTGAAAGTTTGATGATGAGGATGTTTCACCACCGCCGAAGGAGTAATTCATCATTGATATTGGCATCCCCTTGGCTTGTTCCAAGCTTGTGGGGAGTGCCGCGGTATCACACCATTATCTTTACCTTTTACCTTTCAATAGAGTCATGTCATGAGTAGGGAAGTTATCTTATAGGATTGTTTGCAGTGTGGAAGTATCTCTCTTTTAGTTGGTTATCTATATATCCCTTGGTGTGAGTTGCCGTTATGGAATATTAATGAGAAGTTTTATCATTTACTTTCTGCACACTTTATTTTAGTTTGCAAATTCTGTCATATGGATGATCTTGTTATTAGTATTGGTACCACTTTGGGAGCATTAAGTAAATCTTTTTGGTTTTGGCAAACTTAGCATTGGTCAGTAGCTACAATACTTTGAGGCTTAAGTAGGGAGAGGGAAGATTGCATGATTGTTTTTACTACATGTATATTTGTTTGTATCCTTCAACTCTTGTGCTTGCTACACAACCTTGCTAGCCAAAAACCTATATTGAGAGGGAATGCTTCTCATACATCCAAACCTTGAGCCAAAACCATAGTACTCTTGTTTCACCAAGAAGGAGAATAATCCCGAGTAGCACTTACTTGCGTTCAGTTGTGCTAAATTGTTTAGAGTGTCCACTAGTGAAAGTATGATCCCTAGGCCTTGTTTCTAAGCATTGAAACACCGTTTACAACCAGTTCTGCTACATGTTTGCTTGCTGCCATTTTTATTTCAGATTGCAATTACTACTTATAATCATCCATATTACTTGTATTTCACTATCTTTTCGCCGAACTAGTGCACCTATACATCTGAAAAGTGTATTAGGTGTGTTGGGGACACAAGAGACTTCTTGTATCTTAATTGCAGGGTTGCTTGAGAGGGATATCTTTGACCTCTACCTCCCTGAGTTCGATAAACCTTGGGTGATTCACTTAAGGGAAACTTGCTGCTGTCCTACAAACCTCTGCTCTTGGAGGCCCAACACTGTCTACAAGAATAGAAGCGTGCGTAGACATCACACTCCAAGTAAATACTTCATGTGCTACCTTTAACTATTCAAAAACTATTATCTCTTATTTGTGTCACTTTTTATTAGCTCATGAGGAAGCATGAGGATATGGTATATTCAGCCCATCTACTATTGAGGATAAAAATCATTTTGATTATTCTATGCCTCCTATTTATGATGATTACAATGATGGATGTGATACTTTTACTCTCACTATTACTAATGATACTATTTATGCTTATGTGGAGAGTAATGATACTTTTATGCATGTGGATCATGATAAGAATGATCTATGTGATGGCTATATTGTTGAGTTTATTCATGATGCTACTGACAATTATTTTGAGAGAGGAAAATATGGTTATAGAAATCTTCATGTTATTAAATTTCCTCTCTTTATGTTGAAAGTTTTGAAGTTGCAATTGTTTTGCCTTCCTATGCTAGTCACTTTGTGCTTCGTTGATATATTTTCCTACAAGATTCCTTTGCATAGGAAGTGGGTTAGACTTAAATGTGTTTGATATTTTCTTTTTGATGCTCTTCTATATTCAACTCTTATACATATGAGAGCATCATCAAAAATTTCATGCCTAGCTAAAAGGCTTTAAAGAAAAGCGCTTATGGGAGATAACCCATTGTTTTATTTATGTAATTTTTTATTTTTCTTTGAGTCTTGGAGTTTGCTTACTTTGTAACAACTCCTTTGTATCTTTATTTTATTGCATTGTTGTGCAAGTAAAGCCTCTAATAGAAAGTTGATGCTAGATTTGGATTTCTGCGCAGAGACAGATTTTTCCTCTCCACCGCTTTGAGCTGTACACATTCCAAAAAAATCTAAAAATTCTGAAAAAATTCAAGCGTGATCCTCATATATGCACGCAACTTTCATTAGTTTTGACTTTTCGCATCTGAGCAACTTAAGTGCCTCGAAACAATTTGTCTTTCCAGACTATTCTGTTTTTGACAGATTCTGCCTTTTAATTCGCATTCTCTCTTTTACTGTGTTTCAGTGCATTTCTTTGCTCCACAAAATATCATTGACTGTAGCTAATTTCCAGAAGTATTGGATATGATTGTGTCATCACAAACATGTGAATTTTTGGTTATGCACAAACTCTCTAATGAGAATTACTCTGAGTTTGGTGTGAAGGAAGTTTTCAAGAATCAAGAGAGGAGGATGATATGATATGATCAAGAAGAGTGAAAAGCCTAAGCTTGGGGTTGCCCCCGTGGGTCACCCAAGCATATTTCAAGAAGACTCAAGCGTCTAAGCTTGGGGATGCCCAAGGCATCCCCTTCTTCATCAACAACTTATCAGGTCATCTCTAGTGAAACTATATTTTAATTCTTTCACATCTTATGTGCTTTACTTGGAGCGTCTGTGTGCTTTTATTTTTGCTTTGTTGTTTTCTTTTTCTGAATAAATTGGATCCTAGCATTCTTGTGTGGGAGAGAGACACGCTCTGCTTTTTCACGTGAATACTCGTATTCTTCACTTTATTTGTTGAGTATTCTTGACTAGCTACTGCAATGCTTTTAGCTCCTGTTTTTCATCCATCTCTTGTTCAGAGCTGTTAGTTCTTGTAGATAAGTACTCTCTTGTTTCATTGTTGAATTATTTGGAGAGTTTTATGTTGAAATAAGTTGATTGGTGTTTGGTTGGAAACAGAAAATGCTACATGTGGTAGATGGTATATTGAAAAGACATACTCATTCTTGTAGATCATTGTCTTGGATAATTTGATGCTTTGCAATTGTTTTGAGCTCTCAAGTAGATCATGTTAAGCTCTTGCATCATGTAGTTAAAGCCTATTAGTGGAGAACTACCGTAGAGCTTGTTGAAATTTGGTTTGCATGTTTGGTATCTCTAAGGTCTAGATATTTCTGGTAAAGTGTTTAAGTAACAAGGAAGACAGTGTAGAGTCTTATAATGCTTGCAATATGTTTTTATGTAAGTCTTGCTGTACCAGTTGATATCCTGTGTTTGCTTCAAATAACCTTGCTAGCCTAAACCCTGTACTGAGAGGGAATGCTTCTCGTGCATCCAAACCTTGAGGCAAAACCCATGCCATTTGTGTCCACCATAACTACCTATTATGTGGTATTTCCTGCCATTCCAAGTAAATACTTCATGAGCTACCATTAAACTATTCAGAACTTTATTACTCCTTATTTGTGTCAATGTTTTATAGCTCATGAGGAAGTTACGTGGCGTTTTCTCTATCACCTTGTCATTTACTCATGACAGACTTTCACCAATGGATTATTGGCATATACATCCGCTTATCCAATAACTTTGCAAAAAGAGCTGGCAAATGGGGTGCCCAGTCCCAATTAATTACAACTTTAACCACTTGATTCTCTTCACATGTTTTGCCAATGATTTATCAGAAGCAAATTTTCAAAGTGTTAAACAATATCAAATAGGCACTCCTCCATGGTATGTGATTGTTGGAAGGCACCTGAGGATTCAGTTAGCCATGGCTTATGTAAGCAAAGGTTGGGAGGAGTGTCATACCAATTTATAAATATGCATGTGTAAACAAAAGAGAAGAGGGATGATCTACCTTTGGGTAGAAATAACGTCCTTCATGGGAGCCGCTCTTGAAAGTCTGGGTGACAAGGGGGATAGATTGCTCACTGCCATTCGTTGACAACAACAAACACCTCTCAAAAACTTACTTTATGCTCTCTTTATGATTTCAAAAACTTAAAAAGCTCTAGCACATGATTTAATCCCTGCTTCCCTCTGCGAAAGGCCTTTCTTTTACTTTATGTTGAGTCAGTTTACCTACTTCTTTCTATCTCAGAAGCAAACACTAGTGTCAACTTTGTGTGCATCAATTCTTATATGCTTGCTTATTGCACTTGTTATATTACTTTGTGTTGACAATTATCCATGAGATATACATGTTGAAAGTTGAAAGCAATTGATGAAACTTAAATCTTCCTATGTGTTGCTTCAATGCCTTTATTTAGAATCTATTGCTTTATGAGTTATCTCTTATGCAAAACTTTTTGATGCTTGTCTTGAAATTACTATTCATGAAAAGTTTTTGCTTATATGATTCAGTTGTTTACTCTTTATCTACTTGTTAGCAAACTATACACCATTGCCTTGAGTCACTTCATTCATGACATGAGCCTTACAATATTATATGATCAAGATTATGATGGTAGCATGTCACTTCAAAAATTATTTTGTTTTTATCGTTTACCTACTCGAGGACAAGTAGGAACTAAGCTTGGGATGCTTGATACGTCTCAAACGTATCTATAATTTTTGATGTTCTATGCATGTTTTATATCAATTGCCACATGTTTTTTATGCACTTTATATCATATTATGATATTTATTGGACTAACCTATTAACAAGATGCCACAGTGCCAGTTCCTGTTTATTTTGTTTGTGCATTGCAGAAAAAGTCAAAAAATGAAAGTGCTCAGCAAAATCTGGAAAAATTCCAGAAATTCTAAAATGCCAAAAGACTGCGTGGGCCAAAAGGACAGCTCCAGAAGAGGCCCAGAAGACCCCGAACCACGCTAGGGCACATACCAGAAGATTTTCTTCTAGTCGCGCCGCCACATGGTGAGGCCGCCTCGGGCGTCCCCTCGCGCCGCCCTTCGGACTATATATTGCCCCTGTCATAAAAACCCTAACCCCCGAAAGATTTCTCCAAAAAAGCTCCATAGCTCCGCCGCCATCCAGAACAAGTTTCGGGGGACAGAAGTCTCTGTTCCGGCACCTTGCCGGGACGGGGAATTGCCCCCGGAGCCATCTCCATCGCCGCCGCCGCCGCCGCGCCGTGGCTGCTGCGGGCCGCCGCCTCCACTCCGGGCTGTACCTCTTCATCAACCTCTCCATCAAGCGTGCTCACCATGACCATGTGTGAGTAGTTCTCCCCCGAGGCTGAGGGCTCTACCGGTAGCTATGTGGTTTACCTCTCTCTCCCATGGTGTGATCTTTATGTGATCATGAGCATTGCTAGTATCGATGAATTCGTATGTAATGTTTATGCTACTCAAGTGATTTTATCTAGTTTCCGGAGTCATTGTGACAACACGGTATCAAGGTGATAGTGTGGGTACTTGTGTGACTATGAATAATATAGATATTATCATGGCTTATTCTTTGTGGAATTGTGGTGTTTGTTTACTCAGACTTTGAGGTGTGCTTTTGTAGCCCTACGCATAGTACTCTTGTTTCACCAAGAAGGAGAATAATCCCGAGTAGCACTTACTAGCATTCAGTTGTGCTAAATTGTTGAGAGTGCCCACTAGTGAAAAGTACGATCCCTAGGCCTTGTTTCTAAGCATTGAAACACCGTTTACAACCAGTTCTGCTACATGTTTGCTTGCTGCCATTTTTATTTCAGATTGCACTTACTACTTATAATCATCCATATTACTTGTATTTCACTATCTCTTCGCCAAACTAGTGCACCTATACATCTGACAAGTGTATTAGGTGTGTTGGAGACACAAGAGACTTCTTGTATCTTAATTGCAGGGTTACTTGAGAGGGATATCTTTGACCTCTACCTCCATGAGTTCGATAAACCTTGGGTGATTCACTTAAGGGAAACTTGTTGCTGTCCTACAAACCTCTGTTCTTGGAGGCCCAACACTGTCTACAAGAATAGAAGCGTGCATAGACATCACACTCCAAGTAAATACTTCATGTGCTACCTTTAACTATTCAAAAACTATTATCTCTTATTTGTGTCACTGTTTATTAGCTCATGAGGAAGTATGTGGGTTATTCTCTATTTAACTTGTCAGACATACTTTCACCAATGGACTAGTGGCATATACATCCGCTTATCCAATAATTTTGCAAAAAGAGCTAGCAAATGGGGTGCACAGTCCCAATTAATTACAACTACAACTATTTAATTCTCTTCACATGATTTGCCATGATTTATCAGAAGCAATTCTCAAAGTGTTAAACAATATCAAATAGGCACTCCTCCATGGTATGTGATTGTTGGAAGGCACCCGAGGATTCGGTTAGCCATGGCTTGTGTAAGCAAAGGTTGGGAGGAGTGTCATACCAATTTATAAATATGCATGTGTAAACAAAAGAGAAGAGGGATGATCTACCCTTGGGTAGAAATAACGTCCTTCATGGGAGCTGCTCTTGAAAGTATGGATGACATGGGAAATATTGTTTTCACCCACTACCATTCGTTGACAACGACATACATAGCTAAAA
Source organism: Poa pratensis (assembly GCA_947311845.1). Lineage (NCBI taxonomy): Eukaryota > Viridiplantae > Streptophyta > Magnoliopsida > Poales > Poaceae > Poa > Poa pratensis. Next base: position 167,582,487 of record CAMZMU010000052.1, read on the forward strand.
ACTTATTTTCATACTCTCTATATGATTTCAAAACTTAAAAGCTCTAGCACATGATTTCATCCCTGCTTTCCCTCTGCGAAGGGCCTATCTTTTACTTTCATATTGAGTCAGTAAACCTATTCCCCTCTGTCTCCAGCAAGCATTTGAGTTGTTGTGATTCAACCATCTATATGTTGATACTTTCAATCATGTCTTTTATGTTTCCTTGTTTAGCACAAAGCTTTTGTCTGAATGAATATAACTTTGAAGGTTATCAATGACTGTAAGGAGACCGTTATGATTGAGCATGTAAGTTCTGCAATATAAGCTCTAATATAAAGACTCTGCTCGAAACATAAGTACAATCTGTTAATTGTTCTCTGACCAAGAACAAAGTTTGCCATCACCAATTATGATTTTCTCTATGCACCTTATTGTGACTCCCTTTACTTGTTTCAAGTTAATTTATATGAAAGGAAGTTGCTGTCTAAGATGACTTGTGTATTAATAGATGTGATGCTTCTTGTACGTATTTTATTTATCGACACTTCACTCCATAAACCTGTGGTCTTGTTTACTGAGTTCAGCTTTCGCTTGGGACAAGCGAGGTCTAAGCTTGGGGGGGTTGATACGTCCATTTTGCATCATGATGCGGGTAGGTCCCGATTTTCATGGATTTGTGCGGAGGGAAGGATGAACACGAAGAACACGCGAAGAACGATGAACACAAAGAGGGGAAATTAAACACACAAGGGTAAATAGCAAGTAGCAACCCGGCAAGAATCGACTGGTAACAAATCCCCGAGGGCAGACCCCAATCCTCCTCTCCCAAGCACACCTTACTCTTAGGATTGTTTGTCCAATTGGTCAATCCAACCAACCCAATAGAATCACCCTAGGATGAAAGATTGGCAAGTAGCAAACTACAAGAGGAGCCTTGGTATCCACGCAGGGATCTTCTCCACAAGGGAGGCCTTGGTTCATCTCCACAAGGGGAGGCCTTGATTCATCTCCATAGGAGGAAAGAGACACTTTGAGAAGAAGGAGCAAGGCTCTACTTTAGTTCCCAAATCATAGTCTAACCCTAGATCTGGATGGAGGCCTATTTATAGTCTATGAGGCGAAGGGGTAAGTTGTGGGCCGTTACATGGGCTTCAGCCCGAATCTTCTCAGGTCCAGCGGTAGTACCGCTGCGCCAGCGGTAGTACCGCTGGGATTATATGCGCTCGCTGGCGGTAGTACGAAGCGGGTACCGGGAGGTACCGTAGGGGTATCCAGTGGCGTTTTCGGGCGTGCCGGTACCTCCAGCGGTACCTCTGGCGGTAGTACCGTGATCTGGGCCTGGCGGTAGTACCGCTGTGCGGCGGTAGTACCGCTGCCTGGAACTCCACGCAGGTCTTCATCTTCAGCGGTAGTACGTCTGGTGCCGCTGCCTGGGTCCTGGCGGTAGTACCGGCCCTCCTGGCGGTAGTACCGCTGAGCTGATGCTTCGTCTTCTTCATCTTCCTCTTGACTCGTTCTTGTCCAACTTCTGCACTTGCTTGGTGATCTTCTTGGTAGTTGTTCCTGAGTATGCACAACGTATCCGAATGAAGTAGCAACCCATTCAAAGGAGTGTCGAGATCACACATAGATAGGAGTGAATTCACCTTATCATGGAGAGCTTTGACTCTTGCTCTTGTCATTGGGCCATTTTGGTGTTGTGTGTAGGTTGCACTACATCATCTCCCCCCCCTTGGAAAAGAGTCGTCCTCGACTCTTCGTCCTCATCATCACTTGGGTTTCCAAGGTAAGGTGAGATGTCGGCGACGTTGAAGGTGTCATGGACGCCGTACTTGGACTTGGATATGTCGATCTTGTATGCATTGTCGTTGATGCGCTTGAGAACCTTGAAAGGACCATCTCCTCTTGGCGCGAGCTTAGACTTTCTCTCATCGGGGAAGCGGTCCTTGCGTAGATGTAGCCAAACAAGGTCTCCTTCTTCAAAGATCATGGGGCGCTTGTTCTTGTTCATCTTCGTAGCATGGTCTTCGTTTGCTTCTCAAGCGTGGCCCTTGTGTCTTCATGTAGTTTCTTCATGTAAGCGGCACGCTTGTCGAAGTCCATGTTGACTTGCTCACGAGTGGAAGTGGTAGCATGTCGAGCGCGGTGTAGGGGTTGTAGCCATAGACGACCTCGAAGGGTGTTCTCTTTGTTGCGCGATGTAGTGCTCGATTGTAGGCGAACTCGGCGTGTGGGATGCACTCTTCCCAATTCTTCAAGTTAGGCTTGATCAACACACGAAGGAGTGTGATAGGCTTCGGTTCACCACTTCGGTTTGGCCATCGGTTTGAGGGTGGTATGCGGTGGAGAATAGTTGCTTGATTCCCATCTTGGCCATCAAAGTCTTCCAAAAATAGCTCACGAACTTGGTGTCACGATCCGACACAATGGTCTTGGGCACTCCATGAAGACGGACGATTTCCCTGAAAAACAAAGTAGCAATGTGTGAAGCATCGTCGCTCTTGTTGCAAGGTATAAAGTGTGCCATTTTAGAGAAGCGATCAATGACGACAAAGATGGAATCCTTGTTTGTTTTAGTGCGTGGGAGTCCTAAGACAAAATCCATAGCTATATCGGACCATGGGTGATGTGGAATAGGCAAAGGTGTGTATAAACCATGAGAGTTTAGAGTAGACTTAGCTTTGAGACATGTTGAACATCGTCGCACCAAGCGGTTCACATCCGGTACATCCTTGGCCAATAGTAGTTTGTGGAGAGCATGGCAAAGGTCTTGTCACGTCCAAAGTGTCCCATTAAGACCTCCATGTGATTCCTTCAAAAGGACCAAACGAAGCGAAGACTCGGGTATACATAGTTTGTTAGCCTTAAACAAGAAACCTTTGTGCAAATAGAAATCACCAATTCCTTTGTGCTCCGAACATTGAGCGAAAATGTCTCCAAAGAAAGCATCGGTAGCATACAACTCTTTAATCTCATCCAAACCCAAGACACTAATGTCAAGACGTGTAAGTAGGTTGGCCTTGCGGGATAGAGCATCCGCGACCACATTGTCTTTACCTTTCTTGTATTTGATTACAAAAGTGAAAGACTCAATGAACTCAACCCACTTAGCATGTCTTTTGTTCAAATTTGTTTGACTTTTCAAATATTTCAAGGATTCATGGTCGGAATGAATGACAAATTCCTTAGGACGAAGGTAATGTTGCCACACATCCAAAACACGAACCAAAGCAAATAACTCTTTGTCATAAATGGGGTAATTCAAGCGAGCTCCATCTAGTTTCTCACTATGGTATGCGATGGGTCTACCATTTTGCATAAGCACTCCACCAATGCCCAATCCACTTGCATCGCATTCAATCTCAAATGTCTTAGAGAAATCCGGAAGGGCAAGGAGTGGTGCTTCGGTTAATAACCGTTTGAGCTCATTGAAAGCAAAATCATGTGCATTGCCCCAAATGAAAGGTACATTCTTCTTTGTAAGTTCATGGAGGGGGCAAGCAATTGTGGAAAAATCCTTGATGAAACGGCGATAAAATCCGGCAAAACCAAGAAAACGTCTCAACTCCTCAAGTGATGTCGGAAAAGGCCAAGTCCGAATTGCTTGTATCTTGCTTCATCACTTCACTCCATCCGAAGAAACAACAAAACCCAAGAAAACAAGTTTGTTGGTGGCAAAAGTGCACTTAGAAAGATTTGCATAAAGCTTTTCATTGCGAAGAACCAACAAAACTTGAGCAACATGAGAAGTGTGCTCTTCCAAAGACTTGCTATAAATAAGGATGTCGTCAAAGTATACCACAACAAATTTGCCAATGAAAGGACGCAAAACATGATTCATGAGACGCATAAAGTAGAAGGTGCATTGGAAAGACCAAATGGCATGACGAGCCACTCATAAAGACCAAGCTTAGTTTTAAATGCGGTCTTCCATTCATCACCTTCACACATGCGTATTTGGTGATATCCACTTTTAAGATCAATTTTGGAGAATATAGCGGAACCACAAAGCTCATCGAGCATATCATCAAGGCGAGGGATAGGATGGCGATACCGAACGGTGATGGCGTTGATGGGGCGACAATCCATGCAAAGGCGAAGAGTGTTGTCGTGCTTGGGTACCAAGATGACGGGCACGGCACACGGACTCAAGCTCTCGCGGATATGTCCCATGGCAAGAAGTTCTTGTATTTGCCGCTCGATCTCCTTTGTTCTTCGGGGTTGGTGCGGTAAGGAGCGCGGTTTGGTAGCGGTGCGCCGGGAACAAGGTCGATGCGGTGCTCGATTCCGCGTAGAGGAGGTAGTCCCGGTGGCACGTCTTGAGGGAAGACATCTTCAAAGTCCTTCAAAAGAGACAACAAAGAAGGAGGAAGGTTTGTGAAAGTGTTAGTCATAGAAACTTCACCCTTGCATATGAGCACATAGTGTAGGGTGGATGGGTTTTCTCTCAACTCCCTCATCTCTCTCTTTGTGGCAAATAGTGTAAGTTTTGTGGGAACTCTCTTTGAAGTGTCACACTCATTTGGCTTGTGGCTCTCACTCACTTTATGGTGGGTCTCTCGCTCACCACTCATCTCACTAGACGAACGATCTTGTTGTGCCCTTGCAATAGTCTTGGCGTTGTCGGCGATGACTTGACTTGGTGTCATGGGACGAAGGACGAAGGTCTTGTCGTTGTTCTTGAAGCTATAGTAGTTTGTCCTTCCATCATGCATAGCACCCTTGTCAAATTGCCATGGACGCCCAAGGAGTAAGTGACAAACGTTCATAGGCACAACATCACAATCAACCGTATCTTCATAGGCTCCAATCTTGAAGGACACTTGCACCATGTGTTGAATCTTGACGGCTCCGGTATCACTCAACCATTGCACATGGTAAGGATGTGGGTGCTTCTTGAACTTCAAGTTGAGCTTATCACAAAGTTCTTTGCTCGCTAGGTTGTGGCAACTTCCACCATCTATGATGACCTTGATGGACTTTCCATTGACTCCCGCTCTTGTATGAAACAAGTTGCATCTTTGGTCTTCTTCTACTTGAACATTGGTGGTTAAGCTCTTGCCACAACCAAGGAAGGGTCTTTGTTGTCGCCATCACAATATATCTCATTTCTTCTTCTTGAGCACTTTGCATTGTGGCGACCTTGTTCAAAGCATTGTACTCATCTTCACTCATAGATTCATACTCTCCCATGTCATTGATGATCATGACCTTCTTGTTGGTGCACTCAAAAGATTTGTGCCCTTGTCCGCCGCACTTGTAACATTGCAAAGTCTTGTGCCGGACGAAGATCCTTGAGGCGCCTTGGAAGGGAGGTACTTTCTTGAAAGGTTGAGGCGCTTGAGGTGTCGATAGAGACTCTTGGAGGACCTCGAGTGTTCGCTTGAGGAAGAGCTTGTGAAGGTGTAGGAGTTGACGAAGAAGGCTTGTTGGCGTAGAATGCCTTTGTCTTGAGGTATTTGAGCTCTTCAAGCACGTGGCGCTCGGCCTTGGAAGCTTGATGTACTAGCTCAACCAAAGAGGCATATGGTTGGAACTCCACGATCTTCTTGATGGGATAGTTGAGGCCATTCATGAAACGAGCCATGGATTGCTCTTCGTACTCGTTGACATTGGCTCTCATCATGGAGATTTCCATTTCCTTGTAGTACTCATCAACCGACTTCAAACCTTGCTTCAACTCTTGCAACTTCTTGTATAAGTCTCTAGTGTAATGGCTTGGCACGAAGCGCTTGTACATGGTTTCTTTCATTTCAACCCAAGTGTCAATTGGTTGTTGGTGGTTAGCGACACGAGCATCTTGTAGTTGTTCCCACCACAAGAGGCATACTCTTCAAACTCCATCGAGGCTAAGGCAACCTTCTTTTGTCGGAGAAGCGTTGCACACGGAAGATCTTGTCAACCTTGAGTACCCATGAGAAGTAAGCTTCCGGATCACTTGTGCCGTAGAACTTGGGTATGTCAAAGCGGACGTTGGTCAAGTCATCATAGTCGTCACGTGGCCACCACGTGGGAATGCACGTCCACGTCTCCTTCGGTTGAGTCCATCACCATTGTGTTGGCTTGACTCGTTATCACTTGACTCGGAACGTTGGTGTTGGTGACGATCATGAGGAAGCTCTTGACGAGGCGCATGTTGAGGAGGTAGCTCTTGTTGAGGAACGGGTTGCTCGACATTGTTCGCATTGTCATGGTTTTGATGACGTGGCCTTGGAGGATGACGAGGGTGACGTCCTTGTTCACCAAAGTCATTCGCACCCGGAACGCCATTGTCATTAGCCAATGGGTCATGACGATCACGTTGGCGGTGGTGGTGATGGTATGCGTGCGCGACGATCATCATTTTGGTGAGGTTGTTCTTGATGCGCATTGGCATTGTTCGCGTGAAGATCATGTGGTTGTTCAACGATAGGAGGAGGTCGTTCATGGGCGTCGCTCCTTGAATCATGTTGACGTTCTTGTCGAGGTTCATGACGTCCATGATGTGCTTGTGTCGACCTTGAGGTGCTTCTTGTACGGCTTGAGCGTGAAGGAGCTCGTTGTCGCGCAAGGTTGTTGATAGCTTCGGTCATCCGCTCCATGTTCGCATTGATTGCGTTGAAGTTGGCATCATGAGTTTGGAGACGGCGCTCGTAGCGGCCTAAGCCATCACGAACAAGGTGTCGAAGACCGACGAACTCGGATTGGGTGACATAGCCATGATCACCGCGAACTCCACCATGGATTTCCTCATCCGAGCTTGAGCTTCCGTTTGTACTTCCCCTAAACATTTTCTCAAGAACAAGTGAGATGTGGTAAGGAAAAACCAAGACAAACTATATCCCAAGTATAATGTGGCTTGAGAGGAGAGTATCCGGTTCTAACACCCAACACACACACTTATGAGGATAGGAAGGTATGAAGTGGCAAACGAAACAAGCAAACCCGCCGACAAGTATATTGTCAAAGGTAGAGAAAATCCACAATGATCAAATTACCAAAGAAACTCCAACCACAAATATCAAGAAACACACACAAAAGCGAATGATGGGGTTGGGCGACCAAAGGGCGAGCACTCGAAGATAGACAACCTAACGAAGACTACGTGCTCAAATGTCACCCAACACAAGAAGGACGCTAGCTCAATTGCTTTTTGTGGGCAACGGATTTGCACAAGAGTTAACACTCACACTCACTTTGGCGGTCTTAGCTTTGTCGCAACCTACAAGAGATGAGACTTGGCACCACTTGATTCTTTTCTTTTCTCTTTTTTTTTGATTTTTGCTTTTTGACGATGATTCCTTCTCTTTTGCTAGTGCCAAGCTCTCTAACGATACACACTCGCCAATACTTGAAGACAAACACTCAACACGTGCAATGCCTCGCAATATCACCGAGCTAGTCCAATAGGTTAAGTTGCGCGAAAGGAAGAAGGGCTCACAACGGAATGATGGTGGGGGAATGTCGAGTCCTTGGTGGCGTCGTCGCTTGGCGTTGATGATGCGTTGCTGCGGAAGCTTGTCGATGTTGTAGACGTAAAGCACACCAAGAAAGGACTCAAACCAAAGAGGAAATGCCAAAACGAACCGAGGAAAAGAAAAATTTCTGAAAAATTGGCCCTGGCGGTAGTACCGCTGGTCCGCCCGGTAGTACCGCTGCACTGGCGGTAGTACCGCTGCGCACGAATCTGTGCGAGTTTGACTCGATTTGGGCGGACGTGGGCTCCAAAAATTCCTCGAATTCGTGGGAAATCGGCAAAATTGAGGCTAGGGAACGCAAACAAAGGTGGAGGGGGTCCTAAAGCAACAGATCCATGGACAAAAACTACCAAAAACGCAACGAATCGACAGATCGGCTCGAATCAAGGCAAGGCTATTTTTGGTGGAAATTTTCGAATTTCTCAAAAACGAAGAAAAATTTGGTGGATTTCGGTGGAAACACAAATCAAATCCGTGTCAACCTAGAGCTCTGATACCATATGATGCGGGTAGGTCCCGATTTTCACGGATTTGTGCGGAGGGAAGGATGAACACGAAGAACACGCGAAGAACGATGAACACAAAGAGGGGAAATTAAACACACAAGGGTAAATTTATATGATTTTCTCTATGCACCTTATTGTGACTCCCTTTACTTGTTTCAAGTATATTTATATGAAAGGAAGTTGCTGTCTAAGATGACTTGTGTATTAATAGATGTGATGCTTCTTGTACGTATTTTATTTATCGACACTTCACTCCATAAACCTGTGGTCTTGTTTACTGAGTTCAGCTTTCGCTTGGGACAAGCGAGGTCTAAGCTTGGGGGGTTGATACGTCCATTTTGCATCATGATGCGGGTAGGTCCCGATTTCATGGATTTGTGCGGAGGGAAGGATGAACACGAAGAACACGCGAAGAACGATGAACACAAAGAGGGGAAATTAAACACACAAGGGTAAATAGCAAGTAGCAACCCGGCAAGAATCGACTGGTAACAAATCCCCGAGGGCAGCCCCCAATCCTCCTCTCCCAAGCACACCTTACTCTTAGGATTGTTTGTCCAATTGGTCAATCCAACCAACCCAATAGAATCACCCTAGGATGAAAGATTGGCAAGTAGCAAACTACTAGAGGAGCCTTGGTATCCACGCAGGGATCTTCTCCACAAGGGGAGGCCTTGGTTCATCTCCACAAGGGGAGGCCTTGAGTCATCTCCATAGGAGGAAAGAGACACTTTGAGAAGAAGGAGCAAGGCTCTACTTTAGTTCCCAAATCATAGTCTAACCCTAGATCTGGATGGGGAGCGCCTATTTATAGTCTATGAGGCGAAGGGGTGAGTTGTGGGCCATTACATGGGCTTCAGCCCGAATCTTCTCAGGTCCAACGGTAGTACTGCTGGGATTATATGCGCTCGCTGGCGGTAGTACGAAGCGGGTACTGGGAGGTACCGTAGGGGTATCCAGTGGCGTTTTCGGGCGTGCCGGTACCTCCAGCGGTACCTGGGCGGTAGTACCGTGACCTGCTCTTGGCGGTAGTACCGCTGTAGCGGCGGTAGTACCACTGCCTGGAACTCCACGCAGGTCTTCATCTCTAGCGGTAGTACGTCTGGTGCCGCTGCCTGGGTCCTGGCGTAGTACCGGCCCTCCTGGCGGTAGTACCGCTGAGCTGATGCTTCGTCTTCTTCATCTTCCTCTTGACTCGTTTCTTGTCCAACTTCTGCACTTGCTTGGTGATCTTCTTGGTAGTTGTTCCTTTGTATGCACAACGTATCCGAATGAAGTAGCAACCCATTCAAAGGAGTGTCGAGATCACACATAGATAGGAGTGAATTCACCTTATCATGGAGAGCTTTGATTCTTGCTCTTGTCATTGGGCCATTTGATGGTGTTGGTGTTGTGTGCGAAGGTTGCACTACATCACATCACTATTTTATATCATAATTTACCGTTATTCATTGATATATTTCATATTTAGAGATGATACTTATGTTATTTTACCTATTTTGCATGTTTGATGATTATTGGAGAATTAACCACCGGAGTCAGGATTCTGCTGGAAAAAGGACCATCAAGACACCATATTTCTGAAGATCAACAATTCACAGAAAATATCCCGAAGTTCCTATTTTGTCAGATGACCGAGCAGCCAAAAGGGGAGGCCAAGGTGGGCCACCCTGGGCCCACACCATGCCATGGCGCGACCAACCTGGCTGGTGCGCCGCCACATGGTGTGGTGGCCCAGGCCCACCTCAGCCAGTGCCCTTTCGCGTACTTCATCCCCAGGAAACCCTAACACTCAGGGGGTCATCGAGGAAATATTCTGCCGCCTCCGCGAGGCGGAAAACACCAGAGAGAGAAAAGCTCTCCGGCAGGGAGAAATCTGCCGAGGAAATTCGTTCCCGGAGGGGGGAAATCGTCGCCATCGTCACCGTCATCGAGCTGAACTTCATTGGGATCATCATCATCATCATCTCCACCGCTCCACTCCATTCCGCTGTAATATCTAGGGTTGAATCTTGTCTAGTTCATAGGGAAACTTTCCCGGTGTTAATTACTCCTTGTGGTTGATGCTATTGAGTGAAACCGTTGAATTAAGGTTTATGTCCAGATTGTTATTCATCATTATATCACCTTTGATCATGTTCCATATGATGTCTTGTGAGTAGTTCGTTTAGTTCTTGAGGACATGGGAGAAGTCTTGATGTTAGTAGTGAACTATGATGAGTAATATTTAATGGTTTGATATTTAAGTTGTGGTGCTATTCTTCTAGTGGTGTCATGGAACGTCGACTACATGATACTTCACCTTTATGGCCTAGGGGAATGCATTGTATTCGAATATTAATAGTGGGGTTGCCGGAGTGACAGAAACCTGAACCCCCGCTGGTATATCGATGCATAAGGGATAGCAGGATCTCAGAGTTTAAGGCTGTGGTAAGATTTATCTTAATTACTTTCTTGTATTTGCGGATGCTTGCAAGGGGTATAATCACAAGTATATATTAGTCCTACGAAGGGCGGTGCATTAGCATAGGTTCACCCACACAAAACTTATCAAAACAATAAAGATTAATCAGCTATATGAAGCGAAAGCACTTGACGAAATTCCCGTGTGTCCTCAAGAACGTTTGGTCATCATAAGTAAAATCACCGGCTTGTCCTTTGCTCTAGAAAGGATAGTCCACTCGCTGCAATTATTATTACTGTCTTTTATTTACTTGTACTTTATTTATCTGCTATATAAAAAATCCCTAAAAACTTGTGTGCTAGTATTTACAGTGAATTCCTAATCAAAACTGCTTGTCAACACCTTCTGCTCCTCATTGGGTTCGACACTCTTATATATCGAAATTACTACGATACACCCACTATACTTGTGGGTCATCAGTGCGTCCAGGGGAAAGTTGTCATCGCCGTCGCCGCTGCCATCTTATTGCAAGAGGAGGTTATTCGCAAAATCGTCGAACCTTACGCACTCCTCGGTATCAAGCGACTTGTCGCCAGTTCTGCCATCGCGGTTGGCGGCCTGGAACTCCCGCTGGTCGATGTCGAGGCGCAGAACGCCACGCCAGACGTGGCGCCACCGTCGCGACAATACCCTCGTCTGCAAGAGCTGCCTAGCGCCCAGCGAGGAGAGGATGCTATGGAGCAGGCAGTCCGGAAACTCGCTCAGCCTGTCGGCGGCGCCATGGGCAATCGATTCTAGGGTGTTTGTGTATAGGACAATGCTGAACGTCCTCCGGTGCGGACACGTGTCTAATTCGTCCAACTCCAAAATCTCGCAATTGGTTCCATGAACCAATTAATAAATAATATAGTAGAAACCACTACCTCCCAAACGTAGCAAATTAATCATAAACCGTCAGAATAAAAAGTTAAGCCGCAACATCATCATCGACATCTCGACTCCGACGGCAGCGCCAGACTCGACTGATTGTAGGACTGCCATTTTGACCAATGATGGCACCGTCGCTAACCGTTGGCTGCATCGCCGCTCGACGTTCGCAGCACCTCCGATACAGATGGTAGCACTGTCGTTTACCCACTGTAGAATTGATGGCTGCCACTTGTAGGAGAACATATGTTGTTGGTAGCATCACGGCCCTATGTTATATCATCGCTGCCCTTCGCTGGTAGCATTCGACGTCGGGGGTCTATTTCCTAATGAAAAAAATAACGCGTTATAGCGCCGGCCTAAATACCCTATAAGCGTGTTATATCGCGATATATCGTGCTATTATTAAATCAGTGTCAGTAAAAAAAACCAGAAGCAATACCCCGACCCCTCGCGTCGCTCCCCCGGAGGCGCCGGGGGACAAATTTTTGCGCCGCCGAGTTCCTCCCTGTCAGCGCCCTCCTGCCGCTGCCGCCGGCGGCCTCGTCTGCGCGGTGCGGCGCCCCCACTACCAAAAGGGTGGTCGGGGGGTTCCTCCTCGCGTGCTAGTCTTGGTGGAGGACCGGGCCGTGGGGGGCGGCGCCGGTCGGGCTAGGGGACGCCGAGCCAGCGGGCTCGGGCAGAGAAGATGGCGGCGGAACCTGCTGGCGGTGGTGCGGTGCGGTGGGTGCCACCGTGCCGAGGGATTCGTCGCCGAGGCGCCCAGGGTCGGGATCTGGGCCCCGTCGGGCTCGATCTGGGCCTGGCGGGCCGCGCGGCGGCGGGCTCGCCGTGCGCGCTGAGGGCGTGCAGGAGGTTGCAGTGAGGAGGTCGTAGGGAGCGGAGGCAATAGGTGGAGGCGCCCTGGTCTGCGGCGCTGATGAGGTCGAAGTGCTGGCGATGGGCCGCTGCGGCAGATGGTGGTGAGCTGCAGGGCGGAGGAAGCGCTGGCGAGGAGGTGACCTTCTTGCCACTGTCCTCCCGGCGCCCGCTGCGAGGAAGCCAGGGCGGCGGCCCCAAACCGTTGCTGCAGCAGCGGTGTGGCATGGGCTGCGGCCATGGCGCCGACGCTGTCGAGGCAGGGGGCGCCACGGTGGTGTTCCGGCGCACGATGGCAGACGAGGAGGTGGTGCAACAAGGATATCTGGCTAGGCTTGCTCCCCCCCGCCCTTCGTGGGCGGATCAAGCTCCGGGGTGAAAGCCTTGCCCCGACTTCGTCGGGCCGACGATGGCGGCGCCTTCGGGCGTCGTTCCTTTCTTGATTGCGTCGTTCGTGGAGTTTCGAGTCCATCCGACGGGAGTGGTCAACAATTCCGTGTGAAAGCCTAAGCTCCGTGAGGGCGGGCGACGGCGGCGCAAGCGTCGCTTCCTTCTTGAAGGCGCCGCCTTGGAATTGTTGGCCCTCGCGTGCAGGTTTCACGAAGGCCAAGCAGGATGGAGTTGCGGTCGGGGTGGTGGACGTCGGGCGGCGGCTCCCGGACGGTGGTGACGTCGAGGCGGCGGCTCCAGACGTGGTGGACGTCGAGGCGGCGGCCTCGGTCTCCCACGCTACGACTGTTATATGAGGTAAGCCGTTGTTTAGCGTGGGCCTGGTGGCGACCTGGATGAAGACTGCGTGGGCAGATGGTTCATTGACCCGACTGATCGTCTTCCGGGTAATGCGAAGGTCGATCTGTTGCTACAAACACGGGGCAGCGGCCCCGGAACAGGTGGTTTTGGTTGCAACCTGGAGGAAGACTGCGTGGCAGAGGGTTCGTCGACCATGAACTGGATCACCTTCGGGCAATGCGAATGTCGATCTGTTGTTACGCCGGGGCGGCGACCCCGGAGCAGGTGTGGTGTGGCGTTTGTCGACTTGGGTCATGTGGGCGGCGTCGCTTCGTTTGTGTCATTCTTTTGTACAGCTTGTATGGTTTTTGGACCCGATTTCTCTTATAAACTGGTCAACTCTTTCCGTATATTCGGGTGGTGGATACGACCACTTTATAGCTAAAAAAATTCCTATTAGAAAGCCCAAACCAAAACCGCTCTAAATTCGATCTCCTGGGCCAAGGCCTTCGATTTGGCCTCGTGATGTGTGACTACTCCCCGCAGCCGCTCAGAGAAGAAGGGAAGTGGGTTCAGAAAAAAAAAGAAAAAAGAATAGAAGAGAACAGACGGCGAACGGCGAACGCCGAACCAAAGGCTGGGCAGAGCGCCGAGGAAGATTCATGGAGCCGGAGAGCTCCAAGGAGGCGGCGAAGCAGCCGATGGAGGCGGAGGCCGAGATCCAGAAGACCCTCGTGACCTAGGTAACTTGCATAACCCCCTTACTCTGCTGTGAATGCCCAATCTTACATACATGTGAACCCTTATCGCACTGTTCTTCCCCAAAACAACCCAGGCCCCTGGCAATCAGGGCTAAAGAAGCGCATGCTTATCATGTTCTAGTCGGTGCGCTCAAGCACAAATTGCATCTGATTCGCCTTCTCTTATTTGGCGGTCTCTGATTTGGTCCAGTGTCCAGCGACGATGAGAGACTACACCGTGGAGCCCGAGTTCTACGACCCCGCCATCGACGATGTTGACGAGCGATGTGGGCGCACAAGCAGAGGAAAGGCCGGACCTCCGACGCCGTGCTCAGCTGCCCCGCGTGCTTCACTACCTTGTGCCTGGATTCCCAGAGGTAATTAATCGATATTACGCATAGGGTTTGTGTCAAGAGGGGTGCTCCTGGACTATAATACTTTATGCGTATTAATCAGACCAATCTTAGATTAGTTGATTTGGCTTGTTCTTAGTTTATAGAGGGATTGTGGCCGTGTTGTTACTGCCATTGGGGAACACATGTGGGAACTTGACATCAATTTGATTAGTTAACTGAGAATTCAGGGGATACTGGATTATAATCATGTTCGGAGATTTGGTGTACATGTGTACATTATAGCATAGGATTTAGGAGTATACGAGTATATGTGAGTAAATTTGCTTTGCTGAAGTTGCTGGAAGAGATAAATGGAATTTCCTACTGTACGGTTTCTTTCTATAGGATCGCTGTACTCCTGAAAGTTTCATTGCTTAATTTGGATTTGCTTGTGTGAGAGAAACACTAACTGGAAGTGGAAGCCGCTATTTTAGAATAGCAAGGGGCATCTACCTCCGTAAACTTATTCTGTGATGAATGTTAGCTTATAAATTCATAATTCTTTACTGTGTCTGCTCTCATTTCCTCATTTGAAACTATGAAACTTTTTTTCTAGTAAACTTGTAATCAGAGTCTAATTTTAGTTCAATTGTTTATTGTAGACCTCTGATTTAATAGTTCTATCTTGTTCAAAAAAAGATTAACGTTTGTAATGTTTTGAAGTAAAAAATGAATATTTCTGTTAACATGATGATGCTCTTCCTCTTTGCACAATGCTCAGAGATACTTAAGCTTCTGTAAGATAATACAACCAACCGTGATGTACACACGTGACTGCTGTACCAAGTTTAGACAGTTGCGTTTTATAGCAAATCTGCTTCGGACATATCCTGTAAATTGCTTGTTTCCCAAGCCTTGCACACTACCTCCCTCCGTTCTGAATTACGTTTTTATAGCAAATCTGCTTCGTACATAACCTGTAAATTGCTTGTTTCCCAAGCCTTGTACACTACACCCTCCGTTCCGAATTAGAAGACGTGTTGGATATTTCAAGTGAGACGACATACATACCAAACTGATTGAATCTACACATTGAAACAAGTCTAGATCATGTGCTTCAGAAAATAAAAAATTGGAACGCAGGGAATACATAATTTTTTCAATATATTGCACCTGAATATTTACAAAATTGACCTTTCTTCAAAGCTAGAGGAATCTGTGATCTGAGTCTTAAACTTAAACCAAATCTGGACCTTATGTTCTTAAAGTGCCTATCAAGCTGGCCCCGCTAGTACCGAACCGATCTTTATAGCCGATTCTACACCACAGGCCACAGTCTCTCCTATGTGGGCTGGCGTGCCAGTGTACGTTGCTGCTCCAATGTAGATGGCGCTAACATTTCAGTGTTGATGGTCGGTTGCATCGTTGCAAAGGTTGCAAATGTTTTGAGTGTTTTGTTACATGCTTGACCAGATTGTACTGATAATGGCACTGCAATGCCTGCTGGCGTTGAGCTCCTGCAACATATTCTTAGCACTACCCACACGGGCAGAGCCAGGATTCAATTGAGCCTAGTGCCATTCCTTTCTTAATCACCAAAATACCAAGCCAGACCAGGACCAAATCTTCAAACTAGTGTCATTTTTTTCAAATATTCAGTTACGTTTCACGGCCTGGATAGTGTTGTGCTCTACCAAGTCTAGTACAGTTACGTTTTTTATGGCAAGCCCTCTTCATACATATCCTGTATTGCTTGTTTCCCAAGCCTTGCACACTACATAATTTTCGTGTGAATTTTTCAAAATCGAGCTTCTTCAAAACTAGAGGAATATTGTGATCAGGTCTGAAACTTTTATCAAATCTGACCTTATTTTGCTTAGAGCCAGTAGCCCGGGTGCTGAACTTGCCTATTAGGCTAGCCCCACCAGTACTGAAGCAATCTTTAGAGCCGGCTCTACACCACCCGCCACAGTCAGCTCCATGTAGGCTGACGTGCCAGTGAACGGTAGCTCCAATGTAAGATGTCTTAACCTGCCAAACATTTCATTTTTGATGGTTGGTTGCACTGTTCATCGTTGCAAGGAGCAATGTTTTAAAGTGTGTTTTGTTAAATGCTTGACCAGATTGTACTGAATGGCACTGCAATGACTGCTGGCGTTGAGCTCGTGCAACGTATGCTTAGCACTACCCACACGGGCAGAGCCAGATTCAGTTGAGCCCAGTGCCATTCTTCTTAATCACCAAAATACCAAGCCAGACCAGGACCAAAATCTTCAAACTAGTGTCATTTTTCCAAATATTCATATTTATTATATTTTCTTTCTGGTCATTCACATTTATACCGGCACTTCTTATTAGCAGATTTTGTAATGCTTAAAATTTTCTTTTATTCGAATTCCAACACTTAAACAGTGAAGGTTTTTGCAGGCATGAAAAGTATGTAAACCAGTACCGTGCAATGTTCATGAGCAACTGCAAGGTCAAGACTGATCAGATACTAAGGGAGGGGAAAGGAAAGCGAAGAATCGTAAAGTAACGGCTGTTGATTCTACTAACACCAGAAGCTGAGAACAAGGGGCCAGTTTTTTCACCCTGTTTGTTTGAGGTCTGCTCAACTGAGGTTGCAGTATTTGATGAAGATGAAGTTTACCACTTCTTCAATGTCATTCCAAGCAACTCCTGAACCTTGTGATGTTCTAAGAACTGCTCATGTAGTGTATCTGTTGATCCTGAGCAGCTGTAGTAGCCTGGGATTATATGTTCTTTACTTCGAACCCTGTAATATAACCAGTCACGTAACTCAGTATTATGAGTATGATTTTTGCGCTAGTTTTTTCTATAATATCAGAAGCTACACAATTTTGAATGGGCTACTTATCACAGCATTCAGTTAGTTTGTGATTGTATCATAAAACCAGGGTTTTCGTGATGACTAATGCATATCTCCGACGATTACAGCATCATGGGAGAGCCTGATTCTTGGCTGAATTGATTTACACTGTAAAAACATTACACTTCACGAAGTTGCCCATAGCAATACCTGCCATGGCCTGATGAACATTAGGAATGTAGGATGATTTCAGCTTACGAGGGTAAAAAAACACAACTTCAGTAATATCCTTTTTTAGATAAAGACTTCAGTAATATCCTAGGTCAGTGGTAGTAAGAAAGATCAGGGTGGGTTAAAAATCAGCTGGCAGATGAGGTCGCCGACATGCCTTCGTAGCCAACGAAGCCACAGAGACTTTGCCGGCCATGGCTGCAATTATACACCCGAGAGAGCGAAAGCGGGTAGGTAAACGACCAGTGCATGCATAACCAAACTAGGAAGGCTGTGCCCGTCCATCCCCAGCGTTCCCTTCAGCACAGATCATCATCACCATGCACGCGCTGGACCTCCTATCCTCTCCCAACAAAATAAGCCATTTTCTAGTCATCTTGCAGAAAATTCTTTTGGAAACCCGTAAGTTCTGAACAATTTTCCCGTGGAA